>JACSVZ010000001.1:41878382-43078382 GCA_014706295.1 Lycocorax pyrrhopterus obiensis | reverse complement strand
TTCCAATTTAAGGCCATGATAACTAGGTCCCTTAGAGCTGTATCAATTCCCTTAATCCCTTAATTTCCTTAGATCTGTAGTTATTTTCAGGACAGGTAAAACTTTTAAGTGAAGCCAGATATTCATGTAAAATGGAATAGCTATTTTACAGTAGTTTTTCAACTCTGGAAGTCCTCATAATATACGAAACAGGAAAATGCATGACACATAGGTATAGACCTATCTGGAATAGGACTGCTACTATGTAAATACTTTGGGAAAAAGTGGTAAATGATAAAGCAGGTTTGGAGTTAATATGCTACAAGATGATTTGATACAAGCAGGTAAATTTCAGACAATGTCTTTATTATCTAAGAGTCAAAATTAGGTGCTGGGATACTAGAAATAAAAAAGCCTACCTTTAAATAAATATTTCTTTTTAATTGAGATTATTCAACATGAAGTGCTAAGAAATTGATATGAATTAACACAAATTTTTTCTGATCATTCACTGAGATTATAACAATTCCCGTGTCACAACAGCCTAGAAGTAGAGAAGCAAGAGAGTTATTGACAAGGACAAAAATGAAAGAACAATAGTTTCCTTTACAAAATTCAGCAATACCAGCAAATTGCAGAAAAACTTCAGATTCTCATACCTAGTTAGGTATTACATTAATAACCTGTCCAGCAGTAAATAATCGAGATTTTGAATTAGTCTGTATTTTATGTGATTATAGTAAATTTTTGGTATTATATTAAGGTTTGTGCCAAAATTTTATTAAATCAGATTTGTGTTATCACTTAAATGCATTTTTCCGCTTCATGAGTGCATTAAAGTTCTGCTAGAGTAAGCACTGATCGGCAGCTTTTATAAGTTTTTTATGTCTGTGAAAGATGAACAATGCATAGGAAGCAGGGCAAATTTTACAGGCATCAATGTCCTTCCACAAATCTGTGACAACATTTCATAAATGCTTGGAAATAAATGGATACTTACTAGAAGAAATAATTCCAAAAATATTTGAAAATGCTGTTCTTAGTGTATTTCCTTTATTGTACCTCCCTTCCTCTTTTCTATAGTATTCCAATTTTCTGTTCAACAAATTCCAAGGAAGATTAGCCAGAATTCATGTTTTATGAAAGAAAGATCGGTGATCAGTCAAGTGATTGATTGAGCTGTGCCCCAAGTAAAGCTCCAGATTGTAGGCATTCACAATGAAGTAACTGAGTGTAGGGCCTTTATTCATTTGTCCCAAGCTAATCAGGTCGTATAATGTCTGTGTGTGGGCAGCTGAACCGGGTTCTGGGGATCCCCTGACCTAGCTCACCTACAGACCATTTTGTCGTGGTCCAGTTGCTGTAATTATGGCATTTAATGCATTCTGAGATTCAATTTTCTTCTCCTGCTGGTCCAGAAGTACGCAGACCTCTCACAAGACTTCTGCAATATGTGCCAACCCCAATGGAGGTTTTGGATGCTCCTGACTTCTCAAAAGGTGTTTTCGTCTAGGTATAAGGCAGGTTTATAAACTTCTATCTGAGGCAATGGAGATCAAGGGCTTAGTCCACCATGCAGCCTGGAATGGGCTTTGCCACTAGAGGCAGCGCTATAGGCTAAATGCTGAAGTCTACTCCTGCTGTCATCCTTCCTGAAAAAATTCAATCTGTGCAGTGAACAAGCAGTAAATCTGAGGAATTACCCTTGGGATAACAATCTCCCTACAAGTATGCATTTTTTATTTCCTGAGAGCTTTCTCTTGCCTTCTGCCGTTTTATGCCTGAGCCTTTAGCTGACACTAGGGGCAGAGGGGAGCACTTTAGAGCTGGGAATAGGCTGTTGACCACTGAGAAGCACGTATGGTCTGCATGTTACTCAGATGAAGGACTATAAAAGAAGCACACACACTACACACTCTGCCATGTGGAGTGAAAGGCATTACCTGAGACGAGCACAACTAATTTACCTTTATCTGCCTTGCGCCTGTATTTCTGCTACAACTGATTTTTTCCCTTAAGCATCTAATGTCATCATTCTTTCTGTTTCTCTAAAGTACTGCATTGAATAGTGAAAAATAGGAGTTCAATGTATCTAAAAGGTGTTGACAGCGGCAACATGTTTTGGGGGGGGGGGGGTATAAAATACGAATATAAATGCTTCTTCCAACAAGCATTAAAAAGATGCTTGGAACAATAGCAAGTTCTCAGTTCAGATGAAATAGGTGAAATCTTTGAGAACTAGTAATGAGAAAGCAATTAATTGCTCAACACTCCAATAATTTTATTAAGTCTTTATGTGTTGTGCCATGTTGTCTTAGAGTAACTCTATCATGTGTATCCCCTATCATGCTCTATGCCCAAAAAGTAATATTGCGCCTTTTCTGTGCCTTTAAACTGAGTTAAAGAAAAGAAAAAAAACCAAACGAACTTTTCAAAACAGTTTCCCAAGGACACAAAGATACACTCCTCTGCGTTCTCTGGCTGCAGGAGCACGGAGGGAGCACCCTGCTTGCTTGCTTCAGCCAGAGGTTTTCGGTTTTTTTTTCTCTTCTCTTCCCGGCGTGAGACGGAAAGCTGAACTTTGTTTCCTGAGACTTTGGTTTTTCCCTTCTTCTCTTCTGGACTGTTCAACAACATCAGAACACATCGGGAGAATTTTTCCCCGAGGCCCGGGGGTGGGCCCTCGCCGACCCAGCTCCGAGGAGGAGAGAGACCACACCTACAGAAAGACTCTGAAATCTTCCCAGGTTTCTCTCTATAGCGAGAGATTTCATTTCATTATTTAGCATTATTATCCTTTTCCTGTGTGTTTGTTAAATAAATAGCTCTTATCTCATTCACTTTCCTTCAAGGAAAATTTTTTTTTTCCCCGAACCCTGTGGGGGGAAGGGAAGGGTGGTTGTAACCTAGTTTCCTCTCAGAAGATATATTGCTAAATTTTGGCCAAACCGGCACACATGTATACTTAGAAATGCAAAGAGAAAGTAATATTCAGACTAAGAAGTCACAATTATGGTAGTAAAATAAGTCCTATTCAAGGAATTTTATTTCTTACTATTAGAAAATTGAACACACTTCAACACAGTGGAGTATAAAAACTACTCTTAATTCTATGGTCACTGTTCTCAATGACTGTAAATTATTCCTTGTACTTTTTCGAAAACAGATGTAGACTGTTTAGAGTAATTTTAATTTTTCTTTTCGTGAATAAGCTCTCTTTTCTAAAGACTAAGTTATTCTTAGGGCACTTTCTAAATGGCTGCAAATTGCAGCTACAATGTGACACTCAGATGATTAACACGGTATTTTTTGCTTATATTTATTGAATGTTCTGAAATGGGTGTTCCTGGTGAGAAAAGTGAAAGAAAACTTACACCACCAGGCAGAACTTCAGAGCTAGTTTCACTGCTAAGAAACTGAAGAACACCAGGAGTTTCTCTAAGGTATTAGTATTTTTTTTTTCTTCTACCACAAGGAATATTATTTTGAGGGCACATACTAATGTTAAAAGAATATTTTACTCCTAACATGGCGAATGTGCCAAAAGCAGTCTAGGTTCTGCTGGAACAAAAATATTTACCATTCAGATTATTTGCTGCCTATCTTGGGGTTGATGATTTGTTGCTTGATTTTTTTTTCCCCTTAGATGCTTGGTTTGAAGAATTATGGTTGAAATGTATCTTTTTTTCTTCTCACTTTTTTCTTCTACTCAAGAACTAGCTTGCAATATATCACAGCTGTCATTATAATGAGAGAAAAAATCATGATGCAGCAGAACTCAGTCAATTCAATTAAATAGAAAATGCAGTGAAATTATTTTGATAGAAATGCACCTGCTGAGGCTGCCTGCTAGGCTAGTCCACAATTAGATACTGTGTAAAAAGTTATTAAAAAGTTCATTTAGACAATTTATCTCTGAAGTGTGTCAGGGGAATATTTCCCTGAAGAAAGGGTCAAAACTCTGGAGAAATGTTTATTTCAAAAGTAAAGGTAAATTATGCAGCTTTGTCCTAGTAATGGTGAAGATACACACTGTCTTAAAAAGAAATTCAAAGGTTTAAAATATTTTGTAGATGGATGGGATCAAAGCACCCATGAACTACATTGCCTTGGTCCATAAGCCTAAGAAAAGCATCAAAAACCCGAGAATTTCTTAAAAATAGTTTGAATATTGGAATATCTCAAACGAGCATTCCACTGACTTTGGATTGCATTGGTAGTAATAACACAATAACAAAAGGCAAAAGAAGCTTTCTATAGAAAATGACCCAGAAAAAGGATTGAAGGCATATTCTGCTTTCCCTGAAGAGCCATTCTGCTAGCATTTTGGAGTCATCTTCTCCACCTCAGGAAGAATAATATATTTTCCTCTCTGAATGGCCTTTCAATGCAGCTCTCACTGTTCCTGGTTGGTTGTGTCACATCAGCAACTGAGGCAACACCTTATTGAGCTAATATGAAGCAAAAGCTCTCCATAAAAATATTCATACTTGCAATTAGTTTATCACACTTTGCCCATTCACTTCCACAGAAAGGTAATAAATCACTTCTGGAGCTTAGATCTTCATGACTGATAGAATCATTACTCTGTGGTTGTTTTTTTTTTTTTTTTATAGCTTATTTTCCTTACAAGTTATGACAGCTTTGTGCCATTTTTCTCCTAAATAAGAGTGATTGCTATAACAATAGGACACATTTGTACAGTTCATATTTTAAGAACTGCTGATTGTTTTAAACAATGTTTTATAAAACTGCTCTGTTTCAGTAGTGGTTCTCAGGAGTGTGAAAAAGACACACAAATCATCTTCTCTAGTATAGTATTGTAAACTGCATGTTTTAAGTGAATTTGAATATTGTCACTGTAAAAACTCTTTTGTACCTTTGGGAGTTGTCTTAAATTTTCAAGAGTATTTGGCCATGAAGAAAATATCAGGAGAAAATGGTATTTTCTTGATGCTGAAGAATGACAATTCACTTCTTAAAGCTGGACAGCAGATGGCCAGCGTGCCGTTGACGTTACTCCTCTATAAATGCATGTGTAAAAATCTAGGAAAAGATATATACACAAAGCTTTTTAGTAACTTCCCCCAAATTATTATAGTAGTAACCAAAGAAGGTTCTCATAGAAGACTTTCTAGATGACATCTTTTCATCAAGTATATTGAATAAATGCATTAAAATATACATATATATATATATAGAGAGAGAGAGAGAGAGAGAAATTTTAGGTATAGCAAAAATATTCTTTGTATGTTGTTTATGTAAGAATAATTTTAGTGTGATATCCAAAAGGAACACAGCTGACAACTCTCAATGTTTTCTGCAGAAACTGTGTGGTATGCAGAGAAGTCAAGAAAAAAAAATATCTTGATTTATTTAGAGAATCAAACTATGTGAGTAGAAGATGGAGTCTGTGTTCATATACTCTGCTCTGAAAGGCTTCTCAGAAGAATTTTGGTTCCAATTCAAAGCAAACATGGCAAGTATTTGAACACCATCTTTTTTTGGGTTTTTTTCCCCAGCTGTTGGCACAAAATAATGCTGGGCTTGCAAAAGCCAATGAACTTCAGAGATTTTTGTCTTTGGGGGCTGCAGTTATATAAGAAAGTGTAATCATTTCTAGCATCTTAGAATGCCTATCATGTGATGTATGTCAAGCCCTACCTGAGATTTGCAGTTCATTCATATCTGTAAAATATCAGGGTGTCCCATTTTCATACACATATCAAATATTTTAGTTTACAATTAAAAATTAGAAATATCCATTATTTAGCCCTGTTTTGTAACAAATATGAAGATGTACATAACTGAAGAAGATTCAGGAATGCTAATGATAGGCTGAAAAGCCTTATTTTCACGTAGAAAAAATATTGTATCACAGAATAATAGATGTGTAAAATCATTTAAGCTGGAAAATATCCTTAAGATCACCAAATTCAACCATCAACCCAGCACATCCAAGCCCACCACCAAACCATGTCCACAAGGTGCCACATCAACCCGTTTTTTAAATACCTCAAGGGAAGGTGACTCCACCACTTCTCTGGGCAGCCTGTTCCAACATTTTGGTGAAGAAATTTTTCCTAGTATCCAATGTAAACCTTTGCTGTTGCAGCTTGAGGCCATTTTCCATCTTGCTCTATCTCATGCTATTGTGTTATGTATAGAAGACATTTGAGTAAATGTTTGTGCATATACAGAGCTCAAAACTATTCCTTCACAATGATGAAGGAGACTCAAACTGGCCAGTGAAAATAATTATACAAATAATATTAATGATTAAATCATAGTTTCAATACTATGAATAAAGCAATTAGATTTCATGGCTTTTTATAGCATAATATATGCCCTTGTGTTCATGAATAATTGATGTAAGCAACAACAACAATGACAAAAACAACAAACAAAGATAAATAATCCTGTAAGACATGTTGGTTAATTTCTGAAAAGGTTAAGAACATCAAATTTTCAAATATCATGACCTGACTTTAATGACCCAGTAACAGGCTGACATTTGCAGTACCGTTTTTATGTAATAACACATCACATGCAAAGATCAGCAAGTGCAATGTAACCGCTTATCTCAAAGGAGAAAAATAAGTAATAATGGTACAAGAGAGGTTAATAACAGGTACAGGTCCAGGCTGGCTTTTATCAGTCTCTTTAGAAAATGAACTGGGAATTGCTGTCAACTTGATTGGAAAACGGAGAGGAGAAATAGATACATATGGGAGACATCAGTCAGAGTGGAGAAGACTGGTCTGTGTGAAGGTTGTTTGCAAGGTTACCTGTTCTGACGCAATGGAAAGCTGGAATTTGCATCTCAAAGCTTTGTTCCTTTCTCAGCATAGTGTCACATAAATTGTCCGCCCTGGGGTTTTAATTTCACAGATGTCTAAGCTCATTTAAAAATTAAAGTGCAATAATCTGTGATCCACCCTGTACCTCATCATTCTGTTTTTTTCTCAGCAAATGTTACATAGTGATTGTTTTGTTTACACATCAGAACTGTACTCAAAGTTATAGGCTTGGGGTTTGGGGTTTTTTTTGGTTTAATATGTCTGTGCTTTTATGGGAAGGTTAGAACATTATGTATTTTTTTTCTCTGTAATTTCTTTTTTATTTTGGGGGGAACTTCAGATTTACCTTTTTTTTTATGTTTTATAATCTGTGTGATTTTTACAATCCCTGATGAGTATAGCTGGATGACAGATGCTTTATAAAGCTTTTAATTATCTCCTTTTTTTCTTTTTTTTTGTTAGCAGAGATATTATCCTCTAAGGTATTGGCTCTCAGTCAAAGAAAAAAATCCGTTTTACTGTTCAGTATACTTTTCAGCAGTTTAATTGTACTGTGAATCCTAGCAAAATAGTGTACTATTGATTTACTGAAGGAAATTATGTGATTAATTTTTGTTTTACATTATATTTTTAGATTTCAGTAAAAATATAAACATGCTTATTTCAGATTGTGGTTGGCAGGACTGAAGACAGAAATAAGCAAGCACTTCATCAGCAACACTTGAGCAAATATTAGCATTTAAAGATACAACTGCAATCTCCCCACATTAGGAGCATAATTAAAAAAAAGAAATTAGAGATACAGTTTTTATATACAGGTAACCCAGTTCCAAATATCCCAGGAAACAAAGATTCTTTGGAAATTTCTCTTGAAAGTCTCTTGATTTTGCCTTTGCAGATCATGTGCAGCAGTTCTAGAGCGCCCGAAACTGTCCTGCCAAACAGAAGCCTTTCTTATTTAAAGCTAGTTTTAACAACCCTCTCTCAGCTCTGGCACCACTTCATGGAGCAGACATGACCTCTCCAGTAATCTGGTCTGCCGTTCAAACTTCATAAACTGAAATTACATCCCCAAAACATAATACAGGTCGTGGAACTCCATTACAGTGCTCAATTGGCACGCTTCATTTTCTGAAGGGTTTCCTGTCTCACAGAGTTGCACAAACAGACCTGATAAATGTACCACTCCCGGCCACCCTCTAATGTCCCTAGACACGAAAGGCCCTTTACATGTTTTAATATGGTCCTAAAAATAGTATAAAACCAAACATTACAGCATTATCTATAAGCATTCTAATTAGCCCTTTTAAACTGTGTCTGTTTGAATTAATTTCCTTTCTTTCTCCTGTCTATTCTGTTTGTTGATAGCTGGCCAGAAAATCTTATTAGATCAATGGACTTGCAATAAACTACAATACTAATTCAGAGCAGCAGTGAAGAGCATTGTATTTACTACTGATTTACAGTTAAATTAAAAAAGGTAAGGATATGGTGAAAAAGAAAAAGGGATGTTCTGACTGAATTTTTTATAGCCTTGTTATTGCTAGTAAATTGTCTACACCATTCTTGCATATCAGCAAATATAGTTTGCTTAATAGAACCTTTCCCTAAGAAAGAACAATGAGTAGTATTTATGCTCCTTACAGTATGATTATCACAAAATGCACCATATCAGAGGCAAACTGCCCCCAAGCCAGAGTATTGAGACACCCCATGATTTCTCCAGTATAAAGACCTGGAAGTTCTGCTGTTTCAGTTGCTACAGCGTAGCTGCAGGCAGGGTAGGAGAGGAGCAATAGAAGCACTCCTATACGTTTTGTGGTTGGTATTTTTCAAAGCAGTGTCTAATTACCACTGAGAGTGATATTCATCTCACTTGACTCCAGTCATCTGTATCTGATCTAAGTACCCTTGAATACCTTTGCTAAGGAAAGGAATAAGCATTGCTAGGGCACATCTTATTCTCATATAGGCATTATGGGATAATTTGAGGTCTTCAATGAGATGCTTTAAGGCATCCAAAACTTAGGGTTGGGCAGATGTTTGAAACTGCTTTCCTGATCCTTCCAAAAAAACCCCAACCCCAAATATTATAGGTTCTGCAACAGAATTTTTCCCTTCTGGCACATAAGTTGGAAGACCATGGGGGATATCTTAGCTTGAAAGTCAGTAGACTTGTTTAGGCAATTTAACTGAGTCCCTGGAACTGAGGTGAATAACTTCCTAGTTGAGAACACTTCTCTCCATTGCGTGTGGAAGGAGCCTTTGGAGTCAGGTTTGGATGTGTATTTCATCCCATGAATTCTCCTTGGAAACTGCAAAATGACCCTCCTTAATACTGCTGGACTTAGAGTTAACCTGGAGTATGCAACTCCTCAGTTATAGTCCCTGTATTCCTCAGAGTTACCTTTGCATTTCTCCCTGACAGCTGATTAGGACTATAAGAGCACCAGGGGCTGGACCACAACAGGAACCTGAACAGGACCAAACTTCTGTATGAAGTTTTCTATAGTGGTGATGTGGTGGTTCAGCAGGAGAGTGACAGTAAAGAGCTAGAAAATGGTAATCTTATTCAATGTGAAAAATAATACATGAGGCCACGACCTGATAATTACTGCTTTAAAGGCTTTATTTTGAGCACCTCGGTTTTCCCTTGACCGTACTGAAAGCTGTAAGACTCCTCAGAGCACAGTATTGTGTTAAAAAGGCTTTTAATAAAATTTGGAGCAGTGGCTCCTGGAAGATATAGTGTTCCAAACTGCTATTGGAAAAAGTGAAAGAAGACTGTGTCTTGGTGCTGTGAGAAATGAGCTTAACTTACCGCAGGATCCTCCTACAAACTGAAGAATTATTCTGTTTCCTTTCAAAAGATTTATTGCATTTGAAGACAGGAGGCTCTCTGGGCATTAATGAAATATTGAGTACCATTTTTGTATTCTTTGGGTACATCTACTGACTACAACAGAAAAATCTACTGTAAACTGAATAATTAATTCACTACTCACCATGGGCAGGCAGGTGTTCAGCCATCTTCAGGAAAGCCTAGCTTCATCACGCATCGTGGTGACTTGGAAAGATAAATGCCATCACTCAAAATATTCCTTTTCTCTTCTTACTCTGTCTTTATATGCTAAGCATGACACTATATGGTGTTAGATATTCCTTTCATTGCCTGGAGTCAGCTGCCCCAGCTGTGTCCCCTCCCAGTGTCCCCGCACACCCCCAGCCTGCTCACTGGTGGGGCTGGGGTGAGGAGCAGAAAAGGCCCTGACTCTGCAAGCACTGCTCAGCAACAGCTAAAACATCCCTGAGTTATCAACACTGTTTGCAGCACAAATCTGAAGCAGCCCCATGCCAGTTACTATGAAGAAAATTAGCTCTGTACCACCCAAAACCAGCCTATGTAAAACAGAAAGATAATATTACATATATAGCATAGTGCAGACCTGAGAATGTGCTACCGTTCCTTTCAGCAGGACCAGACAAAGACACAGTGCAGCATGTTGGGATACATGTATTCATGTATTTTATTCAGCAAACGAATAAGCAGAAATTGCTGTGACAGAAATGTACATGCTATGGCACAGGGGCTAAATGAGACCGGAACACTAGGATAGCATTTGTCTATGTAATACAAAACTTGCATAAGCTACTGAAGACTTTCTCTTTAAAGGGAAGAATTCCCCTGTATCAGAGTATGTATATGTACAGTGTGTATATGTTCTTCTGCATATACAGGGTATGTACATGTACCAGCTGTTATTTCCACACAAAGGATCCCACACAGAGCCTAATAGCACAACAAGTTTATCCCAGTTTCTTAACAGTAGCTTTCCATAACTAAGAACAGCAACCGTCAAAGGCGTTAATTATAATTACCTCCATTGCTTATCCTTTGCTCCTCCACAGTCTCCAGATTTAGATTAACAAAAATCACAAAAACTTTCTACTTTGTACTTTTCAAGTGCATTATGCAAGTTGACAATATTCCCTTCTTTTCTTTTCACACACTGTAATAGAGGTCTCTGCAAAGATACATTTTAAATGTTGCCTACCAGCACTTCAAAGCCATCTCTTGCATAGTAGACCTAAGTTTAGCTTAATCAATGTTTGATGTAATGAAAATCTCTTGACAGAAGTTGATATGCTTAGAAATAAATCTCTGATGCTTCATTATATATTCACAGAAAGGTGAAATTTGTAGTGATTATGCACACCTCTGAAATGTGTCTCATTGGATTAGCAGCTATAATTAGCATTCACTTTTATGAAAGTCAGCTTAATAATGTTACTTTCCCTACCACAGGTAATATTCTTCTTGGTAATAATATTTTATTCCATGAGCAAAAATAAAGAAAATACTATTATTGTGCAGAATAGCATGTATTGTATTTATCTCTATTTTAAAAAGCCTAGATTTTCTATCTGCCTGAAAACATTTGCTGATTTAAATTAACTATGTATATAAATACACATTTTTCCCAACACCACCCTTAAAATGCTGGGGAAACCAGGGTTCCCCATAAGTAGGGAATCAGCTGGGGACACCGGAGGCAGTCAAAGGCTACCTTATATTCCATTCACAGTGCATTGGTTTTGTTGTGCAAATTTGTATCCACCACCTCTTCTGGTAGACTGGTAGTACCAGATTTTTTTCATTTGTCTTTGTATGAAGTCCAATCTGAGGTAATAATTTTTTATATATCAAAATGTGGTTTTACAGAAGCCCTGTAGAACTATGCTAAAAATACTTTAGGTGATGCAGCCAGCACAATGCTGTTCTCCACCACTGCCTTATTTGATGGTTCGTAGTCATTGTTTCTCTTCAGCCCTTATGTATTTCAGTCAGTCTATACCATTGGTGATTTTCATTCGATTACTGTTATTCATATATCAGAAACATCCAGTTATTCCTGTGAGAAATTCCAGTCCTTCTCTGTAGTGATGAGAATGTCATCAGTGGACCTTATGAGTATTGTCCTGGTCTTTGTGCCAAGGTCATTTAATCAAAAATGTTTAATGTCTTCAATCGTAGGAATGATTGCTGGGAAACTTAGCCAAACAATTCCTTGTGGGCAAAGATTTGCACGCATATGGCACCCCGTTGTCTTCTTGATGTGTGACCTACCTGTTTAGACAGATCAAATGAAAGGAATAAAACTGGTCGTACTCATATTTCCAATAAACCAGCAATAATAGATTTTTAATTAACTCCCACTATAGAATGAAAATTTGAGGCTGTAGTTAAATTATCCTTTAAAGAATATTTTTCAGCATCATAACTTCATTTTGTCGCAGAGAGTAGGTGAAAACACAGAGAAATGCTGGGGGCTCTATGTACTGTACACATTTCTACCTGTGCCATTCAAGTGTAATGGAGGACCAGATCAGATACACAGCACTCAGTTGCTATCACAAAGATGTTGCTCTTTCTCTAAGATTAAAAAGGGGAAATATTAGCTACACTCATTTCAATGTGACAATAATTCATTGTCTTTTTCCAGGGTTCCCATCAAACCAGTTTGTATCCAAATCTACACACTAGCAATGCTTAACAAACTTTTTGATTCATATTAGACCCTATACCAAAGTGTTTCCTTAAGTAAGGTGATTACACCTACTACTGTGGAACTCCTACATTAATCTCACTTTTGAGGCATTTTCATAAAAATTCTATTAAGAACACGTGTTTTTTCTAGTCCCTTTACAGGCTTTCATCTTCTACAAAATCTCATTCCTAATACAATGCTATAAAATTGTATCAACAATTAATCTGTAATAAAAAGCAGTTAATATAATTTGTCATACCAGTAAGTGTCACAACCCACTGGTAGGGGCTGTAATGTTCCTTATAAATTCTCATGAGGCTGAACAAAGACACTAGACCACATGCTGGGGAAGTCTTATGTTTTATTGTACAGTCACCAAAACTTTGGCAACCAGCCCACAATTTAGACTGAAAAGGTGTTGGATAACAAGCCCATAAATTCTTACAATAGACTTCCACAGGTGACAGATAGCAAGCCCTTTATTTTGTCCAGTACACTTCAGTAAGTTCTCAACTCCCACCACAAACTCCTCACATGTCTGGCTCACAAGCCACAACACACCATTACACAGGCTCCCCACTCCCACAGCAGAGTCCAATATGGAGTATGGAATAGAATATGAGCGCTGTGCTTTGCTCAGGCAAAGCAAGGGGAAAAATCAAAGGATATCACCAGTCCTTAGATTCTACATTGGTGTTGCTGTGTGGATGGTCCGGAGATGGGGCAAACAATGAGATGAAAAAAGTGAAAGAGAGGAGAAGAAGACAGAACAAAAAAAGAAATGCCCGAGATAAAAATCAGCAAGGAAGCATCTTTCTAATCTGTATCTTTTTATGGTTAACCTGGTGCATGCCTCTTACATAAATTAGACTTTTCATGTGTTTTCTGTATCATGTACAGCCAACCCTTCTCCCAGAAATGAGTTGGGAGGGTGGGACTGAGCACCAGTCTCAAAGCAGAGCAGGAAGTTGGCTCAGAACAGCACTGCCCCACCTCCATGGGACCCCCACTTTCAATCATCTCTCCTGTAGCGATACTCAGAATGTTTGAGACAAAACATGCTGAAGTCTGGTCCTCTACAGTAAGTTACTGCATATTTACAAGGGTGTATGAAATAAATAACATTTGACAGAAAACAAGCTGTTTGTTTGATTGTCTAAAAGAATTGTTTGGCCCTTTTTGTCATATAAAGGCCAGAAGATTTTTCACTTTCCATAGGAGCCTTTGCAGGATTTTAAGTGCCATTTGTCTCAGTGAACTTCCTGTTATTTATCTTCTTTATTATGTCCTGTATTATTCTGTTTTCAAGTCACTCCATTGCACTGTAATTTTTGCCTAAAAGAAATTATAAATCTCTGTTTAATGTGAGTTGTCATATAAGGATACGTCTCTAATGCATAAGGGATTTAAAGTCTGCACCAAAAAAGCAGTCTTGAAAGAGTAAAGCTTTAAGTAACACTTATGAAATAACATTTAGGACAGTGTTTATCACTTTAGCTCAAACTCTAGAAATGCCTGTACTCTGTGAACAAAAAAAAGGTTTATGGAGTGCTTAATCGTACTGAATTGGGAAATAGTTCTCTATCTCTTCTCTGTAAGGAATTTCTGGACCCCCTGGAACACCAATGTTAACCAAGGTGCATTTAGATTGCGCATTAAAGTTTCCATATGGAAAAGCTCAGTTCTTATGATCTCTGTGAACAGCTTGTGTTACTCATCTCATTAGCAGCAAGCAACTCTGAGATGGCCAAGTTGTGAAAACACTTGTATTTCACTATCAGGCACAGAGGATTAGTTTCAGATTATCATTTTAGAGTTAAAGTGGGATCTGAATTTCAGTGCCTGATCCATGCTGTCACTTGTTTAATTGTAATTGACTGTAGCTTAATATAATACACTAGATAATCAGATGACCACGTCATGTAACAGTTTCTTTTTGCTCTGCATATGTTCAATCAGTTAAAATAACTGAGCTCCTGGAAATATATTCAGTATATACTCACATTAATCTCAGTACAGTAAAAATAAGATAAATCCTTGTGTAAATCTGTTTGGTACTTTTCATTTCCAGAATCCAAAATGTCCCATTTTCTACACTTCTGGGGTGTCTTTTTTAGTATATTAATCTGCATATTTTTTGCTATGTTCAAGAACACTTCCATAATGTTTTTGTTTTGTGTCAAATGCTATTTATTTCATATACCCTTATTAGTATGCAATAACTAACCAGCATGGCAAATTTTATTAGCTGCCCTTGATAATAATTTATTTCTAAATAACTGTATAGTATTGATGTCTATATGATTTCATGTTCTCCCAGTACTGCTTTAGGGGTTGCAGAAATCATATCCCTATCAGGCATTGTTGGCCGTTGAAGACACTTGTCCTGCATGACTTCAAAGGATCATTGCACTTCAAAATCAGTGAACTCCTAAACCAGTACATGATAAGAATATATATAGGGTTTGGGGGTTTTTTTAATTTTATGTACAGCTTATACATTAATGACTATGAAGACTTTTTTTCCATTAAAATGTACAATGACATTTACAGGAAGCATGATTTGAATATCCTCCTTTTATTTTTTTTCATTTTGCTGTTGGTTTCTGGTACAGAACAAGTTATGGTGAAATTGACTTTCTGTCGGCTTAATAACTATTAATGTATTGGAAGCAGTGAAGCATCACCCTACATGATCCATCTTTAAAGGTAAAGTTGTTTTGCAGGAAGGTCACAATTTATTTATTCTCCATTCATTCTTTAATTTTGGAAGAGGAATCCTTATGTAAACATTGAGCATATTTTTGAATTCATAACAAAATTTTATGTGTTCTCTGCTTAAAAGTTTAAACTTGTAAAATTCATAAAGTTTTCAGCAATATAGTGAGGCAATTTAAAAAAAATTTCTCTAGTGACTGATACTTTTAAATATTTTTTCAACATGGAATGTTTCAATTCAATTAAATGAGTCTATGGAGACATCTAATGATGTGCTTATTTAATTACATTCTTTAACAATTATATTTAGTATCTCTAGATTTTCCCAAAGTAAAAGGGGTCTGAAATCTAACTTGGATCAACATTATTCAGTTGGAAATATAATAATACTGCCAGACAGATGCAATTATAAATTCTCAACATATTGGAACAGTTTCAGAAGAAAAACCTTTATTAGGTCTTCTAACTGATTGCCAGCCAAATGCATTCCAGGTTCCAAAAGACAAGGTTCATCACGGTTTGCACTCTCCCTAGGTCTGATATAATCTAAGTGATAGAAGAAGAAAAAGGACTGTGACAGAAGGCTTTTGTGATATGTTTTGTAATTTAATTTTTCAAGTACCTTCATTAATCCATATCATAATTAATCCAAATTAAATTACCCAGAAAGGTAGAAACAAACTTCAAGTTGGAATATAACAGCAGTGCTGCCTCTGGCTGGCAGCCTTTAAATAAAATTTCCTGCAAGCTTCTATTAAAAATGACCGGTTTTGTTTAAATTTCTTGTTTTGAATTAATCATAGACTATCAGTGTTCCAGGATAAATGCAAGCATATGTAAAATGGTTTGAGAAGGGTGAAAAGTCTGATTTGTCCTTGCTGAGATGAGTTGAGCTATTTATATTCATTTACTGGGTTTAGTCAAAAAATTTTAAGTTGTCTTCTCATCTTTCCACAGAAAACACAGCAATATTCCTTTCTATTTTCTGCAGACTGAATGCAGTAATCTCACTTCTCTGGTTTCAAATCCAGCTCAGTTTTCAAGTGCAGCTGTTTATCATAAAATGCTTGTTAATGGGTAACTGATACTCCCCAGTGGATGAGATTATTGAAAAGTTGCAAGAGAAAACAAAGTTTTCAAATAAAACTTGTTCTCTTGCTATAGACTTCTGTGAGATAAAACATTTTTTTCATAACTTCCAGAACATTTTAGAATCTCTTGGTTTAGGAACATTAAGAGCTTTCATAAATTTCTTATGCTATAAAGTAGTTAGTCTTTAAAACTTTTCCTTAATAAGTAGTTTTAAAGCCCAAGCAGGACCTTCCCACAGTATAAAGATGCATTATCACCACCACAGGAACTTCAGGGGAATAGCCATCAGCAATTTCCTTAGAAAGGATCATTCACTCTGTATCTGGGCCTCACATCTCTGTCTTTCAGTGGTATGTGCCTACTCTGCGCCAAGGTCAAACAGCTAGAAGACTGCTTTCACTCCCACATGCAAACTAGAAGGGGGCAGCAGCTGCAGAGTTGCCTGTGCTTTTGGAAGTTGTTAGAATAATATTAACTATATCCAACACAGAGCAGTGAGCTGCCGAAATGCGTTTATTAGAAATTGTGAGGACGGTGACAGGAGTGTTTGCAGTGCCTCTCCAGGGATCTGAGTCAGCAGATAATATATAACCCTTATTCCTTGCCTTAGTGTAAGCATTTGAGCCTTTTCAGAGGAGGAAAGCAATGTTTTGTCTTAAAAATGCCTCAAGAGAGTAGGTGAGGCAAAAGGTACTGGAAGTACTCTTGTTTGCTTGGCAGGTGCTGGAGATGTGATACCAAAAGTCCAAAAGCTGCCTCTTCCAATTCTGTCTTCAATAGTTTTAACTAGACTTTGCTCCCACAACTAAGAAACTCAGCATTTTCCAACTAGAAGTAAGTTTCCCAGGTATTCCCAGCCAATTCATTATTACAGTTATTTATATTGTAAATATAAATAATTCTTATACCAACCAGTGTCTGGTTTCTTATACCAACCAGTGTCTGGTTTTCTTTCCATAAAAAAATAGCAGTGCACTACTACCAAGAGTTGAAGTTGCAAATGTTTCATAAAACCTTGATTTTCATGTCATATTTAGAGCTTATTAAATGTCAAGAAACATGATTTAATAACTTCTTAATACTTTTACCTTTTCTGTTTCTTTTTATTAGTTACTGCTGTAGTAATAAATGGTTTACAGCAATTTAATTAGGCAAACTTTTTCCTGTGAGCATTGCTCACTGAACTTCATAGTTTTTCAGCACTATGAAAAGTATATTGAAAAAGATTTGGTTGTAATATCTCATTTGGACTAGTTTAAACCTAGTTTCTGACTCTCTCTATGTGCACTTAGACTGCTGAATTAAGAGAGGGAAGACACATGGCAATCTTTCATTTAGCAGTGAAAATTTGGTAGTGGTTCAGTTTCCCCTTGATCAATAAATTCCATCAGTCTACATTTTAATACTTCAGACAATATAACTGATTTCTGTGATACTGCATTGCAAAATGATTTATTATTTTTCATTCCTATATATTGTGTCTTATCATATATGGCCTTACTACAGTTTCAGAGGTTTTTCTTCAATACTTGTTCTAACTTTGAAAAATATAAGACCTTAACTGTCTTCATTCTCTTCTTATACTGAGAGAGTATTTTTAACGATTATTTTAACCTGTTAAACCTTATAGTTTTATTTCCTCATCAGAACCCTTAATTTAGCAAGGTGCGACTTTCATAACCTGTTTGCTTCAACTCGCAGATAACTTTACCTTGTCAGAAAGAGCAAAAATAAGTTTGTAATGAAGTCCCAGAAATTCAACCAAAATCCTTAGATTTTGGACATTGATGAAATAGAAGATTCGTACTGATCAGTTGTGGAATAACAAGGAAGAAGAACATTTCTTATTTGTTAGCTTAAAGACAGAAAGTATCAAACACAAAGGAAAAAATGGTGCCTTTTTAAGAGATAAACACACTGAGCTAAACAATGTTTGAACAAATAAACCAGTTTAAAGAGAATCCAAAGTAAAATGTTAAAACAAAATCTGGAACAGTGATACATTTATAAACGGTTTTATTTTGCTTTCTCTGAATGTTCCTGTAAAGGAAACGTATAGAAGCCGACATACAGGGTTTCCTCAATATATGGTGTTCAAATACTTTTGAACATAAACTTCCATTCAGTGTGAACTCTAAGTATTTTCAGCTTGACATCTAAATGGCTGATAAATGTTTCTTCTCAAAACCCTTCCTGCTTTTTTAGTGTCTAATTGACTTTTATTTTATGTTCCAAATAATGAAATAGCACATTAAATGCAGGGAAAAGAATGTCCAAACTTCTTACATCGCAATTTCCTTTGCACGAGATGCAGTTCCCGTGTGAATTAAGACCAAATACATACTAAATAAATCAAAGACATCATTTCCTCAGACGAAACTGCAATATAACCATTAATAGTACTCCGGAATTGTCATTGTAAACAAATGAGTTTCTCTTTTCATTTACCATTCTTTCCACATCTTTATAGATGTCACAGCAATTATCAGTGTCCTAAATACAGCTATTAAACATTCTTCTTGATTTTCCATGTTTTTGAAACCCCAGGAACACATATAAATCTATAGTACTTGTTTGGCCTTAAAATAACGACTTTCATATGTTCAGAGCATACCTAGTTAAAAAATGGGATGTTAGGGATTACCCTTTCTAAGACAAATTACCATGTATAAAAAGTGATCCTAGCTGCCCCTTGACATTCTGCTGCCCAGCCCAGAGAACCACACCAGGTTTATTTTACTTAATCTGCCAATTTTTTCTCACTTTGATTTGAGTTACAGTTCTTAAGTAGATGGAAATATTAAGCTTTAATTACAATGTAATTAGCTGTACCCTTCATCAGAAAAGTGTTTCTCCAAGACAAGGCTGCATAAAGTAAATTAACTTGATTACACCTGGATTAGAGACAGAATGATTTAGACTTTTTCTTGCTGAGAGTCAAAGCAATTCCTTCCATGTATGAGGGAAGGCTGATATCTCATGGTATTATTTTCCTTCTCCAAACTGCTATCAGGAACAGAGCTTTGAAGACCTAATACAGTCAATGATTTAGCAGATTTATTTTTTTAGGGAAGAAGTGCTATTAAATCTGAAAAAAAATACATAAATTGACTTAAATATAAACATTCACTAAATATTTTGTCTGTAATATGTCACATTTGGTTTGCCTTAATCTCTGTAGACCTGCTTTCAGGAAGACAGGTAAATTTTGTATATGTGTTTTTTCTAGCTAATTTTCCTCCTTTAGTATTTCCTCCATATTACCACTAAACTGTGTTGCATGTGTTAGCTTGGTTATTGAAAAGAACGTGGAAACATACTCTTTACTTGAATACATTTTTTCCCTTTCATAAGCATTTTGTTAGAGTTGTAATGAGTACCAGCTTGAGTGCTTTAAGAAACTTTTTCGTATATATTGACCCTTGACACACATGAAACCACATTGTCTTGAATCCCTATTTAATCAGAGGAAGGGCCTCCTCATCCAGTCATTCACCAAATAATTGTATGTGATCAGCAGCCAGATTGACCTGAAGCCAGTGCTCTAGTTTCTCTAGAGGCTGCCACTTACACATGCACCCACACAAACCCCAAGCCCCAAACCAGCCAAAACTCGATTTAAGACTTGAAGCTAAAGTGAGAAATTAAAGTTGTGGGATGGTTTTTCTACTTGGTAATACAGGAAGGAAGGACTAAACCTGGTTCCCTTAAATCCTGCATGACCTGCACACTGGATAACTAAATTTCCATTTGGGTCCCACCACTTCATTCTATTTACCTTCTAGTAGCACCTAACCCTTTAAGTTCTTACCAGAAGGAATCTACCTCACTGCCACAGAAGTGTCCCAGAAACCAACTTTCAATCACTACCAGGGAGCGCAGATGTAACCTGAACCTCTTCAGACCAGATTAGGTGAGGGTCCCCAGTGGGTAACCAAAATATCTGCTACAGTAATTACAGCAGCGACACCATGAGAAGAGTCCAAATCTTGAGCTGGTAGAGTATGAATAAGCACAAAGACTGTTTGAAATCAACAACGGCTTTAAACTGAAAGAGGGCACGTTCAGATTAGATATTAGGAAGAAATTCTTTAAGGGTGGTGAGACACTGGAATAGGTTCTCCGAACAAGTTGTGGACTCCTCATCTCCCCCATCCCTGGAAGTGTTCAAGGCCAGGCTGGACAGGGCATTGAGTAAGCTGGTCTAGTGAAAGGTGCCCCTGCCCATGGCAGCGGCGTTGGAACTAGATGATCTTTAAGGTCTCTTCCAACCCAAACCAAATTCTATGGTTCAATGATTGCACAATTCTAACCTGATGTATGTTCTTTTAAAGGAACAACAGCTTTAATAAATAATTCTCATTGTGGAGAAGCATGTCTCTGCATTTACAACTTTAGTGAAAAAACCTAAGCACTGCTGCTAAAACCAAACAGCACTTTCCACAAGGTCAGCATATTTAAAGACAGATTATATTTTGGAAGTTGGACACATATTATATAAACCTTTGTCTGGAGCTTGTAGTATTCTATTTGTGTCTTTTGTGCCTTTATTGTTATTTGTCTTCTTTCATTTTAAATAGGATATTTAAATTTCAGACTCTCATAGAAGGGGTACATTTAATGCAAAGTATTGTTTCTCTAAAAGGCATTTTCTTTTTTCTTTTTCTAAATGGAAAAATAGTATTTTTTCCTTTGCTCTTATAGTTCTACACAAAACTGATACATACTAAAAATAATTGTTCAATAAAAAAGATATGTAAATAAAATAATAATTCTCTTTGTTAATGAAATGGAAAAGTTTACTGGTTTATTGGTTACATAGGTTTGCTGGCCAAATGGTCATTAACAAAACAGCCAATGCTTTTCTTTTCAAAAGTGTAAGTCTTTTAGATATTAACAAATTAATTTGTACTCACTCCTGGGAACCCTTCTGTGGCTGGTTTCTCATGTTGTATGGGTCTTGGGCCTGTGAAAAGTGTTGCTTATTTCACTAACGCTCTTGACTTTGTTTTATTTAAATTGGAATTCTCTTTGAACACTGTGCCATGTTAAGTGATTTGAGTTACAATCAATTCTCTACAGCTGAATGGAGAGATCTGCATGCTCAGAGTGTGAGGATATGTAAGGGCAATGTAAGGACACCTCGTTTGTGAGGCCAGCTTGTGTATGGGCTGCTCATAAAGAACCATATGAAGTAATAAATTAAGCAGCCAGATACACAAAGTAAGTACCAGGACATAACAGAGACACTGGAAAATCCAGAGCTCTCAGATCACTGCCTGATAGGCCTTCGAAGGAGTCAACCAAAGCCTTGAGGAAGTCCAACTGCAACTTTTTAACTGGTAAAAAGTAGTCTCTTAAAAACCTGTCCTGGGATACGGGAAGGGGTTTGTTAGGTTGAACAACACTTCACTATGGAATGCTTATGGTAAAGGCCAAAGGCAAGGTAAAGGAGAGGTCAAGGTAGACGGAGGACAATGAATATGGGAGGAGAGGGGATAAAGGTATCCACTTGCATGTAAACAAGCTGCTGATTAATTGATGCTCTGTTCTGGCTAAGACCTTGGCCTGATCACCACAGTTTGTCTTCCTATTGAATTCTAACTTTTTTCCCATGTGTGATGATAGAAAACTTCAAGCCAGAGTAGATGTTAAGTAGCCTAGGAGGTCTGGCCTATTTCATAACTTTTTCAAATAAGCAGTGAAGCACACAGTATGACTCTTGAGTCAGAAATCATGATCTCTTCAAAATAATTTTGATAATTACTGGTTGGAAGGAAGAGCCTCAAAATAGTTTCTAAAGCTGAGAAGTGATCAAAACAATTGATGTGTGCCTTAATTCTCTACTTCTCTGTAGTCCCATTTACCCCATTTCAATATCTGTAAGAGAATCAGACCTCACATGTCTAGAACTGTTTCACAAGACCATCAGCTCTTTTTCTGCTCCTTTGATTACCTTCCTTTTATGATATCAAAGTCCATGTAAGTTGCTGGTTGTTAAAAATGTCAAATAAAGTTTCAATCTTATATTCAACATATTGCATGTAATCAGGAAAATGGAGTTCCAAGGAGTGTCATCACAGCCCTCGTGCTACAGACGTGGATGCACAAGGGACAGCAGAGAGGAATTTTCTTGGAATGGAGGTTTACTTGGATTTATGCTCTGAATTTGCAATTGCAAGTCTCTGAAACTCACTCCTACATTCAGATAGGTATGTTCTCTGACTCTTCTCTTTTTCATTGAAAAGGCAGCCTTTTCGTCCTTGCATTGCCAAAATGTTGTGTCGTAACTGTGGATACTGCAGTGTTTCAAGAGTGGGTACCTGAGTTTTGTCTCAGCCTAAATCAGGACTGGGTTGGAAACTCCTGCTATAGGTTAAGGTGGAGTGGGTGGGAGCTGCCTCTTTATTTCCCACTGAAGCCAAACCTCTTTACATACAAGAAGTTCAGATTCACAACATCCTGGAGAAAACTTCATGAGGCAACACATTTCTGCAGCTGGGAATTAAGACTTCTAGCTGTGCCCAACAAGAGCTAATGTTTTCACCACTATTCCTTTTCACCACTACTCCTTTGCTCATTTTATAGAATTTGAATTTTAAAGAAGAGATTGGTCTATAAACCTCTAAAATCATTCAGAGTCATTAGTTTAGGACCATGAACCCAGTTTGACATTTTTGGATAATCATAGAATCATAGAATTTTAATAGGAAAAAAAAAAAGAGTGCAGTGCGAAGATAGAACAGTTTAGATGTTGCAATAATATCAGCTCTGTCTGAATGAATGATGATAACTTATTAATATCCAGGACACTTCAGCATAATACTAGGCTAAAGAATGCAGTACATCTCAAGCTGAACTCCAAAAGGGATAAATACCTGTCATATATTATCAAGCACAGCAAGAAAAATTTAACGATTTAAAAATAGTAATTACTTCTATGCAAACAGACAGGCAATAAGTAATTTTCTAAGCTTTACAATTAGAGATAGCTTGCAAAGTCACACTTCTTACTTCACTTCTACAGCTTGTCCTAACAGCCAAAATAAAATGCCTAGGGAAACGTTAACATGAACAAAGTATTGCTCTGAAGAATTCTCTTTGCTCTGTCATTCTTTTGTATTGTGGTAACCTCAGGGTCTTTTGATTTATGCATCAATGAATATTTTAAAAACTTTTGAGCTAAAAAGGACCCATCAACTGTATATTTTGGTTTTTAAAATGGCAATTTTGAATTGAATTGAAAATACTTATTTTGAGATTGTGAAACTGTACACAGAAAAAAAAAAACTATCTTCTTTTGTTGTGGAAGCACCTGATGAATGTCACTGGCTGGATGTAGCCACAAAGATTATGGTAAGCTTTGTAGCAATCCCCTGTTAATAATCCTAAACATGATAAGGAAAAGAAGAGTGGGAGACTTCAGGTCTATTTGCCACTTTCATTTTTGGTCCTGTAACAGATCCCCTGGTTCTTCAGTGTCCCAGTCAAACGCACCACCAGTAGAAGCAGCACTGAAAACTCTGCTCAAGTCTAGGCAGTCATCACTCACGTCGCATTTGTCAGCTAATAACACCCATTTCATTGGCTGACGGTACTTAATGCACTGTGCTCCTAAGCGTCCCGCGAAGTTCTCACAGGCCATGCAATCACAGAATCATCAAGGTTGTAAAAGACCTCCAGGATTATCAAGTTCAACCACTGAAACTCCTAAATTCTTAAGGCTAATCATGAGACTAAGTACAACTCAGTCTTTAGGAGAGTGCAGCTCACTGCTCCCATTAACCTCTTTCTGGAACTGGAAACAGGACTTCTGCCAGCCCCCGATGAATCCTTCCCAACTGGGCTTCCTTCTTGCCAGCGTGAAGTACATTATCACTTCTAAATCCAGTCCAAAGCCTTTTTTCAGGGTTCTTGTGGTGGGTTTGGGG
Source organism: Lycocorax pyrrhopterus obiensis (assembly GCA_014706295.1). Classification (NCBI taxonomy): domain Eukaryota; kingdom Metazoa; phylum Chordata; class Aves; order Passeriformes; family Paradisaeidae; genus Lycocorax; species Lycocorax pyrrhopterus. Next base: position 43,054,313 of record JACSVZ010000001.1, on the reverse strand, counting down.
AATTTTTTGGTAACAGGAATTGATCAAACCTGCAGGAATTGATCATTCTCTGGACTCAGACATTTTGGGCACTATTTGGTATAATATAAAATACTGACACACATGGATTACTTTTCAGTGTCTGCGGAAGGAGAATAAATATACTTTGTTACCTGCACTATTCAGCTACATGAAAAATGGCATTTTTCTCAGGTCTGCAGAGCTACTCAAGGGACTGGGAAAAGGATCACTGAGATGATAACAGTGCACAGCTAGATGTGGGTGGACCTTTTCTGTTAGTTTCATACAACGATGTGATGCCACTAGTCTTTGTTCAAGGGAGTACAATGAATACAAGAAAAAAAGCAGATTCAGAATGATTTTTTTTGTAGTATTCTTTTGCAAATTTGTTAGAGCTAGTTCTGGGAGCTTCTGTTGAGATTTAGCAAAAGCATTCACTGTGTGCCACATTCCCCTTATTGCACACGAAGCAAAAATTGCAAAGTTGTTCATTGTCTTTCAGTGGAATGAGCAAGCTTCTGACAATGATGAGGATTTAACAGAGTGCTGAGATCACACATCTTTTACCAAAAATTAGGACACACTGTTTTTCTGTTTGTTGTGACTTACAGAGGAAAATAAGAATGAGATAACAGCAGCAATGTCTAGGAGGTTGAACACATCAAGTATTTGTTACAGTTACCTTTTCCTAGACAGGCATCTACTTTCAAATGAAAAGTATATTGTGTAAAATCCACTAGAAAGAATAGTGAGGGGTTTTTTTTTTGGTTTTTTGGGTTTTTTTTTTAAAAAAGGACTATAGAGTCTGTATTTTGAAATCCATAAACCTAATTTCTGAAATAGTGCAATAGTTTGGTACAAGAACTTCAGAGTGATGTTTTATTTATTTATTTATTTATTTATTGTGGGCACTCTGACATAATACTTCATTCATGCAGTCATAGAATATGCTGAGTTGCAAGGGACCCATCAGGACCATTGAGTCCATCTCTTGGTCCTGTGCAAGACATCCCAAGAATCTCACCATGTGCCTGAGAGTGTTATCCAAATGCTTCTTGAACTCAGACAGGCTCTGGCTGTCACAACTTCCCTGGGGAGCCCATTCTAGTGCCCAATCACCCTCTGGATGAAAACCTTTCCCTGGTATCCAACCTAAACCTCCCCTGACTTAGCTTCATGCCATTTCCTGGAGTTCATTCTTCACTCATGAGAGTGAAGAGATCGGTACCTGCCCCTCTACTTCCCCTTGTGAAGATGTTGAAGAGCACAGTGAGGTTTCTCCTCAGTCGCCTCTTCTCCAGGCTGAACAGACCAAGTGAATTCAGACATTCCTCATATGGCTTCCTCTCCAGACCCTTCACCATCCTCCTTGCCCTCCTTTGGACACTCTTAATGTGTGGCTTAATGTCTTTTTTCATAATTGTGGTGTCAGTACTCAAGATGAGGCCACCTCAGTGCAGAGCAGAGCAGGACAATCTCCTCCCTTGCTCAGCTGGTGATGCTGTGCCTGATGCCCCCCAGGACAGGGCTGGCCCTCCTGGCTGCCAGGGCACTGCTGACTCACATTTAACTTGCCATCAACCAGGACCTCCAGGTCCCTTTACATGGCACTGTTCTCCAACCTCTCATCCCCTGGTCTATACACACAACCAGGGTTGTCCTGTTCCAGGTGCAAAATCAAAGGGATGAAATAGGAGGAGACAAAATGCCTGAAAAAATGTTCAATGTGTTTTTAGTTCTAAACCGAAATAGTAAAGTAGAATTCATAATAACACTAGACTGCAAGTATGAAGGAAACTCATCTTTCTAGAGCAAACCAGAAAATTAACAGTGTATTTCTACATTGATTGTCATAGAACAGATTGACAGATGACATTAAGGTCAAATTTGAACATGCCTAAATAAAACATACAAGTAAACAGTTTATTTACAAATCATGGAGTTATTTTTTCTGCATTTGAGCAGTCATTGAATCTTCAGATGTAAAACAATTCATTATTATTTCAGTTTTGATCCATTTGCATACAGTACCCCATCATATAGAAACCACATATGTCATAAATGAGATAAGTTTCTCAGTGAGAAAACACTGGGGATCTTCCTGTAATGTTTATTTTAAGGAGACTAATGGTTCTCTTGTGTAAATAGCATCACTATATTTTCACAGATGAATTCAAGTGTGAGGTCAAGTAGTAGGTACAGTTAAGAATTTCACATATGAAAATAAACAGATGCATGATAATCTCCTCATCTGTTTCCAATAGAAAAAATTATTATTTATTTACAGAACATCTAAAATTGGATTAGGAGATCTTTTGGATTGTTGTGGTTTAGGAGAAGAACACTCCTTGGGTGATCCAAGAGGCCAGTAGTGGGAGAACACGCAGCCACTGTCTGTAGGGCTCTTCATGAAATCCAGTCCAGGTCAGCAGTGGTTAAGTATGTAAATTTACGCAAAAGGAAAATGTACTTTAACTTTATTTCTACAACTGTAGTATAACACGTTTCTTCAGGAGCTGTCACAAAATGAGTGAATAGTCTGCCCTTTTATTCACGGATGACTGAGAGTCATGAGCCATCTAACCTTTCTTCTGCGCCCAACAGCAACCACTCTTTTGACCCTTTTGAAGTACTACTTTGTTTTGGAGCAAGTAGTGGGGCTTGGTGAGATTTGTAGAGAAAAACACTTGTTTTCCAGGGCCAGCACTATAAATATTTGAGGGGTTTAATGAAGTCTAGCTCCAGTCTAGTTCTACTATTATTATTATTATTATTATTATTATTATTATTATTATTATTATTATTGTTGTTGTTGTTGTTGTTGTTGTTGTTGTTGTCGTTATTGTTATTATTGTTGTTATTATTATGATGATTATTATTATGTGATTAGTTGTTGGAATGCACTAGGTGCACCCCTAGAGTGCCTCCTCCAGTTCAATTTCATCCTGACTTGAAATCAAGTAAAAGGGCTTTGAAAAAATTCCAAAGCTAATAGTATTCTATCCGTCAGGTATCTAGAGTATCATCTCACCCTTCATCTCAGAGTGAAAGAGTGAGAAGGAAAAACAAGTCAGATATGCTAGATACCAGAACTTGTCTGCTAATACTTAACTGGAAGGGGTAGGAAGGCTGCCCAATTTCTGACAATATCTAACTGTAAAAATGGACAGAGTGAATGAAAGGAAGGCTAACAAATTTATTTTATGCTATAAACACTTATGTTTTCTAGAGATACTCATCTTTACAGATATCTTGAAGTCTTAGTATGTCAGCCCTTTTTCCCATTTTACTTATAACTCTTGTAGGTTACTGTTAGTTTTTAAAAGTAGGTCTTCAAATTTTCCAACATTGTACTTCTCTACACTGTTTAGTTTAAATAAAGTAAAAATCAAAAGATTGTTAAAATTGAATGTTTTGTGTCTCTAAACTGGATCATATAAAACTAGCCGGAAGAAAACGGTTCATAGCATACAGCTCACTGATGTTCAGTAACCTACAGGATATATTCTGAGTTTATTGAGTTAGGAGATAAAACTTGTAAGTCATTGCAACAGAGGGAATATTTTTATTCAACTTGTTTGAATCTGATCAGCAGAATATCTGCCAGATATTGAAAGAATTGTTTTTAAAATAGCAGAAATAAAACATTCTGTAATCCTTAAGGTGCTGTAAAAAGAGTTCTGAATGCATCTGTTAATGTTCTGGGCACATAATACAAAGGGGATTACTTTTTTTCTAATACATAATAAAAAAGAGAATAGAAATAGAATGAAATTAAGAAGAGAAGGTGAGGTAATAAAATCAAGACACACAAAATTATTTCCTCATCTCTTGGGAAAGCACAGGAACCCTAAAGAATAGCACTATTATTTTATAACAACTGCATGTTGATTCCATGTGTATTTTACATATGCAGTTCCAAAACCAGAAACAACTTCAAAATTCTGTCCTTTGGTAATCTGTGATCTGTAGCAGTTTTAAAAAATATATTGGTAAATGAGAAAAGGCATACCTAGGACATGCTTTATTACCTGAAAGTTCTATATTTGTTGCAACTTATTGCTGTTAAGAGCAGTCTTTCTAAACCAGGGAATGAATTCTCTGGTGCCTGTATTTTTAGGCCTTTTTTTTTCTCAATGTAGTGGTTGTTGCATTTTTGTCGTATTAACAATCAACTGGGAGTTGGTACCACTTTGTTCTCAGTGGACACCGGAAGTTCCCCCAGTCCATTTGGAAGTTCCCTATCAAAACAGGCCAGGAAATTGGCCATATTCTCTGTCCTCCAACAACAAGATGCAATGCAGGAAGTGAAAAAGTGTCATGGGAGGTAGGATCCCGTAACTCAGATACGTCCAACTGTAACTGAGGGTTGTTGATTTCTACTCTAGCAGTTCATGGTGATACAACTACAAAGAATGAATACTATTTTTTAACCATTCGTTTGTTACAGAAATACACCAAAATTATTCTAACAAAAAAGCATTGTACCACATGTACATACAAAGCTAAGCTAAAGCTAAAACATCTTGGGCAATACCCAGCAATGAGAGGGCTCCATTTGGACCCTGTAAGGCTGCAGAGTTGGACATTATCAGAAGGCTGTGTCATATTTTGTACTTGGCTTCTAAGACTGAAGTCAAAGTGATGGAAAAAGTCACATTACCTTTTTCCTACTGTTAAATCACCTGTGATTCATATCTTTTAAACTACCTTACAGTTCTTAACTTTTTGAAGTATAAAATCGTACAAAACACTGTTCAAATTTTTTGCTCTCTTACATATGTCCTTTAAGATTTTACATTACAAGTAACTAATAGATTTTATTTTTGCAAACTCTACTTTTTGGCTTATTTATGGAGGATTGAATAAGAATACCTTTGTTTATTTCATAAAAATTAGTGTCTGTTAGGAAACTCCTTTCTTTTCCCACCTCCCCCTGAATCTGATGAAAAGAGCAAACTGCTGAAATAGCATCCAGACATCTCTTGCCAATTGATGCTTTAGTAACATTTTGATCAATGTGTCTGCCTCTTCATCCAGGAGCCATGGGAGGTAGGAAGTTGATAATTGGTGATGCAGTTCAAAAGATCACATGAAACTCTGTCATAGGAAAATGAGCACTTTCTGGTTTACTGCCGCTGCGAGATTTGCTTAAGACATACCTTCTCAAACTAAATTGCAAAAGGCTTTTTTGTTTGGTTCTTTTTCTTTTCTGTTTTCAAATAGAAGTCTTTTTCATGTGTTTGGCCTTGTTCTCTACTGTTTCTCTGGAAGATCTGCTGTGTGATAAGCTGAGAACTTTCCTGACAGTGAAGCACCATGGATACACATTAATCCATAAACCTTAATTTACAGGCATTTCCTTAGAAGTGTTGTTGATGTTTATTTGTTATTGACACAACATGGCTGCTTTAGTTATAAACAATAAATGTTGTAACTGCTCAAGTGCTGCACATCCTCATTGCAGTTATTTCTTTCTCTTAGATCTCAAATTTTCCTTTAACAATGTTTTTCATACATAAGCCCTAAGTAGACTAATACTTAATTGCTGCGCTGTTTACTCTTGATGTTTTGTTCTACTGACTGGAATTTTAAAGAGTTAATAAATCTTTCATTAACTAGAACTATTTTCCATTAATAGAAAACTCACTTTATATAAAAGTATAGAATTTTGGACTTTCTTCTTGCATTACACTCAGCTGGCTATTTGGAGAAATGAGATTATCTAACATGATTTAAATAAGGGGTCAGTCTTGGTTACATTAACTTATTGGACATTTTTTTTATTTTGGGATTTTTTTTTTTTTAGTTAGGTTGGGGTTTTTTGGTTTGTTTTGGTTTTGGTTTTCTTAGCTGTGCTCTGAAGAACCAAAAAAAATTACTTAAAATTTCTTAAAGACTGAGTGGTGATAGAAGGTGCTTTACTGACAATCATTGTCTTAAATTATCTAGTACACAGGGGATTCACATGGAGCACCTCTCAATGTTCAGGTCTCAGTTCAAGATACTACTAAACGGGGACTTGAACACTGAGTGCATGTGTGTGTGTGTAAAAGTATTTAAATATAAGTCATGCAATGAAGAGCCTTACATGCCTATACCTCTGCCTACATCTGCACCTAGACCTAGGCCTAGGCCTGTTTTACTCTAGAAAATGGCATTACTGGTTTATTTTTCACTGTTTTATTTAAAATTATAATATATTTAATGTTCCTTAAGTAACTGAAAGGTAGCATCAGTGCAAATTAATGCAAGTTCATTGGAGTACTGCACCACTGATGCTGTTTACTTTTCCTCAAAGACAAAGGAGAAAAGCACGGATAGTTACCGACTTCGGCATGAAGAAAACCAATCTACGCCAAGAGCATTTTACTGTTGGTACTTCAAATCATAGAAACATAGAATAACCCACAAGGATCATCGAGTCCGACTCAGCCCTGAACAGACCACCCTCAAGAATCACACCATGTGTCTGAGGACATTGTCCAAAAAACTTCGAGGTCATTGTCCAAACATTTCTTAAACTCTGTCACGCTGATGCTGTGACCACTTCCCTGGGGAGCCTGTTCCAGTGCCCAACCAATCTCTGGGTGAAGAACCTTTTCCTGATACTCAGCCTAAACCTCCCTTGACTCAGCTTCATGTTTCCTCCAGCCCTGTCACTGGTCACGGTTAAGTATCACCTGGGCAATCTGGAAGACAAAGCCATCTCTTAGGTGTTAAGTCCATGGAAGTGTGAGTTTGTATGCCTGTATTTCAAAATTACTTGGAGACAGCCATTGGATTTAGCACTTTCACATCATGAAACACTTTCACATCATGAAACACCACCTTAGAAGTGAGCCATGGAAACTCCCAGTGGCTTTGTCTACAGAGCAAACCTAGGCATTCAGTTTAGAACAGATAGTTATATTTGGACATAAATGCTGTCCTGTACTGCTCAGTTATTTCAGCATGTTCTTCCTTGAGTTATGTTGTACTCTTACACTTGGATGTCAATCAGTAGAATTGCTTTCACTGTCTGTTTCATTCTTTTCACAGTTTTATAGGCTTGCTCTGCAGTCATAGGGAAGAAATAGACCCTTTCAGAGCATGGTTATTCCTCCTAATTATTTTAGATACCCGTCTTCAGATTGAATGAATCACACTCTGAAGGTGTATCTCTGTATTTTTATAAAATTTAAAAAGCCCAAGGATGGGTTTAAAGCAGGTTAATAATTCAGCAGCTAAATACATGTGGGATTCATTCCAGTGAAGGTAAAATAAGCCCAGTTAAGGGTCATTATATCTCAAATCTTTTTGTAACCTTGTTGTTATCTGCAGATGGAAAGATTACTTGGGCCACCACACGTCAGGTGGAAGTTGAAATGGATTCACAGACTATATTCTGCAAAAAGATGTGAACGTTAAAAAAATTCATAGCTCTCAATAAATGTTGTCTTTAGAGTTCTAGTGATAATTAAACATAAATTTTCCAAATTCATCAAGTGAAAAGATGAAGTCATCTTTCATTTAAGATCTGAATACAAAGTCCTTTCTAAGAAGCAGAAACTTTTAAAAAAATATTTAGTTGCAATTTTTATTGTATCACAGATACTTATAACAATACTGTCTGTTTCCTTTAGATTTCAAGTTTCTCAGCTTGTAACAACAGTTTTATACACAGTTCTAAAAATTTATAGCCAGCCATTATTTTCTCGAGGCATGTAAAAAAATAGCAAGCTTTAGTTATGACCCTGGCCTCTTCATTGCTGCATTTGTGTACTTTTGAGTATTTTTTTGTGTGTGCACATTGTTTTTGGGACAACTTCTCGTGTGAATTTTAGGATTTTTGTACTTTTAACTTGATACAAGAATATTTATATCTCCGCAGTTCTCTATGTAGCATTGAGAAATTTGATATATATAAATACACCTTTAAAATACACAATTAAACCTAGTTATGTTGTTATACTGAATATATATTTATCATATTTAAAAGTGACACTGAAAAAAAGTCAAGTTCACTCACCAAGACAGTTTTGTCAAGTGATCATTCACCTCGTTTGCTACAGAAGCACGTCCGAGGGTTTGGTCACAAAACTAAGATGTGGGATAGATGGTGAGCTGGAACCACGCTGCAACATTCACCAAGAAACTAAGGTGCAAAACCATGACATTTAAAAACAAAGAATAAAGAATCGCTATTTTAAAATAATTTCTGGATTTTGAGGGAGTGCTTACCAAGGAATTAAAAGTGAATGGCATGTGGAAGGGACAGAAATGTGAGCTGTGCTCTGACAGCAGTAATTGTGTGAATTATATAGGCAAGCATATACTACAGACAGACTGATTTATACTGGGATCCTGCTGAGTTAAGAATAGTCTCCTTCAGTTGGAAACATCTGCTCTTCCCACTGAATCTACAAGGAACCTAAGGAAAATGCTAGCATAATGACTTACTTTTTTGACAGCTACATTTATCTAAGTCCTATCAAAGATAAGTAACATACAAGGTTTTCTGAAGATGAAAGAAAGCTATAAATGTGTTCACCTATCACTCAGTTACATAAACCATGACTTTCCCTTCCCACTTTAGCCTCCACTATTCTTGCTCAGTTTTTAAATCCCCTAGAATGTCTCAAACTAAGTGTTGATCAATAACTCTGCAAAGTGTGTGTTGATTTTTTTCCTCTCACCCCGCCTTGACATGGAGCAACATAGATTTGCCCAGTAAACTCTTGTCACCCATCTTTTACCAGACAAAAAAGCAAGACAACTTGGAGTAGTGTCATGAAAATCCCATGTCCAGAGCCAAAAAAAAGCACCATGAGACAAGGGTATAGAGTTTGCTAGATAAATTGGTTGTTTCCTTAACATTTTTCATTCTCATTATGTTTTTTATAACAGGTCTTTTTAACAGGGCTCTTTTTTTAATGTACTACTGAAGGCATTAGACTGAAAAGGAATAAAAAAGATTGTGGTTTTCTGGTTTTTAAATCAAATAATTTTTTCTGAAAGCAGAACAGAATACTTGGGTACCACTTGTCAATCTAGCCATAATCTTATCTCTGGGATAAAACTCAGAGTTCTTAAAGTAAAAAGAAAGGCACAGAAAGGGTCTGAAGTCTTCTTATAACAACACATTTCTCTCCAGGGTATCTAACTCTTTGTCTTCCCAATTATCTCACTCCTGTTTGCAATGGGAGCGTTTTTGCAATTCTAAACACCATAGGCACACTCTGACAATGACCTGGAATTAAAATAACTGATTTATATTTAAAAATGTTATATTGATTATTTTTCTTTTGAGGTATTCATCAGAAACTGATGATATGTATGGCAGATGTGACTTTCTTCTCTTTCTCTCTTCGACAGATCACTTGGTTAATTTACTCAATTTTTAGATATTATAATTTTGCCTTTGCCTATGTGGATATCTTAAATTAACCAGGAAAAATCACCACTAAGATTAGCATTCATTTCTCTCTCTCCTTTTCACTTTATTTTTAAATTTCTCTGGTGAAAGCACCAGTAAAAGATGCTTCTTCCTTCCTTCCTTCCTTCCTTCCTTCCTTCCTTCCTTCCTTCCTTCCTTCCTTCCTTCCTTCCTTCCTTCCTCCAAACAGGAGGACTGACCAAGCTGCTGGCCAGGGTCAACCCACCCCACCCCACAATAGTCAATGAAGATCAAGAGTATAGGGTGGGATTTAGTTACCTGAATGTGCCATTTGAGATGCCCTAAAGTGTCCTGCCTGGACCCTGCTCCTTCTCTAGAAGAGTATGCCATACCTCTGCTGTCCTATCACACCCTGCTTTCCTTACCCATTCCCCCTCTTCCAGTGATGCTGGGGCTTTTTTTTGCTGGAACCTAAGAAAATATTAACAGGTGTGAACAGCACAGTTTGGAGAGCTACTCCTTCATCCCTAAAATAGGTCACCTGAACGTGGAGTCTTTGGAGTCCTTTGAGCCAATGAGCCTGGGTACTGTGGTCCAGTGCCAGATCTCAGATATGAAAAAGAAGCTATGGTGACAGTCAAGCATGGCAAATTACCCAGAGTGCCTCTATTAAAGAAATGGAATAGATCCCCAGATGCCCTTTGACTGTGATAGATGCACAGATAATTAGTGTATAGTCAACCTCCAGGCACTTAGATGTTGAATGCACGGAATTGAACCTAACCTTGTACATACTGACCATTCATCTAGGAAGAACAACTGGCTTTAGATTGCCTTTCGTTATTTGATACTAGTTTTAAGGAGAGAACAGCTAGAATTAACTATGAGATTTAAAAACTACTTTGCTAAGGCCTCTACAGGAGGAAACTTATAGCACTCTTTTTTCATTGTGTGCTGATATATGACTATATATACAGCATAATGAATTGGGGAAAAAACCTGCAGAGGATGACATGATAACTGCGTATTTTATCTACATAATCTATGTCTGTTCTCTGGGCCACAGAGTGATATTAAATTAATACATTAGAATTTACTACTAAGATTCATAACGGAAGCCTACTCAAAGCATCTGCCCTTTGTTTAACAGTGCATTGAAATCTTTTACTTTAATTCAGATGAACAAAATATAATCTCTTTTAAAAGGCAGATGAGAAGCATTGACATTGGTAATAGGTGAAGGGGATATAACAGGAAAGTAAAATTTACTGGACTGCTTCTCTTTTACCTAGAGAAAGTCTATGCTAAATGTACAGGCAGAAGAATATAAACCCAGGAAATTTTATAAGAGACTGTGAGGGAGTAGGCAGAGGAAATAAGCTAATTTATACAAGGATCACAACACAGCTGAATAAAGGTGTGTAGAAGGGTGGTCGTGGCAGAATTATCTCATATCTTCATGACAAATAAACCAAAGAGAGGTGAGGCAGTAGGAACCTAAAATTTTTATTCACGCAGTAATCCAGTCTGTACAAGAATAGTAGTATGATATTTATAACCTAGAGTCTCTTTAACTTTCTGAAGACTAAAAGTATTCAGACCTAGTTAAGATATGAGTATGTACTTTATTAAATAATATATCAAAGAAGATAAAATGAAAAATTTAATTAATTTTTTTAAAGGCATGGGATTTTGACTCAGATTACCCAGAAAGAAGGAGGAAGAGATTTTTACAGGTGATGTGAAGCAAAAGAAACATTAAAGCTCAGATGAAAGGTAAAAAAGTATGATACACTGGACAACAGAAACTGAAGTAAGCTGTAAAGCACATGACTGTGAGGAGAATATACAGTGAAACTGAAATTAAAAAGGGTTTTCTTCAGTGAAATCAAAACCTAAGGAGTTAATAATTGCATGTACATAAGAGTGGATTAGGTAAGCAAATTACCATGTAGGTGAGTTGTTGAAACAGAAGCAAGAGCACAGAAGAGGTGGTTATGCCTCCGTTATTACCCAAATGACTAAATACATGGGATTCCAGACAATCTTCCCTGAGGATTCAGAGTCTGTTCATGGACTGAACTTTGATGTGCTTGATTGCAGGTAAGACCCCACTTTCTTGGTCTATTTAGTCAAGTGGTATCAAAAGGAATTAACTCTTGAGCTGGATGTCATAGAGAAAAATGTGATTTGTCTTCAAAAACCAATGTCTGCTTGTTTGGAATGCCTTCTTTTTGCTAGACTTACAAAAATTAGCAGCATTTTTTCCTGAAGAAAAATTAAGCAGCATTCATTTTTTTTTTCCTCCAAAATATAATTACTGAATTTCTAGAATATAGACTTCATCCGTGGAAGGTCAAAATATGTATTATTAAAAACACTTTAACTGGCTAACTTGTAGTACTGTACAGTCTGTAATTCTATGTTGAGTACTCAGAGCTTTTTTGACCTTAGAAAATGTAGCTCACAATATATCACAAAACCTCTTGCAATAATTCAAACATTTTTTTGCCATTTGTTTCTTTGCTGTGTCCATGTGTGCACTGGTAAATGTTAAAGTGTCTTGCTATAAGGATTGCACTCAGATTTCATTCTCTGAAGTGTGTGAACAGATACACGCTGCATTATAGTGCTACTACTGACATTTCAATTCAGAGCCAAGGCCACCAACAATTTCAGGCCCTGCTGTTCTGTTAAATATTTGTCAGTGAAAGAGACCGAGGATTGCTTTTCATATTTCTTGTACATGCTGAGCTACACCAAAGGCAAAATGTCAGGTAAAAACCAGTGCATATCCTTTTTCTGATAGCAAAACTCTTAGCTTTCATATAGAGATAGTGGCCTTTCAAGAATGTGCTATCGCCATGTGCACCGTGATCCTTTAATTGAAAAGCTGTGTAGGTAGATAATTGTGCAGATTAGAGACAGACCCACGATGTGTGCCAATTATGCATGAAAAAAAATGGAGACTTTGTATGACAAGGGGAATAAAATCAGCCTGATATAATCATAGTAGAGACAAACTTTCCAGATAACTCCCACATGAAATTAGAACTTGTAACTTTTAAGTGACACAGTGGGGGCTGGTTTATTGCTAATGCTTTTGAATAGGCCCTGCAGGGCTTGTTCACTTTTAGTTTCTTGGTAAGTACTTTGAGCATAAATGGAGCTTAAATGAACTGGCATGATAGACTCTCATTTCTGTAACACCTGTAAAATTTTCACTATAGTCATCCCCTGCTCTGTCTCATCCTCTTGATGGTCCTGTGTGTGACAGTACAAAATTCAGACAGGATTTACTTGTTTATTTGTTTAAAAATCTGGAGGAAGTGGAGAACATCAGTTTCAGAAAGCAAGTTATTTAAAAGTATTAACCACAGTCTGCTCAATGGACTGATAGCCTTCTAGTGAACAGTTTTGGTTTCACCAGCATACAGCATTTCAGCTAATCACAAAACCTATTATCAATGCAGTCAGCCATAAAAATCAAGTACAGATAAGTGTGTCCTAATGATTTGTGGCACTGATGGCATTCATGGCTTGTGACATGACTGATATTGAAGTGGTTAGACATAAGCTATATTTTTAATTTTCTTTATTTTTGAAATATTTTAATTCATTTCTTCACAAATAACTTCATCACCCTTTCAAAGAAAAAAAGTATGGGGTTTTTTTCTTCTCTGTCTTATGGCAAGAAGACTGATTTTAAGTGTTTGCTCTGTCAAGGAAGGATTGAGTGAGAAGCAATCTGAGAGTCCCACTGTGACAATTGGGAAAGCAGCTGTGTGTGAGATAGGTTTGGGGGGAAATGGAACTCTGGAAAAACCCAGAGATTTGTTATGTTTCCCTTTGGCACAGTTTGAATGTGTAGTTCTCTGCATAGAAGGGGAAAGAAAACCTTTTTCTCCTGAACTTATGCTGCAATTTTGGGGAGAAAGTTGGAAAATCTTCAGATGCCAAGAAATACACCTTTTGGAATTTTCTGAATATCCCTTTATCATTAACCATAGCGAACCTCCAATCTATATTGCTTCATGCAGCTTTGGGGAGGGTCCTCTCCTGTGCTTCCAACTTCTTTAGAGTGCGTATGATATAGAGTATCTTTCTTTCAGTGTTTCTGCTTTGTTAAAGCAGAAAGGAGACCATAGATAGAGGAAACACACTTTAAAGTTAATTCTTAATATGGTAACTTCATAGTTTTAATAATAAAAAGTCCATGATATGCTGATGTAAACAACCTCTGTAGCTGGAAACTAAGACAATGGCAGAGTTATTACAAATAATGAGTAATATGTTGAAGAAAAAATATGCCTAAAATGATGGTATTTTCCATGTTAAAAACCTTTTGAAAAAAAAATATTTCTGTGTGGGTCTAAACTGGTTAAAAATCTGGTATCACATTGTAATATTTGAAAGTTAACTGAATGTGAATATGAATGTGATATGAATCACAGTGGAAGAATTTAAGAATAATGGATTTGTATAGCAGCGTTTTATTCTGTTTTAGAATACTTTGCTTTCATTTTATGAACTTATAAACTGCAACTGTTAAACAAACCTGTGATTAAAGCATATTTTCCAGAGGACCGTGATAGCTATCAGGTCCCCTTCACATAAATTGTTTATCACTCATTTCCTTCAGAGGTAGTTGTTTAAAACGAACAGACACAATGAATTATTGCCTTGCAGGGAAAAAATTTGTCATATGGTGCACCACACTGTTTTGTACAGAGGCATTCATTTAAACAGATATTATAAGATTTTAATGTGTCTTGTGAGAACCAGAGTGATACATGTTTTAGGTAGCATCAAAATAGCTGCACATTTGTTAAAACCAGATTATCATATCACTAAGCATCGAACTGCATATTTTTAGGCATTTCTGATTGTTTCATAAACAATGTCTAGGATATTTACCTTGTTTTCATAATCTAAGGAACAAAACTTTTCCAAATTAAGGGCAATTACAACTGTGCAATATGTAGATGAGAAAAAAGCACTCAAAGCCTCTGCTTATAACAATTTTCAATATGGTCCAAGTATGTCATGGTTTAAAAGCTGTTTCACCCCAAACACCTCACATTCTACTCTCAGTGTTTGTTTCTAATATACTTACTGGTGTGTTGCTGTAATAACACCAGTTTTAAAGGATCTTCCTTTCATACTGATGTTCATGTATGTGGCTGTGGTGCAGCAGGACCATCTTCACAGTGAAAAATCTAAACAGAAACATAATAAATACCAATGTGTAAAAAGGAACCTCACATGATGTGGTTTGGACTATCATTCTTTAATCAGAATAATGGAATTGTTCATTTTAGAAGAACCTCAGGAGCCCTCCATTCCAACCTGCTTAAAGCAGTGCCAGCCTTGGTGGTAAGGATGGTCAGGCCTTTCTCCTTGACATTCAGAAGAATTCAAAAGGTCCAGGTCTCTCTAGAGTCATTAAAGAAAGGTAGGCCATTTAGTTAATTGTCCAAGATTTGGTGAGACGAACTTCAAATATTGTCTCAGTACCAATTATTGATTTAAACTATGACCAGAGTAGCTTTCATGCTTTACATTCAGGTAGTAGCTTACAAAACACTCATCTGATAAAGTAAAAACTACTTGTATAGTTCTATGGAATCTTAGAAAAAATATTTAGCATTTAATTTTTTGTCTATACACAAAAAAAAGTTGATTTCTTTGAATAATATGTCAATGCTGTAAAAAAAAAACCACTTGAAGCACTGGTTGATAGTTTTCCAAATAAGTTTTCCCATTCACTTTTAAAATAATTTTAAAATTATATAAAAAATTTTCTTGTTTATTGAGTCACTTTGCATCTCAGAGTGTTCTGTTTTATTCTGTATCATTCTGTTTGATCTTATCAAAGAGCAGGGGTGTTCAAAGTTATAATGATGTATAGTAGAATTGCTGTAGTCTCTGAGGAAAAATCATGGAGATGAAAAATTGACTTCCCACTTGCCTACCATAACCAATCAAATTTTGATTAAAATCGTTTTAAATTAATTTACTTCAGTAACATCTTTCAAATCTCATGTATCTGTGTCATAGATACGTGAATTAAAGATGGTCTTGTAATGTAGTCATAAATAGTACTTTCCAAATACAGTGCAAGCTCTATTTTTACCATCTTCTTTTCTACTGCCACAGGTAGAAAGAAGCATTTCTGTGAAGAAGCTTATTAGTCTGAATGCAGTGAAAAAGATCCTGCTGGAAATTGTTTTCGAACTGTAGCACATCCGTTGTCAGGAATCACACATTCACAATTTATCTTTGATAAATAAATATTTACTTCATTCAGATAAGTAGGTCTGTCAAACTGCAATTCTTAGGACTAGCACTTCTGAAAATTGGCTTATGCATACACAAGTTCACTGGAGACTCTTTGTTCTTTTTTTCCCATTATATTATTGAAAATAGCAATGTTTGGCATATTTGTGCACAGAGATTTTTATGTTACCTGGCACTATAAAGGAGCTGAAACATCTGTTGCTAGAATCTAGCCTCAGCTTTGCTTTCATTGTGAAAGGGCAAGAATGACTAGAAAAGCCATATTTACAATAATAAGGGTAAGAAAAATGGTTCACTTTGCTACTACCTTGAAGAGCCTGAGTATTCAAATAATACCAGAACATTTTTTAGCTGAAATAAATACATCCATATTAGTTTTATAAAAAATAAACGTGTATATTTACATGTTGAGAGTATACTACATGAGGGAAAAATAGCAAGTATTCAAGGCAAGCATCCTGTTTACCCAAGTGAAGATTACTCAGAATGGGATTTTCAATGTTTTGACCTACATCAAGTTTTGTTTACACTAGACAGGAATGAAAGGTAGGTCAAAAAGTGAGAAGGCTTGCTCTGATGTTTTATTTTCTCTGCATAGTCTGCTGAATTTTCATCTCCTGGAATGTGCTTTTAATGCATTTTTGACAAACGATTTCTGGTTGGTAAGTTCTTTAGGGATGGATGTAAGATGTAGAGATATACATTTCCTTCTTCTCCACCAAAACTGTTTGAATCACAAAATTCACTACTTTATGTGTACTGGACTGCAATGTTAACTGCTAACGTGACGTATCAGTTATAGTTTAATAGAAAATTTCCCATTTTAAACTTTCATGGTGAAACCAGAACATGCCTTGTAGAAACAATTAAGTTATCGCATAATGCCAGTATCCTACATTTCTGTTGTAAAAGAATAATTCTGACCCTAATTTTCATGTATTTTTTATCTTTTCTAAACCAAGGAATTACAAAACTCACTTGCAAATAACTTCTGGCCATTCTAAACACGTCTGGTTTTTTTAAGATCAATATACAAGTATGAGGGAGCACTCAAACAATCCATGGACATAGCATAAAAGAAATGGTGGTGGTTTTTTTTATTCCTTGATCCACACAGAGAAGCTTGAAGGGGGTCCCAAATGAGATGTGAAAAGCAGGAGAGATTTTGTTTCAAATTGGAAAATGTCACTGGAAGACACTGCATAACAGATTGACAGATTGACAAAAGTACTACAGCAAATTACCAGGGCCACATGCTAATCACCTAACATTTTTAAGCATTTAGTGGAAAAAAGAGACATGGACACTTTTGCTTGAAATTGTCCTGGCTGTTGCCAAAGTACTGCCACAAAAGTGGCAAATGACAATTTTTAAAGGGAACTCAAAAGTAAATCCTGAGACAAAAAAAGCCTGATGAGTTTGTTAAGAAAGATGTAGAGACTGTTTAGAAGAGTGGATTAACTAGCAGACAGACTAAAGTGATACACTGAGAAAGAGCTGAAATGCCTTTTGTAAAATGAACCGTGATTCACAATATCCACTAGAGCGCTCTTGAATTAAAAAAAAAAAAAAAAAAAGCTGATAAGTCCCCACTAAAGACTTGTAAAAAGTTTAGGAATGAAGTTTTGAGAACAAAAAAAAACACAGGGAAAAAATGGTTAGTTTATCTAGATGAGGCAGTTGTTATGGATCTGGATGTAGACATCCCATGCTGTTCATCATATTAATAAAAAGCTTCAAGAAAAGCATGAGTATTGAAGTGAACACATTTATTAATAATAAAAATTATTCTTATGGTTGACAGATGCAAAATGACCACACAGTACTCAATAACTGGTGATATTACTCAGGAATTAATTCTTAAGTTTTTTATAGACAGCTTTCTGAAACTAGCAGTGCTCAGTAGGAATGAAGATGAAAGAAAATAAAATACTGAGAATAATTATGAAGTGAATGGAGTAAAAAGCAGAAAATATCCTTAAGGATCTTGTGTAAACCCACTGGATGAGTCTAGTTAGGGAATTTCTTCCTATATTCCCATTGCAAATGTCTATATAAGATTCATAAAGGCTGACAGACCATCAAAGCTATGGTGTGTCTTCTTCACATGCGATCAGTAAATACCCTGCGATCTATAATGTGTGGCTGATCTGTAGTAAAACAAAGCATTTCCCAAAGGAAAACATCCCTTGCTTACCCTAAAGTTAATTTCTTTGTGCTTCTTTTTCAAATATCTTGTGACAGCTCTTTTGTAATCCATGCTTTTATCCATGATGCAAACTTACTATAAACAATCAGTTTAAAAACTCAAGTAATAGATATAAATATTGCTAATATAGTTATCCAAGAAGTAAAATAATTTTAGGTATTAAAGTAGGTCATTTGTAAGGGATCACTTTCCTTAATTTTGTAGCAAACTCTAAAGAGGTCTCAGTCTAGCTCTTACAATGTGTAGAAATAACGCAAAAGCCTTGGTAGACCAAACTTGCACCAATAGCAGAAGAGCTGATGGGCCACCTTTAGTTGCTGAAAGAAAAAAAGGATTAATTTGTTTTGTTGCAATGTTTTGTTTGTTTCTTTATTTCTTTTATGATTTTCTGTCAGTTTCATGCTAGAACAGAATAATCCAGGAGCAGATGAGCCACAAGGATTTCAGAGCTTTAACAGATCATCATTTTATTTCCAGAGAAGACTGAACCATTTTCAGAGAAAAATTGTGCCATGTCTGTTAAACATCCAAAGAAAGCAACTAGCATTACTAACTAGATCAATGCCATTTGACGTGGGTATTTATGAACCATATCAGCTCTTGAATTGCTGCTTAAAAGTGCCTATCAATTATTTTCTGTCACTTTGCCTAATATGCTGCATATCTCTAATAGCAACAGTTCATGTTTCTAGCTTTTCAGTGGTTCAGCCTTTGTCATCATGAATGTAAAGTACAAATGGTGTAGTGACCAAACCCAGCCTTTGCCTCACTCATTTATCCTCATTCCACATATTAAGGATATCAACACTTTTTTCAAAGGACCATCCCTCTGGAAAGAAAATTTGAAACAAAACCACAAGTTAGAAAACTGATAAAATGGATAACAAGGTGAGAAAAACAAGAAATAGAATTTCAGGAATATCCATGTAACTCCACGAGTTGATGGACAGGAAACTGACCTTTGATAAGGTCGAGTTTCACCTCAGCCTCAAGGATATTAAAACTTGAGAGAACCTTAACAAAAACCTGTTTCCTGTGCTCACGGCTGGTTTAATACAGGAAATGTTTTTTGAGAGTTCAATACACATCTTTTTCATTCAGTCTAAATCAGTGAAAAAAGAGCACCTCAAGATTGTAGGACCTTAACAACAAAGAGCCTGGACATTTCTAGATAAGGTTGTCTAATGATTTGCAACTCAGGGAACTAAAAAAAAGCATCAACAAAAAAATCAAGGATGATCTTAATAAAGAGATTCTGCTTACCATAGAAACTCTAGCTTATAACTGATTTTGATAGGCAGAGAAAGGCATTTGTAAGAAGAACACGGAAACTTGTATTTACTGTGCTTTCTGCATAGATGATTTTGTAAAGAGAAGTATTATCCTTGGTGTTGTCAAGACTGGAACTTTGCTGTGGTTCAGCTGATAATTAAAGTAGTTAGAAATTGACTTTCCACATCTCAAGTACTGTGTTCAGTTTTGCACCCCTCACTAGAAGAAAGACATTGAGGTGCTGGAGGGAATCCAGAGAAGGGCAACAAATTTGGTGAAAGAGCTGCAGCACAAGTTTTATGAGGAGCAATGGAGGCGCTGGCAATTTTTAGCCTAGAGGCAAGAAGCCTGAGGGGAGACTTCACTGGTCTCCTGAAAAGAGGTTGTAGTGAGGTGGATATCAATCTCTTTCCCAAGTAACAAGTGAAAGGATGAGAGAAAATGGCCTCAGGTTCACCAGGGGAGGTTTAGATTAGATATTAGAAAAATTTCTTTACTGAAAGTGTTGTAAACAATTGGAAGAGACATGCCAGGAAAGTGGTGGAGTCACCATCCCTTGAAGTGTGACTCACTTTGTTCTTTTTTTTGTGGCTTGAAACTACTTTTATACCTTATGATTCTGGGACTTGAAATGGTGTCTTTGTAAATAGAGAAGTTCTTATTTCGGGAAATCATATTGCAATGTAACACTGATTTTTCTTACATAGAAAAAAGGCAAAGTCTGAGAATGAGTTCAAAGTCTGAGAATCATTCTTGTACAAACACATATTGTAGACATGAAGTATAATCTTCTATCTCTCTACATAGTAGTCTTTTACCTATGAGCTAATCATCTGGACACTCTTTACAGGCAATGGAAAGAAACAGGTTGTACGGGGCATGATTCATCTCCTAAAGCAGACTTAAAACTCTGACGGTAGATGTATGAGAAGTATCTTAATCAAGCTTATTACAGGAAATTGCCTAGTACACTTTAATACTATAAGTACAATTAAATTAGTGTAATTGCTGAAGACTATGTCAAACTTCTTGCCAAGAGCTATTAGACTTCAAATGATCTTAAATTAGCAGCAGTCCAGTTGTTTTAAGGGTTGAAAGAGCCATTCGACCTGCTCAGTGTGTCTCCTAAATTTTTTTCTGAGGCAGTTTTTAGAGTTTACTCTATGTCAGACTGTATTCAAAGGGCTCCTTCTGCATCCTTAATTATCAATGAAAAATTATTATCAATTATTATCAAAACAAATTATCAATTTGTTTTGTGGTGTGCGATAGCCCCTGTTCAGCTAGGTGGAATAGGAAAAAGCTTTTGTTCCCAGGGAAAATTAGAATCCAAAATTGTTCAAAGTCAAGTCATAGAATCATAGTACATCTTAAGGTGGAAGGGACCCATGAGGATCATTGTGTCCAACTCTCTGCTCCTGGCAGGACTACCTAAAATTAAGTCATATGACTAAGAGCATCATCCAGGTGTTCCTTGAGCTCTGACAGATTTGGTGCCATGACCACTTCCCTGAGAAGCCTGTTCCAGAGACCAATTCCCCTCTCAGTGGAGAACCTTTTCCTAATGTCTAATTTGAACTTTCCCTGATGTAGCTTCATTCTGTTTGCTTGTGTCCTGTCACTGATCAGCAGAGAGGAGATCAGGACCTCCTGCTCTGCTGCCCCCCTAGAGCAAGGTGT
This sequence comes from Lycocorax pyrrhopterus obiensis, assembly GCA_014706295.1. Taxonomy (NCBI): domain Eukaryota; kingdom Metazoa; phylum Chordata; class Aves; order Passeriformes; family Paradisaeidae; genus Lycocorax; species Lycocorax pyrrhopterus. The sequence continues at coordinate 43,033,473 of JACSVZ010000001.1, read as the reverse complement.
GGGCTGTGATAAGGTCATCCTTCAGACATTTCTTCTCCAAGATGAACAAACCAGCTGATCCTCATAACTTTTGCCCTAGAGACCTTTCACATCTTGTTTGCCCTCCTCTGGACACACTTTGCTGTCCTTCTTACATTGTCACACAGAACTGCACACAGAACTTGAGGTGAAGCCACACCAGTACAGGGCAGAGTGAGACAGTCACCTCCCTTGACTGGCTGGTGATGCTATGTGTGATGCACCCCAGGTCACAATCAGCCCTTTGGCTTTCTTCCTCATTAATTGCTTAGCAGTACAGATCAGTGATGAAATTACTGGGATTTTTTCAGGGTGCTAAATAGAGTTTAGATTCAAGCCAATAATGCTCCCATGAAACATGCAGATCTTCACTTCTGCTGTAAATATTGGTTGCTTACCTGCTTCCTCTTTCTAAAAGTGTTGCCAATCAGGTATCTCTGTGACTACAATGCTACAAGATATAAAACATTACAGAAAGTTTCTAAAGCGAGAAGACAATAATTCAGTCCTTCCTTTGTCCTCAGATTTTCTTTTTCTCATACCAGTATGTCAAGCTCATGTTATCTGTGTTTCCTCTTTGTTGTCTGGTCCTGCATACTTCTATCTGTCAGAATCCTGCATGAGTTTTTGTGTTACTTGTTCTTGCTGGTGTCACAGGACAACATTGTGATTATAAGTGGGTATAAAAAAAAATTTAAACACTGAGGAAGGAGCTAAGCAGTCATCACAGTGTTTTTCTAACAAAGAAAGATATGTGCAAATAAGTATGTAATCCTGATTTAATTAACTTGTATAGATGAGAAAAAGGATTATTAAATAATATCAGTCAACTGGAGCAATAAACTGAAATTTAAAAATTTTGCTTACCACTAACATAGCTTCATATTTTCTGTCAGAGGCACTTGGTGCTACTGTATTTTTTATAGGTATATCTATTTTCTTAACTGACTCATTAGTAAACTTCGTTTTTTTAAAATTCCAGGTTTCTCCATCTCATAACATATTTGGCCCAGAAAAGTTGATTTTGCCTTGTTGTAAAACCACTTTTGGTTATCTGTGTAAAGATGAGTCTCAGGACGAGAACTGTCTTGGCAAGTATAGAAGTTTAAGTTTTGTGTGGTCTGTTTTTTAGAATACTTGAAAAAGACAATTTAAGACCAGAACTTTTCTATTGTCTTTGGGGGAAAAAATTATTGTTTTTTCTTTCTCTTTCTACCCTAATATGTAGCTCCTACTTTTCATGTAGTGCCCAATTCTGTACTCCTTATACAGTAAAATGTCTACAAACTGTGCAAGATTTTGTCTGAGAAAGGGCCATAGTTCTGGCGCTCACTGAATTTATAAGCTGTTTGACATTGTCTTATAATAATTGAATTACACTGTTGACTTTTTTAATAAACACCATCAATCTCCTTCAAAATGTAATGGGTTTGGTGTGGGGGAGGGGTTACAAGGTGAATGTGCTTCCACTTCTTGATTAATTGGTGTCATTACTGGTTAACTGCCCTGATTAAATATCTATTTAAATACTGCATTTTAGAGCCGAAATATCTTGTATTTTTATACACCAGTCTAATATCTGTTTCATTTGGTTTCTTCACAGTATCATAACTGACATTTGCACATTACTTTAAATTGACTGCCTTTAGCACGAAAGTAATTTTTGGCGGCTATGTTAAAAATTATGCTTTAAACCCAGAGTGTTTGTGCATGATGATCCCTAGAGTATTGACTCATTTAATCTTGAGGCACTATTTGGAAACAATCTACACATATCTGTACATTCCTTGTACTTCTGAATCCTTTGGGAAGGTGTTTATTTTAATAAAGAGTGCCTGTCTCTCAGTAACAATAATTCAGGTAACTTATCTCCTCAAACAGTCACCTTAGTCATAAATCTAGAACTTGGAAGAATTAATCTGGATATGATACCTAATGAAATATAATCCTTATTCTGTGGAATTCAGTGCCAGGCTGAAATATGTAAGTGGTCTGACAGCATTTCAAAGTATTCATGCTTCTTCCAAAGCTGCCTATTGTATGAAGGACTATCTGTTCATGAGCATTGTATAGAGTTTGATCTTAGCTCTATGTTGAATTTTTAATGATTTTTCTCTGGGTAGCGGCCAAATGCTGTGAGATTTTTTGACTCCTTTCCATCCAAAAAGGTCTAAGTTGTAAAATTATTTTAGGGACCAATATTAAATCTCTTTTGAAAAGTAATCACTGTTGCAAATAACCTCTTCTACAGGGATCTGAATACCTGAGCAACACTTCTAAGTCAAAAGGCACAGATTAAGGAGCTCAGAAAGGATGCTAGGAATCTCTGTGGGAAGCAAAACCTCCTCTATTATAATGCAAACTTTTTAGAAAATAGACAAGCACTGATAAGAAGGCCTTAGGTTTTGGAAAGAGTAGGAATACAGATGGGATTTTGATGGTCATAGACTTACAAACATATGAGATGATTAGGTTTATAAAACCAGGTGAAGAGCATTAGAACATCCAAGTTTGTACACAATGAACCAGCAAAAGGAGAGAATGAGAAAGACTGAAATTCTGAGGAGGATCCTGTCTCGTTCACAAAATATGTGAACATTTACATTACCATAAATTGTAATTTATGCTGACTTCTAACTGTTCATTACAGAAAATGGTTATGATTGTTCCAGTCAGAGAAAAACATGAAGAAGGAATCCCAAATCTGAATTATTTGAATATTACAGCAACGGTTTTGTCAGCTAAAATGAAATAATTTTTTATTTCAGCTTTAAACATGGAATGATCTAAAGAATGTGAAATCTTGTGTTTTTCTCCATGATACCCTCGGGCTATGTCAATATTTTCTTCATATTTTAGTCATATTAATATATAGATACATTCTACTGTGGAAAGAAACACACATTGTCAATCCCTGTCATCCGCCTATCTTTTATCATAGAAACATCCTTGTAAATCAGAAAGATATTAACTTGATATATATTGATGTGTGTATATATATAAACTTTATATATGTGTATATATGTATTTGGTTTACATAAAGAAATATGGAAATATTATATATATTATATATATATAAATATATATAGAACATATACATCCATAGAATATCTATATCTGTATATAAATACATACTTGGTATATATTTCTAGATGAAGCAATGCATGTTTACGTTTTCTAATCAACATCCTGAGAATGAGCTCCTAAATAAATCAACTACTTAACAGCAAGTATTATCCAAGCAACATGAAATATTTTTTCAGCCAATTCCTTGCTGCTCATGTTCTGTGCTGAAGCTTAACGCAAAGGACAGGGAACACTGCAAACACATCGAACAAAAATGGCAATGTTGTGCTGAAATGCACTAAAGGATACTTATGCATATAAATTGTTGTCATTAATTCAGTTTCTGAAATCGATACAATTGCTCCCTCCTGAAACACTAGAGGTCAAGGGAATTGTATTTACTAAAATAAATTGAAGACAATTTTCTTTTCCTATCAGGGAAAAACTTCTATTAGCCAAACGCAAAGCAGAGGGGAGCAATAGCTTTCCTTGATAGGGAAACATCCTGATAGCCCATGTGAGACTTGCAGAACTTTAGCTGTTACAAGCTTCCTCATCTCTAGATTATTTACATTTTTATACAGGCTGGTAAAGTATTATTTTTTTTTCCAAACAAAATGTTCTGCAAATGTCTGAAAGGTTTTAGAGTTGTCTGCCTGTCATTTAGGTACTGTGCACACTTAGCTGTTCTTCATACTTGTTCTTTTCACAACTTACTACTTCTGGAAAAAAACCCAATGTATATATTCTGGAAGTATGCTATGGCCTAAAACACCACCAAACAGGAACATTCAGGAGTTGTCTTTATGCTAGGGGTGTAAAGGGACCATTTTTGTTGGAAGTCCTCAGACTTATCCGAAGTTTATTTTACTTATATTGTAGAAGGTCTCTTCTGACAGCAGAAAGTATCAAAGCATATATTTCACTGTTTTCTCCTTTTTCCTCAATTCCCAAGGAACCGATAAAATGGTATGTTGTGATCCTAGAAGATTTGTAGTTATTTTATTTTTCTATAACAATGAAATTATTTTCAGTGCAAACATATTATGTTCCATGATTATTTCAAAAGTACTCTCATCTCGTAATAATATACTTAGATCCAAATAATAGAAAAGAAATTATTTCTTTAAAAGGATAATATACTTTACATTTTAAATACATATTTTATTAATCTTATCTTCCAAGACCCTCAGTTTCTCTAATGTATCATATAGTGTAACATCTATCTATTTTCACATTAATTTACAACTCAAGATTTCTGATCCAAATAGGGACGGATGCAATCCTTATTTAATCCCTGTATAGGTTAAAATTCCATGGCCTTTGATGGGAATTTATGTTTGACTGTTATGACTTTTTCCTAGTGGAATGCTCCCTGTTCTGGAAAACAGAGCAAAGCTACCACTACCCCCACACCTCAGACCACAAAACATCTTCAAGTCAGTCTTCAGTTATACTCTTCTGATGTTGCTTTGGCTGTTATTTCTACAAGGTTTCAGTACTATTTACTTGTACTTCGTATCTTGACCTTATATTTGTCTTTAAAAACCATGCATCTAACTTTATGCTGAGATAGTCTGATCCACTTCCAAGTACCCAGCACTTGAGAGTATCTTTTTCTTGATCCCAGACAAAATCAAAGATTTAGAACTACTGGATTACATCAGGCTAAAATGTATTAAAATAGGAATTTAGATGGGAAATCTGTTCTGAGGAGAGTAGAAATAAGAATGCTAGGTGGGAAGACAGCTCTTAAAAAAATCATTCCAAATTAATAAATCTCAAATGAGTAAATCCCTCTGACAATCAGACATAAAATTCAACTGCTGTTGAATTACTTTTTATTACTGATAACATGGGAGCCAAATGCATGAGGAGATTATGCTCTAAAAATAATATTGAAATAACTTAGCATATTTGTTTTAAACCAAAGAAAACCTAAACAATAGAAAGTAATTCCAGAATCTGAGCCTGGATTGTCATGTGTGATATTTGTGCTCAGTGCCCAGAGCCTGGCCACAGGCAGTGTAGAAGGAAAAGTACTATAATAAAGATTAAGATTGCCTACTGTAGATGTCTGAGCAGTTGGAGACCAGCTCTGTGACTCAGAATCCCACCACCTTCCCAGGTTTCTGCTGCCAGAGCACGTTTTCCTACTGCCACAAAAATTAACACCTGATTTTAACTTTTGCTAAAATGGTGTCCTGCTTCAGTGCTGAGAGAGAAGCTGGGCAAGAGATAATGCTTCAAGTAGGAGGCCCCATTTTTCATGTCTTTTAAGAAAAAGAGTTTATTTAATTTAATAAAATTTCTTCCTTCTCCATTATTTGTTCATGAAGTGCAGCTGGACCAGAAGACCTCCAGAGGTCCCTTCCAACATCAACCATTCTCTGATTCCATGATTATGTAGGTTTTAGTTCAGTCAAAGCAGGTATATGGTTCATATTTGTTTATTCAGGACATAAAAATAAATACCAAACCTTGTAATTCAGGTTTGACACTGACTCTAAGGGTTTGTCGTGGACTCCACACATTTTAACCTGCTGATAATGTTTCATTTTTTTCTTCCATCTTGTTATTTCTGCAACAAGTTGACATGAAAATGACTGAACAATATTGTTATACTAAACAAAAAAATTACTCAATTTTGCACGAAGGCACCTTATTGGATACACATGACCAACAGCCATTTAGGGCTAGTATCTTCTCCAGATTATAAATACCTATGCAATGCAGACTTAAGTATGAGCAAAAGTTGAAGTTATTTGGTTCATTCTAAAGAGAACACTTAGATTTTTTTCATCTCAACACCACTGAGGCCGTATTCTTGCATAAATGTCCAATTACCCTAACAAAAGATTAGACAACTAGTTCACATGAAAACCTTGCACATATATTCTTAAACAGGGATGGTGAAAAAACGGGACCAAATTGCTCCTGTTGGCTGTATAGGCAATAGGAAATTATATTAAAAAACCATCTGTTTTATCCTGAACAAGGTACCTGCTGCATGTCTGAAAAATGTAGCTCAAGAATGCAATTTGCATTCTCTGTAGGGAACTAGCCCAGGTATAAACATCGTCTCTGCAAATCTACAAACAGCTGAACGGCTGTTATTTGATGATTAGACCAAAAGTCATATAACTGGTAAACTACAAGGAAGCACATACTGCACAAAATATCCTTGCTAATGCTTGAAGCACGACATTATTACCAGGCAAAGAAAAAACAAGCAAGCTAACAAAACACCTGCAGTGTATGATAACCATTCAATTTCTGAAATAAAAACACTTCAGGGTAAATATTTAAAACACAAATAATTTCTCAAGCTATTGTTCAGGGGATGCAACATGTCAAACATTGTTCACAATTAAAGAAAGTAAAATCTGAAAGTAATTTACATGTGTTATTTTTGATAGATGGTAACAACAGGGACATGGTCTTTTTTTTTCAGAGTAATTTGTTTGATGCTATTTCAGGTCCTTGCTTTTAAAGTGCCTCATCTAAAGTGAGTACTCAATACTATAAGGCTATTTGCTGTACCCAAGGTCAAACCTAGAAACAGGTCTTTGCAAGATTAGTCTTAATGTCTGAAAGTCTCTCCTCCTTGTTCAAGCCAAAAAAATGTCTGTGTTGGTTTTCATATCAGCCAAAACATTTTCATCTTTCCTATATGTGTATTCCTTCACTCATTCTTTCCTACTGCTTTCTTCCTTCTGTCATGGTCTCCCTCGGGTTGGTGCCCTACGTGCTTCAGGATTCGCCACTTCTCACTTATGCAATTTCTTTTCTCTTATGACTTGGGTGACTTCACCTGATATATGCTGAGCAATCTGGAAATCAGTGCCCATGTATTCCTATCTGAAATATGTCCCAGTTCTCACCAAGGAGCTGATGTTAGATATGGAAACAAAGGCAATAAAGTTAAGAGGAATAAATGTATAGAAATGAAAATTACCAGCGCTAGCACAGAAATAGAACTAAAGAAGTGCAATGCTCTGAATTCAGTTTTCTCCAGAAAAGTGAATTATATCTTACTGACTATTCTGACACAAGTGACATTTGAAACCAAAAGGAGTTTGGATAGAATTATTTTAAAATCTGGAGTATTATCATGTGTCTGAAGAGTAGAAAATGCTTAAAAAGTCAGGAAAACACTCCAGGCAATCTCACTAGGCTATCTGCCGTAAGATTTAGATTACATTAGGAAGAAAAGAGTAAAATTCTGCACTGATTTACAAATATAAATAAATAATGCCAGAATAATCTAATTATATATATATATATATATATATATATATATATATATATATACACACACCACTATGTGTCTTATATATATATGTATTTTATATATATATATATATCTACCTCAACTGAGCCTCTAAAACAAGAAAATGCAGCAACCTTTATCATCCGTATTTCAGCAATATGATATATTGGTGCCACATGGGATTTCATATATGGAGGTGGAAAAATGGGGATTAATTAAAATATTAAATTAGTAAAAAGCTGAAAATAATAGTGATAGCAACTGGTCCATCAGAAGAAATACAGAGCTGAAATGTTAACAGTGGGCTTAACAGTGGGGGTTCTTAAGATTACCCTTGAGACTAAGCTTACACAATCTTTTCAGTAAGAATTTAAATACAATACACAGCGAAACTCTGTGGAAATTTCTGCCTACATTGGAAGCACCATTTATATATAAGACAACAGGAATATTACTTTCCTTGAGAACTGGAGAAGTGACAATATCATGAAACTTAATGATGTTGAACACATGACTGAAACATATCTACAAGGAAGATGCTTTTCTATAAACTGAGAAATTTTCAGCTGGAAATGAAAAAACCAGACAAAGGTTTGGTATGAAGATTAATCTGATGCATCTGATAAACAAAAAAGTGCAATCTGAAAGTTATTAGAGGAAAGAATTGTATTAAAATCTTGTATTTCTATTAAAGACCGTAATACAAGGCATTGTATTCATATCATCTAGCATCCCATGTGGTCTTCTGCTCATTCTTATTTTAAAAAAGTTGCTTTTAAAAGGAAGAGATGCAGAAACAGCTTTTAACAAAATTAGGAGGAGGAAGACAATTTTATTTTATAAGAGGAGAGTAAATGAATTTAATTTACTAATCCTACCAAATTGAGAGGAAATATAGTTACATTATAAAGACATCAGGGGAATAAACACTGGGGACAGAGGAAGATGTTAAGGTAAAGGGTGGTGTTGAATGAGAACAAGCATTTGTCACTGATCATGAATAAATTTAGTTTGGAATTTTAGGAGATGGTTTTTCAGTGGTGTGTAAGCAAAATTCCAGTATATCTTTGCAGTAGAAGCAGCAGCAACCGGAAATCTAAATCATTGCCATGTGATCCCTGACAGATTTTTGATGGATGTACCTGTAATACAAATGAACTGTATTCAGCAATCTGTAAGATCATTTATAAGCCTATGATCTTGATAAACATATAGAAAAGTTACCCCTTTCAATTAAATTTTATATATTTCATTAGAACTGTAGCATAGTAAATATTGATGTTAAGAGTACCACAATGACTTCATCACAGTTCAGATACTGGAAGATAAAACATTTGCTGAGTGTAATGTTAGGTTTTGAACCAAATAATGACCATTTTAATCTTTTATAAAAGCTTCTCTGATTTCTTATTCTCAGAAGACAGTAAACCTTAATATTTATTTTATAGCATTCCAGTATGTCTGCAGTCCTTGCCTTGCCACCATTTAAATTAACATAGATTATGCTAAAATATTCTTAATACATGCTGTTTACAGGAATTAAACTTCTTAATGAAAGGCTAATTTTAAATAACTAAGATTACTGTCATGAGCTACGTAAACTGATTCTCCTAGATAAACTGCCAAAGTTGCTCTTTGGAGGCTGCATTCAAAACCTATATTGTTAGCAAGCTGTGAATTAAAAATAATTACATGTATGCCATGCAGAGGAAAAGTAATCTGGTATTTATTACTCTGTAGGCTGATGAAATTGGGGAGGATAAATGAATGTGTTGAATAAAATATCACTTAGCACAAAAGTATTCAAAGCAAATCTCTACTAATATTAACCTGCTTGAAGATAAATTATTCTGGGAAGAAATAACTAAAATAACTAACTAACTAACTAACTAGCTAACTCAAATTTTTCATTATGGAACTCAACATTTCTAAATGTTTTTTGCTGCTTCTTTGCTTCCTTATTTACAATGACAGCTTAGTTTCATATGAAAAAGTAAAAAAAGTACAGGGTCATTTACTTGCTTTTTTCAAACCAAAATTGACTATTTCTGTTGATGAAGGGGTTACTTAAAAGTACAAACTCAGCAGATCCCTACTGCTTGACATTAAGGAAACTTCATCCTACCTAAATTTTGGCACTTGAGTGACCACCTATTACGGGAGGCAGTCTCCTGTCCCGTCCTTATTTGACAAAAAGCTTGCTTAACATTGGAATTACCTTACTCATTCTTTCCTTTGGCAATTAAGTGGCAAACAAGCGAATGGGGAAAAGTCAGACTTTAGGTGTTGATTCAGCAGAGTGCTAAAGTACATCCCAAAATGCTTTACCAAGTAAGACACAAATGCCTTAAGTTATTTAGGACTCTAAGTGCCCTTGAAATCCCTGGGAATTGCACAGTCACCTTCCTTTATGGAGTTCTACCTTATGACAGATAGTGCAAAGAGATAAAATACTTTAACATAAGGCTGAATTGCCTTAGAGTTATGTGGCTCCCAAATGTAACAGATCTATAAAGCTCCTTAACATAAATAGCTTAACAGAGCTGGTGAATGAACATCTTCTACATAAAAAATTAAGGCTGCAGGTACACCAGGGCAGATGCTGTGTATTGCTTGATGCTATTTAGATAACTGAAAAATAAGTCTTTGAACATGCAAACTTTAGAGCTGAAAGCACAGATTTTAAAATATTTGCAGTAAATTAAGTTGGGGGTTGTTTTTGTTTGGTTGGCTTTGGTTCTGGGTTTCTTTTGTAGTCAACACAAATATAATTTTCTAAAAAAGTACAGGGTTTGTTAAATCTACTCATAAATCTTTATCCAAGAGGATAGAAATCTGTTAATCACAACTTAACAAACTCATTTCATAATTTGCTTGGTAATAACACTCATCATAATACAAGTACAAATACCATTTGTAAAATCAGGTTAGAAGTGTGCACTCATGGCACATATAGTATATGTGGTGATAGATGGAAACAGCTGGCTTTTATCAGACACCATATTATTTTTAAGTGTATTTGAGAAGTAGTTAGCTTATTTACTGGTTTCTAAGAACTGGTGAGTCAAAGGAAAAAAACTCAAAGTGATAAACAAGACAAATTAAATTTTATCGTTTTATATATATACACACACATATATACATGCATATATATATATACATATAGTATTAATAATAACTAAACCAGATTCCAAGTGTTTAAATCAGGCATAAGTTTATTAAATATGCAGAAAGCCTAAAAATACAACACAAATTTTCTATGAAACAACATCATGAAAGTTGATCAAACAGAAAATTAAGTTTATCTAAATACTAATGTTACAACACAATGTATTACTTATAGTGTATGTACACTGGCAATATCTTAGTAAAGAAAATATGCAACACCCAGCTGACCACTCAAAATTTTGGTGAAGCTTTTTCCCCCAAATAAGTATTTTTCTTTTATTGGTTTAAAGGCAGCACTGTAGCCACATGTAGTAGACTAAAAACAAATCAGTTTCACAATATAAGGTGTCAAGGTGAAATACATGCCACGGCTTCTTATAATGCCTGTGAACTCTGGACGTGTTTTTAATGGGAGCAATTTTGCTCGGATTTGCCTTCAAGAGAGAAAAATATCCTCTTTATATTTTTACCTCTTGTTTCTCCCACTGGAGAATTTCAGTATCTGCACAGGCCTAGAACAAGGTAAAAAAGGTGATACTGGCTACTGATGGATATTTTCTGTTTATGTTATTCAGTTTTGGGAGTCCAATTTGCTGAGTGCTCTACACCACTGGAAATAAACTACTCAAGGGATTGTCATAGACATTTGGTTATTCCTGTGGCAATGCCCCAAAAATGCCAGACAGGACTGAATTTCCATTTTGCATTCTGACATACATGCTGCCTTACCTTAGGCTGTGGGCAGGTTACTGTGGTTTTGTTAAAATGATTTAATTGCATCTCCTGATCACTGCTGTTCCTGAAAGCACGGTTGCCAAGTGTGCGTTTCTTACAGGTCTATTGCTTTGCAAATAAAATGCATTTATTTAAATCACCTTGTTAGTGCTCTGATAATTTCAGATAAACTCTCTAAACTACAAATAAAACACCAGTCCTGTTGATAATGTTCTAAAAATCGTTTTCTATCAAGAATTACTGACAAGTTTGAGGGGGTTCCAGTCCAAATTTGAGGTATAAACCATACGTCCTTGGATGACTTGCATCTTAATACAATGAAGTGTCCCCACAATCTGAGCTGCCTTTCAATATTGCCTGACAGATGGACTCAAGTAATGAGTTACAAAATACTTCTTATTCTCACAGAAAGATAATGAAATCTAAACCCAGTGTTTCTCTAAAAGGACATTCTTTAAAGGGTTTCTATTTTTTAGTTTTGTTGAAATAGATAACTACGAAATTATCTGCATTATATGATATGTGTGATTTGGAGGACAATCTTTATTCGAGCTGCCTTGTGACCTGCTATAAGCTTTTGGACCAAGTGAAAAGAATGTTCTTGACTTATAAACATGAGAATTAATTAAAGCATTGTACATACTGTATAAAAGTTTTGAAATAGCTAAAAAATACCTTTATTTTTTCTCTAAAATAAAGTGCTTTTGTGCAACCAGGCAGTACAGTTCAAAAAAGGTATTTCTATTCAGTACCAAGATACCTTTTGTTCTGCAAAATAGCAGTGAAGTGGAAAAACATGAGGATATTTCTTTCAGATCAGATATATCTATTTTTACATTCATGGATAGAATTAATCTGTCCTAATTTAGGACTCCAAAAGTATTGAAGCTGTAGTCCTCAAACATATTTTTATTTTCTCAACAGAAAGATACAGTAATTTCAAGAACAAATTTCATTCCAAGGGAGATAAAATTAATTATCAACTGAAGATTCTTCTCCATGAACTGTAAAATGGGACATTATCAACATATTCAGACTTAAATATCTAATTATTAGATATATAACAATATATAATTATTAATATATAATTATATATATGAGCACATGTGTACAAGTGTATATATTATTAACATATAATTTATTGGAAATTCCTAATAGATAAAAATCTAATTCCTAAAGTGAAAAATCATATAAACTTTGAATAGAAAAGAAAATAACAAATGGGTGTATTGCAGGTGTTCTTTCTTAAGTTCTTTTCCTAAAAATCTCCTTGTCTTAATAGTCTCACAACATAGATCTTTGGATCAAATGCAATCACAAGAGGATAGGTATAAAAGACCTTGAGAAGTCAGAGTACTTGTCACTAAATTGCCCTTTTCTCTTTGTATTAGAAGTCATATCATGATACACTCACTCCACATAATCAGCTATATTAGATTAACATTACACATCAATGCTGAAAGTATTTTTACTTAACTTCTAGGGAAGATAAAAATATCTGACATGGATTTCCTTTATACCAAACAAAATATTGCCCCCTGTTTCAAGTTGTGGTAACTCTTGATGGGCTGTAAATACGATTACATAATTATCACTTCATGTTGTAAAGTGTTGCTTGAAATGGCAACCATAAAAGGAGTCTGCAAGGAAATTTATAAGGGTAGTCTTACCAGGAAGGTGCTGGGTTGGGACTTTAAGTCTTTGGTTCAGTTCCAGGGTCTGATGTAACCTGAACTGTGTGGTCTTTGGCCACAGCTGTAGAAATGGAGATGATATTTTTCTGTCACCATTGGATTTTGTAACAATAAATGGACTAATGTTTGTGAAACATGGAAATAATGCATTGATGGTGGTCATGCAAAGAAATAGACAGAATGTCAGTTTGTTAGAAAATGATTCAGCTCTAATCAAAATAAATATCAACATGAAAACCAGGAAGCAAAAATTAAAAATGTTTTGTGTGTGGTCTAAAGAATATAGAGAGCATAGATGTGCTTAATTTGGTTTTATATTGTTGTCACAGAGCATACAGTTATTATAATCCTTTGTTCTATCTACTACAGAAAGAAGAGTTGCCTTTGTTTTGTGTAAGTGATGTTAATAATCAGGTTTCTTAACTGACCTAACTATTTTAGCACAGGAATAGAAACTCGATATCTCTTTAAAGAGCTAAAAGCAAAAAATCATTAAGAGATTTAAAATGTCTCTTCACATTATGCATATTTTATACATAAAACTGCAGGGGATGCTTGTTTAAGCTTGTTGTCACAAAAGGCAGTGAACAGAGTGAAAGGACAACATTTAAGAGGGATAAAATATTTTATGCAAAAAGTGTAGCACTGAGCCACCTTTTAGCAAAGATATACTTCTAACATAATGATGCTTGCTATGCATTTAAAGCAAAGTTGTCCCTTTCACATGACAAAGGCCTGAATGACAGAGAGAAATGACCCCATGTTTCTGTAAAAGCAAAAATACCAAACTTCTCACAAAGACAATACAGGCAATTTTCTTGTCCATGAGCATCAGAAATGATGAAGCCTATTTCCTACAGTTCTGCATCTTGTGGCTGATTGACTTCCATTGTTGGCTGAAGTATTTATGATGTGTCTCTGGCTGTGTCTAGATTACATCTGATCCAGCAGCCAGGAGGGCCTCAAAGACTGCAGGCCTGGGTTCATTATCAGCCTCTATCAGGGCTACGTGCTTTCTTCACACGTTCGTCCACACAGATGAAATCTTCTTATGCTTCCCAAGCAGCTCCCATGACCAGGGAATCAAAATTCCAGGGTTATGTGCCAGTGTGCATCAGAGGTCAACTGAGATGTATCCTAAAGTATGAACCTTCATGAGAAAGGTATTTGTGCGTGCCTCAGCTTTTTTATCAGAGAGGCTCTTCCTCCTCATTCCATTTCCTACATTTACAAAACACAGAAATGATATCTTTTTTGAAACCTTTTCAACATTTTTTGGTGAAGCTCGGATTGGATTAAAAATTTACTGAGGAGAGCACAAGGATTTTGCACCATATACGCATATACACACACACAGAGCAGAACTGCATGTACCTAGTTTCTGTACGACACCAGTCTTCAAAGCTGGGTGAAAAAAACAGAATATGTATCACTGTGATCAAATACTTGCCTTCCTTTTTCTACTGTTCCTGAATTTTTGGGGTAAGAGATTTCACATATAGGTCTAACCAAAAAACTCCATGTTGCTCCATCCAGAAAACTGGCCATACAACTGAGCAATACAAATAAACAGAGTACGTTGGAACACGCAAATTCACGTATCCTACTGACTGAGAAAAGAATGAATATGTAGTTATCTGCATCAGAGGAAGTTCCTGCAGGAAGTGTCAAGTCTAGAGACAGACTTTAATTACATTTATTTTAAAAAATAAACTCAAAAAATCATCTACTGTGAAATTGTTCAGATGAAATTCTTCACTGTCTCATTGATGGATAAAATTGATTTTAGGCTTTGTAACACAGAGACAACAAAAGAAACACCTGATTATGTTTAAATTACAGATGCTTATGATATTGACTGGAGTGGCGGAGTGCATATTGTGTATTTATACTTAATTTCACCATTTATTACTTAAATGCAGATTTTTCTATTTACAAGAACAGCTGTGATTTCTAAATCAAATACTCAGTTAAATAGGAGTGAACACTTCTGGGAAAGACAAGCTCTACAATAATGCAATTCCATGAAAGATGCATAGAGTGTTTACAAGCACTCGTTAATGGTGTTGAAATTATGGGAGTCTCAGATGTTTGTCATAGAGACCTACCAATGAGTCAAGAATTTCCTGCTGGTTCATAATTTCTTAGGAGTATTCCTTGTGTTAGGACTTTTATTTATTTTATTTTATTCCTTCCCATTGCATTCTAACTCTAGAAATTATTAATGATAAAACTTGTAAATGCTTGTAGACAAAGGGAGATAAAGAGCAAGCTCTCTGAGAAGGTGCACATCTGGAATAACAGATATGATTTCTGCTGATTTGGCTCTAGTCCTGATGTTTAAAGCCTCTCTGGTAAATGCAGTTAGGTTTTATTACTATCAAAGGGAGGTTTTGAGGAAGTACTTGAGTCTACAACCAGGATTTGGTCCAC
Source organism: Lycocorax pyrrhopterus obiensis (assembly GCA_014706295.1). Taxonomy (NCBI): domain Eukaryota; kingdom Metazoa; phylum Chordata; class Aves; order Passeriformes; family Paradisaeidae; genus Lycocorax; species Lycocorax pyrrhopterus. Next base: position 43,018,086 of record JACSVZ010000001.1, on the reverse strand, counting down.
ATAATTTAAAACAGAATATAAAGTGGAGGAATAACAGCAGAGTTTGAAACTGAGATGTGAAAACTGTGCTTCATTCTCCTAATCTAACACACATTGCCAAATTCTAATTAATTTTAGTAGAAAGTGAGTTAGTGAAATGCCCAACACGTTAAACATCGTGCTAAAGTGGTTTAACGCTCTTCAGTTTTAATGTTGTTCCTTCTGCTAGGGGACCAAGAGTTAAAGTCTAAGGAAGGAAAGCTATTTTATTTCTGCTCAGAAAACCATTAAAGCCCTTTCCCCACAAAGGAAGAAAGTGAAAATGAAAATTGTCAATTCCCATGAAAATAAGGACTGGGCAATACATTGTCACAGCCCAGTTCTCACCAGATTTTAGTGGGGTTAACCCTGAGATAAAGACAGGGAATGTGTTTGCATAGGTCATGATGGATTAATTTCTCTCAAAGGTCAGTGCAAAAGGTGAGTTAGGGAAAGCACGATAAATTGAAACCTAACTGATGGGATAGAAAGCCCCTCTGATGATACAGTTCATTGCCAAGAGTAAGAAGAATGTGCTGAGGTCATATATTTTCAGGAAAGTTCTCCACCTAGAATTACAGTCTGTGACTGTCCAGATTCTTTCGCATTGTTTCCCTAATGAATTCACACATCATGTGTGGTACTGAGACCAACTATAGTTAAGCTGCTATAAATTACAATGCAGTTCATGGGATATGATTTACTTTGCCTTGTTAATGTCTCCCACAAAAGGTATAAAGGTTTCTAGCTTTTCAAGCAGTTCTGTCTGCAAAAAAAATCCTCTTACTGTTTCTATAATATTCCCCTCAGTATTTTCATTTAGTCTTGCCCATTGATAGGGAGTGGAAAGTGGAAGCTTTTCAAAAGAATGATCTTAGAAAGAGGTGATATTTTGGATCAAATCTGCAATCACAAATGTACATTAAAATTCTTTATGTACCCCATCCATGAACACTGTCACACTACATCACCTTTACAGGCAAACCAAAACACGTAATTCTTAATGGAAAGACCACAAAATGTAACTCAATACAGAATATGTATTATGGATGCTGAAAAAAACTCCAGCAGAAAATTTCTTCAGGTCTCTGCAGCATTTTTGTGAGAGTTCTGTCTTTCCCATGCAAGTAACTCAAAATAATGTTGCAGTTTTGTAAACTTCTTGCAGCTGCAGGTTGTTTTGCAGAATTGTTATGGTTCTAACTAGAAAAACATTCAGAGATGGGTGTCTTAGAACTTGACCAATCCCCTTAGGGGGTAGATGGCAAAAAACCAATTACTTTATGCCACTTAATACACTTTGCGAACTGACATATAAAAGTCTTCTGACAATTCATTAAATCATCATCCATTTATCCCTGAGCCTAAACTTCGTGTCGTTTCTCTACTCGTCTGTGGGGAAAACAGCGACAATGTATTATACATAAGGCTTTAAGATACAAGAATCTAGGATTATACTCAGTGCAGGCTTATGTGGATGTTAATTAAATTTCAAAATAACGCCATTCTTTTCTGTGCTTCACAATGTAGGGAGAGATTAATCTGTCAAATTAAGATGCTCAGATTTTGGTGTATGCATGCAAACCAAGTGTCAAAAACCAATGGAGGTCTACAATTTAATGAAGTAGCCTCAGCTGGGGTATCTGATTTCATCTGAGATATCCTGAGGTAGCTTTTTAGACCTTAGGTTGACCTTAAGTAACCTCCAGTCTCCACCTCAAGAAAGTCAAAGACTGGCCCATACATCCTCAGCAAAACCTGTTAGCCTTATGTGGATACCTTGAAAACTCACAGATATCTCAGATATTGCTATATTTAAACATCAGCCTTTGACATAGAACAGGAATATGTCAAGAAATAAGTTTAGGGCCTGAATCATCATGTTTTCTGCTCAAATGCCTTACATGTTGCTTATGCTGAGGATGCTTAATGCAGATTGACAGGATCAAGTTCTAGAAAACGTTGCAGTTCCTGCTTTTCTTTTTTCATGAAGATGGAAAAGTATTATGGTGTTGCTCCTCTTTTATATAATAGCTTAGTAATCAGAGTTAGAGAAAAGAGAAAAGGAGAGCCTTCTGCTTCAGCATGGTCTTTAGTATGTAGATTGCTGGGTCTCCTAATTCCTACCACTATGCTCTGACCTCCAACTGCTCACAGTGCACTCCCCATCCATCCACTTTAGGATATAACACATGATGAAATATTATGATGGCCAAAGAGTTTCAATATTGCCATTAGGGAGCTCATCTGGCCCTTATTCCAGATATGGCAATTTATGTCGCTAATTATGACAGGGTAAAACACCCTTTCCACCTTTCCCTTTTGAATAAAATGTCCACAGCTACAGGAAACTGTTGCTGATGTGAATTAGGCACTCTGAAGAGACAGAGGAAGAATAACATCTAAGGTGATATTCATGGACCAAATTTACAGTGCAGGTGTCCGCATCAAAGTCAGTTACCTGAAGTTGTCTTTGCTGTTAATAGGAAGAAATATATTGGTCTAAGGCATAGTCCATCACCTGATTTAAAAAAAAAAAAAATATATATATATACATAAAAATAGATGGTGATAGATAAGTCATTGCCAAAAAAAGATCCAGTCCATCTAACATTAGAAATCTAAGTTAGGAGAATAAATTCTCCCTCTGGAAGCATTAAAGGGAAGCCATTAGACTGAGTGTGTGAGGAATGAATAATTGTCTTCAACATTCTCAGGCCCCTAAAATCAAGGCACAAATTAGGCAATATTCTTCTCCCCATTGCTATGTCTTAATGGAATCCATTTAGATGGGAAACAAATAATGAGATTTTGAAATGGCAGCAGCTCAGGACACATTCATAAGCATAACTCCAAGTTTCTTAGGAAATTCAGTGAAATATTGAATAGAGGATTTTTCTTGTGAGTAACGTTTTGGATACAGATTTGGACTTTAGTTTTGGACTCAATTCTTACTAAGGTTTTTATTAGCTGTCACCTTACTCTCTCAACACACTCCAGCAGGAGCTCACTGACTACTGCAGGATTCTATATGACTGACTGCCTAAAATATGAGATATTAATTTTAGGTATCATGTCCTTGACTAGATGTATTTCCAATATAAGGAAAGTGATATGAAAAGTCTCAGCCACCGAGGAAAAAACCATGAGACTATTACATACAAGTGAAAACAGGAGGCTCCCATCAAGCACAGCTTTAACTATAAATTTTAGTATCGTATCAAGTAGGGTGTTTTGTCCTCTGAAAATAGGAATAAGGGTATCAGCTTCTTCCTCTGGCAGTTAGTCGTGAGTTTGATGATAGAACACTGACTTTTTATATATTAGGTTCTTTTGGATGGTTTCTTCAAAGGCTCAGTTTCTTGTAAGGGTACCAAGATTTGCAATAAATTACAGCTGCCGTGCCAGTCTGTTTCTATGATGCTGTGCCTTGTATGTGTACACTTGCATAATAAGCTGAACCACAGAAATTTTCTCTGTTGTATTTTAATAACCCTTCTGAACTGGAGCTGCAGTGTAGGTTTGAGGTTGTTTGTTGTCACAGGTTGGCTATTCCTCTAAGACAATATGAGCAACTGATGATCAATTAATATTTACTCAGCTGTGTATTTTGCCACCTCCAACCTCCTTGCAGATTACTAAAAAGTCTTGACTTGCATAATTGTATTCTGCAAATAGTGCATCTTGATTTCCAAAATACTCAACACTGTCTTACAAAAGTGAGGAAAGAGTCTATTTCCCCAACTCACAATTGTATTAAAATAATAGATTGGACTCCCTTTGATTTTGTATCATGTTTGCAAATTTTTTCTCCAAATAATTCTGCAGTGAGGAGGCTTTTTGCAGTAGCTGAACTCGTCTATAAAGGGGACTAGGTATTAGATTCACCCATTTTTCTCCTAATTCTCAGTATGGAGCACTGACCTGATAAATTAATTTTGCCTAGATGTTGACTGGAAATTCCTTGTGTACCCTTGAGGATATATCCTTTGTGGTGATACAAATGAAAATTGCAAGCTTCCAGAACAGCCAGACCTAAACATCTGTCCAAGTAATACAGGAAATTATCCATCTCCTCTTGTTTCTAGTAGTTCTGGGTAAATTCCTGAGCAGAATTTTACTTCTAACACCTGGAGTGCATTTGTAACATTAGATATGGCTCTGTTCCAAGAGTACAAATACATCATCTTAGAGAAGCTCATGCGGCTAAATGTAACTGCTTTTGATAATAAAAATGTATCCACATTTTTATTGAAATCATTTGTGCATACAACATTCAATTCTATGGATGTTGAGATTAACTATACTGTTATTTAGTGCCTTGGAAATGTTTTCTTTCACACTGTGTAATAACCTTTTAGTTGATTTGGCCCCAATGGAAGATTTAGCCCTAAGTGTATACTTGGAAAAAATAACATCTGTTCCTGTAAAAATAAATTTGAGAAAAGGCAATTAAATAACATAGAACATTTGTGACCATGTTAACTCCAAAAGGAATTCCTGATAGGATCAGGACCTATGTGACATAACATTATGATGATATATAAATAGTCTTTAACCAGGAATTTCATAAAGACTTAGAGTCTCAATAAAGAGGAAACATTTCAAAGGAGCATTCATCCAAACAATTCTAATGTTAAAAGACAGTTTAGTTAGAGAAACAAGGAAGAATTGAAATATCATAGTAGGAAGAAAGATTATTATTCACCTTCACAGAAATGATAATTTACAAAGAACATCAGATCCTTAAATGAACTCAGGAGTGCATGTCTGACTTACTACGAAACTGATTCACACCTTTTAAAATATGTAAAAATTTGAAAATACCTTAGCTTCTAAGCTTACTTAATATAATTACAACACCTATGAAATTGAAATTCATATTAAGAAATGGAATACGTGAATGGTTTTTTCTCATATGGAATTTGCACTGGTATTTGATGGTAAGAAGAGATAAATTTTAGTATATCATGAAGAACTCTGACCCCGTCACTGAACATGAAGTTTACATAAAATGTTGCTTTTTAGAGCTATAGTTCAATCTAATAGTTACCTTACCCTAATTTAGACTTCAAAAAACCAGATTCCGAAACAGTAGTGCTTATTACCGAAGATCTCAATTTTGCAGCATATTACACACGTGATTAGCTTCAAGCATATAACCACTCATGCTGCATATAAACACACCGATTTGTGTATGCCAGGTAAAGACCTGAATGAGTACAGTGGGACAGATTCCTAGTTAAGATTTGGCACAATATGCTTGCCTGTGATACATATTGTAGGTATATTTATGTTCATAAATACATGTCCATAGCTAGAATTTTTCCCATCTAATTGAATAAAAAAGCATATAATATAATCATGGCTCTCGAGCATCTCTTTCCCATCTTTGCTGTTTAATTCCCTCCTGTTTATGAGGAATAGAAGATTTAGATGGGCCTAAAAAGTAGGAATTTCTAAAATCAGGGTTAGATTTATACTCTTCAAGAAAGTGTTCAAATCGATGAGATTTCGCTATCTAAGTGTAGGTCAGTAGTACTGCTTTTAGTGTACACCACTTGGAATACGGGCATGACTTCTGTAGGTCTTATGTCTTGTGTGCTGCCTGTGAATATCTCAGACAAAATACATCACTTCAAACTGCTAGATACCTATGATTAACTGGCTGAAATAAGCTCAATATTACACAAGTACCTACACTGTGGACATGTAAATTAAAGCAAGACAAATCGTACCCGCAGTTATAGAAAACATAGACAATGAGGAACAATCACCTCAAAATGGTTGTGGGTGATCTCAAGCAAGAGCCACCTGTGTTGCATATACTTTTCCTACTTAGATGTTTCTATGATGGATAGCATTAATGTCCAGATGGTACAGAAAATAGTATTCAGTGCAAGAGTCACTCCTGAAACAGGAAAATGAAGCTGTGCTTCCATGAGTCAACCAGCCTCCTCTCTCTTTCCTTGCTCCTCCTCTCTCTTTCCTTGCTCCTGTGTCCTCCCACTTTCTCTTCTGCTTTTGCAGCTTCACCTTTTCCTCCATGCCGAGTACGTGCAGCCACTGCCAGGGTTTGCTCAAAATTACTAATTCAGCTGAAAAAAAATCCAGTTTTGACTTTCCACTTTATTTTTCAATTGATTTAGAGGGCTAAGAAAATGCACGGAGTCCAAAAAGGGTCAGAAACAGTGGCTGAAGTGGAAAAGGAAAAGGAAAATGGAAAAAGGAAGGGAGCAGAATGGGAGAGAGAGGAACAAAGACTAGAAAAAAGGATGGAGCTGGGTTCAGGAAGAAGGAACAGGAATCCCTCTTTTGTCATCAATAACTCATGTACATAGATCATATGCACATGAAATCAGAGCCTTTTTTCAACCTATTTTGTGAAACTTAGTATTCACTGGCAAAGTAGAAGGAGAAACGAGATTTTTTTTTTGTAACTCATCGAGAAAACATTAATTAGTCACTAAATTACAGGAGATGCTATCTAATCTAACAAAGAGATATCCCTAAGCGAGTAAAATAATGCTTACTTTAATTAAGAAGAATAAGCAAACTGTCTCTTGAATAAGGAGGAAATAAAAGTTTCAGGTAGAAAGATTAAATTTGTCTGGATCCTTGGAGGATTTCAAATGTGAGATTGGTTACCACAACTCGGCAAGAAAATCTAATCTATAGTTAATTCAAAAATGTTAGTTCAGAAAGAAGGAATGCCTCAAAGCCATGAATACTGGCAGAAAGTCAGATGGATAAAGGTGAAACAGAGTGCCTTTCATATATGTTTGTAACGTTGTGATGTGTTTTAGGTGTTGTGGATAATATCTTCATTTACATTTGATATTAATTTTGTTTTAATTAGGAATAATTTTACTGTAATTACATAACAGCATTTCCAATTCAAGGATCTGAAAAATCTACAATGATGCTTGTTGGACATTTTACCAAGTAATTGGAGTATAAGTTACTCGAACAAATAATTTACAAGTAACTTTATCTAATAGAGTTTCCACACAACTCAAAGACAAAAGCAACAAATCTGGAAGGTCAGAAAACCAGTGATAAGTAAGAAAACAGAGCGGCATTAATGCTGGGTTTAACATCTGAAAGCCAAGGGTCCTCTAGCAGTTTTCTTCAGACCTTATTTTTCTTTCTCAAATTCAGGGAAGAAATGGAACAGAGAATTTGGAAACATTGGGATGAAGATTAACATGCAGGAACAGATTGTCATTCAGCTTAGCGCTCCGTGTATTTATTAAACCGCAGTGTAGATGCTCTCCTGACCTCTGAAGGGAGGTCTTCCAATTCTCGGGCAACTGATATCTTGATTTTTCTGTGAAAGCCTATAAACTGTACCAAATTCCCAGGAACAGCACAACATCCATTGTGAGGGAAGCCAACAATCTTAAGATCATTATTTTCATTAACTGCAGCAAGAAATATCTGCCAAGGACTTTATTACAAAGATTCGTGTACCCTACATGCATTTCAGGATACCTAGCACGTCTTTTACTTATGGAAAACATTTTCTGTTGTAAGTATTGAATGACATTCAAGATTTGTTCAATGGACTAAGCCAATGATATCTAAGAATTTCAAGCTGTAAACCAAGGCTGATATTTGCACAATTCTGACACTCAGAAACCTTTCAAAAAAATAAATTAATTTCTTCTGGGTATAAAATTTCCGGGCATTCTGGTACTAAAGCTAAAGTGGAGCTACAAATCATCACAAACTCTGTTTCCCCTTCCTGAAAATGAAAGTCAGCTGCATTTCAGCATAACCTCTCCAGTGTAGAAGTATATTTGTCTTGCTGGTTTTGAAGAGAAACGAAACTAGAAACAATCAAAACAAAGAAGCATGTGTGCTCTCCTTAAAGAAAGGATGAGGGAACACACCTGTGAGCAACACATTTTTGACAGGTCTTAGTACCATCACTTAGAATACTACTGAACACAAATTGTTGCAAAAAAAATTTAAAGATTAGGAACATATGCAGCATAGAAAAGAAAAGGTTTTGTTATTACTGCTCAATAAATATTTTTTCAAATCAATGGCCACATGTTTAAAGATTAAGATAATGCTGATTAATGCACTTAGATGAAAATTAGTTTAATATTCAGGAAATTTCTTTCAAGCACTATATCCAGTCCAAATAAATACTTGTAATACTTTCTGACTAATTCTGCATCTAACCATTACTTATAAAATGTATTTTACATATATAAAGAAATTAAAATAATTTCATGGTTTGGGCTTTTCTGGGGTTTTCTTTGGAGAAACTAACCTCGATGATTAGGATTATAATTTAATTTTCCACAAGGAAGCAGGTCAAAACTGAAAATCATTTCCATCTTTTAGGTAAGTAGTGGTATGTTTATTTATATTCCTTTTTATCCTTTAGTATTTTTATTTTACTTTATTTTCATTTTCTGATGTAATTTTTCACCAATTGCAGTTTCCATCCTGCACCAAGAGCCAATGTTTTTGCAAGTTATAGGTCAGCCCAATATATTAAAAGGACATATAAGTTGTTCTGTTGCATCATAGAACTAATTGCTTATCTCTTGGTAGTCAAACCTTTTATCAATGGACACCTCCATTCTTCAGGACTCCATTCAGAAGCTAAAAGGATGAGCTCACAAACTTCTGTAGTTTCACAATCTAGTTAATTATATTTCAGACCAGTTAATGTTTTATATCATTTTGTAACATGATTGTTTGGTTGTGAGTTTGATTTTTTTCCTTATGTTGTGACTCTAGATAAATTTCTGAAGTACACTAACTTTTTTTAGTCTAAAAAATGAAAGTATATAGTGCTTCTCAAAGGGCTGAAACTAAAAAATAGCCACTCTGTGTTCTCAGCTTGATCCATGGACTGTTTATCCTTTTAATTCTAAACAGTCACGTGACAGAAAGCAGAAATAACTGAAGGCACAAGGAATTTAGTGCAATGCAGTAGGTTTTTTCTAGATGAATTATTTAAATAATGTGTTACTAATCCTGTGTTTCCACAACAGCCTAAACTGATGTAAACACTGGCTGCTGCAGTCCCATCCTCTGCTGCATCGTCTCATTCGTGTCTTCCACCTCCCTTCTTGACCTGGCTTTGGGGTTTGCTGGGCCCTTCATTAGCCTGTCTTGTGTTCAATTACACAAAAAAACACAATTTGGCTCTCAGAAGAAACCAGTGATAACTGAATTGAATCCCAGAAAAGATGTATCGACTCACACTTGAGATTTCTGTTAGTGCAAAATTACAACATCTGGCAGCTATTGACTCATAGTCTGCGTCAGGTTCTTCCTGGTTGCTCTTCTCTCCTCTTGTATTTTCAACTCTGTGGGATCTAAAGTCAGTTTAAAAGTACTCTGTCATTATAGAGACTTATCTGAATCTCCCAAGCTGTGGTAAGAACTTAGACTAGGAAATGAAATGGTGATTTACATAGCAGGATATAAAACATGATGTTTATTAGCAGACTAGTTCATTTCATTCAAATGAGATAGCTTGCTCTATCATTGATATTTATTTTACCATTTTTTGTGACACACCATAACAACCACAAAAGCTCACTGAGCTGCTCATGTTAACGAAATGGCAAAAAAGTGCACATACACAGTTATTTAAAGCATACACACAAACACACCCATACACATGTATTTTTATATATAAATAGCTATATACACATGTAGATATACATTAGTACAGCAGGCTGTTGTTGTCTCAATATTCATTGCATCTGAACTGTGCCTGAACTGTGTCTGCAGTTCTTAGTGTTTGAGGACAAAGAAAGTAACTTCTCACAGTGTATTGGGTTTGCCTTTGAAATAATAGCACAGAACTATTGACAAAAGGCTCACCTAACAGCAGAGCTGAGATTAGGTGCTGAGGGTTATTGTCTTCCTCTAGTCTCAAAGCTATGTGAAATGTCAGTTAATTGAAAATGGTAATTGTTCCACACAACAACATCAACTGTTTCATTCCAGGAAATGTGCTGCTCTTAAATTAATAGCCATTGATCCAGAGGTATTTCATGATTCTTCTCCATTGTTTTCTCAAATTATCCAGCTATCAGTCCTTGGGAGAAAACCTATTTCACCATTTTTATTGACCATTCTTTACTGAGTGACCTGGCTTCCTGTTCAGATAGACTAAAATAGGCCTATCCATCTGAATGTTTGTCAGGCACACCGAGACACCTAACTTTGAAAACACCTACTACTTTTTACTATAAATACTCAGAATAAAAACCAATAGTACAAAGCAGTTACATGGTTATTACTGATTAATACAATGAAGTACTCTCTCATGCTGGGAAACTGCTTTTGTGATAGTAAAAATAGTTACTTTCAATAGTGCATTGCAGTAAAACTTAAATTCCAGTTTGATTTCTTATGAAGGAAGGCAGGTTATTTGGGTTTCTTTGTTTGCTGAAGGAGTATATTATTTTTACAACCTATTTGAATAACAAGTAACAATATGTCTTTGTTATTGCACAGAGAACAATTTCAAATGCCGTTGCATTACTTAGCTGTTCCTTTGAAAGCTTAATGGAGAAATTAAGTGGTGCAAAGGTGTTCTTCCATTGAGGAGACAGTTTGCCTTCCTTATGTAGTCATAAAAAAAAAAAATCAAAAAATACCGTTTGGATAAGCAGTTGAAACCATTTCTAGAGATACAACTCTTAATGCTTTCTGTGTTTACAGTTTGGTAAATTATTGTCTAGTAAATTTAAAATTTAATTTCAAAATAAATTGTAAATTCTATCAATTAATTTTTGGTAGTACTGAATAACAAGAGTCGTATTTTTTCAAAGTTTTCATTTCCATTTTAACTTGGAACAGTTTCACCTTCACTGATATATGAATAAACTGTTGTCTACTTATTTGTAATGTTTAGATTCCAAAGTGAAATTTACATATAAAGAATGATGGTCAAAGTGTACAGAAATAGAAAGTTTTCAAATAAATGTATATTAATATCAGTTCTGCAGTGGCCCAGAAAATTCCTCCTTTAATCTCAGAAGAAAATATTGTACTTTTCTCTCTTCAAGGGCTTTTTCCTACAGGGGGATGCAATTTAATGTAAACTGAAACAGTTGCCAGCAGGAAAGAAAAAGCAGTCTTGTGTAATATAAGATATTTTTCTATTGTTTCAAAAATAATAAGCTGGCTGCAAAGAGTTTCCCTGTGTGATCTTAAGTTGCTGTATTTTTGTCTTCTTTTATTTATTAATAGACAGTTTTATATTAGAAATGGAAAAGGGAAATCTGATTAAGATTTCTAGGATAGCTACAGTATAAAATCAGTTGAAATTAGATTTCCACATAACATACATAATGAATTCAGATGTTATATACCAGTTTTAATGCTCAATCTGGTTTATAGTTAATAGAATCAAAAGGTATGTGAGCCAGGGAATATTTTAAGAAAAATTTACGGCACCTCAGAGGGAGTGGAAAAGATCCCATGGCATATGGTGCTAAATAAATGCAAGTGAAAACGACTTTTGTGAAGAAACATAAAGGAGTCAAAAGAACTAATTACAAAAGGTAAGCACATTTTTGCATCATTTATACTTCTGACAACGAACACATGCACAGTTCATCCCATTTCTTGCCATTTTGTACGTACTTTCAGTGAATTTCAGCTGCATAGTTAGAAAGTAAGTGTGAATCACATATAAGTGAATAAATGATTTGGTGGTTATGCAAAGGGTAGTTTTGGTCATGGAGGCAAAAGTTCCTCTTCAATACAATTTTTTTTTTTCGGATCTTGTGTCAGTGATTTGTCTCCCTGCTCTATTTTATTCTGTTTCAAAATCTAAGCTTGACCGTTGTTTCATTCATTTTCTGGTTAAAAAAGACAAGGAACAAGGGTCATTTGAAATTATTGAAACTTCAACATCCTCCCTCATGTGCCACTCTAAGTTCACATTATTCCAAAAGGTTACCTGTTTTTTGAGAGCTTTTGGAAATTTGAACCACTTGGGCAAATTTGTACACCACTGATACCCAATTTGAAATATCTGAAAATATTTGAATGTGTAAGTATAGCTCTAAATGTGTTGCTGTCATTAATAAGCCTTGAAGATCACAGCCATTTCCAGCTTTTGGGGCTTTATCTCTTTAAAGTTTATATGAGCAGCTAAAGGCTGTCTTTCCCAAAGAGATTTCACATTAAAATATCATAAAAATAACATTAATTATAGAGATGAGAATTACAGATGTAGATAACAGCTGAACATTGAAAGTGCTAAGCAAATCTGCAAGATAGCGGTAATGATTTAATTAAAACAAAATGCATCTGTATCTGAGCACAGCAATAAAGGAAAAAGAGGCAATCCCCAGTAACAAAAACATGAGCGATTCAGCTGAAGTATGTAAGAGTAGTGTGTAATAGATTGGCTCAGGTAAGACTAATTTATGCCAACCTTAAACATTAGCATTCTAATGGCTGCCAGAAATTTAGAATATGTTATCTTTTGAGTGCCAGGTAGTTTAGAGGGTAACTACCAATTACCCATAAACTGAGTCATATCAGAAATGACTTAATGTTTTATTTCCTCCCATGGCCAAGCTGGCTCTGATACCTTTGCAACAGACTTCATTAACTCTGCTTCCTGATTTAAAGGGAAGCTGTCCTTTCCCACTGATCAAATGGACTGAAATGACCTCAACAGGGAAAAAAAGTTGTTGCCAAGAAGCAGAGTTACACCAAGGTCTGTTCACACCAGGTGATTTTCTATCTGGTTCATATGGCCCACATTTGGCCCATGCAAAGCTTATCTCCAGTCCAGGTTTGGTTTTAAGAAACCCTTATATGACTTATTCTGCACATTCTGAAAATTCAGGCATTTGTAATCTATATGCAACAATATTAGTGTTTTAAAAAATACATTAATTTCCTGTAACAAAGCATAAAGGGATCCATATTTTTGCTCCCTGGTGTGGAGGAGATAAAAATCAGATTCTCCTTGTGATAACTTTTTCTGCATCATCTTTAGATGGAAAAAGGCCACAGAACAATTCTCATTGGAAATACAAACAGCAGTACTTGTAGTTTTACAATAATCATAACTACCATTTACCACTACTGCCACTCTGCTTCTGTCACAAACTGTGAGACCTGATTCAAGAAAGTGCCTGATACAAACTCGTCCTTTTTTCTGAAAAATCACGTAACATTTGCTTTCTTTTAACCATGCATTATCCTCCTTCTAATGACAAAGAGAAGGAGCAATAGCCTGATTGAATCACGGCAGCAGAAGGCTTTGGGTGCATTACTCCATGCTGTATAGGCTGTCTGTAAGCGAATTGAGTATTTATTTTATGTCTCAATTGATGTTGGTCAAGTAGAATGGATACACTGTAGGAACACCCAAAATGGCTGATTCTGCATGGATATGCATTGTTTTCATACAATCATTAAAATAGTCACTTAAAATCATAGAAATTAAGTGGAATTTACATCACTTTGATGGTACTCTATAGACGCTCAATGATAAGAGACTAGAAAAGGGAGCTTTAATTTGTATGTAGGGTACATGTTACATTTCTCCATGAAATGGAGACTTATATTGAATATTAATATTAATATAAAAATCTGTATTGACCAAGGGGTATTTTTAAGCGAAAAGACTACACACTGTATCCAACTCACAAATTTTCCCTGCAATGATATTCATACATTTCCTTCCTTGAAATATTTATCTTCAATGGAGAAAAAAAAAATTCCTTTCCTTATATATGTGTCTACCTATTCAGGTTCTCATATTATGTTCTGAAACTATAAAAAATTATTTTAATGTGGGAAATATTTAATTACCTTTACAAAAGGTAATGCAATTTTCTTCCCCTGCTATAAAAAACTTGACAATTTTATTTGAACCTCTCTCTGAAAAATGTCAGTTCAAAATTACAGAAAATGTTTTCATGTAAATGAGGAGTTACTTTCTCTTAACAAAATAAAAATTACAAAAAAAAAAAAGAACTTTTAGTCCATTAGTTTTCATAAAGTTTGATCTTGCAGTCATACATCTAGACTCATACACAGTTACTTTTAAACTCAGAGAAAATCTCTGTGTGACTAGGTGAACATAAAGGAAGTTTAGATCACTAGCTAGTGGAAATAGTGCAGATGCTGTCTAGACAGCTAGGTCTGCATTTAGATAAATAAAAGAGCAAATTTTAAAGAAATATGAAAACCAAAAAATATTATTTTGACTGTTGTCTGCAGACGGATGAGAAGGAAACCAGATGTGTTGAACATCTGCAGAAAAAAAAAAGAGAATTGGTTGTAGCACCCATGAATTCTGAGTGAGACTGAATATGCAAAATATGCAGCATCACCACTGTCACTGAGAGCTCCCTCTCTGGAAGACACCTACCCTTAAGTAAACTTTAGTTTTCCATCAGTCTTTCCTCTTCAGCACAATTACTTTGCTAGGGTATCTGAACTGCATGGTCTTTTTCATACTAAGTAGAAAGGTCCAATTTTCTTACTTTTTCTTATTGAGAGAATGAGGGGTTTGGTGCAGCGTACTCTGATAGAATATCAATTAAGTCCCATTCAATGGCTACTTCAGAGCTACTTCATTTTCAAAAATATCACTGAAGCATAAGTTAATTAAATTACATAAATTTCAGTCAGTGATGGAAGAAGTAATATTTGATATAAATAGCTGTAATTTTTTACTGAAATTCCTATTAGGAAAAAAAATGTATGATGATATATCACCAGTGTAATTAACAGTCTTTTTATGAGTCATGGGGGAAGACATACCAAAAGTTAGCTGTTCTTGGGCAGGTAAGCAGGTTCATTGCTGTTTCTTCTTTCCGTGCCTGTAGGGCAGAACTCAGTCGGACTGTAAAATTTAATGATGTACAGTCTGATATTAATTGTGCATATACTCGTGGGTCGCAGTAAAGAGTTTGTCAGAGGCGGCAGCTTGCCGCAGGTGTTTAATGTCACATGATTCATAGTAAATGACTTGAAGCTCCCAAGCATCTACAACTAAAAATAATTCTGTTCTCTGCAAGTGCCCTCCAGAGCAGAGTGGCTATCTGTCAGCACAAGATAGTGGGTAGCAACTGACTCCAGTTAGCACCATCTATGAGCAATTTCTCAAGGATAAAAAAGTGATAATGGCCAGCTTTGTCATTAGAAACCATGTTCTTAGCACTGGCTTAATTTTTAATATTTTCCCTTAACAGCAATATAAAAAATTAGGTTCCATCTTTATCATGTGTAACGTAAAATTGCAAAAGCCCCCATTCGCCGGGCTTTAAGCACAGTAGCAACTTTTTAAAGCTTCTTAGGATGTGTTTTCAAAGATAGAAGCTCTCTTCTTTTTCCCTTTTATTCTCTTAATTGAAACTGGAAGGTTTTCCTTGGGCTTCCATGCACATCATACCCGAAGAAAATGGTGGGGTAGGGGACATTGGACATTTTGCATCACTGACAGTGCTAAGCACATTTGAAAATTCAATCTTTTGAAATTTTACAGTTGACCTGAAACCTTCATGACCTTCACCAAACCATGTCATGCTTCTAAAATTTCTAGTTCAACTTTTTCCAGTTCTACTTAGAATTGAAAAAAGCAGTAACACAAAGCTGAAAAAAATGGTAGAAAGAGGTCTAGGTACTTTGAAAAATATCAAGTGTTCTTTATTTTTTTTAACAGGAACTGTAAAACATAGTCTTACTTTACATGATCTATCTTGATCAGCCTAGCATGGAACCTGGAATAATTTACTGTAAAAGATCCCAATTTCTAATTTATCATTTTAAATTTAAAAGAAACTTACAAGCACACACTAATTTTGAAATCATAACTTTATACTCAGAAACAGCACTACTAAGATTAAAAACGTGTCAAATGCTAGCTGGGTTTTCAGTGTGAAAACTTCTAAAACACATTAATGGTTAACTAGATTTCAGCAATGTGTCTCTCTAAGGCGGACAAGGACACCTTGTTGCTCAAACCAGCACCTACCTCTGTCATCCCAACACTGGCAAGGGGAAATACAGCAGATCTGCAGCATCTTTGGCACTCAGTGTCTGCAGAAGCATCACAAGCTGGTCAAGGGATGTGATTGTCCTGCTCTACTCCATGCTGGTACGGCCCTCACCTCGTGTCCTGTGTGCAGTTTTGAGCACCACGGTATAATAAAGATATAAAGCTATCAGAGACCATCCAAAGGAGGGCAACAAAGATGGTGAAGGGCCTCGAAGGGAAGCCATATGAGGAGCAGCTGAGGTCACTTGTTCTGTTCAGCCTGGAGAAGAGGAGACTGAGAGGAGACTTCATTGCAGTCTACAACTTCCTCCTGAGGGGAAGAGGAGGGGCAGGCACTGATCTCTTCTCTGTGGTGACCAGTGACAGGACCTGAGGGAATGGCCTGAAGTTGTGTCAGGGGAGGTTTAGGTTGGATATCAGGAAAAGGTTTTTCACCCAGAGGGTGGTTGGGCACTGGAACATGCTCCCTGGGGAAATGGTCACAGCACCAGCCTGACAGAGTCCAAGAAGAATGCTTTCAGGCACATGGTGTGACTTTTGGGGATGTCCTGTGCAGGGACAGGAGTTGGACTCTGATGATTCTTGCTTTTCCCTTCCAGCTCAGAATATTCTATGATTCTATGACAGTACGATAAACCTCTATAGCAAAACTGCCTGTCACATTTGCAGTGAGTTAACATCAGTGTCTCTGAAGAGCATTAAGTTCCTTCTCCAGCTCTGCACCACGTCCTTTCACTAGAGGTTATTTGGAAGCTGCTTGCCTTGTTTCCCATGGAAACCTAGGCACCAGACATCCTCTGAACTCTAGAAATCTGGCGGATCTCTTCCCAAAGATCCGTGCATAAAGCTGACATTCTTTTAAGACCGGGAAGGTACTGAGAGACTAAACTGAGGGTCTCAAATTTAAGTGTGAGAAGCTGAATGCCTCTTCAGGTGTTCAGTCACAAGATTTGCAAATGTAGTCTCCAGTCAATGGGAAAGGAAAAAAACAACACCAGAAGATGTTTTGGAAGCCTAGCTTAAATGCTCTGAATTGTTCTGACTCTCCTGAGGAATGTTTTAGCAGTTAGTGTAGTAAGAATAAAGAGAAAGATTATTGAACTGGAAGCTTCCTAACTCTGTCTGAGAAGGAAAAAATTAAGGTGAATATTGTACTACAAAGCTCTTTCAAGCAGAGCAAACAGATTCATGTTTTCCTTTTAATGTGAAGGCATGAACTGGTGCTACTCCTTATACAGCACATGTAATTAAGGAAATTTTCCTCTTTCAGCTGCCTCAATAGCTAACTGGAAGTGATAAACCACTCCAGAGATTCTAGGTCTACTAAATTATTCCCTGGAGAGGTGACTGGATGGAGAGGAAAACCTTGGTAATTAGGATTGTGAATTAGACACTTCAGTTAAGAAGATTGAACACAAGCTAAAGAGATTTAAAGAAAAAAAAAAAGGATAAAACATTACAGCTAAAAAAAGATAATAATACTGTATATGAAAATGTACACATCAATTGGATTTTCTTTCACCCTAATGGAAAAAAAAATCCTAATACAAGTATAATGCATATATTTTAGAGATCCTTCAGGCTGCCAAACCTTTTGGAATGATACCGTATGTGTACCTAATTTTTTGTCTGGTTTGTAAAATACCTGTTACTGGATATTCCATTCATTCTTTACTGTGGCTGTGAATAGGGTCACACAGACCATGAAATCTGTTGCAAAAGGGTTATGGTCTGAGAAATAGTGGAAAGGTAAATAAGTACTGCTTGGTCTTTGCTAGTGCAGTTGATGACATAAAACGTGTTGCTTACAGATTTTGTCAAATTTTATATATGCAAATACACACACACACACACATATAAATTTAAGAAAGGGTCTTTTTCAATTTGAAACCAAATGTGACCTTTAAAAAAAAGAGGGGCAGTGGGAGAAATGATTAATGGTCTTAATGAATATGTAGAACAGGCAAGCTGGAAAGGTTATAAGTTAAATCATTTTTCTGCCTGTAAATGCAAATAGTTCTTCACACAGTTGGTTATGCAACACTGATGCAGGAATACTTGCAAATATTTTCACAAATCCTATTCAAAAGCCACAAAATGCCAACACATACTGTTGGTCAGTAAACAGGTTGGAAGACACAGAGGGCAGTGTGCAATTATAAGCCAAGGAAAGAGTCAGAAGGCTGCTGTTGCGAGTGAGAGGAGGCAAAACAGAGCCAAGGAACTGCAAAAAAAATTATATACTAACATATTAGAGATCTGTGGATAAAAATCTTGACAAAGGCTTCTTTCACAGCTTCTGCTTGCTAAATTACTTCTGCTAGTCTGCTGCTGTTGGAGAACTTGCTCCCTGTAAACTCTTGGAAGTTGTATGGAGGTAAAAGCCTTCTTTATTCAATGAAACACTTTAAGTACTTTTTTGATAAGAACAATTTAGTGAAATGTATTTTGACTGGATCTTCTTTTGTTCTAATACTGTTTGTAGTGTTCATAGACAGGTTTTGCAGATGTGCTTGTAATCTAATATCAAAAGAGAAGCAAAATGTTGTATAGACCAGCTGTACCATAGAAATGCACAAAAAGTAGTTGCTACATCAGAATCTGGAGAAGTGTATGACAATGTCAGAAATATTCTGAAGAAAGGAAGCAGAAAATACTCTTTCAGGGCACATTTTAGACTCTGTGATCTTCTTGTAGTCTTGTTTACACACAAAATATGGCAAAGGTTTAAAGACAATTTTGTAGATTGTCTTTAAGAGCACACACATTTAAATAATGTAATTTGGAAGATACTGACTATGCAACTTTCTCCACTCTAAATTATCTAGGTCTTCCATTAATATACAGATTCTCTTAATAATGAGTTCATTCTGCTTGTACACTTCCAGCTATAAGTGTACTTCAGTGTACCTGAATTTAGCAGTTGGGTGAGAAAGCAGATCTTTCCAGAAGATAAAACACAGTCTGAGTGCTGTGTTTAACCTGACCATGAATTTTCTCAGAAGTCTTCCAGGCAGTTTTTCTTTGTAAAATGTGGTTCTACAGTCACATACTCCACTATTAACAAAGAGTTGGAAAAACAAATGTAAGACTTCTCTGGGTGCAGCAAAATCAGCTGGCAAAGAGATATTACCTGGGAACAGGTGCCAACTGGTAGGAAAAGACAAGATGGAAAACAGAAGGCACTCTAATCTAAATGTCTAATTGCAGATGTTTTTAACAGATCTATTCACGACTTTGATCATGTGTGATACATCCTTACCGAGCACACCTCTTTGAGCGGTCAGACTACTATTTCATCTTTGTACACTTGCCTAAAACAACCAGGCTACTCTGAGTAATAAACCTAATAAAATTTGAGTAGAAAACTTACATATGCAATTTATTTCCCTGGTTTCTTAAAATTTTTGTTCCATTTCCCGAGTGGTGAATTTTTCCACATGACCAAAGTAATGTGAATTCCTCATTGGATCAAGGTTTCCCTGCATATAAAAGGGGCAAATAAATATTCACAGGAAATTTATGATGTTATGAAACTCTTTTCTCTTCTGAGCATCAAAATCAGAGAACTGTAAACTGTAAATCCATTATAATTAATTTAAGCAATTTTCTAATTAGCTAACAGAAGTGGAACAGATTTGAGTTGATGTGAGATATTTATTTAATAGAATCAGTTCTTACTGTTTTAAAAATTCTTTAGCCATTGCATGTGTTATAACTCACTGTAAGATATTCATCCTGTCCCTAAGCATCCAGAGGTCTGGTTGCAATGCATGTGCAAAGGCTCCAAGAGGAAAACGAATCTATGATGATCCTCTATTATGATGACAAGTAGAAATACTATACTTCTCACTAAAGTGAGCTTATACATGCTTTTACAGTTTGTGAAGGATTTATAATGCTTGGCTGAACTTACATGGATAAAGTAGGAATCAGTCTGAATTTTATCTGAAACCTGAACCGAATTTTCTGCTTTTCTTTCTTAGATTGACTCAGAGTAGGTTTTCTACTCTGTACATATAATTAAAAATCTATAACATATACTTATGAGTCTATAAATGTTATGAATCTATAGTATTATTGTCGTCTATATTCATTTTGGAATCTATGCGTTTGTGCTTCCTATCATTACATGTTTTAAATGGCTATTCAGCAGATTTGCTGGTTGAGATCTGGTGGTTCAAGGTTGCTGATATCACAGTTAAAAGAAATATTGTATAAGCCCTCATAGATGTATCAGGGTACTAATAGGAAATGCCAGAATATATCTTTCAGCTCTGGATCTGTGTATCAGTCTGTGTCCAGAGGTCCAAGTAACTGAAAACCCCTTGAATGCCAGCAGATTTCACCTGTGTTTTGCGTTTTGCTAAACAGATGGAGAGCAAACTCCCTGTACTTCCTTCCTGAAAGAGGCATAGAGGAAGAATCTAATAAAAATCATATAAATGAATGGCATTTCTGCTTGAAACATTTCCAAGAGAGCACTATGCACAAGGAATAAACTGGTATAACCTACTGCAGATGGTAATTCAAAGAAATGAATACATTATTAAGCAGACTTGTCTTCCCATCTGAAACTGAATAAGGAGGTCACTGAATTAGTTTTCTTTAATGAAGTCTGTGACAGGTATTTCTGACAAAGAGACAGTAATATCATCTTTAAGCAATTGGCAGAAAGATTAGCCTCTGAAGCTATAGGACCCGCTACCATTTACGCCTTTCTTTTAGCAGGGAAACTTTAAGGTAGGCATTTCACAATTCAGTGAATCATGTATGTTTTTCATTTGCTTTTTTTCAGCTTCTTACAAAGTTCTTGTTTCCTCCGCCATTCCTAGAAGTCAAGTTCAGGGGCCTCCAGGAAATACATCTCCACTGCTGCCCTGATTGATTAGGAATTAAACAACATCATCATTGTAAGAAATTCTTTACTAGGAAGAAATTCTTTACTGTGAGGGTGAAGAGGGACTGGAACAGATTGCCCAGAGAGGTCGTGGGTGCCCCATACCATGGAATGTTCAAGACTGGGTTGAACGGGTCTTTGAAAAACCTGGTCTAGTAGACGGTGCCCCTGCTCATGGCAGGGGGGTGGAATGGACTGCCCAGGGAGGTGGTGGAGTCACCATCCCTGGATGTGTTTAAGACTGGATGTGGCCCTCAGTGTCATGGTCTAGTTGACAATGTGGTGTTCAGTCATAGGCTAGACTCGATGATCTCAAGGGTCTTTTCCAACCTAACTCTGTGATTCTGTGCACTAGATGGTCTTTAAGGTCCTTTCCATCACAAGCCATTCTATGATTCTATGATCATTAAGGTATTGGATCAAGATACTACCATGCAAGAAAAGACAAGGACTGTGCCCACTGTGCCCTTCCAGAATCCCTCAGAAATTCTGTAGCCCATGTTATACCTTTCACAGAGTGTTTTTGAACACTCTGCTTGTGCTTTGCGTCACTTGTAATGTAAACAGAATATGCTCTGAATTTCTTCTCTGCCACTTGCAGCCTGCACATTGTGCCAGTTTAGTTGTTCACCTTGCGTCAAGACTTAGCTGATGGGTCAGAAACTACAGCCAGTTTTTTCTTTCAGCTGATCATCCAGAGTGGTATTTGGGTGGAATTATTTTTAGGCAAATAATATTTTTTAATTTATTTTCAGCTTATTTTCTATGCCTTAGTGTACTTCATTAGAACATGTGCTTACTTCAGAGATCGTTTTTGTGCCTTTAAATCTCATATTGAAAATATGCGGCCCGTTTTAGAATCATGAACAGCATAGGGAAGGGCTTGATTCAGGACTAAGATCATGGATGAATAGATTAATGCTGAGCAAGTAGGGCCATGCATTTCAACAGTTTTTATCAGTTGGAGCCTCATTACCTTTTTTGAAGATGCAAGGCTTGTTTTAGAGTTCTGATTTAATTGTTATTTTTGTTACTGATTGAACATACCACTTACCTGTATTCAGCTTTTTGTATGTGTTTGTTCCTACTGACTTTGAGAATTCCATATCTGGGACATGTTCTCTCACAGTAAAGGCTATATGAAATTGTAATAAAAGAGTAAATGTGCCTCATGCATATATCATACATTACATTCTTTTATATAGCCTTATCTATTTTGTGTCCCATGACTAGGAGGCATAGAGCTTCATGATGAGTTCTGTAACAAACAGAACTAACTGGATATTTTCTGAGACAGCTTTCAGCAGAAAATCTATTTGCTGAACCCAAAATGATTTCATTCCTGCATCTTATTACCATATTTACTTCTATGGATTTTATAATAATCCTCTGAAGTCATTCTTGGTTACATTCTTGCCTAGCTACCCTAGATCAAAGACTCAATATTTTTTTCAGTCTTGGGTGATGTCTGGTTACTACAAGTTTCTGGTTTGTGCAATTCCAAAATTTTGGATCTGTGACCAGATCTAGGCAGACCAGCTAGCAAAATAATTTTGGCTAAGTATGACAGATGAACTGCTTATAAGAGGCCAGAAGTAAATATGTCTAATACAGCCAGGAATACCTGAGTATTTTTTTCATGGAGATGGGAACTTAAACTACTTGACAGACTTAACCTTGGCTCTGGGTTCTGTCACAGAGAACTTGAACATCAAGAAATTTCTCTGATTTTCATTACATTATGTCAGGTTTTTTGTATTCTCCCTGTAAGAGGAGAATATATTTACACAATAAGGAAACTGGACATGAATTATATGGAAAATGCATTAATCAAGTAAAGTCTGAAGCCCTGATCAATCAATGTTCTACTTGAGCACAACCATGTAGGTATGATTATGACCAGAAATCACTGAAAAGGTAGAAGGAAAGTACCACGATCTTTGTTTTGACTAAAAGTTCTGTATATAATGCAATTCTTGCAGTAAAGAAGCAGAATGCCTTCACTAAATTGAGAAAAATTAGAGGATGGACAGCTGCTTGTAAAAACAGATTAGCAGGGGAGTAGCAAACATCTTCACGTTATCAGGATTGCCTTGATAATGGAGAAGACCAAATTGCAGTCTGTGAATTTGAAATTGCTTTCCTAATATTACTTTTCAAATATACCTGTTTATCTCCGGACTGTAGGAATTAACATCACACTACTTAATAGCAAAGGCTGACCTGTTGATTTATTTGAGGGATTAAGGCCAGTGTTGCTATGATTTTTGCCATAAAAGGAGGAGCTGGAAGAGTAAAAGAAAGACTTCCTACCCTCAAAGTCATAACAAAGTAATCTTAAAGGTACTATAGTCATTTCCATAATAGCTTTTGTGGTCCAAGTTTAAAGGAAAAAAATGTCTTTCCAGGCTTGACAGTCCATTAAGAATTCACTACTTGCTCACTTCTCTAATTTTGACTGCCACATTTTCTAGTTTGTTGTCTCTAGGGTGGTTTATTTAGAAAAACTTTTGATGTATGAAGAAGTGAAAACTTGGTCTTATACATGTGGCCTCAACAAAAATGCCTAATTATGTCTGATCAGGAAAAGTACTTTTGATGAAGTAATAAGAAAATGAAGTCCAGGGATTTATGTATAACAAAATACTGTACCAACATGTAGCATTCAGGAACCTGGAGTGGGATCCACGAACCCAGATACATTTCTCAAAATCCTTGCCCAGGAAGACTCACTGTAACTAGGTAACTCTGGCACCTCATGACATGTTAGCACAAAGAGGCAGAGGCGTGACCCATGGTCTCCACCCACGCTATGAGGAGACTGGATATAAGATAGATCCAGTCCAAAAATAGGTATATACCTTACACCAAGCCTATGCCTGCATATAGATCCGTCAGACTGGCCTTAATAGGTCACTCTTGTGGCTATCACCTACAAGAGTGCAGCTACAAGCCATTTGCAGACTGAAAATAGCTTGTCTTCTACCAGCTTGGTGTGCTGTCATGTTAACTCAGCTTGACTCATACTGATGTACTTCAGATAATCCTTTTAGATACTGACAGATGGTTCTCTACATTCACTGCGTGGCCACAGAAGAAGGATCAAAAGGTCGAGTCCCATGCCTTCTTCGACCCGTATCTGCAAATCCTACCTCTCCACCCAGAATACAGGCTGGGATGGATGCACACTTCAGGTTGGAGCTGGGCCATATTGCACAACCAACAAGGACACAAAAGTCTGGACCAGTGAGGAAAAGAAAAAATAAAAAAGAAAAAGAAAGCATAAATATTTCACTGGAGACAGGCCTTGTGGGCATACCAGGAAGAAGAAAAGGTCCAGCGTTGTGACTGTTTCTTTTAATCCATTTATGAATTTTGTCTCATGACTTTTTGTGCAAACAATGTAAGTAATTTGACACAGCAGGAATTGAGGCACCTGCACAAACTCAAAAAAAAATGTAGTTTAAGACACCTGGATCACATTTTTAGTGTTAAATTTCACCTGAGTTGCACTTCAAGATCATAACACAATATTGAATATAGCTCTAAAATTCTTCTGAATAATATTGGGCCCAGAAATTATTTTAAAGTTATTTATGACTTCTGAGTACTATTCCCTTTTGCTTTCCTCCCCAAACCACATATGCGTCTTAATTAGGGCTCTTCTTTCTAGAAATTGCAAACTCAATTTAGTTTGGCCTAGGATTTCGATTTTTAAGGGAAAAGGTAATGTCCAAAGTTATTACTCGGTAATATATACAGAAGTGGTAATTTGATGCTAATGACTTTTTTTGATAAAAATTCTTGTCATTCCTTGAAAGTTGCTATACTGCTTTTGGCACATATAATTTAAAGGCCTCTAGTCTCCAAAGATTTATTGTCATGATTAATTTTAAACATCTGCTAGGTCATTGGTTTTTATGAGGTTACTTGTCCTCAAAGTTAAGCATGTGAATATTTTATGTAAGAACAAGGCCATGACTTGCTACAGCCTAACAGGGTTAAATATAAAAAAAAATTAATAAGTTTAAAAGAGAACAGTTGCAAGAGCTACATTACAAGTGTCCCAGTAAAACATGTTACTGCAATATTTGAAATACTTTAAAATAATATTACTTTTTCGGAAGTGCAAAAGCCATATTTTCACTGTTTAAAAAATCAAATAAGAAATTAAAATATAAATATAAATATGCTAAGGTAATGGGTACAAAGAAATGGGGTTAGTCTAGGAACTCAAGAATTTCTCCAACATTCTTTTGCTCAAAATAGGATTTGCTGTTATATATACATAAATGCACCCATGCATATGCCTGCCATAAAAGTGAACATTTTGTTTACTTTGATTGCTTGTTTTTTATTAGACTTATTGTGGGTTAAGTCTCATAGTCAGCTAAGCCCTGCGCAGACACTCACTGCCCCGCAGTGGGACGGAGGAGAGAATCAGATGGGTAAAAATAAGGGAGCTCATGGTTTGAGGTAAAGACAGTTTAACAGGCAAAGCAAAAGCTGTACACACCAGAACACTGAAAAGAGGACAGGTTTAGATATCAGGAAGAAATTCTTTACCGTGAAGCTGGTGAAGCCCTGGAACAGCCCTTGAACAATCTGCCAGGAGAGGCTGTGGAGTGTCCCTCACTGGAGATATTCAAAACCCACACGGGTGCAGATCTTTGCCATGTGCTCTAGGACAACCCTGCTTGCAGCAGGGAATTTGGGCCAAATTACCCCACTGTGGTCCCTTCCAACCATACCCATTCTGTGATTCTGTGAAATGAACAATTCCATATCTGCCAGAAAAGATTCTAAGGACTTTTTAGAAATGTCTTAGGCACAAGCAGAAGGACCTGTCTGGGAGAGTTTCTGTGGCTGCCAACAGTGTCCCCAGGGTGCTTATCAACACGTCTATCCATAAAAACAGTGCCTATCAATTGGTCTAGGTCTTGGTCTAGCAAGAGCTTCCTAGAGTAAGGACATGATGGCAGGGTTGTCTGAAATTCCCACCTGAAGAGGATCTGTGATAATTTGTTGACTGCAGTCTTTGAAACCAGATAGCAGCTCAGTCAGCCACCTTGTCTCACATCAGTTCCTTGTCTCATCTTTGCTCACAATAGATGTGAAGTTCTGGACCACTCCAGGAACAGACGACTGAATGTGCTGGTTATGTGCACAGGCACAGCCCTGACATACTGGTAGTCCACAAATGTAACTGAATTTTCGTTTTATACAGCAATTATTACTTTCATTCTATAAATTCTGCTAGAGGGTCAGTCTGTTTACAAACAGCAGTTTCTCTTCAAAGAGGCTGGGTTTTTTTTTAATGCAAACAAGATAAAAAGGTTATCCCCATGTAAATAGATTAATTCATTTTTGTGAAAGCTAAATTAAAGTATTTAAGCATTAATGTCTTTCAAGCCTTTCTTAGCACCATTTTTCCCTGTTTCTTAATAGGCATGTGAAATCTACTCCCAGGTAAAATAATGAGCTACAACCAGAGTTAGAGCAGTTGGAGGGATATCCTTCCACTTTATTAAGTTAATCTTTATCAACTCTAGGAAGGTCATTCCTGACAGATTTTGTCAGATCTGTTCTTAAGAGCTGCCAATCTTGAGTCTCTACAATTTAGTTCAGTAACCTGTTTAGTTCCTAGAAGTCCTTCTGATAGAAAATCTTTCTCAAAGTCTAGCCTAAAGTTTTCCTGCTTTATTTTAAATTTAAAAAAACGTTTTGACTTCTCTCCTATGGACATTGAGAACAGAAGATTTTACACACATTAAGGCAGTTATCATGTCTTCAGTTTTCTCTTCAGGCTATAACAACTCCTCTTATGAAAACTCTCTTACTAAGCCATAGGAGTTAGAAGTCTGTCACTCTTATGGGGTTTTTTTCTGGATTTTCTCAAAATGTGCCCCGTCTTGGTTCTGCAAATATCATGAACATGCTATCTTTGCAATAGAGGATATCTATTTTGAGACTAGAAAGCAGATTTCTAAAAGGTTAAATTTCTAAATGAAAATCGATTGAAAATAAATTACGGATTTTCACCTGGGAAATCATCATAAAACATATGGATAGAAATAGTTTTAATTTTGTGGGTTCTTCCAAATCAAGCTTTGAGTTTTATTCAGTATGGCAGAAATTCGGGGAACATCATCCTGTAGTCACAGATTCAGCAAAATTACATGATCATGCACATCAAAAGTACTGTGGGAAAGCTTATGTTTCATTAAGCAAGTGGACTGATGAACTGGTTCATAAAAAAATTGGCTAAGGGCTCCTGGGTTCAATATACCAATGGATCCCATGCCCATTGGTTTCTTTTCATATCTTGGCCATCCTTATCAGCACAAAGCTTGCGCATCACCTCTGATCATTCTCCCACAGCCAGTTGCTGGTTGTACTTCATGATTTAGAATTGAAGTATAGAAGGAAGGAAAGATAGAGGAAAAGATTTGCATTGACCCCTTTCCTCCTCATTTTCTCCCCATTGTTTGGGATCACAAAAGCAGCAGCACCTTGCGCAGCAACGATATCAGGCATATAGTGTGTTGCACGAAACTCTTACAGAATACTTATTCTTCAATGAGGGAAAGTTCAATTTATACTTGCCCTGTGTCATGTATTTTTAATCTACATATCTGCAACTGACCAAAGAATGATTTTTGTTCTGATCCAGTATCATGGTTCTTTACTGTTATGTTCTATACTTGTTTTAATCATGATTAATTTTGTATCATTGATTTTTCCATAGCAAAATCAGTCTCCAGCTATTGCATTTCTTAATATCTTAATGTTCTCCCTTCTGTCACTAAATGCCTTTCATCATTCTTTGTTATTTTTTGTCTTTTCTCTACCAACTGATTTTATTTTGCATTTTCCCTTTTTTCCATTACCTCTTCTCTGTTTTGTTTCACAGACAAAGGAAAATAAAGACAAAGACACAGAAAAGTATTTCCACTTTTTACTTGGGCTGTTGTGTTTATGTAAGTCTGTTGCTGTCCTTATTCTTCATCTGTCTATCTTTCTCATGTGTTTTTGGGACAGCGACTGTGCTTGGTTTGCTGATGCTGCTAACGTTTATAACAACATTCCTGAACTTTTCTTTCCTTAATTGCAGTTCCTGTATTGGAAAAATCACACTAATAAAAATCCCACACTTGTACTGCCCCTTCCATCTGCTGTGCCACTGAGATTCCACTCAGATGGCACTTTGAGAAGGCATTGTCACAATGAATAAAATTAAGCAGGAACCAGCAATAACTAGGTTAATATTATTTATTCCTCTGATTACAGTGCTTTTCTTATCAGGCTGTCAGTGTTTTGATAACTTCTTGTTCATGTTTTCAGATTCTCTGCTAAGATGACTTTGAGCAACTGAAAGAATATTTTGTGAATGTATAAAATTAGAAGGCAACATGTGGTCTTTATGGCTTTTGATAATTAGCCACAGCCACTATAATGTCCTTCATTTTACCTAAAAGTTTGTCCTTGAACAAATTCTAGACCTCTTCTGTTCTCATTGTGCTTTGTGATGATCTTTGCCTTTTCATTGATTCAGCACTTACCTTTGAGCCTTACTTTTCAAATATGTTGAATTTGCCTTTTATCAGCTTAAAAACGTGAATCTCATGCATATTTACATTGCAAGCTGTGACAGCTCTGGGAGAGGTCAGTTGTGTCAACTGCTCTATACGTCCACAAGAAACTCTATTATCTCTTGAAGAGACACAGCTTTACAATGTGTAAAACTAAGCACATTTTTCTGATATTACCTTCTTATTTTGAAACTCCTAGTTTGGTCATTTAGTTTTACAGTTTTAAATAAGAATGGTCTTAAATTAATACTGAAAAAAGAAGAAAAGTAAAGTTTGAATGAAAAAGTCTTTTTTCTACTGTAGTTTTGTGGCTGTCAGCAAGGAAGAGTGTTAGCTTTAAAATTATAATTGTGACTTCCTTTTCATTGTAATATCATTTTTTCTAATTATGGTATGATAGCGGCAAAAAATCTTAGCCAAAAAAAAAAAAAACAACAAGAAAGTCTGGTGAATCAGATACTTCATAGGCTAGAACCTGATTCAAAACTCTTCTTTGCAGCACAAGGACACAAAATATTTGCATTTTATTGCTTTTAATTTTATCTTCTCTTTTTTGTAGCCGGACTTGGTCTGTTAACTCATTTTAAAAATATACATCTTTATGATGATCGACACTGGGGCAAATTATTGGTGAGATTGGGTTTGGTCTTGAATTGGATTTAAAGCTCATAGGAAAAGTCACGACAAAGGAAAAATTACACAAGTACAGTAGGTGAACTCAAGCCTGACCTTCAACATTTCAGAGTAGGAGCTGCACGAAAGAGGAAAGATGAGGCTAGGACAGCTGCAAGCTAAGAAAAGAAGAAACAAGGCAAGGATTTACAAACATACATAATAAAAAAAAATGCTAGTGGGAACTGGTTTATTTGTTTTAGAGGAATCCTAACCTACCCATAGATATGTTCTTAAAAGAAATTGCAAAGTGCTGCTGGCACTGTTTCCTTTGCTGCCACTTTGCTTGTTCCTAGAATCACTCTGAGTGATATGGGTCACTTACTCTGACAGAAATATTTTTATCTGTTTTACAGTTCCAAGATATTCTTTTTACAGTGCCAAGTTATTTATTATATTACAAAAGAAATTATACAATGATATTTTTGGAGCCTTATGCTGCTCTGATAATGACAGGCTGAATTTATCCAGAAGGAGACTCTAACATCCAATGTAAAAAGACAACCCAGCCCTTCTCAATGCTGAAAAAAATATTTAGAAAGTAGAACAAACAGTAATTTATCATTTATGACAGCATCTGGCAAACATTTTAAGCCTCGTTGTACAGCTTTAAATTCTATACATAAGTTAGCATGTATAACAATGAAAAACTGAAGTTACAGTCTTCAGAAATTATTAAGGGAGATATTTCAATGCAAAAATATAGAAAAGGAAAGAAGGCAGCACATGACATTTTTACATTGAGGTAGAGCAGACTTGTGACAACTTCATGAAACATTTTGATAGAAGGAAGAACACTTTCATCAAAATGTTTAATTTTTTGAGTTCTTATTAGTACATCTTGTTAGACTATGGAATATATTGTTCCATTGTCTAGTACAGCAGAATTCAGACAGGATTTCTGCGAAATGTCACATGTAATGTCACTTATTTTATGTA
Organism: Lycocorax pyrrhopterus obiensis; assembly: GCA_014706295.1. Classification (NCBI taxonomy): domain Eukaryota; kingdom Metazoa; phylum Chordata; class Aves; order Passeriformes; family Paradisaeidae; genus Lycocorax; species Lycocorax pyrrhopterus. The sequence continues at coordinate 42,987,947 of JACSVZ010000001.1, read as the reverse complement.
AGATTCATGTTTGGGGAAATTACCTTCATTTAAATATTAGAAAATAGTCTCTACTAGAGGAAAGAAATATCATTCTTCTTCAAAATGAGGTATTTGAAAGGACACCGTAGGAACATCAGCAGACATTGTTTCTTGTGTCACAGAACCTACATATTCCCAGTGTTATGTCTTCCATTTCTTCATCCAAGAAAAAAGAGGGGGGAAAAAGGGATTTTACCCAAGTTTTAGATTAAAAAGTTACCGTGTTTTGTGCATTTTTTCTGATTTCCTTTGGAGCCCTTTTCATTGCAGGAGATGCTAGGAAACAAGTTAACTAGAGCTGAGTGTAAGGTTCCTACCCAGGACTCTTCACTGCACTGGGCCAGCTATTCTGCCTCCATTCATATTCTCAGAATTTTATCAGAGATTATTACAGTGACAGGGAAAGATCCAAACTGATAAAAAAAGCCAGCAAGAAATACATTAGCATACTTTTCCTCTTACATTTCTACCCAAGGTATCATCCTGTCACCTTCTGATCTTTCTGGCTTTCTTTAATTAACAAAAGATAACTAGACCTGGTTTTTGTTTCAATGCTATTAAACCATAGGATGTAGGGTTTAGTACGCATAGGAAGAAAACAGATGTACTTGAAACAAACCAAGAAAAAATGTTGTTCCAGATATCCTTCATAATTGTGTATATTTTAGAAAAAAAGTATTCGCCCACATTTACAGACTCATTCGAGCAACTTTTAACACTTTTTCATACTGAATAGCATTGCCCTTGGCAAATGGTGTCAGATGAAAGATCACTGAAGTAAAGGTTGCTTACATTATCAGTAACGATAGAAATCTGATCCTTACATATTTGTCATTTGTTCTTAAACTATTTGGTATCCTTAATTAGTGCAACAAAAGACTAAACTTTAATCTTTTTTTGTAGACTTTTCATTTTTAAGGAAGTAATTCTAAATGGTCAGAAAGCAGGCTGTCATTGCCAATCACATGCGCACTGTACCATAAAAATAACTGAAACATGGGCCAGCTGCAGATTAAGAAAGGCAGCTGCTTGAAAGTGAATTCTTCACTTCTTTAGCTTTTATACACACTTCCACTAAACTACATGCTTTAGGGTAAAAAAGAAAAAGTAAATTTTTTTGATTTGTGTCTGTGTTACGAAGAAAGTGGAAATGGTATTGAAAATCCTGTAGATATCAGGTAAAGGTTCCATTTGGCCACTGCATCCTTTCTCTCTGTTTCTTTCTATATTTTTCATTTGTATTTTTTAATTTTTAGGGCACTTTGAAATGCACAATTCAATGTGAATTATTCTTCTGTTGGAGTTTCTCCAATAAGACTGCAGTGAATCTTGCTCTTTGTAGCCCTGGCTCTATCACAAGGCAGAGGAGTTTTATTTCTTTGTGTGTGTGTGTCAATTGAAACAATTTATTTGAAGACTTTGAGAGTGAAAGAAAAAGCTAAAAAGAGGCTAATAAAAGTCAATATCTTCCCTTTGAGCGGTGTCAATCAATTTGAGTGAAATAGATTCCCTGCTTGTTCGATAAGAAAATTACTTTGTGTCACAAATGACCTGGACAATTCTTGGGTGTCCTCATTATCAAGAAATACCTGGTGTTTTGGTCTAGCATTACCCATTTAATTGGCAATGGCTTATTTGTATTAAGTTATCTGTTTCAGACAATTTAGAAGAAAATATCATTTTATTAAATTATGTCAAACTGAAAGATAAGCCACAGTTCCCATGACAAAAAGTGCTATGGTAAATTTGGAATTATTTGGCATTAAAACAGCATGGTAAATTGATAGTGTGTAGTGGCTGTTTAATCAACTTGGCAAAGACATAGGTTTGAAATTTTTGTAATACTTTTGTAATAATTTTTGTAATACTCCTATTCAAAGAGAGATTCCATTATATGCTTATTCTCTCTTATCTGGCTCATACTTTAGTGGTAACTGTAGTAGTAAAAAATAAATAGGAAAATGTAAAATTACTTAAAAGGTCTTTTTCATTTAAGTGGTAAAAACATTCAGCTTGTACATTGAATTAATCTTTTCTGACAATATTCATCATGTAAGTCACAGTGAGACTTGAAAGTAGTAGAAACATTATTTTTTAAATAAATGTATTATTTTTACAATAAATTATTCTAATGAATAATTTGTGTTTAGGCAACTAATTTGCATCCAGGTACCTAACAATTTTTTTTTTTTTTTTTATGTAACATATCGTTATGATATGGTTAGGACGTCATGCTACAGTGGGCTTCAATCAGGGAATGCTAAGGACTATTTTGTCTAAACATCCATAACAGGCTTGTTTTATCTGGCTCCTGATTCAGTATTTTTTTCTTTTTTCTTTTTGTAGTTCTAATTTCCAGTCTTTAGGCTTGTTTTTTCACTCTATTTTACTGATCAATAAAAACATACAATGGCTATGCTAAACAGTGTTAGAAACAGTTCCTGTGAGGCATCTAATGAGATTTTTGCTTGTTTTTAAAGCAATTTAGATTGCTTCTTAGCCCTTGTTCACACCAATCTTCTTAAGGGAGACATGTTAAACACCCACACATTCTTTTCTATTTCTACCATAAATGTAGTACAATACACACACTACAGTACACAGCTTGACTGTAATTTGGTCCCTAGCTGATGGCAGGCTCCAAAGATCTTGTTTCTGACTAAAATCTTTTGAAAAATTATCCTCTTCCTATATAGACAACTTCTCTGCTAAATACTGTATTATTAATACTGGTGTGGGGGTAGAGAGGAAATAAAATGTCTGGCAAAATTTCCTTATAGAAAGTTGATATAGGATAGCATGCCTGTTTTCAGGAATTAATAAATTTTATATATGGACAGTTGCAGGTAAGATTTGAATTGTCAGAAATACTTGTGCCTGTTGGCGAAGTACTAAAAATATATTCTTAGATGACTTAGCACTTCATCTTCCCTTCTTGTGGTGCTGCATGAAGGATGTTTTATTCTGGACTATGTGATTACTGTTGTCCTTCTGCTGCATTATGCCTACACATTAGGGAAAGACAACTGACCTACACAAACTTTTTTCTACAAGCCAAAAGTAGGTTAAATATCTCCAACTTCAAAGCATAGCTGAAAAGCATGGCATTCTTCACCCACAAGGCTCCAGCTGCTCTTCTTGTGGCCACACCTATAAAGAGTAAAAGTAGATTAATTAGAAATCCCTATTTTCTCAATCACTCCCCATATAAGGAAAATTCCAAGGTGATGTTTTTAACTCATTTTTCTCTTTACCATTCCCAAGGTCTCAAAAAGCACTCTATTCTGTCATTATCTTCTTCACTGAGAAATATGGATGCAGTTTGCCACACAGGTGTTATAAGTTTCAATTTATATGCTTCTCCATAGGTGATAACGGAAGATGGGGGTTGGTCATCCCATAAGTTAAATGAACATTCCAGAAGTTCCATTTTCTGATTCAGCTGGAATATCCTACAGTGGGTTCAACATCTGTAGAAAATGTGTCCAACCACTCATTAATTAATTTAGTGCGTCTTGTGATAACATTACTTGTGATGAGTTCATTTGCTATTGCTGTAATGTTTTAAATGCTTTGGTAAGATTTCCAGAGTAATTCAGTATTAATTCCAATATTAATTAAGTGGATCCATGTTGCTGAGAATCCCCTGATACACGGAGTATTTCAGTATATTAGAAAACTTTGAAGTCCTCATCAGAGTGAACAAATGCCTTATTGTTCAGAAAAATAACTGTGGAAAAGGAAATAAAGAAGTCAGTGCAGAGTAAGCCTTCCTCTCTTCTGTGCTCTGCTTCAGATTCTCAGTTCTTAGGAGTAGGCATCATGTTCCTTACCTATGATGACCATAAGGTGGCCTTCATGGCTGAGTTAGAGAACGTAGTTCAGTGCTGTTGCCGCAGGGTGTGCAAGCAGCACTGCTAGGACTTTCTGACACATAGGGACCTATCAATGGAAACAGAACGGCAGGATTGGCTCTTTTATTCAGTAAATTGTACAAGTGATGATTTTTTTGCCATGTTTAGATGCAAAACAGAGGAAATATATTTTTGTTTTCACGTTGTTGAGTTATATGATAACGCACCCCATGCTCTTCACAACTAGGACAGACGTTTACTGTCAGTCTAGAAAAAAAAACAAGACAGAATTAAACTTGAAATAATTCAACTGTTGTTTGCAAAATGGTGGCCTGAGACTGAGTAGAGAGATGAGGAGAGGGAGGGATGGGGAAGGAATACTCTTGCACTGTAATTGTGTGTTTTAAAAGTATTTCAAGGAGCTATTAATATGCAAAACAAAAACTGTCTTTATTCTAGCTGTCTTTAGGGACAAGAAACAAAACCAAACCGATCAAACAAAATACTGTCACTTTGTGCAGAGCTGTAAAGAAGAGAGAAAGTGCTTTTCCAATATGCTGCACCTACGCTTCCAGAGAACTGAGACGTGCTTGAAAAGAAAAATCACTTTAAGTAAGCTTTTGTGGCTGTTGTACTAGCATGTCTCAAACATTCTTCCAAAGCAGGCCCCAAAGTATGGCACGCCACTAAACCTAAATTTCTATTTTAGTATTTTTTATTGGATTTTTCAACTGTATGCTTTCCTTTGGTACTTTAAATTAACTTTTGTAACAAGGGAATAATATCATGTTGCTCTGTTACATTGACTCCATCTCACAACATAAAACGATGAGAAATTGAATATATAAAATTAAGTGACTCAGTTAGTATTAGAAATTGAAGGGTGACTCTGAAACCTGCCATAAAAAATAAGATACCTTTGTTCATTCCTTTTGTTAAGACACTTGATATGCCTTCTAAAAGAATTAACTGCAGGATAATATTTACAATCTCACTATCTGAAGCTTGAGAATAAAATAGGAATTATGTTTTCAAAATATCTGTGTATATTATTACTCTCTGCTTAAAGAAAATAAACAAAAGTACTTGACAAAGGAGAGATGGTATAATGCAAAATGTTGAGGTCAGAAGACATGGAAATTCTAGGAACTAGAAATTAAGAAATTGATGGGAAATCACGAAAAGGTTCCAAGAGGAAAATCACAGATCTCTCAACACACTTGGGATTCATGGGCTAATGATTAATGAGTAATGATTAAAATTTGAGAGCGACTGCAGTGAAGACAAATGCAGGTGGATAGCAGTACACCCTTATCAAGCTGATAACAGAGATGGAAGCGAAAATATTGGAGGATGAGGGAAAGATTCTGGAACAAATAAATCAGAAAAACAAAGTGTGATTTCTAAGCTCAAAATGCATTATATAACACTGAAGAGAACAGGGGATGGAAAACGGACTCAGGAGTTGAAAGTTCAATGTTAAGTAAAAAGAGCAAAAATTTAAAAGTACTTGTAGAGATTTCATGCTAAGCAGCGGTTCGATTTGGTTTGATTTGATTGGGTTTTTTGGTTGGTTGGTTGGTTGGTTGGTTGGTGGGTTTTTTTTCTTAAAGGGACAATTGTACAGTCACAAAATTACAAAATAGTGAAGAATGTTGGCAAGGAGTTGCTTGCTACAGCTTATTCTTTATTAAGACGGCTTCTACCCAGGGAGTCTAAAAAAGACATATAGTGAAGCTTCTTCATTCTATTGACTTTAAAGCCTCCCTTTTGCAACAATTATCTTGTATTTCTCTTCTATATATCCTTTAGAAACCATTGCATGACCCTGTGTGGTGTATAAGAGTGCTATGAATCATGGAGGTGAATAAGGACTATATCATACAATATGAGAATGTGGAAGGATCTAAGAAAATTCTCAGGTAACAGGTTTAAAATAAGCAACTGCAATAGTTTTTCCACTCAGCACAAGACTTTCCAAAATGTCAAAAAAGGTTTCAACAAGTTCATGGAGAAATGGTTTGTTTGTGACCATCAGACATCACATTTCAAATAGATGTGCCTTCTGTAAAAGAAACATGCTGTAGTTTCTGGAAGAGGAAGAACAAGGCAAGCCCTGTGCATATCCTGTCATGTTCTTCCATATGTACAGTTATGGCCTGCTATTTTTTTCATAGTATAGGAAGTTTTTATCATTAAATTCTGATTTAATTCTGTTCCTTTTTTTTTTTTTTAATTTAAATGAGCTCTGTTTTAACAGTGACTGATATTATGTTTAAACACTTTTTATTAACAAGTTTTTTTGTACGTCTGGAATGTCTCTCAATACATGTGTTTAGGAAGGAAAGTCCTAATGTATTTCACAGGTAATATCTGATCTCTCTAAAAGAAGAGCTAAATCAGGTCAAGCTATAAAACACAGGCAGAAACATGTTTCATTAGGTAATATTCATAGTTCTAGTATTAGAGGAATTTATAGCATAGAGTTCCTATCATTCCTAGAAAGATTTAAATGCACATTTGCAAAGTTTCCAAGGACTGTGAAATACTTAGCTACACAATAGACAATTGATATTATTCCTGTCCCATGTGTTACCATTTAGTAATATAAATTTATAAAAAAGTGTTTCTGAAGTATTAATGTTAAGACAAATAATGAGTTTTTTATCCAGATTGCTTGCATAAATTTAGATGAATGGCTTTCTTAAAATAACAGCAACAACAACAAAACAAAACCACACCCATATTTTCTGGGTTTGGATTGTTTTTATGTAGTTTCCCTCAGTATCAAAGAAGAAGTGTATATACTCTGAAAGTGCCAGGACTCTATAGCCCAAAAAGTAAATTAAAAATTATATCAGGCTCAGCAAAAAGTTTCTCACACAGAACTCATGGTCATGCAAAGCTGAAGTGAACGGAGTGAAAAAGCAGTCTAACTGAGCATCTCATTTTATAATGAGTGTATTGCTAAAGCGGTACAGAGACAGAATATTTTTTTTCTAAAAGAATACCTCATTGGTCTAGCTCATCCTTTCATTATCTTGTAGAAAGATCAGTTTCAACATAAATCTTAACAGGTAGATAAGGAACTTGACTGTACATTTTCAAATTACTATAAAAGAAACAGATGTTCCCAAGAAACATCTATTTCCCTAACTTTTTACGTTAAACTTTCATCTTTCATTATGCCAAAAAGATGAATGGTTATCTTAATAATATTTCAAGCACCAAAACAATCTCATTCTATAAAAGGTGAAACAAAATGATAAAGAATACGCTTTGGAATTATATTGTAATGTATGCAGATAGAAACTTATGAATTTTTGCATGATGACTTTTACTGCTTTTCCTACATTGTCCTTGAGAGCTAAAAGCCAGCTTTTTTTTTTTTAAGTGATGTTATGTTCGTAAATATCTAAGGAGATAACAACATATTTCAAGTTATTTTCTGAATTCAAAAGACCTTTAGATATCTGAACAGAGAAAAAAAGTATTTAGGCAGAGAACAGACATAAAACTTGCATTAAGTTTTCACAATCTTTTCACAATCACATGATGAGGAATATTACAAGTTTCTGGCTGGATTATGTTCATACTGGTGTTCCTTCATAACAGTAACCGATAAAATACAAAATTCCTAGTAGCAGTATTGGATAGAGAGACTCTCCGGTGTCTCAAGTACTTGAATCATAAAGAGTTAGGAAAGTTTTTAGGTCCTGGTGAATTATGCCATTGAGAAATATGCGGTAAAGTTCTACCTGTAGGTGTCTTCCAGTATTCTTTCAGTCGTCTTTCCTTATCAGGAAAAGGCACGTATATGTGCGTGTCCAGTGTCTGAACAAGTAGTGTTGGCAACACCACAAATGTCACTGTTTGTCTTCCTTGCAACTCTGTCTACCGGTACATAAGGCAGGATCAGGAATGTGTATTCTGAGAAACAGAGCTCTGAGAAGTCAACAGACCTTGAAACACTGTGGTATCCTTTCAAAACAATGGACTTCACAAGGTGACTTCCTCTGACCTGTAGAGGGTGATCTTAGAGATAATAGAACTGGTTTAAACAGAGCTTTGAAACAGATGCTTGGTCAGAAGTTTTTACTGGTTACCCTATGTTGTACAGCTTTGTATTGGGTGTGGGTGGCAAGGTTTTAGGAGCAGGTGGGCTACAGAGCGATCTCTGTGAGACCTTGTGCCAGGTGCAATTGTTTCCAGCTGGCTCCACAAAACACCCACTTGCAGGACACAGCTGAGCCCATCAGCCAAGTGTGTGGTGCCTCTGAAAACACATTTAAGAAATGGAAAAAATGCCAGACCAAGAACAGTGTGATGGGGGTAAAAAAAAGTAGAAACAACAGCGAAAATGTCAAGGTCAGAGAAGGAGGTGAGAAGGGGGTGCTCCAGGCACCAGAGAAGAGACTCCCCCACAGACAGTGAGAGAGAACACAATGAAGAAGGTTGTCCTACTTCAACCCATGAAGAACTGTGCTGGAGCAGATATCCACAGTGTGACTAGTGGACAACTCTATGCCGGAACATATGGACATTTCCTGAAGACCCTGGAAATACCCTTTATAAGCAGGGGAAAGGTGTGAGGAAGAAGGATGGACGAATTATATAATCAGCAATGGACTGATTATAATATCCCATTCCCCATATCCCTGTGCCACTCAAAGCAGAGGGAGATAGAAGAGTTGGGACTGAACAAGTGCAGCTGGATCTGAGAAAAAGATGGGGGGAAAGTGTTTTAAAAATTTGCCTTTACTTCTCTCTATCCAAATCTATTTTAATTGCTAATAAATTCCATTAATTTTCAAAAATAAGCTGAGAATTCACCTTTGGTAACATAGCCAGTCCCAGTCAACAGGCCTGTTTGAGACTGTAATATGACATCTTAAATTGCCGTGCTCCATCTTTTTCCAGAGGGTGGGCCAATTTACAGAGGAAGTGTGCCTACATCATAGAATGCTTTGAGTTGGGAAGGATCTTTAAAGATCATGTAGTCTGACCCATCTGCCATGGGCAGGGACAACTTCCACTAGTTTGGGTTAGTCAAATCCGCATCCGACCTGATTGTGAACGTGTCCACTGATACGGCACCCACCTGTTCCGGTGTTCCACCACTCATTTTAAAAAATGTCTTCCTTGCGTCCAATCTAAATCTACTCTCTTTTAATTTAAAATCACTGAGCCTTGTCCCACCACTATAGGCCGTGGTATAAAGTCTCTCTTTGTCTTTCTTATAAGCCGCCTTTTAAGTGCTAGAAGGCTTCTATAAGGTTCCCCATGGAGCCTTCTCTTCTCCAGCCTAAACAACCTCAACTCTCAGCCTTTCTTCAAACCACAGGTGTTCCAGCCTTCACGGGTAATTTTCATGGACTCTTCCTCAAGTGAGGTCTATTTTGCTCATTGGTAAGTCATACTCATTTTTTTGAGCTTAGACACTCTTTTCTCCCCCTGTCCCATTGAGGAATGGGAGTGAGAGAGCATCTGGGGTAGTATCTGACATGTTTCTATGTATCAGGATATTAAAGCTAGCAAACTTCCAATGCTTTGTTCTCCCACACATTTCCATTTATTACATTTAGATAGTATTGTTTAAAAGTACTGATGAATCATTTTAGTAACTTCATTCCCAGTCTCAAATACAAGTGGAAATCATAAGAAAAAAAACAAAAAAGGAAGATAAAACTGACAACAACGAGAAGGTTAAAGTTCCCATTGTAAGGTAAATTGTAAACATTGTTCCCTCTGGATGAGATCTATATGTTTTCTGAGAAATGTCTTTCAAGATCCTTCTACCACCACCCCTGCACTTAATACAGACTAGCATTATACTTATATGAGTAAAGGATTTTCTTGATATATCAGCATGTTTTATTCAAAAGCATTTTATATCTGTCTTGGTTGTCCATTTCAGCCTATTGTACATAACTCGGTGTATTCATTGACATGCTATTCGAATTGTTTTTCCTAGGCAGCATTTATGATTATGAAGAAAAGCCAGATCAGGGAGGTGATTTTCTAGTTGCTGAGTAAAGAGCAGCCACTTAAAATCAGATGGCTATTTTTGGCTACAGCTCAGTCCTTGTTATTGTATGCTTTCTTTTAATTATGGTTAAATTACTACCCCTGGAATTTACAGTAAGGAGCAAAATGTTGTGAAATGCAGATTTTTGTACATTATTAATCTCATCTAGCAGCTCTGTAACACGTTAATCTCTGACTAACCTTCAATTCATACTATAACATGGATTTTAATCGTAGAAATTAGAGCTGAAAATAGCTATTTGGTTTTCTATTTCATGTAGTCACTAGATTGTCCCCTAAAGAATATTTTCCAGTGCTTTGTCTCATCTAGACTTAAGTGTACTGAGCAATAAAGCTTCTACTAGTTTCCTTTGGAGACTGTGTCACCATGTAATAGATTTCACTATTGGGATTCTTTACCCTATTCAATCGCAGTAAAATATTTCACCTTCTCTAAAATAGGAAAAAGGAAAAACATAGCAAAAGCAAAAAATATTTATTGGCTAGAAGCTAGCAATAGGGCTCTCTACAAGCCAGGGATGTCACATCTCTTAAAATCTCATTCCTTCTATGGTACTATTTTAATTTCGTGTGATATGAAATCTGCTGTTGCGTTTTTAATCACATTTTCTTAAGGCATAGGCAAATCCTACCTGATCCCTTTGGCTGTATCAGTTAGCTCTCATTTCACATTTCTTGTTTGTAATTGCAAGATTGTCTTGCCCTTGAAAATGAAGTGCTGAAATAGCCACATAACCACCAAATTTCTTTAAGTCAGATTTATTAAAACCAGTGAAAATGGATTTAAGACAAATAAGTGTATCAAGATGTCATCACCTTCATGAGGCATTATCTTCTTATTCCCCAAGGAGGGAACAAAATTCCTTAAGCAAGAGAACAAGCTAACGGATCAGGGGCAAGGGTGAGGATGGTAATTACACACATTACTAGGCCACTGGCTAGAAAATACCAAAATTACTGACAGATATACATACAGTCACCAATTCCTAATGTGTTCCCGGCACAGAGCATGCAGAATATTTTGATGAGTGCTTGGATTCAAGAAAACATATATTCTGGGTTGTAAAATAGTCTAGGCACTGTCAAACAATATTATATGAGGCTACAGGAAGGGAATAGAATAAGGCAAAGGGCAGCTCAGGAAACAACAGAACTTTTTATGTGTAATAAGGCTTAACTAGCAAGTTAGAGTCTTACGGGGAAAGAGTTCATAGAAATTGCAAGGAAAGACAGACACACACATGTGAATGCACGTGCACACCCTTCCTCACACAATCCTGGACAACTGCACGTCAAAGGAATGAAGGGCTTCTGCAACAGGCAGAGAGAGGGACAGGTGCTTCTCTTGGAGAAAGCAGCAAACGAATGCAGCTCCCTCGCTACTCCAGTAATCTTACCAATTCTGCTGAAACAATTCCTGTCATATATGCTTCTTCCTCCATACCCCCATTCCAAATCCTGTCATTTTACACAATATTTGTGCTTTTGGCAGTTTTAGCCTTTAGCCTCTGCCGACAAGACTGCAATGTGCGCTGAGGGTGTTACTCTCACAGCCAGGTGCCTTATCCTGTTGCTCAGCTATTTTTTTTTTTGCTTACTTGCTTCTTTTCTTTAGTATGCTGAAAGGAGTCTTTTTTCCATTGTCAGTGTTGTACACCTTCAGTGACCAGTAATTAGCTGACCATCTGGGGATTGTTTGTAGGTCTAGGTTCTCTGTTTTCAAATACATTTTCAAGTCACTTGCTATTATCCCACGCTTAAACTCGACATCATAACAAGAGACACCTGGTACCAAGCTCAAATTCACACAGCGACTTCTCATAGCAAGTTGGTAACATGTTTCAAAGGTCAGGACACAGTCTTTGCACAGTTGGCATAAGCTTTCGTTTGCATTTTTACTGGGCCACTGTACAGTGTCCCTGTTCTGTAAACTAGAATTCCTTTTTTTGTCGGATACATGGATGGTAAGAAGGGGGAGGGAGACAGGAAAAAAAAGAAATTAAGTCACCTTCACTGCCAGTGAGTGCATCCCTTGCAAATTTAAAAAGATAAATTAAAATGGCTTTTCAACCTGTCTAATCCAGTCAAAATGTTGTGGTTAAAAGATCTTTTAGCTCTGTTCTTGGAGAAGGCAGTTTCTTCAGGCTGAAGTTTTCTATTCTACACAAGTTTTGTACCTTGTTTAAGAAACTAAGAAAGAGAACCTGGTGTTTCAGAAACATATTTCATTTCATATTTCAGAAACAGTTTTCATTTTTAGCTTTCAAAGAATTAAGTCTTTTGTTTTAGGATAATTTTGCAATTAAGTACAGATCAGACTATGGAATGGAAGCCTTCTGTGTCTTATGCATTTTCATAAAGGTAATTTATTTTTTTATCTTGTTGGGTGGTTAAGTCAAAAAACCCACAGCATTCCAAATAATTATGTTCCACCCTTGATATTTTGTAGCTATCAATCAAAATTCGTGGACACAATGCTACTCGTGTCAGTGAAGTTACAGCTAAGGTAAATGTGCATGTCTTATTGTCTACTTAACAATTATGTGACCATGAGTTGATGCAAAATATATATCTATGGAATATCATTCCAAATGCATCAGTTTCTTTATTTTACAATCTATTTAATAAATGTTTCCTCTAGAAATCTGATTATAGCTAGTTCTAGTAACTTTGGCTCCTTCAGTGTGCTGCTAAATGCAGCAGAGAAAAATCTGGCATATTCAAATAACTTTCCCATGAATATTTATAAAATTTAAATAATATTTTTAAATGTCACATCTGTTGGAGAAATTGTCGTTACCTTCACATTTACATTCCCAAAGTACTTGGATGTCTGTGAACCCTTAATTCACTGAATGGTATTTCTTTTCAATATAACCAAACTGCAAATATAGAATGTAGGGTGGTTTGGTTTGGTTTGGTTTGGTTTGGTTTGGTTTGGTTTTGTTTTGCAATTTTTTTTGTATGGATATATTTGCCTCAACTTTCAGGGGACTTCTTTAAAAAAAATTAGCCTGCTATAAAAGGAAACAAAGATTTGCCAGTGAGGTAGGATATGACTTCTCTCTTTTATCTGAAGAAAGGAGTTATGATCTATACACTACAAAACAGTGTGGATAGCCACAGTTTAGTTGTGGCCTTGAATGCCTAACACTGCTCTCAAATCGAAAGAGAATTATTTAACATGTTAACCTTCTAGTGGTGCAGGACTGCTGTAAGATATAGTCTGAGCACACCAGGCATACCAGATTTTAATAATATTAAATGTGTTTAGGACATGGTTCTGTGGGAGTGAGATTAGCCGTGCTTTTTAGCAGAGTGAAATTATGTGTTATGCCTGCAGAGACACAATCTCTAGGATTTATGATTAGCACAAACTGCCATTATGACTGTTCAATTCTAGACTGATCTGGCAAAATTGGATGTGTTGGATAACAAGGTCCCTAAAAAATCTTTGGAGTAGAACTGCTAATTTTCTCGCTGATTCAAAGCACCAAAACAGTTTGAGGATATTTTGTTCCTGAGAATCTTTTAGAATCTCAGTCAGAACGATTGAGAGAGCACTGATTGATTTCCTCTGGCTTTCAAAAGATACCTCTAGACACACAAAACACATAGTATGTCCTCATGCCATAGCTCCAGTGTTTCCTCCACGTCCTCTGTTTCATGCAGTAAAACCTAGCTTGGCAAGCTTCATCACACTGCTCCCACAGCAACAGAACGCTTGGAGAAGAACACAGAATTCTTATTATTATTATTATATTTGAAGCCTGCAAGAGACCCAGGAGAAGTGCTGGGTGACAGAGAAGTACCTAGTCCTGAGCAGGATGCTAAGATGCTTTCTACAAGATTAAGGTTGTGTACTGGCAACTACTTGTAGCATAGAAGAGATTCAGAAGCTGTAACCATTCAGAGTGCTCTAGTGAGTGGTTCTGGCTACTGTGACCCTACACAGTCTTGCTTCTTCACCCTCTAAAGAAAGTCTTAAGAGCAGCAGCTCTCTAGAACTTAAAGTATATGTTTCATAATGTAGCAGGAAGGCAGTAAATCTTGAACGATTACTTATTAAAACTCCCCTCTGATTTTCTCATTGGTGTGAAAAAAAAACCCAAAAGCAACAGAAACCTGATTCTTGTGGTTTAAGACCAAATCACAACATGAATACTAAATGGCTGTGGATACCAAAATAATTTAATCATAGATATATGCAACTTTATGAATTACACAGTGTCCATGTTCCATGGGAGTGATGATGCAGCTGTGAAGTCGTGCAGGTTAATGCAGCAATCCCCGCCACGTGATGTGCATTTCTGGAGCTGGGCCGCAGAGTCTGAGGTGTTGGCGTTATGGTCCCAAATCCTGCTTCAGTCATGCATTCCCATCAGAGTTTCACAGGATCTCCTTTTTCTGTGTCCCAGCTGGAATCTCTTCCTCTGGCTTCTCTGAGTATTCTTGAGTGTCCTCAGTTGTAGGGTTGTGTAGTAAATATCTCATTGATGATTAGTTTGATGAAATGGCACTCTTTTCCCAGTCTGCTGTCACTGTTGTCTGCTTGTTCTGGACTCTCCAGGGCATGTTTGCACGTGATCATCAACAGGTTGCTTTTATAGTTTGGCTATCTATCTGTGACACAAAGCAAATATTCTAAATATTCTGTTGTTTCGAACAGATGGATTTTTATATTTTGTTTACTTCTACTACATAAAAGAGTTGGTACACTGTTTTATGCTACCAGTCAGGCTAACAAGACTAAATTCGTAAACCAGCCTCGGTGGAAGGGTATGAGAGATTGTTTCTATATGAAAAATTGTGAAGACCTTTTCTTTTTCTGACGCAAATGTATGTATGTCTTTCTGTGAGTTGTGTTCCCACTCTGTCTTCTGTCCACAACACATTCTCTCAATAAATGGAAACATTTGCTGTAAAATGAATCTGTACATTAGAAAGTCACTGAATGTGAAGCTTTCTGACATTCAGAGCTCTTTCTGTTGTGGAATGCATTACTGAAGATACTACTACATATTGCAATGAGACATGTTCCCAGCTTTATAGCAGTACATCTGTTAAAGTATTTATGACCAAATGACAATAAAATTTGAAATTGAACAACTTTTCTTTCAATGTTTAAAAAATTAACCTTTATCACCCATGCATCTTCACTAGCTCCACTTGAAATATACTTCTTATCAGCAACTTTAATTGGTCAAGACATTTTTCCACTTTCCTGTATAGTACACCTAGCATAGAGGACTCATACCTTAGTGTCAAAAAGTTGGTATGCACTAACATTAAGAAAAAGAGAACATCTTACAAAACTGTATAAGAAAGCATACCTTTCTCAGTGACTTAAATACTTGTCAAAATCAAGAAGAGTATGCTGATATAAACTCATACATATTAGTTTTGAAATATAAAATTGCTCACAGAGCTAGTGTTCAGCAATTTTAAGAAGGTAATTTGCTAATTTTGAACAACAGTTATCTAATACATTTTCTTTTAATCACAAGGAATTGAATTTAATTATGCAGGGAACCTAATTTTTTTCATATAAATGGCTTTTGCACAACTGTTCAATCTGCTATAAAAAATAAGTAACATTAGTTAAGTGATAAGGTAAATTTCTCACAATTCTTTTCTCATTTGCACTCTCTGAGACCACTTTATGATATAAACTGTGACACTTCAGTGGGAAATGTTTTCATTGTGCCACTATATTAAATCAAATATGATTTTCATCCAACTATAAACAGACCCTTAGACTTTTAGCCCAGAATTTTGATGGTATCTTTTTTTTTTTCTCTCACTTAAACACATGATGCTGATGTCTTCTTTTTAGAGTTCAAGATATGCAAATTTTATGGAAAAATATTTGAAGCATGGGGGAAAAAATCAGTATGGTCTGTGTGTGACTTGTGAAAAATGTAGTGTCTACCAATCCCAATCAGAAAATATTTCTGCAAATTGACTTAATGTTCGATTTCATCACAGTGGTATGAGGTATCCCATCTGGACTATTGGGAGTTCAGAAATCATAGCCATTAGCGTAAAATATGTGGAACTAAAAACCGGTCCAAGCAGATTTATGATTTATTCTTCCTGAAAGCTAGAAGATTTTTGTTCTTCGTTTCTATACTTATATTAAATTTGACAGCTTTTCTTGCTAAAACAATGGGAATTGCAGTACCAGGGCAAAAGTGAAATAGCTGGACTGAGCAGTAAATATTTTGTTTGATCAGTTTTTGTGAAAGTCCAGTAATTGATTCTAAAAAAAAAACAACAACAGAGTATTTTTTCTTCCCCAAGCACTAGTTCTAATACCTTTCCATGTTATTTCTGTTTACACACTGATTTTCAGAGACCAGTCACCTAAGTTTTAATATAAATACTAAATGAAGTTTTAGTTCCCGAATACATAAACCTAGATTTCTCTCATTTAGAATAAACTGCAATGTTATTCTTTCTAGAGTGAATCTACAAAACAGGTTTTGAATGCCTGAAGAGGAGCAGAAGGGAAAAGTAAAGGAAGTTCTATCTCTCTGAAATAAAAAAAATATGAATAAAGGTAAAAGTTTTATCAAAATAGTAGACCTCATGCATAATATAAATGCCATCAAGGAGGACCTGGACAGACTTGAGAGGTGGGCCTGTGTAAACCTCATAGAGTTCAATAAGGCCAAGTGCAAGGTCCTGCTCCTGACTTAGAGAGTCACAAACATGGATACAGGCTGAGTGATGCGGAATTGACAGCAACCCTGAAGATAAGGAGTTGGGGGTATTGATGTATTAAAAACTGAGTATGAGCCAGAAATGTGTGCTCGCAGCCCAGAAAGCAAATCATAGCCTGGGCTGCATGAAAAGAAAAGCAGCCATCAGGTGAAGGGAGGGGATTCTCTCCTGCTCTGCTCTTGCGAGGATCCACTTGGAGTACTGCATCCAGCTCTAGGACCCTGAGGACAAGAAAAACAAGGACCTGCTCAATTGGGTCCAGAGGAGGATGAAAAAGGTGATCAGGGGTTGGAGCATCTGCTCTATGAAGACAGACTGAAGGATTTAGGTTTGTTCAGCCTAGAGAAGAGACGGTGCTGATTGCAGCTTTCCAGTACATTAAGGGGGCCTATGGATAGGGGGGGGACAGACTCTCTGTCATGGAGCATAGTGATAGGAGAAGGGGCAGTGGTTTTAAACTGGATGAGGGCATGTTTAGAGTGGACAAAAGGAAGACATTTTTTTACTATAAGGATGGTGGGACACTGGAACGGGTGAATGCCCTATCATTGAGTTCAGAAATGTTCGGGATCAGGTTGCACTTGATTAACCTGAAATAGTGGAAGATTTCCCTGCCTATGACAGGAGGGTTGAAACTAGATGATTTTTAAGGTCCCTTCCAACCCAAATAATTCTAAGATTTTTGTGATCTAGGCATACTTCCACTGTAAAATGGCCCACTCCCTGGAAGCAGATGGAGCATGGCAGTTTAGAATGTTTCTTCACAGCCTCAAACAGGGATATCAGGCAGCACTGGCTAAGTTACAAGAAGTGAATTCTCAGCTGTCATTTCTCAGAAGCTCTGGGGCTGATGTCTCTAACTGGCCAGGTTTGGAAGCATGTCAGAACTTTAAGTGAGTTTGAAACAGTTCTGACATAAATACTACCAAGGATGCCATTACCCACAAAATTTTCAGGTAAAACAGAGGAATAATATTAGATGTTGAGCTCTTGGAGAACCCAGTGAAATATCTCTATAATTTCAACATTGATCAATACTGATACCATCTGTCCTCGCAAAGGTAATGCTGCAAGTGGCAATCATGCCTCAAGACAGGATGATCTGTCCTATATTATACCTACCTTATCTTTTTTCTTCTGTCATCTCTCCATCTATAAAAACAGTAATATACTTCCAAAATAGAATCAGAAATAGAGGAAAATTCATTGCATCTGTACAAATTTACCATCACATCGTTACAATATTTACTGGAAATTTAGAATACTCAGGAAGAATAAAAAATATATCGTAATACAGATGAAGATATATATTCTCTGTATTCATTCAAAGCAGCAACTAACCTTTTAAAAGTCTGAGTGTTTTATCATTTAGTTCCTCATAAAATAATGCATAAGGAAAATTGGAGCATGGTTATTTTAGCGCAATCATAAGAAAATAAGTATCTTTTTCTGATGTTTTGGTTTTGGCATTCGGGTTGTTTTGGCTTTTTTTTTCACAAAATATTCAACATTAAACTCCATAAAGTCACATTCCATTATGTAAGTCAGATGCTCATCTTTCTTGTTGGTAAACATTTTTTGTTTCTTTTTTATGTTTCTAGGGTCTGAAAATTTTGAAACTTTCTTCCATGAAAGGTTACACTGCGAAGAGTTCAATAGCATTCATGTGCAACACTGAAACTGTACACATATTGGAATATGTGTTTTCTCAGTATGTAATTTCATAGAATGTATCATTACTGTTGGTATTCCAACGTGATCATGCCCTGCTCTGTTGGCGTCCAAAACTCCCTTTAAACCCAATAGGCAGGAATGTCCTTTGAGCATGTAGTCTCTATCATTTATCTGAGCTAAACATTTAGATAAAGATTTTAAGCAATTACAGTTCACTTCCTTCTGTAGTTTAAGACCCCTAGTGATTTCTTGGCAGTTTTTGTGTGTGCTCTCTGAAGTTTTTTTCCCAGATCCTTCATTAGCTTCAGGAATCATAATGTGTGCTTTAGTTTAAATTGTATGGCATCTAATTTATGGTACACACAGTGAATATGGTACATCAATGGGTAGATTTTATAACCTTGAAATAAAAGTACATGTCATGCTGGGTTTTTCACTTGTCTTCTCTAACAGTTTCTATCATTTGCATGCAATTTGGGGATTTTAGTATAAACATTCAAACAACTTCCTGATAAACTTTGTGTTGATAATGCCTACCTGATAGGGTCTAAATTTTATTAGTGTAATCTTTCCGCTGAGTTTAGAATTGACCCTAAATTTCATATTGTATTTATTTTGTATCCCTGTTGATTCTATAAATAGCATTAGAACCCCTGGAGCCACGCAAGATGTGAGTTTTAGTTTTGTTAAAAATATGACAAATTTTACTTCTCTCATAGTGTAGAGAAATAGCATTAAGGACCAAAGGCATTTTCATAATAACGGTTGTGTATGTTTGTGCACAAAAGTACACAATGAGAAGAAACTCATTACACTTTTAACCTTTGCATAAAGTTAAGACTATAAAGCAATTTAGGACACAAAATCTCTTCAACTTTCATTTCTGCCCTAGCATCTGCTCAAAAGAAATTCAATCACATTGTGCTGCTTCTCACACACCATTCAGGAAGCATATATTTTAAAAACACTTCTGTGTCTTCTTGGTGATGAAGATAGTTTGTCTGATTCTTGCAAAAAGGAATTACCTACTGGATTGTATTAATTCATCTGCAGACATGTCAGAAACTGAATATTTATGATGGATTTCAACACAGTTCCCTGAGGAAAAACTGCCTGGCAAAGCATCATGCATCAGACTAAATATGCATGTAAGGTAGATTTTCTATTACTTAAAAAGTCTACTCGGATACATAAAATTCCCTGGTTGTGGGGAATATGCCATAGGTTTATCAACAAGGGAGCTTGTTCCCTCATCTTTAGTCTTAGAATGCTCATTAGGTAATTCTAAGATTTCAGTACTACTTTAATTCACCAGGGGAGCTAACTAAGGTCATCAGCAAATTAGTTGAAATACATTGGGTTTAGCCTTGCACACCTTTTGAGAAAAGGTTTGGCCAAACTCTTTATTTTTCAGTATACTCAGGGACAGTCAGGCTCCCACAATGAGTTTTGGGGTTTTTTTCCCATTATAAGTTCTGAAAGTCTTTGTCCAACTGTTCGAATGAATCACCAAGAGGACGGTGATCAGATATATAATGCTTGTCTGTGTTTAATTTGAATAGGGAATAAACTGCAACTCAACTGAGATGTAATTTGAAATAATTCCCTAAATATAAAACACTTCTGAAAGCAGCCAGCAATTTTCTGTGTGGATTAAGGACAAAGGAAAAAGGCTGGAGGGTCAGCAGGGGGCTCTTGCCATGGTAGGGTCCCTGACATAGGAAGACTACGATGACCTAGCCACCATAGAAGAAGAAGAACACAATAGTGCAGACCTCACTGAAGCCTGTTAAGACCAATAAGCTTCTTTCCAGACTTCCTCCTTTGTCCTCACCTGTACTTTAAGCTATACCTCTCAGAAAGGGCATTTGGTCCTCTGGGAAAAGACTGTTTGGTCTTTAAGACATCCACATCACTCTCTTGTTTTCCGGAGGCTACAGGAATGATGTAATTTACAGGTCAATGGGTTTTAGGCAGACCTTTGGCCTTAAAAACCTTTAATCACAATGCTGCAGTATTTTGTGGCCAGGAAATATTTCCACATTTAGCTCCTGTTTTCCTGGCACTAGAGAAGGAGGGTGCTAAAGGGGGGCATTATGTCATCTTCTGTGCCTTGCTCATGAATGGGAATAACCTTCCTAAACCTGACTGCTAACAACTTGATAGCCCCAAAAAGCACTCTGGCCACATGGTTCAAAATAATCATTCTAAAAGTTGGTACTAGGAGCTTCTGGTAGAACAAATATGCCATTTTGCTAATTAGCAAAATACACAGTGATTAAATTTGTAGGTGTCTTTAACAATGAAAAAGTACAGTTTAGAGGCTCATTGCATTCTTGGATGTATTAGGGGTTTTTTTGAGTTTGAAATTATTTTTGCTCAAGTGAATCTCAAGACTACATGCACAGAATGAACTAAATTCACACTGAGCAACAATAGAACTCCCACATGGATATCTAAATTATTGAACACAAAGAAGAATGTTTTGCAACTTTGATTAGGGAATTGTTAATCAGGCCCATAATAGAATGTAGGTCAAAAACCAATTAAAAGAGCCTGACTAGAATTTATGATTAGGCAACCATTAAAAACACTGAGTATTAAAAAAATTAAAAGATGGACTAGATCCATAAATATGAATTTTTTTTTTTTGTGCTCTGGATACAATGTGACAGTTTGAGCATCAATAAAGCAGTTAAGTTAGCGATCAATTACTAACTTCAGGAACAGAGAAATTGTTTGCTGATAAAAAGCGTATTCAGCCTTTGACAAATACTTGGCTGTCACTATCATTTATTTGAAATACCACTGTAACAACCCTAGCTCTGGCTTTTATTTTTTGTATCTTCCAAACAAATAAACTGTGTATGGTGTTTTTAGTCAGGCTTTGAAGTTCAATCTGTTCTGGCAAGGAAGTGGTACTTCACAAATAGTAAAAATACAGTTCCTGCTGTTACTTACCCTGCAGAACCATTCTCTTATTAGAAAGTCTTGCAAAACAAATGAGCAGTTGGATCTCTGGTAAAGTTTTGTAAAACTGCAACAGTGTGACAATAAAAGAACATAGCAACAACCCTAGCACTTCAAAGTGCACAAAAATTCCAAAGAAAATATGTATTTAACTTATTTTTTGATCAACAAAAAAAATTTTTTGCATACCTCTTCATCCCATCTTCACTTGTATCTCCAATAAATATAATTTCATTTTATTAGGACCTTGTTTCAATTTTTTTTTCCGTCAAACCTGACTGTTTATGCATAAAGCGCTTAAAACTCTGTCTTTAAAATTTAGCAAACGCTATCCATTTCACTTTAAAAAAAGCCCAAACAAACCAAAAACCTTATTTTTTTTGTTTAGTCAAAATTTTTTGGGAAAAAAGTCAAGGAGAAAAGTAGTGTTTGATATTAGGAGAAGGGTATTAAAGTGGGAACATTCTTTTAAATTACAAACTGAAATTAAGTTTCAGATTAATCCAGATGAAGAAATCTCAAATGTAAGTGAGATCCTGAAGAGATTGTCATGCATGAACCTTACTCAGTTTAACAGGATTACTGATAATGATATGCTCATGTTGTGAAGAGAAGATTTCAGAGGAAACTAAGACAATAAAGTGGGAGTTGGAAGAATTTCAGGGTGCAATGTATGTCTTGTCTCTTTCCGTATAGTATGTTTATTCTTTCATAAAAATCCGATAAGGAAGGGTGACAATGTTGTCCCCGATAGACATATTGTGGCAGTGAATGTATGAAACTTCAAGAATGGTTGTGTGTTCTAAAGAAATAAATATGTTAGTAGGAAAAGAGATATTATGAAGGCAAAGGGGGAAGAAGTGCATGTCTGTTTATCTTTTTAAAATAGTTTTGATGATAAAATATAGTATTTCTGTTACTAATTTTTAATAGATACCTGTATACTTTTATTCTCAAAATAGAAACCTGAGATATTATGAATATACACGTTCTTCACTAAAATAGTTTGGGGACAAAATCAAGCCTTCTGGAGAAGGTAGCTTCAAATGAACTTTTTAAGAAGAAGTCATATATTTTGTATTTTTGGACATGGCCTTACAAACATCTTCACAAAATTTGAAATCACTGCAGCACAAGTGTTTTAATTTGCGTTATAAACAAGGAGACACAAGCATGATATAAATGGTCTGCTTTATCAAGAATAGAGTAGACTGGAAGCTAAAGGAGGGGGTCAACAGCATTTGAGCATACTGCTGATAGATAAAGCACATGAGTTTTTTTTCTGGCCTTGAAGACAGAGAAAAAATATATTTGTTGTGTTCTCCCTCCATAGTGTCTAGCACTTGACTGCCTCTGGCTCCAAAAATTACAATTATCTTTTGTGTGTACTGTTTTTAATAAGGTAATATGAATACTCTCTTATAGCTCACCACAGTGAGATTTTTCACAACATGAAACTGAGGGCAGAGTGGGCATGTGAAGGAAGTTCTGGATGTGGCACAAGACATTGGAACAGCTGAAGTTGCAAAGACAGCTATTATAGTGTTGGAAACGTTGCTGTAATGGTGACAGGATGTCATTTTTGACCAAAACTGCCCATAGATGGTAATTTCCTCCAAACGGTTTCCCTTGAACTGTGCCTGAGCATTGTCCAGAAGCATGTTGATCAGAAGGACCAGCACTAAGTCAGGAACTTTGGCAGAGAGTCCCAGCTTGATGCTCCTCCTTCCTCTTTTATGTATGAGTACAGACATGACTAAAGGGGCTAGGGCTAATCTCAAGGACCTGATCCTTCAGACTCGTCTTTTGATTAATGAAGAAATAGTTAATAACTCGTACAATAGTTTTCTATTCTGAGTCTCTAGAATTGTCTTTCTTCATTGACGGTAAGGAATAGTATTTGCATATATTTTTCCACCTTTCTGAAGTGGCCTCAAGATGTACGTAAATTATAAATGTAAAAAGCATTATGATATTGACAAACTTAATTTAAATTTTTTGTAAAAATCAGATGGGAATAAGTAGATTTTGTAACATACCCTATTTTACCTTGAGGGAAGCAGGACCATACTTACATTTTTGGTTAATTCAACTGTTACAATTAGCAGGCTAAATTTCAAGGAAGCTGTTGATTTTTATACCATGTTTCAAACCCCTTATCTATATTGTCACTACAGCTATGGTGCCTAGGACAATTCTGCCTAGGAGATGCCCAAGTTACTTGACATGGTCTTGAGTTTGGGCATGACAATTCCAGTAATTTATGTAAATGAAATTAAGGCATGTAGAAATAGAATATGCTCCACACAATTTAAAGATGAGAGATGTCTATGTGTATCTAAGAAGCTTCTCATATTTGGTTTCTTTTTTATAAACATTAAAAAATGCTAAATAAGCTTGAAAATAGCCAGTTTCCATTTTAGTTCTCCCTTGTGGTGACTATGAACTTGCCTTTTATATCCCTCCAGAGACACAGCTGGAAGCCATGTGGACACCCTAGAATCTCTAAAATGGCACTCAAACCTTTTTCTTAAGCAACTGAACTTACTATTGGATTAATTTGATTTACAGTCAGAATTTTATAGGAGATGCCAAACAGACCACAGCAAGCACCACCTCAGAAAACAAGCTATACATCTCTATTGATCTTTTTTCACATACATGAGTTATCCAAGGGAAATGTTTTGGTTACAACCTCCTGGTCATATATGCAAATTTCCAAATGAGATTTTGGCTGCCTTTGCCCTTATAATAAAATTAGAGCTGTTGAGTCACGCAGAAATCTATTGTTTTTCGTTTTAATATATTAGCACAGAATCACATAATTGTTAGTATTGGAAGGGACCTCTGGAGATCATCCAGTCCAACACCTCTGCCAAGGCAGGATCACCTAGAGCAGGAGACACAGGAATGCATCCAGGTGGGTTTTGAACATCTCCAGAGAGGGAGACTCAGTGACTCACAGAGGTTTGGCAGCCCATTCCAGTGCTCTGCCACCCTCAATGTAAAGAAATCTTTCCTCATTTGAGGTGAAACTTCTTGTGTTTTAGTTTATGGCCATTGCTCCTTGTCCTATCTCTGCGCACAACTGAAAAGAGTCTGGCACCATCCTCTTGGCACACACCTTTGAGATATTTATGTGCATTGATGAGATCCCTTCTCAGTTTTTTCTTCTCTAGACTAAACAGGCCCAGCTCCCTCAGTCTCTTCTCATAAGAGATGCTCCAGACCTTTCATCATCATTGTGGTCTCCAGTGGACCCTCTTCACAGTACCTCCTTGTCTTTCTCGTACTGAGGAGCTCAGAACTGAACACAGCACTCCGGATATGGCCTCACTAGGGCTGAGTAGAGGGGGAGGATCATCTCCCTGGACCTGCTGGCCACACTCTTCACCCCAGGACACCACTGGAGTTCCTGGCCACAAGACCACACTGCCAACTAATAGACAACTCATCATCCACCAAGACTCCCAGGTCCTTCTCTGCAGAGCTGCTCTCTATGAGGTCAGCCCCCAACCTGTACTGGCACTTGGGGTTATTCCTCCGCAGGCAGGACCCTGCACTTGCCCAGTATTTACCCCTGGGGAACACAAATGACTACAAGCTTCAACCAGATCCTACTCCACTGATCACAACCCTCTGAGCTCTGACATTCAGCTGGTTCTAGGTCCACCTCACTGTCCATCCACCTAACCCACATTTCCTGAGCTTACCTATGAGGATGTTATGGGAGACAGTGTCAAAATCCTTGCTGAAGTCAAGGCAGAAAATATCCACTGCTCTGTCCTCATTTACCCATCCTGCTATGTCACCATAAAAGGATATCAGATTGTCCAGCGTGATTTTCCCTTGGTTAATCAGTGCTGGCTATTCCTGATGACCTTCTTTCCTTCTACATGCTTGGTGATGACCTCCACAACAATCTGTTCAATCACCTTTTCAGGGATGGAGGTGACACTGACTGGTCAGTACTTTCCTGTGTCCTTCTTCTTGTCCTTTTTGAAGATAAGAGTAACATTAACATTCCTCCATTCATTGGGCACTTCTCCCATTCTCCATGATTTTTCAAAGATGATGGAGAGCTGCAGAGAAACAACATCTGCCAGCTCCTTCGGCACCTGTGGGTACACCCCACCAGGGCCCATGAATTTATAGGTGTTTAGTCTCCTTATCTGTCCTGTAACCCAACCCCGTATAACCAAGGGGAAATCTTCCTTTCTCCAGCCTCCTACACTTTCCTCTGAGATCTGGGAGTCCTGAGGGCTGAGCTCAGCATGAAAGACTGAAGCAAAGAAGGTAGTCAGTAATTCTGTCTTCTTGTGTTCCCTGTTACCAGGACACCCACGTGATTCAGCAGCAGCCCCACATTTTCCCCAATCTTCCATTTACTGCTGATGTACTTGTAGAAGCCCTTCTTGTTGTCCTTGACGTCCCTTGCCAGACTCGATTCCAAGTGGGCCTTAGCCTTCTTCATCATATCCCTGCATACTCTGACAGTGTTCCTATAGTCCTCCCACATGGTCTCTCCCTTTTCCCACATCCCATGAACTTCTTTCTTCTGTTTGAAATTTACTAGAAGCTTCCTATTCATCCATGTAGGTCTCCTGCCCCCTGTGCTTGATTTCTTGATCATTGCTATACATTGGTCTTGAGTTTGGAGGAAATGGTGCCTAAATAATGACCAGCTCTCTTGGATCCGTTTCTCTTATAGAACCCTAACACATGGGATTCCTTTAGGTAGGTCTTCAAAGAGGCTAAAGTCAGCTCTCTGTAAATTTAGATTTCTAGTCCTGCTTACTGCTTTGCCTCCTCCAATCAGGATCTCGAGTTCCACCATCTCACGGTCACTACAGCCAAGACTGCTCCAATCTTCACATCTTCAACCAGTCCCTCCTGGCTTGTTAGTGCAAGATCCAGCAACCCACCTCTCCTCACTGGGTCCTTCACCACTTGCACCAAAAAGTTATCTTCAATGATCTGCAGGAACTTCCTGTGCGTCAAGCCGTGTTGTCCCTCCAACAAATATGAGAGTGGTTGAAGTCCCCCAGGAGAACTAGGGCCCATGACCACGAAGATATTTCTAGCTGACCACAGAAAGCCCCATCAACCTCCTCCTCCTGATCTAGGGGACTGTAGTGAACACCCACAGCAGTGTCATTCATATTAGCATGTCCCTTAATTCTTACCCATAAGCTCTTATCTCCTTCGTCTGTGCCTGGGTAGAGCTCGACACATTCCAGTTGCTCTCTCACATAAAGAGCAACTCCACCACCTCGGCTCTCTGACCTGTCCTTTTAGAAAGTACAGGGCCATCCATGACAGCATTCAGTCATGTGAGCTATCCCACCATGTCTCTGTAATTGCAATGAGATTATGGCCCTGCGACCTCACATAGATTTCTAGTTCTTCTTGTTTATTCCCTATGCATCATGTGTTTGTGTACAGGCTTTTCAGAGATGTAATGAAGCATGAAGGTTCCCTAGAAGGGGTGTGAGAAGGATACCAAGAATGTTTTTGCTCCCTGAATTCTTTACTGTACCATTCTTCTGTGCCTTAATTTGCTTAGTTTATTTTTATTACTATACCTCCTTCAGATTTCCTGACAACTGCATTTTTGTTGTTCAATAGCTATTTGAGTATGTATCATTGCCTGTAAGAATCCACAAATTACCTTTCTGTTTTTACTAACTATTTTTAAAAGTCAGCTTGAAGTTTTGTTACAAAAGTCTTGGAATATATGTGTAGCTCTTTCAGAAATAATTATACTCCCTTTTGTAGGTATTACTCCCTTTTTAGACAGCACGGTCTGAATAGATAAATTGGTAGTGTGACCTCTAACTGTCACAGTGTGCATAGGCTAAAGAGAAAGTTGCAGAGTATAGATCACCTGATTCAGTGGGACTGAATTTTTTAATTCTCAGCAAAGATACGTGTAGGTCTGTTGATTCACTGAATTATTACTCAGAAAAAGTACAAAGCCAAGGCACAAGCAATTAAACTTCATGTTTCTTCAGTGAAGAAAGCAATAAGAAAATTTCTGATTCCTTACCACACACTTATTCTTATGAAAATCCCCTTACAATTAAAACTTAACCTTGACAAATCAATAATTTATTTTATATTAAAAATATAGGATATAATACTTACAACATTTCTGTGGCAAAAAATTAAATGCAGAAAATTTTAAGATTTGATTATCAACAGCTATTTATGATTTAATTTTCAGAGATTGACGTTGCTATACAGACACAACCACTCTTTTATAGCAATTTAATTTGCAGATCATATTCATGTCTCTTTTGAAGTTTGTCTGTATCAAGACTGCATGCTCAGTCAGCTCCATCAGATGGTGCACATTGAATCTGCCTTATCCTGCTAACTTCCTCACCTACAAACAGAGGAATGACAGAGACCCTTTCACTTCTTAGGCCAATATGCAGGGTGGTGTCTAGATTCGTTAATGTAGAAAGGATAGAACTGAGCCAGAAAATTTCGCTGGTGCCTATGAGTGAGCCCAGAGAAACATATTCTTCCCTCATGTGCATGCTTAGAAAAATTAATATGTTTGGATGTAAAATATGCACATGAACAAACACAAAAGGTCAAGTATACATCTGGCAGATGGAAATAATGTAAATTTAGCAGCTTGGATCCATCTAAATAATATGTAACTTGGGGATACTTTGTTAAAAAAATATCCTTTCTCCTCAGTGTTATGGAAAGTCCCAAGTCACAGTACGGTACTATTCTACGGACTCTTAAGCTTTGCATTTTCTGAGTTAGAAAAGCAGATAGACACCTGTAAGGCCTGAAATAATTGCAGAGGTATTAAATCAAAATTTCTTAGCAATGAAGCATAGGTAAGAACAAAGAAGGCTACCTATCTGCTTTAATGCAGTTATTCATACCTATCCTATTTGTCTTACTATACTTAAAAGCAACATGCTGCAAAAATAACGATTCTGATTCTGGTTGATGTATGCTCTGCATGTGTTTTAATAATATACGTGCTGTAGTAAGCTATAGTGCTAGAAACATGCTGTGAACAGTTATGATCATTGTCCCTGTCTGAAGGTGGTAAGATCGGACACAAAATCCAGGTGTAAGTGGCCCATGCGGAACCAGGATTTTAACCATTTAAACAGGAGTAAGAATTGCTTCTTATTTGTAGCATTGCAGAGTTAATGCTAATATACAATTGGCTCTTGCATGAGTACATTCCTAACTTCATCAGTATTGAGTCACTCCCCTTCTGTGTTCTTTTCTTCTGGAATTGAAGTGCACATCCTTGCAGCATTGTTATGCTACTCCCACCCATACGTACACATATCTATACTTTCTTTTCCCCCATGCAAATTTAAATAGCTGTACATAACCTCATGCACACCAACATGTGCCTATGAGCCATGGCACATGCATTTACAAGGCAGAAATGGAAAAGCTATTAAGAATATACATAGCCTTAGAAAAATTGTTGCGTAAGACCAGAGATTAAAAAAAAGTGTAAGCTGTTTTATAGACGTAATTTTTCACATCATCCCACAGATTCCTTAACCAATCATTTTTACTTTTCAACATATATTAAAAATCTGATAATTATTGTAAAAATGTTATACTAATGCTTAGGATGAATAGCTTGAAGCTCTCAGGTTTTTAAGTGCTGAAGATGTGATAATGTTATTCTTGTACTCTGATTCTTGTTTTGTTTGGTCTTTTTTTTCAAGAAAGCTGCCACTATTTGCATATAATAACCATAGAGTTTTATTTCTGTATTCTGTACATTGTTTAAACTCATTCATTTTTTAGAGTCTGTGGTCTAGGTCTCTAGCTGTAGAGTCAGCAGAGTAAGTCCCTGTCATAAAACCAGTTTTGGGCAGATATTTTATGTACTATGGGGTTACCTGCCTATGTTTAGATTCGTGAATCCCACCTGTGTCATCAAAACGCTTGCCCTGTTTAGCCAGAAACCTGTGTCCAAAGAATCTCAGTCAGCTATAGAGTCTACCAATTTCCTAATTTGAAAAAAAGTACAGTTTTTCTTCAAAAGGAATTGATCTTATGACCCTGAGCTTGTAGGCATATTTTATTTACTTTTAAGTGTTCTTCAATGAAATATCTTATTGACTTGAAAGGTTTTGTCTGGCAAATTAGTCTTTCTCTATTTCTAAAAGATTCTCTTAAAAAGTTTTGTTGCTTTCATGGAAAACAAAAAGGAAAAATATTTCATCTCAAGTCATTTTTATGCATATTAGATTGACACTAACTCACCTTTGCTTTAAATGCTAGATCAAGGCTGTTCAATGTCCAACCCTCATGTAGCCACATCTCATCTAACTGTGTTTCAAGGGACCCACTGATAGTAGGATGAGAATCCCACACTGATGTGCTTCAGAAGCTGGTGAGAGATAGCATATTGTTGAGAAAAATGAAATACTGTTGAGTGCAGAAGGGTTCACAAAGTCTGCTGATGCACAACCCCTGCAGAGGCAGCACTCTGACAGCTAAATGCCTTCCTGAAAGCACTCCTGGACATCCAGCCTTCAGCCATTCCTTCCTTGCACTGCAAATTTAAGTCTGAACAAACATATTTTAAGATATCACAATCATATTTTTTTTAAACAAGAAACATACTCAATTTTCAATGGAAGGAAATATTTTGTAATTTTATCTGGTATGACAGAAGACTGGTCCGCTTACTTGCTTAAAGATCACAGAAACACAATCACAGAATGGTTGAGGTTGGAAGGGACCTGTGGAGATCTTCTGGACCAACCCTCCTGCTCAAGCAGGGCCATCTAGAGAGGCTTGGCCAGGGCCCTGTACAGCCAGATTTTGAATATCTCCACAACCTCTCTGGGAAGCCTATGCCAGTTCTCAGTCACTCTCACAACCAAAAAGCATTTTCTGATGTTCAGAGAGAACCTCCTGTCTTTCCATTTCGGCCCATTGCCTCTGGTCCTGTCATTGGCACCACTGAAAACATTAATCAGATCCATTCACAGGCCTTCTATTCTCTAGTCTATACAGTCTCAGCTCTCTCAGCCTTTTTTTAATAGAAAAATACTCCAGCATCTTTGTCATCATCTTCATGGCCCTTTGTTGGACTGCTTTTGTTTTGTTGATGTCTCTCTTGTACTGGGAACCCCAGAACAGAACACAGGACTTCAGATGTGGCTGCACAGTGCTGAGTGTAAGGGCAGGATCACCTCCCTTAACCTGCTGGCATCACTCATCCTAAGGCAGCACAGGATACCACTGGCCTTCTTTGTCACAAGGACACATTCCTGGCTCATGTTTAGCCTAATGTGCGGAAGGACACCTAGGTCCTTTTCTGCCAAGCTGCTTTCTGGCTGTTCCAGCATGTACCAGTGCCTGGAGTTGTTCCTTCCCAGGTGCGGGACTTTGTGCTTCCCCTTGTTGAACTCCATGAGGTTTCTGTTGGCCCATTTCTCCATCCTGTCCCTCTGGCTGGCAGCATGCCTCTCTGACACATTAGGCCCATCTCCTAGTTTGATGTCATTAGCAAACTTGCTGAGGGTACAGTCGTACCCATCTTCTGGATCACTAAGGATGTCAAACAGGACTACACCCTGTATTGTCCCCTGGTGAACACCACTATAACTGGTATCCAACTGGATGGTGCACTGCCAGTCACCACTGTTTGGACACACCCACGAGGTCAGTTTTCAGTCCCTCTCACAGTCTGCTTGTCCAGCCAGTACATGAACGGCCTCTTTATGAGCATCTCATGGTAGACAGTGTCAAAGATCTAACCAAAGTCCAAGAAGTATCCACCACTCTCCCTCATCTACCAGGCCAATCATCTCATCATACAAGTTTATTAAGTTGGTCAAGCATGACTTCAACTTGTTGAATCCATGCTGACTACTCCTGATATTTTCCTCTTGTTAATGTGTCTGGAAATTGTTTCTAGAATTAGCTACTCCATCATCTTCCCTGGGAACAAGGTGAGGCTTACCAGTCTGAGTTTCTTGAGTCCTCCTTCTTCTCTTCTTGAAGACAGGGGGTGACGTTTACTTTCCTCCAATCTTTGAGCAAAATACATTGTTGGATCTGGACCTAAATAAATGTGCCCTGTATGGTCTTAAAAGAATAGAATATAATTCTGAGTGCAGTATGCTCAGACACTAAAATAATACACAGGTTAATGTTTCGTAGGCATCACTTTATCATAAGTGAAATTTTTGTTTGGTGTGTTAATTTTCATTTCAATACTTCTCTTGTTACTATGTTTCCAAGTTACTATATGCTGGTGGTTCTGTGTGTCACTCAATGCATTATAAGAAATCCTGAAAATAAATACATTTAGAGAGTGCTGTAGTGTCTTGTTACCTATGAAAACTACATCTCATTTATTTATTTCTGTAATCAAAGCTGTATAAAGAACAAAGCTAGTATATAGTCCTTGCAGAGTACAAGCCAAGACTTATTCTTGCAAATGTCTACTTATGTGTTTAGAAATATTGCATGAGAATAAATATTTATTGAGTACTCAGGATTAATTTTAAGTGTAAATTAAAAGTTTTCTTTCTGAACAAGTAGGTTCTGAAACAGTCTTCTCATCAAATTAGCAGAAACAACAAAGGCAGTTGGTTTAAAAAGAGTTTAAATGTTTTTCAGATTGACTAATGCAATTGCAGGCATATAAAGTACAGAACTCAACCACTCAGGACATGTCTTTGCTCTTATTTACTAGACTTGTGCACATATATGGTAAATAGATTTATCTTTGTTTGTCAGTGTTTGTGGGATCAGAGATTTTATACTTGCTGGACAGTTCATTTTTAGGAAGCCTGGTCTCTTAAAAACTAAATTTAAAAATTTGTCCTTCCTTATGTGTGTAGAGATTCTATCTCATTATATCTTGTAAAACACTTTTCAAACTACTTCCAAAATGCAAGTATATAAAAGGTTAACACAATACTTATTTTTAGCTTCACATTCCTATGAAAAAATGGCAATTTGACTGTATTCATTGTGATTTGAAACCAGATAAATAATGAATAGTTCAAGTGATAATTACCTTATTTCAATATTTACAGAAATCTGGCACTTCATCATCATCAAAGCACATTGAGAATTGTCTTATTATCTACACAAGTGTCTGGTTTCTATAAATATTGAAATTTTGTAATTATCTCTCGCACTATTTCTTCCTTATCTACTTTTCAGAATTGAGCAAATAGAAATATCATTTAGTTATTAACATTTTCCAAATACGTATCTGTTTTTTTTAATGAGAGTCCATATGTAAAGAAAGTAAATTGCAAAATAAGGTCAATGAAATGGAATGAAATATCTTTGTATCAGAGGCATCCAAAAGAATGAGGTAAGACCTTGTTATTCAAATAGCTAGATTTAGCCTGAGTCCATTCCTAAAAGGCAAGACCTCTTCACTAAGAGACCTAATTGACAAAAAGGAGCCATTGACATATCTGCATCATGAAATTAACCCCTTTTTTTTCTCTCTAGCACATATTGAGCCAGGTTGTGCAGAGGCATTCAGCATTTTTTGCTGACTCAAGCAAAAAGATGACATTTCCCCTTGTTGTCATCCCCTTGTAAGTCCCTTTGGGACACGGCAGACAGGACCAGACTGAACCTGTCTGTATGCTACCATTGTGTTTTTCCCCTATGTTAGTTTATGATCACACTGATCTGTACCAGATTATCAAGAAGAATTAATCTGTAACAGAAATGTATAGACATCTGTTAAACTCTCATCCTTCATAACAAACTCACGTAATGGAATGTTGTGAAAGAATCTTTGTATGGTCTTCAGGAAACCATCCACACCCTGAAAATAAAGCACACGTTACTCCACATCAGTATTAGGTGCAGTTTGTTGCAGATCTTTTCAATGTCCTAAGTTCAAAATCTCTTTTTTTTTTTGCCTGTGTATTTGGGCATGCTCTGGAGTCTAGCTCTAGTCTCGAGGGATCTTTAGACACGTCTGTACTGTATACAAATCAGGGCCTGTGAGCAGGCTCAAACATTGTCCACTGTGGTTGTCCATATAATTTAATTATTTGCCTGCTCCTCATCAGGTTTGGCTCAGATTTGCACCCTCCAACACATGCTGGGGCAAACATGTAGACAATGCTCCTGAGAGTAATTTAGATTATTTGTTTATTTACTGCTTTATGAACTTATTCTCCACATTCATTTTTGTTCCTCTTAAACTAGATGCACTGACCAATAAAATTTTTAATGAGACTGATTGGATGGGACCCACATTATCTAGCCTGAGATGTCAAGTGACTTTATTATCTTAGCATAACTGAACTGCAACCAGGAGTCCTTTTTTCAAAGAATATATGTGGAATCAAAACAATTAATTCATATGTGGATATCAATGACACATATTATGTATTTTGAGGGTGGATAAGATTAATCCCAACCTTCCCCATTTTCTTAGCTTCTTCTTTTACGCTTTTAGTCTCATTATGATATATATTGTCATTAGAGATGAACACCCTTCACATCCTTCAAAAAATTCTTGATCATCTGCATTATAGAGGAGTTCAGTTAATCTGTATTTCTCAAATGCTTCCTCCCCTAAAAAAAACCCACTTGAAATAAAAGAAGTATCTGATCTTTTTTTACCACATTTCATCACACAGGTATAAAAGAACTCTAATGTTGTCACAGCAGTGCTGATGCTATGGCAGTTCAACATGAAATTACGCCATAATTAAGACCACACAAAATAACACTAATTTCCCTCCTTCTTTAGGATTCAAGTACCTACAGGCCTAGACAAGACAAATGTGCATTTTTGGCATTTATTTTATCTTTCTACTGGAAAGAGCAATGTAGGTAAAAACCCCATTATTCATAACTTAGCAATACATAGCCAGTCCAAGCTCTCCAAAGGGATAAAAAATTATAGAATTATTTTCCCAAATTGCTGTCATAGTGAAAATAAATTCTAAGTCCTTATGCAAATATTGTACTGGTGAAACTGGTAACAGAATTATTTGGGTATCCCTTTGCTTCATTTAATTTTAAGCCTTCTACTGAGAAAAGGCTGAGAGGAAAGTTACTTCCCTGATTATTCAATATATTACAGAAGATAAATACTAATGTCAGTCCCTGTGCACTTTTCAGCAACAGGAAAGCTATAAAATCCCTACATTTTCTTCAGTGGCCTTTGAGGCAAGAAGAACGAAATCAGGAAGACATGATTTTGATTTAATATATGATAAGCAAAATCAGAGGCGCAATTTGTAAAAGTAAACTAGAAGTGAAGAACACAAAGGGTGCTCTTTCTGTTAGCAATTCCTGCTATTAAAAATCACTTAAATATATAAAACCAGTAATATGTCAGGTCTAGGATAGTTTAACAAGGAATAGGCCTGAAAATATCAGCACTATGAAAAAAATACATATTACATTTTTGCAATACCCCCTTTTTATAAATAAATCTGTGATTTTTATTCTATAAAACAGCAACACCTTTCTCAAATTGCATGTAAAGTAATGAAGCCTTCCTTTTCTTCTTTGCCTTGTTGTGCCTTTTATCCCACAATACCAGAGACACACATAAAACAGGCTCTAGACAGGAAGTAGAAGATGGAAAATAACTCAGTCAGTAATGTTATGTCTTGCATACAACAAGCATAGTAGCATACAGCACAGTGTTTGCCCCTCCCTGTACTCCTACAAGCTCCTCGCTCTCAATTCTGACATGCTCTTGCCAACCAGTGGCAAAAGCTGCCCTGTCAGACAAGTGTCTCTGCAGAGCCTTGTAAGTGGGGCCTCACAAACAGCCTTTGAACACTTCAAGGGCTTGGGCAGAACAAAGACCTATCTATCTCCCACGGCAGGCAATCCTATCACAGAAATATAGTCCTGAAACATTTTCACAGCATCCCGTTCCTAAAATTCTGCATCCACCTTAATCCACAAAAGACTTTTCCAGTCCTGCTAATATACAATATCTATTGCAAAGTGTAAAAGCCATAAATTATAACGTGCCATAAAAAGAGACAGGAACTTGTGGGTATATTCAGCAAAGTCGCCTAATATAAAGTGACATATTCCAGATTTCTACATCATTTTCCAAGGTTCTCAAGGCAGCTTTATAAAGG
Source organism: Lycocorax pyrrhopterus obiensis (assembly GCA_014706295.1). NCBI lineage: Eukaryota > Metazoa > Chordata > Aves > Passeriformes > Paradisaeidae > Lycocorax > Lycocorax pyrrhopterus. The sequence goes on along the minus strand of JACSVZ010000001.1, from coordinate 42,952,540 downwards.
TTGTGGGCTTATTACTTTAGCAAGTGAAGACTGTATGTTCAAATAAAGAACATTGCAAATATTATATATTTTTATACGGAATCAGGAGGAAGTATGCCAGAGCATCTTGACATCAGAATCTCAAAATTTAACAACATTATATGTATCCTTCAGAAATGGAAAATTGGACTCATACCATGAAAATGACGACGGAAAAAATATTAGTTTTCAAAGTACAACTGCACTATTTTCCTTGTTACAAATAATTTAAAAATGTGTTCTAAGTTTCATATTTAAGATTTCTAAAATAAGGAGTATTACGTTCAAACAATTTTGCCATTTTAAAATGTTATACAAGAAACAGTACTGATTTAACAGCAGAAGATAAAAGGCTTAAATAAGAAATAGATATCTCAAAGTGTATTAAAGGATTGTCTGTCAATGACTTAGGAAAAGTTAATACATTTATAAGCATGCATAATTTACAACAGGTTTAGAGAAAGGAATAATTTTAACATATTAACTACTGCTAATGCATTCTCTTTATTTAAAAGATGCATATTTCATTATAAATGGCTTACTGAATTATGAGATGGCTTTTATATCTCTTTATTTCATTTTGAATGTGTTAAGGCTTATTCTAACCTGCCAGTAACTACCACAACTATCCTTACTTCACTTTCAGAAAATGCTATTTTCATTACATATTGCTTCTAAGTACATTTAAAGTATTTACAATGAATTTTGAAATATGAAAATACATTTTATGTTATCACAGTGGGATTTTGTGTCAACCATAAGTGCACCGTAGATGTTTAGAATTATAGTTTTTATGGGTTTGTTTATTTTCATATCCTTTTGCAAATTTTTATATGTTACTAATACTGTAACTGATGTGTGAAGGACTGGTTGAAGGGCAGAGTCCAAAGAGTTGTAGTGAATGGGGCTACATCTGGCTGGGGACCAGTCACCAGTGGCATTCCTCAGAGCTCAGTCCTGGGGCCAGTCCTCTTCAATCAACAATCTGGATGCAGGATCTGAACATGCCATTAGCAAATTTGCTGACAACACCAAACAGGAAGGTGCTGTTGACACTCTTGAGGGACAAAAGGTCTTGCAGAGTGATCTGGATATATTGGAGCATTGGGCTATGATTAATGGGATGAAATTTAACAAGTCCACGTGCTGGATTCTGTACCTAGGAGAGAGTAATGCTAGGAATAAGAATAAATGGGGAGAACAGAGGCTGGAGAGCAGCCCTGCAGAAAGGGGTCTGGGGTTGCTGGTTGGCAGCAGGATCAGTGTGAATCAGCCATGTGTCCTGGCAGCCAGGAGGGCAAATCCCATCCTGGGATGCATCAACAGCAGCATCACCAGCCTGATAAAAGAGGTGGTTATCCCCCTGTGTTCAGCATTGGTGTGGCCTCATCTCGAGTACTCTGTGCTGTGCCCCACAATGTAAGAAGTATGTTGAGGTCCTTGAATGCATAGAGAGGAGGGCAACAGTTCTGCTGAAAGGACTGGAAGTCACGTCCTGTGAGGAGTGGCTGAGGACTTCGGGATTGTCTAGTTTGGAGAAAAGGAGGCTGAGTGGCCACGTCTTTGCTCTCTACAGCTTCCTGGGGAGGGGCAGTGGAGAGGGAGGAGCTGATCTCTCCTCTCTGGGATGTGATGACAGGATGTGTGGGAATGGTAAAACCCTGGAGCAGGCTTCATAGAGAGGTGGGCAAATGCCTCAGTGTTTAACAGGCATTTGGCCAATCCCCTTAATAGCATTCTTTAACTTGATCAGCCCTGAATTGGTCAGGTAGTTGAACCAAGGGGTTTTTGTAGGTCTCTTTCCACTTGGAACTATTCCATTTATTCTATTTTATGCTATGCTATGCTAACTTAAATGAATGAAAATATAATTGATACTGCTGATGATGTGTCGAGACTGACCACATCATCCTCAGGGAAACCCACAGGATGTGTTTAAGTTGCTTAAACATTTGAGATGCTTTCACACATGCTGTTAAGCCTCCAGCTGTGAGCCCAGAAGAATACAGTTCTGTTCTAAGTCTAGCATATCTGTTCATATCTGAGAAAATGCTTCTGGATACTTCAAATGGCGTGATATTCTTTCGCTTATGTATCTGAATATCCCACTCATTGAATCATTCCCTTACTCCTCATGAGGGATTCCTTGAGCCTCTGTTGACTGTAGTGGTAATTTAGACACGTATAGCTCACATGTAAACATCTACACTCTTAGTAGGGCAGGTTGAACCTCAAGCCCACTGCTTACCACTGAGTCATTTTTCTGTGATTTGTATTCTTTCATGTCAACTAGAGTTGAAGTCAGAAGATGTTTGATTTCTTTGTCCCCTGAATATGAGGTAATCATTAATTTCTCAAATGCCTACAATACAATGTATTTGACTGAAAATTTGGCTGGGTAAGAGTGATTACCTACATTAGACTACAAAATTTTATCCCTAAAGCAATCCTATAAGTATAAAGGGATTTGAAGAACACTCTAGGAGAAACAGTTCACTCAAGACAGTTCAAAAGGGAGAGAAAAATGAGTTTTATTATTTCGTTTTCAATAAACACCTCCATTGTCTTCATTCTTTGTTCATAGCTGTCTTGTTAGGTTTTGTAGATTTTAGCATCACAGTGGCAATTGATACTAGGACATCAAAAAAGATTAACCAAAAATTAAGTTGGCACAAGAGCTTTTTTCCAACATGTACTAAAAGTAAATATCCAGAGGAAAAATCCAACAGCATATGGTAATACTTCTTCAAGCCTACAAGACTTCCTGAGGCAGAAAAGGTTTGTATGGATTTTTCTGACATGAATTTGTCTAGTCTTCCTACAAGCCCATTTACATTTTTATCATCCACAATACTCTGTGTCAAGGTGATGCACACTCTATCTGCAACCATGTTTTGAACCTGACAGCTGACAGCTTCATTTGATGCCTACTAGTGCCTTTGCTGTCAATGGGCAGAGAACAATAGATCAGTTCTCCACATGCTCTATCATTTCCCCCTCAGTCATTTCTTCTTCAAGCAGAAGAGTCCCTGACTACTTATTTATTCCTTGTAAAGACACTGTTTCATACTTCTCATATTCTTTGTTGTCCTTCTCTTAACCTTTTCCAGTTCCTCTCAATCATTTTGTTTTCTGGGTACTTCGGTACAGACAGTAAGCAAAATGCTTTATGCAGCTTTAGAATAACATTCTCCGTTTTACTCTACTCTTCATTTCTAAAAACTCAGCAGTTATTGTTACTGAGATTCACCTAATATCTTAATGATTTTCTCTGGTATAACTTCAAGATAATTTCTTCGATTGATAGAAATGGACTCAAAGTTCAAAAGGAAAGGTGATTCTTTGCCATGAACATCACTTTATATTAACCTACACTGGCTGCATTTCGCTAGCTATTTTCTCCCCTAATCCCCTAAGATTCTTTGGTGGATTCTTCATAGTTGACCCTGGTCTTTGCTATTTCAAATGGCTTAGTAACATCAGAAATATTTTCACTTCACTTTTCACCTATTTTCTAGGTTATTTAGGAATATCTTGAACGATATGTGGGCCAACACAAAGTCTTATGGAATATCATTGATGTCCTCCACCCACAATGAAAACTAGCCATTTACTGCCATTTTCTCAGTGTCTTTTAGAACCATCTTCAAATATTTACAAAGTCCTGTTACTCTGTAGTTTACCTAATAAATTTTTGTGATATACATAGTGAGCCAGATCTCCTTCAGCACTTGCTTGTTATAGCCCCAGAAAGTCAGTTGTGACAACATAGGGGTAAAATTCTGTGTGTATCCACCTCTAAGAAGTGAGATTAGGTGATAAAAGCTCTTCCTTGGCCCACAGCTCCGTGAAAGTCTGAAGACAGCTGCCATCTGAGCATGAATAAGAAAGTGAAGGGCATGAACATAGGGGATTTGGTGACTGTGGCTAGATTGTATTTATAAACTAACAAGCTCATAAAAGTATTACAACTAGTACATTTTAATATTAAAATGCAATAAAATCATACTGAATCCTCACATTTTCCCCACATGTCCCAGAAGGCTTTCTACAGAATGAATACAAGAACAGCTATGAATCAAGTATAATTCTGGCTGCAATAAATACGATCAACAAGCAGCCCTGAGGGTAGCTCCAGCACAGTAGTTTACCATCTTTTTTATTAGTTATATAAACAGCCTAAAGATATTTTGTCATGTGATATCCCCCTGGAATCTTTAAAAAACCCGAAACCTTTTAATCTGCCTGTAAAAGCTTGTAAAGTGTAGCTCAGTCTTGCAGCCCTGTTCCTTATCTCCATGTACAGCAAAGGCTAATTTGTCCCCTTTAAGCCTTTCACTGCAACCTGATGCTCTCTTAATCACCCCCTGAAACTCTGCTCTGTTTATCCTCTTTTACAAAGACAGGTGCAAAGGATTTTATTAATGCAATACCTTCTTAAGTGGTTTAGTTTATCCCTTACTATTGATCCAATGGTTTAAATCTATTAAGAGGGTGTGAACAGACACTTTATTCTTTGCTTAATAGAATCCATTCTAGAAAAAATAGGACATAGTATTCTGTCCTCTTCTACATCTTTTTTTCTGTAAAACCTGAGACCAAAAGCAGATTACAGGCATCCAGCTGCTATGTAATTTTGATTGACGCTTGTTTTTCTGTTAATCTCCAAGTAATTTATTCATATTTTTAACATTCATATTTAACATTTTTGTAATAATTTTAAAATTCAAAATATGACTACAAACCAAAAATTTCCTGAACTTTTCATACAAGCCATATGTTACACAAGACATGGACATACTGGAGAGACTGCAGTGAAGGGCTACAAAGGTGATTAAAGGTCAGGAGCATCTCATTTGTGAGGAAAGTCAGAGACGGCTATACTGCTCAGCCTGGAGAAGAGAAGGCTTAGGGAAAATGTCATCAGTGTATACAAGAACCTGAAGGGAGGGTGTGAAAAGAACAGAGACGGGCTTTCTTCAGTGGTGCCCAGTGACAGAACCAGAGTCAATGGGCAGAAACAGAAACACAGGAGATTCCCTCTGAATATCAGGAAACAATTTGGATTGTGAGGGTGATTGATCGATCACTTGCACAGCTTGCCCACATAGCTTGTGCATTCTCCATTCTTGGAGATCTTCAAAAGCCTCCTGGGCAATCATCCCTTGGTGGCCCAGCTTGAGCAGAAGAATTGGTCCAGATGACCTCCAGAGGTCACCTCCAACCTTAACCCTTTTTTTAATTCTGTGAGAGTTAATGAAAATTCAGTCTTTTGTAATCTAAGCATGTAAATTTTTTTTTTTTGGAGAACACTCAGAGATCCCATTCATTCAAGATAATACTAATTTTTATCAGTCTGGAGAAGCCTTTGTGGTTTCCACATGAGTTATGATATATAGCAGAGTCAATCCAAACTTTTAGTGTGCTCTGCCTTGGAAAGTAATGCAATGATAGCTTCCTGCTATGAGCATTTTAGCAGCTAAAGTAAACAAGCATAGTAAGAGACGACATTAAACAAGACAGGTGTAATTTTTCTTTGACTTTTTAGTACTAATAAATAAAAGTAATGAGGCTTTGAGTAGTATCTAACCCCTTGCATGCTTAGCCATGGAAAACACCAAGTCTTTACGACAATGGCGGTAGAACCAGCAAAGCACACTGTCTCCATTAACAAGACCTCAGGGATGCAGGCTGGTTCACCGCCTTTCTTGATGACTTTTTAAGCAGTTGCTCCAACATGACTGTCAAAGAGTAATGCATCTATATGTGTAAAGGACAAGTGTTTAGAACAGTCCAGGATATTCTAATGAAAAGAAATATTCAATTAGCAGCCAAGAAAAATACTAGTGTGCTACTCAAGCATTCAGTGGAGATGTATGGGGATATGTGCTTGTTTGCATAACAGAGATACACCTGTTAAAGTGAAACAGTCCACATTCACAGCAGTAGGGAAATAGTTCTGCCATAAAATATCTATGGTTTGAAAGCTATCTATTTTTTTTAAGATATAAATTTGCTCTTTAGAGGTGAAAATCTGGTCCTTTACCCAAGTTTCATATTGTCCCAGTTTGAGACAAATTCTGAGGGACATCCAAAATTAATGTCCTCTGATAGAAGGCAGGTTTCAGCTGCCTCTCCCCCACCAGGTTCGGAAAGAATTTTCCTCAGAGGAAAGTGAAAGGAAAAATACCTATTTATTTAACAGACACAATGCACAATGGCAAAAGAATAATGCTAAATAATAAAACCTCTCACTGTGGAGAGAACCAGGTAAATTTTCAGAGTCCTTTCTGTGGGTGTGGTCTCTCCCTCTCTTCGGGGCTGGGTTGGCATGGGCTCCCCTCTGGGCCAACAGTATAGGGTCTCCCGGTGTGTTCTGAACAGCTCCAGAATAGAAGAAGAAGAAGCCAAAGTCACAGGAAACAAAAGCTTAACTTTCTATCTCTCTCTGGAGAAACAGAGCCGAAAGCTGGCTGAAAAGCAGGGAAGGGTGCTTCCTCTGCTCTTGCTGCAGCAAAAGCACACAGAGGAGATAGAGTGACCTTGGAGCACAAACTGCTTTGAAAAGTTTGTCTGGCTTTTTTTTTTTTCTCTCGGACCCAGTTTTAAAGGCACAGAAAGGCACAGGAATCATGTCTGGGCATAGAGCGGTGATAGGGGATACACACCATAAAGTCACCCCAAGACACATATTTACCTAAGTTTTCCATGAATTTAAAAATTTTTCTTATTCTATAAGGAATTTAACAGTGTCCAGGTTACATTACTCAGGAAAAAAAAAAAAGGAGTATTTCCACTGAAAGAGTAGTACTCTCTTCCTGTGAGACAAGAGGAAGTTTGCAGTCTCTTGCACTTTAGTACATGCTCTCAATGAGGTTATTATGCTGCTATTGGCTCTGCAACAGACTGAAACCTGGTCAAGTACTAAATAGTTCACTTTAGCTTTTGTGGTGGACCTAGATTTCTGAAAGACAATATGGTGGTATTTTACATTCCTGCTGTCTTCAGGAGCTCTGTTATTTAAAATCCTCTCAACATCTTGCAGTTTTACAGATGAAATAACCACATGTTTGTACAAGTGTTCTCAATACCAGAGAACAGAATGGCCTTCAAGTACAAACAGAAGAAGCTGAATAAGATGGCAGATGAAGGTCTTATGGATATATTCTTCTTTCCCCTCTCCCCTTGTATCTTCTCAGCTTGCAGTCTGGTTAATGTCAGTGTGAGCTGACAACAAACAAGTGACACATACCTACTGCTATGGAGTCACCGTGTGCCAGCTGACTGCAGCTGATGCCAGCTCTCACGGAAGGCAGTAGAAAGAATCCTTCCAGCCTATTTCTCTTTAAAGTATGGGGTTTCTGTCCTGTGAGGATTCAAGTACTTTAAGCAAAGTCCAAAAAGTTCCAAAAGAATGTTTCACAAAAACACTGCAAATCTGAGTCATTAATACACACAGAATAAAACATGTGAAGGCTTATGCATGAAGCAGCTAGTGAAAAGGATTAGGGAGGAAGCGCAGGCTGTTTTCCTTTCTCTCTCAATATCCTTCTTCTCAGGTTTCCACTTTTAAATCCTGCAGGACTTTTTTAGGGTGCTGACAAGGCAGTGCTGGTGCAACTATATGAAATCTTTTTTCACTAATGCGGGAACCAAGCATTATATCCGCTCTTTTTTTTACCAGATGTCAAGGGTATTTGGTTATGCTAACAACTATTGGAATTGGAGGGGTTACTGTCTAGTGTAATTGCAGCCTTCCTCCATTCTGTTATTGCTGCCAATTTCTACTGAGCCAAATCAATCCTGACAGCTGGCCAGATGCTTCTTGTGCCAGTCAGCAGGACTCTGGTCTCAAAAGAGCATCTGGTTATAAGGAAATTTTGCAGCAAACTATACAGTCAATCTTGTTTTCTAAAAATATCAACATAAACACTGAAGAAAAAGTATTTAGTAGCTTCACTAATACACTGTGTTTTTTAAATGTGGGGGTGAGCACTTGACTTTTTCACTACAAATTCTATTTATATAGCATTAATGGAGACTAGTAAAAAGCTTTTTTTTTTTGTGAATAAGCTATGTATGTCATATCTTTATCACAGTCTGTGCAGTCCACACTCAAAAGCAGCTGCTTAAAGTGTAAGCCAACAGCACAGAACACATTTATCCCAGTATTTGTTTCATGAGGTCACAAGTTATTTTGCTTTGGAACGTCTTTGGGACACGGACTCTTCAGATGCCTTAGACATTTTTATCTACTACCCTATAATTAGCAAATAATAGGAAGATTTGAGTTTTTTACTGATCAAAGCAGCTTGAAAAGCACAACACTTTCCATAGAAGACACCAATGTTCTCATGCAGTTTCTTTAGACAAACCTGGACTTGTTTTCTTACAGCTTATTTTCACTTTGCTCACAAAACCTTTTAAGGGAATAATGAAGAATGAGTTATTTCCTTATAACCTTCACTGCTTCTGCTTGATGAAGTAGAGTGTTTCTATATTTCTTAACACAGGGAAAAAAGCTAAGTATGGATAGGCTGTCTAGTTTTTCACTTAATCATTTTCTTTCCTCCATGGAAGCAGTTGGCATTATGATCTAAAAATATATCTATTAATCCAAGGCGTGAAGAAGAGGGGATAAAAGTTCCATACAGGGCAAAGGCTGTTTGCTCTTCCTAATGTGTTGGTCCATATGTAAGAGAATATGCTTTGGATGTCTCTGTGTATGCTGGAACATATTCACATATGTTTCTTTCAAAACTAGAAAGCAGGTACAGCTGGTGAAACCCTACTAAGCCCTCAAAGAGGCCTCCCACTGCCACTTTCATTCAATTGTTCTCACAATACCACATACAATGGCTTGCTCTGTTTTCATTTTCTGTCATGAAAACAAGCTGATATAGTCTATATATAAATTCCAGCATCTGAGGTCCACATGCTGGATGGAGTTGTTCTTTGCTGAGGATATTTCTGTTGGGGAAAAAATGGTGCCACAGTCAGAGCATTTCTGGTGCAATTTATTGAATTAACACGATATTTCTTTCAACAAAAATATTTACGAATTGCAGCCTCCTTCCTATGAAAACTTCAGGTTTTCAGTTTTTCCCTCTTTTGGACTTACTCATTTTGGTGGTATAAAATATCCTTTAGAGTCATTATACTAAATTATACCTCCACTAAAGAAACTCCCATAAAGATCACATGTATGGTGCACTTGAGCTAAAAGCGGTGGGAAGAGAAAAGGGGTGAAACAAGGAATTAAAACTCTTGGCTTCTCATGGGACTTCTCACCATCTCAGTCCTGAGTTATTTCAGCTTACTTTTACCATATTCAAAAGGCAGTTAACTTATGTCCCCATTTTTTTCCCTTTAGTCACACGGCTTACACTGAGAACATATGTTAAGTGATTTTTTTTTTACTTTCTTTTGTGTTGTAAGTGCTGTCTTGTACTAAATTTTGTATCACTATATAATGGATTCCTCACACTCACTGTTTTTTCCAGTTAATGGAATGTCCTGATTTGAAAAGTTTAAATATATCTTGCATTTACATTACTTCAGAAATAAGGGCACAGGAGTTAAATATCCTATTCACTTAGCATCATCTTTATTTCCACATTTTCCCTTTCCAACTGAAAGCCTGGAAATTTTACATCTGTTTACCAATGACCACACACCATTTAACACGATAATACCAGCCAAATGAATCTCTCTTAAGTGTAATGCTGTTACATATGTCAGAAATGAGCAGCAGTTATTATTACCCTTAGTTTAAAGGTAGTGAAATTAGCTCCTGGGGATAAATTCCTTTTAAGGACCAATTAGTATACTTCTCTTTTCTTTGCCATTGCTAGTGCAATCCACTGTGACCGATGAACAGCAATTCAGAAGACCTAAACATTGGCCCAACTTTTTCTACTTATTGTGCTGGGAAACAGTAATTAAACTCTTTGCATTCCCTCTCCTTTTTGGCAAAGTCGTTTGAGCTTTTATCAAAAAAACAGCTCCATATGAACTGTGACTCCTCATTCTGAAGTTAGCAGGAGATATTTCTGGTTAAACATTTTGCCCACAACCCTTGTTCTTTCTTTTTTCTTCAATGGCCCACCTCTGTGCTACCCTTTCTGTAGGTTTCCTGCCCATCCCACAATTAATCTAATTACATGTTTAGATAAGGGCCAGAAGCATCCAGAGCAGCACCAGCTGATTGAAAAGACTGGTATTGCTGCTATGGAGACCCAGCTGAGGAAAAAATACTAATTTTTTGATGCCACTCAGAATTGTAGGAAGATCTATGTGAATGGACTACAAGACAAACCAACACAGGAAAAAAAGAGCACCTGTGACTTGATCCTGCACTTGAGGAGGTTGGGAAGTACAGACACATTGCTAGGAATGCTATGCCAGTTACCTGAGAAAGCAAAGTGCTGGGAGGACAGCTTGTATTCTTGAAGAAATCCAAGGGATCCTGAGTAAGATGATGAACAGAAAGTTTCAGTACTGCTGTAACCAGTCAAGTATGACTGACGCAGCTTTCCACTTTCTTAACCATTTTCCAACCTCTCCTCATGACCACAACTAATCACAGCCATTTTGCACAGTGTGTTCATTGAGGTGGCTGGGCTTTCTGCATGTATTTTTGGCTCTCTTTTCCCCAGGACTGTCTGATTCTGGTGGAGCATCATGCTTTCTCCCTCCCTTGTTCAGGCGTCTGGCCTGAGCATGGAGGCAGGCTTCTCTGCTGCTATCACAAATGTTTTGGACACCAGCAGACAGGTCTGCTAATTTTCTTTCTGCTTGTGCCTTTGCCTGCTTTCTAGAAGTTCAGTAATGATCTCTGCTCCACATAGCATTGTCAACATGCATGAACAGAGCGCTGATGAGGATTATAACAGCTGTTACAGCTGTGCACTTTTAGTATTTGCATACAACTTCCTGCCTATGGATATTTTGCATGAGAAAACAATTGAAGTCACTTACAGAAAGAACTAGAAAAATTATCTGAAAAATCACAAGAAACACCACCAAACTCCAGGTTTCCCTTTTTGCTGGGCAAAGAGCTTTCCTGGATAGCATAAATTGAAGTGCAATATGTTCTGTCTTGCCAGAAGTCACTATGTATAAAGCAAAGCTTAACTTTTGCATCTTGGTGCTCATTTCCTTAAAAGTGAGGCTCACTTAGAAAATCAGATCATTTCAACTCGACTACCAGTTGAATGACGGGTAAAAATATAAAAATGTTGAAACAAGCATGTTTGCAACCAGTAAGTTTTATTTTAGCTTTTTTCAAAGGCCATTTCAAATTCTACTAAGTGCTCATTATGATCTTTATTTGTGTACTCTTGTTTTGAGTTACAACTCATAAGAGAATTTAAAATGATAGAACAATAAAGATATTTTTGTTGGTAGATATTTAAAAGCACCTGTCTGTCCAATTTTCAAGTGAAGTATTTCTGAAATGCATGATTTAATACAGAAAAGGCTTTTTTATATGTGTTAAATGATTTTTATATTAGCTCCTTATGTTATTTCATGAGCCTTATGCAATATATACAGTTATTAATTAATGCCTAATATTGATTTTAATTTTGCCTGAAGAAGAAAGAAATCTTGCAGAAAATGTTGAAAATATAGCTAAAACATAGGTGAATAGGCAGAAGCTAAATGAGTATAAATGAGTATAAAAAAGATTCTTAAAACTAATTAACTGTTTTCAGTCAGTTTCTGCACTTAATAAACTTATAAAATGTAACCATGTGGTATATAGAACTAAGTAATTACAGTCTTACTTAAGTTTGTATGTACCATTGTGTATGAGCATAAAATCTTTGGTTGTTCTAATCTCAAAATTAAATTCCACTTTAAAATGAATTAGGATTTATTGGCCAAAGAAAAAGCTATAAGAAAATAGAAGTGCATGACTCATGGTCTCACATCTAATGTACACAAAATATTCCGTTGAATTTAATTTTGATTGACTGCCACAGATAAGGAGATTTGGCTTTCTGTAAGTGAGGGAAAGATTATGCCAGGCAGAGAGAGATTTGCTGAGGAGCATCCAAATTCTTGATATTGTATCTCTTCTCTGTGTCTTGCTGGTTCATGTCTACCTCTCATGGTTTTCTTTAATTGAAGACTTTCTTAGGATGTGACTTCTCAGGAAGGGATTCCATTGTAGAACTGAAATTAAAAAATCAACGCTGAAGCTGTCAACACAATCATGATCTGTAATTATGATTATATAGTCAGATTGCTGGAATGACTTGTTAAGAACCATAATCCCCATAAATAGCAGGATCTAGCAGAGCACAGTGGTGTAAAGCTGTTCTTGTCAAATAATTAACAAAGAGAAACAGGCACCTCCAAAAAGTGGTTCACTTGTGTATGGCCACCATGAGTCTACCAACAGCAAAGAGTAAGAACAGAAGCACATCTGACATGAGGCTGACCCAGGCTCTTCACCACACCTGCAGCCACCCATCTACGGAGTTGGTGACAAGGCTTCAGCTCCTCTGATGGAGACAGAAGTCAAAAACCCCTTCTAGTGCCAAACTGCTGTGGTGACAGCATTGATTTGGGAAGAGGAGGCTCGATGCCTGAGTTTCCCAGAGAGATGCTGCAACCACTGGCTGGTCAGCAGCTAACTGTAGACAGTAAAGAATTCAAAAGGTATGGAGGCAAAAAGGGAGAATAAAAGCAGTGGTCAGACTATTTACTCTGCAGCACCTATAGGCCAAGCTGTGTGTTTTCCCAGGATACTATATCTATTCTGGACCATAGCTTATTTCCATTTTTGCTACTTTTTTGTGAGGCAGGTAAGGAAAAATAGCTTCAGCCCAGCTCATGGAAACGAATTCGAAAGCAGGAGTGCTTTGTATTTTATGTCTATTTTAACAAATGCTTTCAGACATGTTTCTGTCAATTACCTGTTTCATATTAATCAAGCAAGAAGTGCATTTCCAATTCATATTCAGATATTTTAACACATCAGATCTCATCAGGATTCATCTCATCAGAGAACAGAAATATTCCATGAGACCTACCTAACCTATACAAAATAACTCAGAAACTTGCTGAAACTCCCACAAATGATAGAATCATATTCTAATTTTTTTTTGTGTAATGATTTCTGATAATTTATATCTTTAAAACATTACAAATAATTCATACAGCAAAATGGTGACACTTGCTGAGTATGTTTTGTGAGTTACTCATCTGTTCTAACTTAATATGCCTTTTCATTAAAGTCATATGTTCACAGACTGTTAAAACAAGAATTTAATTGTTAGGGAAAAAAAAAAACTTAGCAAACTATACATTTGTAATACAATGTCTTGCTATTTTTTCTCACTAAGAACATTTTGCTTTCATGAACGAAATTTTACAGTTTTCCGGAGTTTGTTGATTTTTGTCATGATTCATTTCACCTAACTTTAGATTTCTAGATAGCCTAAGCTTTTACAGCTAATGGAAAATGCAATTCCAAAGCATCCAAGGTATTTAACCTATCTTATGGGTACTTCTCAAGATGGCCTGAATTGCCTTGTAATTTTCTCTACACCTCAATTAAATTTGATTTTTAGATGCAGTTTGAGTACATTCCTGTGAAATGAATGAAAGATTTTTTCCCCCTATTCTGCAGAACGGCTTAACATGGTCTCAGTTTTTTGACGCTGCAAGAGTAGGATAAGTAAGATCTGTGGTGTGTTTGACTCTGCTTCACTTTTCCTAAACCCACAATAGATAAGATAAACTTATTTTCCTTGCACACTCTTCTAGGGGTGTTCATCTATATTCAAATGTAAGTTCAATTTTCACACTGCTCCAATAAACACAGCTCCTGCAGAGTGGCTTTCATAAAGCTTGTAAAGAAGCTGGGTCATTCAGGAGGGCCACGTGGGTGGACAAATGTATATTCCAAAGGCTACATATATATATCCCTAAATCATAGGAGAGAGATAACTTCAGCAAATTATGTGAGAGAAAAAAGCAGTCTTTCACTCCTTAATGTAGGCTTGATCTAAAGACTTATGATGTTATATTGAATCTTTTAATATGAGTTTAATGACAACACAGACATAATTGAAGAAAACTCATTGAACTGGAACTCAGCTTCCATTTTCCTGCACAGCAAGAGCTTACAAAGAAGATGAAAGGCCTCAAGCAGTTTATCTTAACTGAAAGCGTTGTTTTCCCTTATTAGAGTTTAGTCCTCATTTTATTTTTTATAGCCTTTTCTACTATAATTGAAAAACTAATGAACATTAAGAAATAAATTTAAGTGATTGACTCATTTTCTCATGGAAAAGGGATGGAGCTTTCCTTTAAGGATCTCCAGTTGTCTTTGAAAACTGAGTGCTGTAACTACTAGGCTTCTTACAGTTGTTGGAATAACCCTGATCTTTGAATTTTTGCAAATCAGCTCCAAGCAACTGGAACTCCTTGCTTACGTCGATATTATAGCTATTTGTTGTGTGTTTAATTAAGAGACAAAATTAGAGAAGACCAGAACCAATTTCCTGTTTTTCAAAAGTTTAGTATATTTCAATACCATAAGGGTAACTGGCAACCTTTAATTCCAGAGCACGTTTTCCAATGATTCTCCTGCTGCACACCAACTATAGACAGATTTATGTTCCAGTTTGATATAGTGACAGAGATTGATTTTTTATAGACATAATTAAAGTGTTTACTAAGGTTTGTAAATTCATAGACACTTCAAAGTATATAAATTTATTTTTTCAGCAGTAGCTAACCCAAATTATCCAACAATATTTTATAGAACAGGATCTGTTGACCCACACCTGACTTTGATTTTATGAAAAGTGCAACAAAGGCTGTCATGAGATTTTACAAGATAGTCATTATGCTTTGTAGCATTAAATCATCTTTCTGGATATGATTTTTACATTGTTCTGTTTCCTACCAGGAAACCAGTGGCTATATAGGTATCTACATCCATTGCTAGTAAAAGGAGCAACATAATACTGCATTGTTCTAGGTTTATGCAGATGTATCCTTGGTGCTGCAAATGAAGTTATATCAATATAAATCTAGTTTATCACCAGCATGAATTATTTTTGCATTTTTAATTTAGATCTTATGGGATAGTATTCACAGTTGAAAATGCATTATCTCCTATTAATGGTAAGATTCTGTGTATATGTATTGAACTGATCTTAGTTCTATCTAGCAATACATAACAGTCTCTGAATACTCTCTAAAATTCTGATTATCTGCTTGCTTTAAATTTTAATATTTAACATCACTAGACTTACATTTATATACTCATTATATTGGGATAGTAATGGTTCGTGCTGAGAAGTATATGAAAAGATTAATGGGTTGTGACTCAGCACCTACTGAGGCTTCAAGCAAAATAATTTATGCATTCTCAACACATTTAACTTTGAATTTGCTCCTCAGCAAAAACTATTATCTAAGGTGAAAGCATTCATTGACTTGTAGTGGTAATAATGCTATCTGGATGTACAGGTAATAATATGCATATTATTGGTATTGAAGATAAGATAAAGGCAGCAAAATTCAAAATATGTTGAGGCTAACCATAAAGGTCAGTGGAAAAGAGACAGTCTTGTACAAATACATCGGCAGTGAAAGAATTACTGGGGAGAAAGTAGATCTATTAAAAGAATAAAGTAGTGCAGGCAATTAACTAAATGGTAAAAATTGCTGCCATGGTATTTTTATTTGAAAATTTTCTTCAGAAAAGAAGTAATATGAGTAATTAGCAAGGAAAAATTGCCTTTAAAGGTAAGGTTGAACATGTGCAAATCAGTCAGCCGAGATGCTGTGCTGCCCAAGATGTTAATATCTCTGTTTAAAAGGTGGAAGAGATTTTTCAAAGCTGTGAAGGACAAATGCTGTCCTACTCTGTGCAAGTCAGTGACAGTCAAGAGCCTTTGACTGCATGTTTTGGCATAGTTACTAAATGCGACATCAGAATTCTCTTTTCAACCTAGAGAAGAAGAGGTTCAGGAAGGTCTTATCACAGTTTCAAGTACTTAAAGGGCAGCTACCAAGATGACAGGGGCTCCATCTTCACAAGAAGCCATATGGAGTAGACAAGGAGCATGGGTACAAGTTGCCTTAAAAGAGGTTTCATCTTGATACAATACGGAATCACTGGAACAACTTCCCTAGGGATATGGTGAAGTCCTCATCACTGGAGATTTTCAAGACATGACTAGAGAGGATGCTAAATAATCCCAAATAAGCCCTCTTTTCCATGGAAGGTCGGACTAGATGGTTTTCCAGGGTCTCTTCAGAGAGAGGGCCATTCTGTGGTTTTATGATTTTATATCTGAGGAATCATGGACAATGAGGAGCAGTAGCAAAAAACTAACAGCTAGGTAGTCTCATTTTTGCTTTTTCTTTTTAAAAATAGAAAGAAGTGAACAGCATGGACACATGAGTCCCACACATGTGACTTCCATTCCAGCAATACTGGAACCAATGCTCTAGGGTGAGAACCCCAAACAGCTTCAAGACAGTAAGGTTTTGGTAAGCAAACAGCATGGAATTTTAGAGTAATTTTATTTTGCAGATTGCATTCATTTCTTATACAGGATTTGTGGGTAAAGCCTTCTTATTTTATAAAATTATGCTGACCAGCAAAGGTCATAGCTGAAGAAAAGTACTTCAATCACAGAGAAGGAAAGAGTTGTGACATGAGAAATAAGTCTTTTTTCACGTATGCCATACTATTTTAAAGAGCTTGTTTTCATGTATCTGTCAATAAATTAGCTTTTGTCATTTGAATATGTGGTTCCAACATCTTTCCACTGATTGCAGTGCCTGCAGTGGGTACCCACATCTTGGTCTCAAGAGAATATTTACCTCTCTCCCATGCCTTGTGGTAGCTCTATGTATGCACCACATTTACAGCCCTTCTCTGGATGTGAGTCTAGCAGAGAATCTCTCTGAGGGGAGAAGAAGAATTGTTACACAAATCAAGTCAAATCACACCCAAAGGCTTTATTCTGAATCGATCCAGAAACTAACACAACCCTCAAGATACATTAATGATGTATTGTCTTCTTATTCTCAGGTTCTTCACAACCACACCACTGAAAGAGTTGCCCTAGTAGTCAGAGTCTGCGGCCAAATGACACTTCTGAGAACAAGACAGTAGCCTGTTCTGAAAAACAAGATCTCGTTCCACGACAATTCACCTTCCTGCATTCTTTGGAGTGTGTGCTTTCAGAAAGAATGTATAAAAACCTTTAGAAAGATACAAAGGATTCTGAGGGAGAAAATATTTAAGTCATTTTGACTATTTAACTTAGGAGAAGCAAAAAAAACTGGATAGATGTATGTACAGAAGGTACATCTTGGGTTATATGGCATTCTTTAGTGCACGCCCCTTTCTCATGGTGGTAAAACGATAGCTGGTGAGGAGCAATCTAACTGAGGCAAGGGATTTGCAACACCGGCGTTCTATGAGATGCATCTCTTCTGTTTCTGCTTTTTGAGTGTTACTTTCAGGAAAACTGGGAGTATCTTATGTACAAGGCACATACAGTTAGCCTGACACGTTGGGATTCACTTGAGCAATTGCCTGTGAGCTGCACAGATGGCCAGAACACATGCAGTATGCTTTACGTGTTCTGGATGCATTGCACTGATTGCATATGCTCGGCAGTCTGTTATTCAGAACATTTAAATACTTGGCCACTGATCAAAGTTGCAGCTACTGCTCAGGCCAGGTCATTGATGCTCAGTAATCCTGGAGAAGTGTTCTTCTATAACTGGTCTTAAAGGAAAGGTTAGGACAACATGCCTGCTTTTCCCTGACAGGTAGCATGACCTGGTTGTGAGCAATAAGAACCTGTGGAATCCACGGCTTCAAGTCATAAGGCACTGGAGGGGAGGCCAAGTACTCTTGAAGAATCAAACCAAATTTGCATGTGAACCATTGTCACATGGACTCACAGAATCACGGAAACACAGAAATACAGAATGAGTCAGGTTGGAAGTGATCACATTGGTTCAAATGGTCCAACCTCCCTGCTGAAGTAGAGTCATCCTAGAGCATATTGCACAGAATTGCATCCAAATAATCCAAACAAAGTACTTGAATCTCTCCAGTGAGGGAGACTCCACAACCTCTCTGGGCAACCTGTTCCAGTGTATGGTCACCCACACAGTAAAGAAGTTCTTCCTCATGTTCAGGTGGAACTTCCTGTGCATCACTTTCTGCCCATTGCCTCTTGTCCTATTGCTTGGCACCACCAAGAAGGGCCTGGCTCCATCCTCTTGTCACCCATGCTTTAGATATTTAGAGAGAGGACATCTCTGAGTTGCGTCTCCTCAAGGCTGAACAGGTGCAGCACCCTCAGCCTTTCCTTGTAAGACAGATTCTCCAGACACTTGACCAGCTTAGTAGCCTTCTGCTGGACCTGCTCCAGGACCTCCATGTCTCCCTTGTGCTGTGGAGCCCAGGACTCATTTCACTTTATTTTAAGTACTAGACACTGACATTATTATATCTACATCTCCACAGGAAAATGCAAGAGGACACTCAAAGTGACACTCTAGAAATTCGTACCTCTCTCAGCAACCACAAGAGTACTCTAAGACAACTTTAGACCCCAAACTTCAATACCTTAGCTAAGTACTGAAAATAATGGTGGTGAATCTGATAAGATATGAATAATAAAATCCTTTGTAGCTAAAGTACAACAGATTTAATTTTAAAAAAAGAAATATGGAACAAAGAAAAGGTTCTTTGTTCTCTGTGTATAGGAATAAACAGAGAATATTCCATGTGCAAGCACATGGATGCTTTTTTATGTCACTCTGAAGTTCTTAGAAATGGCCTCAGTTGGGATGACTTATCAAAATGAATCATTGCTACCCTGAAGAACTTTGGGGGTTAATGTAGAGCAAAATAATGAATGCTATTCATCAGTTGACTTGATAAATTTGGTTCTGATTATTTATAGCAAATAGAGAATGAGGATTAAAGTACCTAACACTGTAATTGAACTCAAGTCCTTTTCAAAATCCCTGTGAGAAAAGCACCACTGTACCTTTTATCTATTGTGATATAGTCTTTTATTATATCTGTGCTCCACTTCACAGTTCTTTATTAGCTCCCTGTACAACTATTTACTGTTCAGAATTACTTCAGGTCCTTTCTAAATAAAAGTATCCTGGCCCTAGTGAAAAGAGGGAAAAAAACCTCATAGAAGGCTGTCATGTGTGTAAGGCACTTTAAAGAAAGATAGTGAGGCAACCAACACATCAAACATATTGTTATGGATATCATTCAAATCAAGTATTTAAATATTCCTAAATTAATAATGAATATAACTCCTAAAACTAGGAATTTAAGGTAAATAATATTGTGAAATCACTTTTATTACCTGTGATTATCCCCACTTTGAGTTCATTAGCATTTTAATAATAAACCTGTATTTCAATAACTATTTTTTCCCTTCTTAAGTCTAAAGAACACTGTTGATTTTGAAGACTGGAGATTAAAGGAATAATGACTTTTGTCATAAGGGCTAATTCTTCAACTGTTCCTGCAATTACAAGAACGAACATTTCTTGGTAGTGGCAATTTTCATAAAGGTCAGACTAATTCTCAGACTAAGAGCACTGCTTTACTGGATACCTTCATTTGTGTTTTTTGAAACAAGCATTGTTCGAAAATTCACTGCTTGCCTCTCCCTCTATGACATACTATGCAAAATGCTTGCAAAGAGCAAATTAAAGAACTGCTTCAAAAAAGCTAAGGATACAATAAAAGTGGAGTTTTATTCTGCCTTGTTCTGAGGAAGATTTTGCCTCTCCTACCACTAATTTGAAAGGTGGCCAACAGTCCTAAAAAGATATGGGATTCCCATCCTCTATCCTAGACATCACATTTAATACTTTACAGTTATACACTAGTATTTTAAGAAACAAAAGAATTTGGGGTTTTGAGCACCTTCTTTTGCTGAATCACTTGTCCCAGGCTAACTTGACCAGAGACATTTTTTTTTTTATCAGTTCTCCCCTTCTAATCAACTCCCTGGATAGGAATGTTTCAGGGCTAAATTTTCTTGGGGGTACCAGCAGTTATGTCTTTTGCCCACATTTAGAGGATCAACAAAATTATCTTCATCTTTGCTTTCTTTGTATGATACCAATTATAAATTGAAACCTATGATATGATTTGAAATCATATCCGGGATTCAATCCTGCATGGAGCCGTGCATTTCTTAAAAACTGAATTTTCCTTCAATGCCTATTGGCAGTGGTTCTTACGGTGTTTGACATCTGATAGGGAACACTTAGCTTTATATGGATGGGGAAAGAAGGCTGCATATGATAATATCCCATAGGACAGTTCTTAATTGCCATCTATACTTTTATGTCTTTACTGAATATATATAAATCCCTTTGCATAGGTAAATGTATTAAAAGGTGACCTGCTAATTTTTTTAATTTAAAAAAAATTAAGTTCTTCTGTCCCCCACTGTCGCCTTTTTATGATCTTCAGGTAAGAGAAAATAATGCATCAGGGATTCGTAATATAGTAATTACCTTTTAAATGCAAAATTAACACCTGAATGGTCTGAAAACCAAAGAGTTCCTTATAAAAGATAAGTGAATGACAACCTAAACGATTCAGTTTAAGACCAGCACAAGGAAAAAGAACATAAAATCATGTGTTTATATACATAGAACACAAAAATTGTCAATTTACCTATCTATACAGCAGTATATTTTTATATGAATACTTGGAACATCTGAGATGAAAAAAATTCACAAAATCTGAATCCTTTTTGTGGGGTCTTGCTCAAAATCTCAGAAAACAAACAGTGGAAAAAGGATTACATGACATCATTAAACTTTTGATCTGTCTTTACAATAAATTTTTATTCTTTACATGCTATTCTGTGCTGCAAATACTGCTTATGTATTTAGTATTCTTTAACAAATAAAACAGAGCTTTTGGAACATAGAACAGAAAACAGATTTTTTTTTCAACTGAGATGTAGAAGCAAACCCGCACTTATTTATTATATCCCTGGATTTGTGCATACGGTGTTTATTTTTGTACAGTCTTTCAACTGAAGTGAAAGGCTTAAAAATAGTTTCATTTGAGTCTTCATCATACCAAAGATAGGATACTTGGACTTGCTTAAGAGAAGAAAGACCTGGAGCACAGGTTTTGCCACTTGTAGATCAGCTCTAAACATGGCTCCCCTTTGTTTCTTCTCCTCCTGGGACACATTGATTATGCCTATTTAATACCTGATAAAACATGTTAGAGACCTGTCTTTAGTGACCTGAACCAGTCAGACCAGTTGAATACAGATATTGCGGAGAACGAATGGCTGCACTGAAGCAGATGCTGAAAAATGGTTTGAAATGCTTTTGCTTACTTGCCATATAGAAAATGAGCATTTCTCATAGCTTAGATAGCTACCAGTAGAAAAGGGAAAACTTTGGTATTTAATCCCCTAGTCTTTATTTTCCTTATGGCTCCCTGTATTTTGGTTCTTTGCCAGTGAAACATTAAAATCTCTTTTTCTAACGATTTTTTTTCCATGCATACTGCATGAAACCAAGCTTATCTGAAGTCAAATAACACAAGAAAGAGTTTCAAGAATTTGAGTGGAATCTTCCATTTTATTTGGTAAATAAATTATGTTGGTGGAAGTTGGGGTGACAGAGAGCTGCTGGCTCTGTGTGTGCATATGTTTTACGAGAGAGGAAAGGGAGGTGGCTAAGTAGCAGGACCCTGGCTTGCTTCCATGGTAAAGCAGGAGGTAAATCTGGTACTGTCCAGTTGATTTGCTCAAGGTGTTTGCTGGAAATGGCTGCCGTCCTACCTATATATTGCATAGCGTGAACCTTGTATATTTGTCAGAAAGATTATTCTGGGTTTTCACGGTGCAGCGTGAGTTCTTTCCAAAAACAACTGTCCTAGGTCTCCAAAGCAGATGGTGTCATCAAAGTTTTTATTGTGGTCACTCACTAATTTTGTTTTGCATTAAATAATAAATATTATTTCAAAACAGATGTTTGAAAAGGGGTGGTAAAAAAATCCACTTAAAAATGTTATGTGTAACTAAAATCCTTTGTGTCAGGAAAGTGATCGGATAAAAAAATCAGCAGTAATAGAGGGATAATATGACTCTCTTTTTTGGATCCAAAGTAGTGGAGACCAAACTCAATTAATGTTCTCATTCTCTCTTTTGCTTTCTTAATGTTTTTCAAAGAATTCACCCTAAACCCACAAGAGATGAGGAGACCTGTTTTGAATGTTGTGCAAATTAATCAGGGGTTGGATAAGTATTAGTTAGTGTCTGTGCAGGAAATTCCCTAGTTGTGAATATTTCTAATGGAAGCAGTGATTGCTGAAAAGAAGCAAAATGGTATTCCAAGAACAGCCACGATTTGGTTAAGGGTTTGAAAGAAATGAATGCAGAACAAAGAAATAAAATGTCTTTATGTGTCTAGCTTCTCCAGGTGCCAATTAAAAATGCATCCAAAATACACATAATGCAGTTATTTGTAACAACTGAAAGTACAGTTCTAAAAAAGTTCAAGATGATTTAAAGTGGTGCTGCTGCAATTTCTTCTTCCCTCCTGTACTTGTTCTTGCGTTTCTGACCCAGCTTTGCAGTCACTGACATTCTTTTGTCCTTATTTGTGGGTATTTCAGAGAACTAAAGTAGAAGAAAGCCAACCTCTGGGTGGCAAAAGTACACATTCTGAAACGCCAGAATGATAAACAAAGTGTTGGGAAGGAGGAAAATCATCTTGGAATAATCTAATGAATTAAATTATGGTTTAGTTTTATTAAAACACCTAGGATTAATTACTGACACGTTATCTTTAGGAAGTCTCATCATCCAGGACACATTAAACTTTAAAAAGTGAATGTAAACATGATATGAAGAAAAACCCCACATGGTTGTGAAAAAATAGACATGCATTTTCACCATATTTATTAGCTTTTATTAATAGAAAAGATGAAAATTAATTAACAAGGTGCAGATATTTCCCACTACAAGAAAATTGGTAGAGGAATTGAAATTAGGAAGAATCATTCAGTTCTAAAACTGAGATTAACTATAAGTTTTATATAATTAAGAAAGACATTTTTTAAAATAAAACACTGTGGAAAAAAAAACTTTTAAAACATCCTACACTACACAGACCATTGCATTGATCATTAATTATTATAACTGTTATTATTTGCTTCCATTTAGAGATTTGTTTCATTAAAATAAATCTTCCCAGTTCTATGCATTAATATATTATGTGAACAGCTTACACCCATTTCTTATTAGTAGAAATGTAATACAGCATTGAGTTTTTAAAGCATGTGGTGAAACCTAGTCATGGAGTTGAATGAAGTTATTCTGGACATATACTGATATGATGGATTGCCAATGAACCCAAAGAACTTGGAATTCAGGCACTAAAATCCATCTGCAGAGCATTAATTTAGTTCCTAAAGGAGAAACCTGGGAACTCCTACCAAAAGGGAGTCAGATGCTTCTATGTGAATGAGGACAACTGAGAAACAATTGATTTTGCTGTCCTTGAAAGGAAGGACTTATAGCTTTATTATACATCTTTGAGGTGGCAAGAATTAGGAGTTTTTCTTGTGAATAAAATTTGAATATTTCTTTAGCTGCAGTTGCACGCAGGGAACCACTGGCAAACTCAGATAATTTAGATGTTTGTAAGCAAAAGACTTGCCATTTCTGTCTGTTCTTTTTCTGTCTCTGTTCCTTTGGTTATCTGAGTACCTTCAGGGCTGCTCCACTTCTGACTTTTCCCTGCTGCTGTGCTCAAGGCTCCTTGAAGGGTACCTCAGGCGGGTGTTCAATGCCAGCTGCCTGGTAGATTCCCAGCAGGAGTTATTCGGTGTGGTGACATCCATATCATAAAGTAAAGCTTGTACAGAACCCTAATTTCTCTTAAGCTACAGACACTGAAGTGTATTAAGCCATTAATTTAGGCGAAGTCAATAATTTCACTTTCCTGGAATCTCCAGGCCCCATTTGTTTTATTTGAGATACCTTTGCTTGCTTATTGTTTGCACGGCAATGGAAAGTGTCTTATTTTTTTTAGTTTTAGCTCTTTCCTTTGGTCTCTAAGATTCAGTATTTCATCTAGGCTACATTGACAGCCTCAGAAAATGATCCAGTAAAAAACAAAGTAAATCATATGCTGAGTAAATATTTTGTTCAGTAGACTTCAGGCAAGTCTGTCAAGAAAACATGCTGAACTCCTCTGATACAGAGTTTTATCTACCTAAAACTCATCAGCAGAAGAGCAGCTACGACTTCTCGTCAAATATGTTATGATACAATCAAATTCAGATTTGCAGTTGTATCTTTTGAATATTCCACCTTACTACTACTGGAAGTATGAAGCATTAGTCATCAAGACTGATGCAGGGAAAAGTGAATAGATTCTATAAGTCACAGTGTTTCCACATTATCATATGCATTTTGAGAGACTAACTAGGTTTTATTAACAATAAATTATCTTGAGCTGTTATTAAACAGTTCTCTTGGGCACAACAATGATAATGCCATATGTTATTTTTTTGTGTTGCTCATTCTCAGGTTTTTTAATTAAGTGTGCATGGGTGAAATCAGTGAAGTCTCATTAATTTAATTAATGGATTGAAAGGCCACATAACCATGAATTAACATGAATTACTCCATGGAGACAACATTTTTTTTTTGAGGAAAGAAACATTTCACTGACCTCTAGTCACCCTAGTAAAATGAGCAGAGAAAATCAACAACCAGGACTCACTCATTAAGACATCACGAAATTTAAAAAACTTTAAAACTATTCTTACATGTGAATTTCTTTTTAAGCTGCTACTTCAGTACTAAAGCAGTACTGAAGTTTGAAAAGATATGTTACTTCATTTTGGTTTCCATTTATTACTCACAAAGGTACTTGCAAAGGAGAAAAGAACTGGTTTTCATTAGGACTAAGAGAACAGAATTCAAGATATTTGTGGGATATTTTGTTTTACTTTTCTGCCAATAAGATGGGACACTCGATGAGAGATTTTTCTGTGCTTTAAGTTTCTCATCTGAAAAATTAGCATGTTCATTCATAAGAAGGTTTGTTAAGCACATATTAATGAAGAATGAGATACATGGAAAAATGAGCGCTATTTACCATGTTAAGGAATTCTAGAGGAAATAGTTGAATTTTTAAGGAATGTACTTGAAGGATATTCAGAAACTTTAAGACTCTTCTTTCTAGTGCACTAGTTGATACCAGCATTTGACCATCAAAAAAAGAGTTAGTTTTATTTAGGGTTCTTTTTCTGAGATTTAAACATTTTGTCAAAATGTGTCTGCAGAAAAAAATAATTGTAACAGATGAATATAGACTAAGCAATAAAGTGGATATTTAAAATACTCAATTAAAAAGAAGACATTTCTACAGCTAATCAGCAGTAATTCATAATAACATTTAGGATGTAAAAGGTCCTGAAAGACAAGGTGTATTTTTTTCTTCTCTTTGTTTGATTTTTTAAGTAAATAGTTCTATGGGATTTAAAATGTTTTGGTTTTTTATGTGTGACATTTGTCATGGATTTTTAGAGGGATGAATGAATACACTGTTATCTAAATATTTGGACATCAGAGTTTTTTATGTATCCAGTCCCTTATTACAACATGAGGACATGTCTGCAGTAATACAAATGAAACAGACATGAGATTTATATAGATATAATAAAAATACCTTGGTCTTGTCCCAGAAACAAAGGGAAGTCATATATCTAATTACAAAAGAATACAAAAGGATAATTCTTCTCAATTTGCCCTATTACTTGAAGTACCTCCAGTCTTTGAATGGGCTTCTATCAGAATACATATGGTCTTGATGCAAGTGTTGGAGTTTTTTTGTTTACAAAACGCTGCCAGAGTCGCCAGTGGACCACTTACAGATGTACACAACTGAGGTGAAATCTGCATCTGCATCTGAAAACCACTCAGAAAGTGTATTTATGAAAGAATACACTTGCTCTGCTACTGGTAGTGTTTTATGTGCAAAGAGTTATTTCACCAGTCCTGTAGTATTTTCTGTGTCTTCCAATTTTTTTTTTTAGTACAGTTCAAGGTATGGTATTCTGCCCATAAAACCTTTTACCTTTTGACTCCTAAGTATCTTAAAGACCTGCTCTGTCTCTTTGCTTTATGTCAGTAGTTGAGATCAACTGGGACATTTAAAGTGACAGCCTCTATATTTAGTTTAAATGTCATGGGGCTGGTGACACTTTGTCCTTAGAGCAAAGCCGTAGATTTCTATGATTCAGTTCTCCTGTTGTTACATCAGAATTAATTTTAGGCAGACTTCATTCACTAGCTGTATTCAGATAGAGCAGGATGCTTAGGAAGACTTCTAATCAACTGGGGAATTCTTTTTTGTCATTTGCCATTCTCGCTGTCAATCTATATTGTTATGAAACATGCCTTCAAGAAGTCTTGCTGTATTTGTGCCTACATCTTTTTTTCCCCTCCATTGAGAAAAAGAGCAGCTATACTGGGAAGTTGCCAGGACAGCAAGAATAGCCTCCTGAGTGGGTACACAGAGCATATTTTGAGACCTCTGCTGAATGGAAAAAAAAACCAGTAAAAAGCATTTTGTAATTTTAAACGTATAGAATAACTCAAAATATTCTCTGCAGTAGGCACAGAGAATGCCTTACAAAAATGAACCCATAGCTTCTATTTTGATCAGACTTCCTTATCTATAATACATTTTAGCCTCTTTTACACCTTGCATTAGACTCTGGAATATATGAATCTCACCAGCACGTGAAATATTCTTCATGATACCCACTGAGCTATTTTAGTTATACTGTTTAACTTCCAGCTGAAATACAAGAAGCAGGCAGGTTACAAAGGAGAAAATCTCTATGCAGCCCATCTCTTACCACTGTCTGCAGTGTCTATTGGGTTGACAGTCCAAATCCTATTAAAGTAAATGAGGATGATGTGATCAAAACCTCACAGGTTTAAAAGGTTATCTCTAACTGAATTTGTGATCTGCAGTTTAGGAGGGGCATGACTATATGCTTTGTGAGTAAGTCATTTAAACAAGGAGCAACTATCTTCTCTGTCCACTTGTGTAAGTCAACTTAGTTTCACTTGATGTGGTTTAACATAATGAATCTCAACACAAACTCCAGTCAAATTTATTAATATTAATTCACCCCAAGTAATTTCTACCCTGCACTTAGAAGAGTTTGACACGGTAACTCCTCAGCAGTTAAATGGGAACAAAGTTGAGCTGGGCCAAAACTGAAGTTAATAAATCTGTCTGAAGATCTAGCAAGTCACTGGAAATACATAATATAAGAGAATGCTCAAAAACTGCAACAACTATTTTGGCTGGTTAATATTTTAGTTCTTTTTGTCTTGCTTTTGACATAATTTATTTTATTCTTTCATTTTAACTGGTTATGTACATTTTAAACAAATTTGCATGGATTCAAAAAACAAAAAAAAATTTCTTTAAAATTCCTTTCAAGTTAACCTGGGTCTTCCCTTTTAAGTATCTTCTGCGTGCCAATAATCAGTTTTCTCTTCTGTTTTTCCAGTGGTTCTGGTATATCTTGTTAGGCAGCAGAAGACGGGTAACAACAGTGAAAGAAACTGTGATATTTTTTCTTGTGCTGGTGATCTAAAATTATGGAAACTAAAATCAGAAAGGCTGAAGGGTTGTGTAAAAATAAGTTTATTTATCTGTGTGTTTATTATGTGTGTATACGTACATATTTGTATATGCTCTCAAAAGAATCCAGAAAACATGTTTTCTAATATTTCAGAAAAAAATGTATCTATATACTATATTAAAAGTACATTTTAATATTAAAATTAAAATGTACTAATTATATATAGTTAATTTTATAATTAACTATGTATGATACACATAGTGTAAACTGCAGCTGATAAAAGATACACTTATACTGCCTAATGAGTATATTTTGAATCACAAATGAATTTGCCAGTGGAAAAAATTGATTAGCTTTTTTAAATACCCAGCATAACACAAAATTATAGATTTTTGGATTATAGGACAGATAGTACTGAAATTGTGCCACAATAATGCATATGGGCTTCAAACACAGTTACAGGAATATGTGCATGTATTTCTCATCTGAAAGACAATAGAAGGTTTACTGGAAAGTCTTAACATAATCACAGTACTCTAGTAGTTAAAAAGCTTTTTCTAACTTCCTCTTGGAATATATCTTATGCATAGTCCAGGTTTTGGGTTTTATTGTTCTTCAACTAAAGTAAATCTTGCCTTCTTTCGAATTCCAAAACATCTATTGACAGCAAATATACCTCATGGGTTTTTTTGTTAGTCTAGATAAACTAAATTATTTTACCCCTCATCCAGACACCCAGTCTTCTGGATCATGCAAATTTTCTTTCTTAGTAGCTATACTAATCTAAAGGTGTGTTTGTTTACAGCACAAGTAGTTCTCTGTGGATTAGTGTAGCTGCAAAGTGTGTATAGGCACTGCCTACAGCACTCTGCTTTTCACTTGAAGTAATAACATTGCATTCTGCAGCCAATAGAGAGGAACAATGCAAGTAAGTTCTAAATCACACAAAATACCTATGTCTCTACTGTGACAATAGAGAGATGCTAAAGCAAATAAAGTAATAAATTAGGCATGTTTACAAATGTAGGAAATTTAGGAGGTGAGTACTTTGGGTACTGAAAAGTGACTTTCTCAGGCCTAACCAGACAAAGTTTCTCAAAACAGAGGTTTTAGCACAAAAAGCTCCAATGTTAGGATACGAATTGCATCTTATCTGAAAAAAAAGTCAAAAAATGCACTGTGCATCTTTCAAGGTTAATTTTGTTGTTTCCCACCCAACCTTATGTTGGTTTGATTAAAAAAAAAAAACCCAAAAATTATTTATGCAGCATTTTAAATATATCCTTACTCAAAACAGTAAGGTAGGATAAGGAATTTCTCAAAATGAAGGAAAAGGAATCATTAATGAATAATATAAAATCTAACCAAACCTATTCCTATGTAGGAATTAATGTTTATTTTTTCTTCAGACAACAAAGTGTTGAAAGAAAGTGGTTCTATATCAAGCTTAGTGCTAGAAGTTATGATTCCCAAGATAACATAACTTCTTTTCATTTATTATCTAAACTGCAACAATATTTTTAAGCTGTTTTCTTCTTAGAATTCATTCTAATATAAATTATTTTATTCTAATTAGCCTTATTTTCCATGCCATGTGAGAAGTAAGAAATGTGGTAATTCATTATTTTGCTTCAGAGTAGAATAAAGACTGCAGGATTTGTCACAAAATAAATTCCAAGATTCCATAGTTTATAATAGTGTAAGTCAACTTACAAAGAAATTATTTTGGAAACCTCCAAAGCAGTTCCAGCTCTAAATCATTAGACTTACTGTCATGAAGTACATTTCATTCATCATATTTTGTAAAACAAGGTATCGGATCTGTACTAGCTCAGCAGCATTCTGATGACAATCACTAATGGGTTGATTCTAGCTCAGAAAGTTGTTGACTCCTAGAAGATAAATGAGTCTTCAGAAAGAAAGAAATGAGCATCAGTGACACTCCCTAAACCAATATGGTTGTCTGACCTATGGAACACAACAGGAATTGTTCTTCAAATTTGCTGTCCACTGCCACCTCCCACAGTAGAAAGCTTCAGGGAATAATAATGAAGTGTATTTTAGGGCAAAATTCTTAACTCTGCCAGTGGGATTCATTAGCAGCAACACGAAAATCAGATAACTGAAATGGGTTTAAAACTGTGGGAGTAAAGCTGTCATTGAATCTCAAGGTTGTTGGAACGTGCTGAGGATAAGTATTCCGCAAGAACTTTAATCTGATATTTCCAAGTATCTACTGCAAAGCAAAACCAAAAAACTCCACAACAACGACAACAGCAAAACAAAAACACCAAAATAAAACAACAACAACAAAAAGAACCATAGTATAATTTCATTTTTGGTAAAAGTAACAACACAGCCTGGCTGACATACATTTAGTATAATAAAAACACTGGGCCATCTGAAGCAGTTACCACCCATAGACATGCACTTAGTATTCCCCTGTGGCAAGGACAACCAACCTGTAGATGAAAATGCAATCTCACAGCAGCCTACGCAAACTTGCATCAGGTTTTGTCCTTGCTACAGGTTTTTCTGCTTCCCAGAAAGAAGAGGTGCCATCATTTGCCGTCATACTTTCTGATTCCCCACTTGTGTCTGATGTCACCACATGTTAAACACCCAAGGTCTCACACCTTCTAGGGTACAAGGAATTATAAACATTTTACTCAAGAGAAATAGGCACAACAGGCACATACCTACATATCCGTAATGGAAAGATTGACCTCAAGCTGCTTTCCCAAGGTTATACATAACCATAAAATCTATGGCAGAATCTAGAAAAGAGGATTGAAATCTTGACACATTTTTAAACAGTGGCAAAGATCAATCATCTTTAATAACATTACTATTAGTATTTCATAATAGCTCTCCTCAGTTCAGTGTTGGGTCTTGGTTTTAGATTGCGCATGACATAGTATCTAAAATCATTATGCAAAAAGGAAAAGACAGTGTACACAGACATAAAGGGAATTACAAGTCTGGAAGCCTTCCCAAAGCCAATGTGGAAATGCCAAGGCTGTCAAAACCTGACGATGGGATATTAAGAAATCTTTCATCTTATATTTCCATGCTAGCATTACTGAGTGTGTTCTAAACATCTAGGGCAACCATAAAGACATGCAGTACAATTTTGTATACCATAAGAGTGACAAAGAGTAGCTACTGCACTAAATTAATTGTGAAAGCATGTTTTTCTTACATTTTCTAGGTGTTACCAAGCACTACCTTGAATGTCAGTATCTTAGAAATCATTAATTGCACCCTATGTTAAATAATCATCGAATGTCAGGTAAAAAAATTTAAATCAGATTGTACGAATCATTCATCACCTCCAATTCAATATGAATACTGTTCTGAGTGTTAAGCACTTTTGAATAGTATCATAGAAGGTGAACATTTTTCTGATAACAGAATACCAGAAACTGACCTGACCTTTATAAAATACAAGTCCCAAAAAATCAAGAAGATATACTTCAGGAGAAAAATGAACTTAGGACTAAACATATTAACTTGGTTAATAGGGTCATGTAAGTATTTGCATAACATGTTTCAGATCAAAGCCACTCACATAGGATTAAGACCCTGAAAAATAATGTTAGAAATCTCTTAATATATGTCTTTCCACTCTCCCAACAATTTCTTCAATTACGTTTTTAGTTAGGGTACAGAGCCTGTTTGCTATATGCCCATCAGCAGACTAATCTCTTGTTTCTGGGGATATTCCTAGAGCAGTTGTTGCTACTGCCCTGGTTTGGTAGGAGATTTTGCCTGTACTTTGCTAAGGATGCATATGTTGGAGGAGAATGGTGAATTGGGCTGCTGATTTTCATATCTGTGCATTCTTACAGTAGCTATATTTCCCAGAGTTAAATGTTTGGTGTCAATAAATCAAGGCATTATTTGAATAAAACATTATTGCCATGTGACTACTCTATAAGTTTCCACATTTCATACTGCACACTTCAGAAGCTCCTTTGCCTACCCAAACAAACTCGGGTTCACAGATCTTACTTTCTGGACTGATCATTTAGGTGTGCGCATGGAAGGAAAAGTTAAAAAAACAAAACAAAACAAAACAACTAAAAAAAACCAAAAAAAAACCCCAAAACAAACAAAAAAAAAGAGGCAAAGACACAGCAAGAGACTGTTGTCAAAATCCAATTACTGAGTGAAAAGTGGAATTTAAAAATCCCATGACTTGATGACCTGAAAAGCCTATGGTGACCTGATGAACTGTAAAGCCTATGGTAACCTGACGACATGAAGATTTGAAATTTCCTATCCAAAGTAAGATTACGTAACTTGCTTTCTTAAACATATTTTAATAATTTTATTTTATCTTTTTTTTTAAATTTATATTAGTTGGTGTGTACTATTATTGTACAGGAAAAGCATCAGATGTCCTTAATTCACCATAATAAACACTGTTCCAGAGAAGCTGCCTTATGGACTATTTAGAAAGTGACTAACCTTCAGCTGGCTTATGAGTCTGGCAGCTGGGAGGAAAAACTGTAGAGAAATAAAAGGATACAGCAACTACTTTATGAAGTACAGCAAGAATCTTTAGTCCAGGAGAAAGTAGCACTGTCCCGCTCACACTTGTGTTCTTTCTGTGTCACTCTACACATTACTCGTGCTCTGAAGCTTTTTTCCTACTAGTTACAAGCTATCTTTTAATTCTAAATTAGTTTATTAAGAAGTTGATTGTAAATATTAGTGTGATAGAGTTATTCCTTTGCATTTCCAGATACCATGTCCAGAACATGATATTTGCTTAATACAGAATAGTGAAACACTGTTGTGAACCTGAAATTTTAAACAATATTTTCACACAAGTTAGGACTAGGAAAGAAACCAAGAGGTTCCCTAAGTAACCACTTCCACAAAAAACTCAAAAATCATGTATTCCTGAATAAGGGAGGTATATTTAAAGAAATATTTTTTCTCTGGTTATTTTTTTCTTCACTTAAAGCATTGACACAAATCTATGGTACCTTCAGGCTCCTCATGGATGCACTCACTTATGCTGCTAGGTAAAAGAGACCCAGGGAGTGAAATTGAGCATTGGATGCTTAATTGAACTGCTGCTTAACGGGTAGCTTCCTCTATATTTAGTTTGGACTACTCTGACCTTTTTTCTTGGGAAAAAAAATTGGTTTAGAACAGAATAGGTCTAAGCAGTTTAGGTAGAAGATAGTAGTATAGATGTGTCAAACCTGTTGCACTTGACTTCAGGCTTCAGGACTCATATCTGCCCCCTTTCCTGTTTAGTGGAACAGACAGAATCTATCCAGATTCCTAAGCACAGCTGCATCTTGAAAACAGCAGTCTGAAGGCTAGGTGACCTCAGTCACCTATTCATCTCACAAACAGAACTGACTGAGTAATCTTGCCTGAAGATAGATCTATGCTCAAAAGATGTCTATCTCTAATGTACTGTGTAAAACAAGATGGAAAAAATTTAATTCCTAAAATTATACAGCACAGCCATACAATGTATGTATTTGTACTGAAAATTTAGAAGTAGTGCTAGAGCTTCAATGAAGCTCAGTTTGCAAAGGAGAGAAGAAAGGAGTCAGATTGGATAGTTCTCTAAAAAATTTAAAAAAATACAATATTAGGATAATGAAATTTCACTTGCTGCTATTTTACGGTAATTTTTTCATAATCTGCTTAATGGAATTCTAGTTTGTGAAATCCTTCCTTAAAAATTTTTAATGAATCAAACAGACACATAAAATGAAGGAATGTCATTCAGACGATAACCAGGCACTGCATGACGTACTCTGGCAAGTTACTGAATCTGTTTTAGGCAATTGTCTATGACCCGGGCTATGAAGCATAAACTGATAGCACATCTGCTATGGTTTATAGCTATACAGATAAATATTTATCTATAGTAAATTCTGGTACACTCTGAAACTTGAATAGTGTGGAAGTAAGAGTTCTTTGTTAAAAGGAAAGTGCCAGAAAATACATTAATATGTGAATTTACAGCTATTTTTAACTTTAAAAGGTCAAGGGTTTAAAACAGAAGGCATATATGAAACAAAAACATTATGGTGTTTCAAGTATATCCTGAAAATAGAAACATCATGTACACTGGTCTTTACATGAGAATACAGCAGTTCTGGCTGTCCTGGTAGATTTTCCATACAAAAGAGTAATAAAGGCATTCAGTTAAAAAGGAATCTGGAAGCTCCAGAATCATGGGAATTGAGTGCAAAACCTGGCACCTATTATTATGCAAGAATGGTTCAGAACGGTACAGAGTATCCTCTTATGCAATGTTGAAAAAAGTTACCAGTATCTTTATAATGTGTTTTTTCTCTATGTTTTTTCTCTAACTTATAGATAGGAGTACACAGAGATTTGAAGCAGATGTCCATAAATAAGTACCTGGTAAAATCTGAGATGCTTCAGGGAAGGCAAGACAGCTGCATAGGTTTATCAGCTGTGACACAGGAGCTGTATGAGAAGCTACCACCACCAGAGACCATCTAAGGCTGGGCAGGCTATCGCTGGGAATCTCACCTTTAACCATCACCTCTATGTGGGCACCTGAATTGAGCCCAGTGTTAAGACATTAAATAGCAATACAATAACAAAAAGCAAAACTTAATGGAGTGCAAGTTATTTTCTTGAATTCAAGTGTCTTGTGCATTTTTACATGTTGAGAGTTGTCCCACCTAGTTTCCATCTCTAGAAAACTGTAGGTCTCCTATGGCTCCCAGCTCGGGATTTCGTAGATATATAAACAGCTTCCTCAGATGTCCCAAGCTGGTGGACACATATGACTGCAAAACAGAACACAATCCCTGAAATCATAGTCACAGTACAATTTTTTTTATGCCAAATAATCTCTGATGGATCTTATTTCCAATCCTTCTGTTTTTTCAGGTGGTCAACAACTTATCTCTGTGAGCTCTTTTCTGAACTGAGACATTTCTCCAAGAATTGGAAGTGATGCATAAGTATCTCAACCACTACAAAGGTTTTAAATCTTTCTGTGATTCAAGAATAAAAATAGTTGCCTCAGAGACAACAAGAGTTAGAAAATTGAAAGAAAAAAAAGCACCAAAATTACCTACAGAGCTTTTCTATTTCATTATCCAAAGGCTTTCTCATCAGTATGCTTATAAGAAAAAGACACAGATATGTGTTTCCCATATCAAATAGTGCTTGTTATTCTGTTCTTGTGGCTGCCCCAGCAACCAGTGACCTGTGTGAGAACCTGTGCTGACAAGCTCCACAGGTATCCAAGCTTAATGTAGCTCTGGAGTGCTTTTAATAGATAAGCATAGTCTATGTGTTCTGGCAAAGAAAAATAGGGCAAGCAATCAGACAACCATCTTCCATAACCTGAGTGGAATATTTAACACAAGTCAAGGGTAAAGAAAACAATCTTCTCAGAACAATGCCTTGAAATTCCATTGAAAAAGAGCATCTGTGTTTATACACGTTTGTGTCTCCCTCTCTCTCTACATATACATACATATGTATATATATATGTATATGTAGTATGTGTGCACTTATAATAGGAACGAGAGATTGCTCCTTTGTTTGCTTAAGCATATTATTTGACAAAACAGAAGCCCTTTCTACATAATAGTCTAGATATTCTAACTAGTAAAATTGCTAGGAGATATCATATAAAACCAGAAAAACGTAATGGCAAAAAAGTGTTGACCCACAAGAAAATGAAGTTTTCTTTATTCATTCTAGTTGTCTAGAAATGAAAATTCTTATGCTACTGCATAAGATAGCACACAGAAAAAAACTCATAAGGTTTTATTTTTTTAACATATTTTCCTTTTTATTGAGTTTTATTCCCTTTTTATTGCCAATAAAATCTACAGTACGATGATTCTGGTGTAATACTGTGTATTGCAAATTCACGCCTACTGAATTGCTTTTTTCTTTCTGTTGATTTATACACACAGACAACTGAGAACAGAGTACAACAGATTTTTAAATTTTTTTTGATTAATTTATGATTATTAATACTTTTTTTTAACCCTAAATTTTAAAGCTTTACCTATTAATCTTCATTTGCTATGTACATTTTAAGCATGTTTCTGTAGGGAATAAAGTCTGTGATCATTAATTTAAAAGAACAGAAAACAGCTTACTAGCTTATCGGTTAGAGAAGCTCTAATCACTTTTGAAGTACAAGACATCCTGAAAATTAGAAAAAGTATCTCCTTTGAGCAATGGATCTGGAGTACCAATAAGTTGATAACACAGAAAGAAACAAAGAGTTGTTTGGATGTTCCCATTCTCTCTGAACGGTCATCTCACATGACATGATCCATATCTTACTAACATCAGGATGAATGTAAGATGAATAATTCTGTGGAAGTAGATACTGGCACCTCATCAAGTTTTGGAAGTGTTACTAAAGGAAAATGGTACAGGGAGAAAAAAGAAAGAATGAATAAGCAGATAAAAAAAGGCATGCAGGAATGAAGAATTAAGTCAGAGTCTGACTGAAAGAAATCTTATGATACAGGGGAAGACTGCCCAAAGGTTCGTCATTCCTGATCTCAAATGTCTAAAATTTAAGATATTTGAAAGCTATCAAAAGGCTCTAATGCTTCCTTGTAAGATGGGGGCTACTTAGGTCTTCAGAGCTGTAAAGATTAGACACTTTATAATTTAATCTGAAATTATTTACATAATCATCCCTTTCGAAAGCTAGATGCTTATGTAAAACACTAGTTATTAAAAAAATTATAACAGTAGTATGAAGGACGACAACACTGTGGAAGTTTGTTTAAAAAAACGGACAAAGAAAAAATATATTGTGTGAGTTGGTAGCATCCCTTTGCTGCTGTATATGAAAATCAAGTGGCATAGGAGAGTGTTCCTTAAACTCACTGTCATTCATGCTTATTTACTGTCACTTTGAAAGCTATCACAAAATAAATACAGTTTACTATCAAGATCAGAGATATAAGATAAAAAGACGGGAATAGAAATTTGCTAAAAATTAGGGGGTTTTTTTAATTCAAATATTACTTTTCTCACACATTTTATGATCCACACAATATTTTAGGCTCCTTTTTCAGAACTGCCATCAGCTAAATATATTCTAAGACGATAAAACAAGGATAGGTTAAACATTGATATGTAAAACTGAGTCTGAAACCTGCATTTGTTAAAAAAAAAGACATGCTTCATGTAATTCTCTTTACTTGTCTCATTAAAGTGGTGATAAAATTCCACTCTGCTGAAATCAGATAGAGTTTTGCCATTCTTTCCCATGTTGCCAGCATTTCATTTACAGGTTTGACATCCACTGTATTTCAGACAGAGAGTGTTGGCTCAACTTTTCCCTTTACTCTCTGTCCCATCTCCTAGAGATTGCTGTTCTCTTAAAAGAAGGGGAAGATGATCCTGAGCTACTATAGTCTACAGGATAATATATCACATACAGCGGTCATAAATTCACGTTATCCCTGTATACTTTCAGGTTTTTGAAAGATAGAGGCTTAAGAACTTTATCTGTTTCCAAAGACATTGTAGCACAACAGAAATTCCACACCATAAGAGACAGAAAAATGGAACAGTGACTACTATAGCTTGCTACAAAAATTAGGTGGATTGTAATCCAGGAATAAAAATAGTCAAAAATAAAACTTTAAAATAGTTATTTTTTTAAACCTGAGAGTATTTTTTTTCTATTTCTCTTTACCAGCTTCACTTCATGCTCTTTTTGAGCATCAAAAAGAAAAGAAAAAGAAGACATAGAGAAGTAAAAGGAGAGTAGGAATCTAGAAGAAAAATAAAATTAAAAAAAAAAGGTGAAAGTATTCAAAATAAGGAGATAAGCGAAGAAATAATTCATACTTTGAAACAATCAAATTTTTAAAAGGAAAAATAAAAACCCAGACCACAAACAAAGTCACTTTCTTGTCTTAAGCTACAACTCTGAGGGGCATCTAGACACATTCTATGTGCCCCAAAACATGCTGGTACACAATTTGTTATACACTAAAATCCAACAGTAAAAATATTCTCATTTTCTTTCCATGACATGTATTTTAAGCATAGAGGTCCTGAAATGTAATCATTGTTCTCTGCTGACACTTTCAAGGACTTGTCCTGTCTTCTTACTCATTTGTCACTGAAAGCAAGGTAGCAAGGTCTGGAGCAAAACCCATGATGGTTTTGGGCTGTTTTCCAGGACAGCATTTAAAACAGAGTGCATACTCTCTGGATACATATCCTAAGAAATTTCTATCATTAAAAACCCCAAAAACATTTCAAGAGCTCATTTGCTTACAAGCACAGCGTCCACAGGAATGATGGAAGTTTATGCGGCTGGCTGCAAGGGGAGGAAAAGGTGCCATCAGTTTGCTCCGCGGAAGGTTTATTCGGCCAGCTTATTTCCACTGCACGTGCAACCAGGCTCTCTATCTCCCTGCCTGGAGCACACTTAGCTTTAAGATGCCCCTTGTTACTTATTTTTTTCCTGTAACAGTTTACTCTTAGGTCATCCAGAGGTCAATCCAGTGTATATGTTCTGAGATAGGGCTGTAAGCCATATGGAAGAAACAATACACCAGTTCATGTTTATGGAAAAGCACAGTGTATTTTCTTCCTCTTATTCTTCCTTTCAGCTTTAATGACAGTGAGGAAGCTAGATTGGTAAAAGCTACACATTAGGCTTCTCCTTGGGGAAAGAAGTGGAAAAGTGAAATTTTATGCATGAACAAAGGGATTCAACTAAAACAAACTAACAAATTTTTCCCTGACTTACATGGAAGTCATAAACTATTTATAACATGTGTTCTTAAGGATTTAAGATTCTCAATGTAAAAAATGTGTGCAATTAGTAAACCCCATAATATATGAAAAAAGGGTGTGATTTTGTTAGATGATTCTGTAGATTATACATAAAACAAAGAGTTTATCACATATTATAACTTCATGTGAATTCCAAGATATTGATGTATTCTGTGGGGCAGAACTGAACCTGGATTTAGATCCTCTTTTGACATATCTTTTCTTAATAAACAGGGAACTTCGTTCTGACATAATGAAAAAAAAAACTGTCTCTCACTACAAATTTGTCTTTCAACTACATTGTATAACACTTTCAAATTATTTTTTGAAGTTTTTTCTCTTCTGGGCAAATATTCTGAACAAATATTGTCATTCTTGTTGTTGACATTGGAGTTCCTTTTGATAAAACACAACTCATCCTACTTTTGATTGTGAAACCAATACAAAGAACATTTTGCTACCATTGCATCTTGATATTTGAAATTACACATTCCATGCCACATTGTATGTGAGCTCATTATGTTCAGAAACAGGAAAATCTATTTACTTCTTTTTTCTCTAAAGGAACTATCCAGAAACTGGTTAAATCACATGCACTGCCCAATTACTTCATTCTCAACCATAACAGCAACTTTTACTTTCTTGTCAATAAACTCCTTGCAAGCAATCAAGTCACTCACTTGGAATAAATGATTGATTGACCTCTGATAGCTGTGGATGAATAATATATCAACACAAAGATATCACTCATGCTTCAGGAAGACCCTGTAGTGTAGATTGTTTAAAGCTGGGAAAATAGCCTGAAAAAAAGTAACACACTTTCAATTTTTTTCCTAAATGTCATCTATAAACCATTATCAGACGAACAATAATGAACTTCGGTTAATATAAAACACTATGTGAACTTTGGTCTGACCTATTTAATTAATATTTTTTGTTGAGTGATTTGTTCTGTTTTCAAGCTTCTGTTCCTTTATTATTTAATTCTTAATGTAGTACCAGCCAGAGGGAAGAGGAGGTGGGGTAAAGAATTTAGAACCAGTCAAGAAGAAGAAAAAAATTCAAGTTTTCTATGGTATCATATAAAGACTAAGAAATACGAACTGATACTGCACATATTAAAATGTACTCTGAACAATGAAAGTGTCAATTGACCACACAGAAGAATCTGATGCTATTTGACATAGCTTAAGTCATCCTGGACACCACACAAGGGTGGCAGATGTGATACAAGGGCGGCCCTTGTCCTTCTGGAGTTGCAGCCGAGGGTCTAGGAGGATAGCCCAGGGTAGCCCAAACAGCTCTAGGAATCTTTGGTTTGGCAAAGCAATTGCATCTGTTGGTCCAGCACCACCTTTTGCTCATTTATCTCAATGAACTTGGAGCTTTGCTCTGCAATCTGCCACCAAATAGTTTCTACCGGAGCCACATCTTGCGTTTAGATGGGGTTTTTTGAGTTTTTAAAGCTTCATTGATTTACTGTAACTCTTATCTACAACTTCACCTCACTTGTATATTTATATTATCACATCCACAGGTAATTTCAACAAGAACACTGTATGTTGCCATTTAATTCTTCATGACAAGTGCAATACCTGGCAGTCCTGAGAAGAGATTCATGCAGGCATTTCAAACAAGAACGACCTTTGCTGAAGTTGTGGTTTTTTGTTAGGGGAGGCTGCACTGATCATGGAATCAATAATAAATTTTCATTTACTATTTTTGTTTCTGTTAATAGATGATAACTCTGAAATTATGCTGCCAAAGCTAAGCACAGTTTTAGACACTTCTGATAGCCTCAGATATTTCTGTACTGAGTCAGACACTTGCAATTCATGTATCTTTACAGAGAGGAACTTCAGAATATTGTGTAAGTGTTTTATATAACTAACTTTATTCCCCTGAAGAGAGAAAGAACTACATTACAAATTTGATATTCAGGATTCTGAATTGCTTTTTACTTTCATGTTGAATTTCCCCATGGTTTCCTTTTCTACTTTATTGGCTTTAATTGTCTTTTTGCTCAGCCCAAAACACCACGAGCTTTACGACAGAAAGCATCTTTCAGTGACAGTGTTGTTTTGTTTTCTTGAATAAATGGTGGCATTTATGTTCTATTAAAGGAAGAAGACCAGAGGATAAAAAGAGGTCTTGTTTGCTTGTTTGCTTTGCTTCCATTTGCCAGAGTCCTTTCCAGGATGCAAAATACAGAACACAGTGGTAGAGACTGCACTAACACTGTGTGGTGCATTATGAAAAGCCTTTTATCACATTGGGAAATAAAGGCAGGAAATTGTGTCACAGTTTATTGGACATAAAACAGTCAGCCATCTCACTGTGATTGAAGGAATTCGGTTTATAAGCTCAGGTTCTTCCAGGTCTGTGTGCCATGATCTCTGCTGGAATGCCTTGAGCACCGGGAAGGCTGACACCCTTTTGTGTCTCTCCTGTGGACTAAGGGAAAATATAGCATCATGAGCCAATTCCCTTTTCCTTTTACCTCCTTTTATAGAACCTTCTTTTCTTTCAACAAACAAGCAATAATACCTTGCACTAAGACACTGGACACTGCCATTTGAAATGTCTGCTGCACAAGCAAACAGAGTGGAGTATATACTGTTTACTCACTCTCTGCTGCGCATTTATATGTGAGGTCAATGATGAATCAGACTTGGGCATAGAGCTGTTTAAATCCTGTTTTTTAATGCCAGCTTACTTAATACTTGATTGAAAGACAAGCCAAAATTCTACCATTTCAGGATTTATCAGAGCATTACATGAAGTTAACCTCCAGCGCTGTTCCCCATAAAAGTCTGATAAGCACGTTTTAATAGTTCACAGTCAGCTAGACTAAGATAGTCACAGAGAGTTTTTCTCAAGAAATTAATGTTCCCTGTAAATCAATAGCATTGAAAATACCAAAGAAGATGAGTATATGGAATTCACTAGTTCTGCTTTAAAAGGTGGTACAGTCCACTTTGAGAAAGGATTAGCCACAAAGTTTATCGGTATTTTTACTCACACTCCACTGCTTTAGTTGGTCAGGTATAGTGTGCCACTGCATGCTGCCAAGTGTTTGAAGAGGGATTTACGTCTTGATCAAGAAATCGGATGTTCTTCTGAGGCATTATTTTCTAAAAGTTCTACTTTCCAGCTATCATTGTTTTGATAAAAAGGGATGGGTCTTTTTTTCTCAAAACTTTTGAAAAGCTTTGCTAGAGAATTTGACAAGTCATAGATGTAACCATCTACTCCATATTTGATTCAAAATAATGTTAAAAACCAGCATCAAGTGCATTGTCTGAATTTTAGTGCCATTTTGATGGACAATGTACATGAAGGTGTGCTACACTTTTTCATTTTGCTTCCAAATAACAGGAATATCTTGCCCTTTTGGGGCAACAGTAGTTCATGAACTCAGGGTTTTCCATTTTATTAATTTAAATTATCAGTGTGATAAGATTATCCTTTTTTTTTCAGTCATTCCAAGTCTTGTTATGCATGTACCATGCTACTTCATCAGAAATAAATGAGAGCTTTGCAAGCAACTCAACTGTAAAATTTCTCTTGAGGCAAAGTTTGGCTTCCAATGACTGTATCAGCAGAGGGGCTTGTATTCAAATTAAAATACAGCAGTAGCTTTAGCTTCTAATGACTATTGACAAACTAAAAAGCTAAACAGACAACAGAGGGAACATACAGGAACTATTAACCTGACAGTGTAGTATACCATAACCATGGATTAGGGTCTCACAAACTTTAGCATGAAAACAATTCTCATTAAAGCACCCTTCTGATGTAAGAGACTTTGTGTCACATGAAAGTTAGGTATTTACTGTAATGAAAAGTGAGACGGTCATGATTATGGAACCCGGAGAGCTAAGGAGATAGCAAATATCAGGTTCTTTATATTTGGACATAGAGCTGCTGTCCCTAGAAGAGGGTTTATATAGGATCATGTTCTAAGTGACAGTACTTGTGATATATGAGGCAAAAAGAATAAGAATTTATGCACCTCCCTCGGCTTAATTGTTTTTTGTCATGAATGTGTAATATTGCCCAAGCTGTTGTAACATTATAGTAGAGATAACTAATTAACTACATAAAGTATCACCTTCCTCGAATAAATGGCTTTTGGTGTTGAAGTTATATTAATTTTCTGCTTAATATTTCCGTCCTCTTTTTTTTCATATGATATGATAAGAACATTTCTCCACACAATTTGTTTGACATATTATTCTTCTGTTGTACTCTACATAGCGTTTGTGGTTTGCTACTGCCCTATCAGTACAGGAGATTCAATTACAGAAATATTGCATGCATAGCTGAACTAAGAGTATACTAAGTATAGAATAACTGAACCAGTTTCATATTGTAACATTTAGAAAAGCTAGAAAAAAATAAACCCTCTCCTATTAGAGGAGCATCATCAATGATGTATGAAAAAGAAACTTGGTGTGTAAAAAAGGTTCATAACACAAACAGGTGTTATGGTAGTATATAAAGTTGGAACATAAGCATAAACACAAGATGGTGCAAAACCCCAAGAATGTGAAAGTACATTACCTTTTATTATAAAAACAAGTAATTCCAGTTTGTTGGGAAGAAACATCATCCATGCTTACACTGCACAACAGAGTGCAGTGGAAGAGTGGCTGAGCTAACACAGACCTGATTGAATTTCTTAGGCTCCGTGTTACAAGGTAGACTTAGCAGCAAGCACCTTAAATGTGTGCTGGCTGTACCAGCCTGTTGCTGCACCCTGGTAAACACACTGAATCCAACATTACGTGGGCGCTACACCGGCCTACTAACATGTCAATGCGTTTGTTGCATGTACAGCTTATATTTCAATGAAAACTGGCTCACAGAGCAACAATTTTTTTATATTTCCACTCCAGGGTGTCTTTCTCTACTTTTTTTGCCAGTAAGATTATAAACAGATTGGTCCAAATTGAAAAGTCACATGAAACTCTTGCACCAAGCCTCAGTGCAAAATTACTATAAGTTTAGATGATATTGTCCTTGAGGAACTGTTTGTCCCAAAGGGACGTATTTCCTAAGTCCTGGTGTCTACCAAAGTAGATGTAGTCCAAAAAAGAGGGATTATTTTAGGTACTTTCCTAGGAATTTTCATCTGTGAAATAGACAAGTAATAGAATTTAGTCTCTAAATTCAGTTCATCCAATACAAGACCAACTCTCTACCTCAGCTCTGTTGAAGAAGTAATCCAAAGTAGAATATGTATAAAATAAAAGCATAGATTCACTATCTGGAGTTTCATTTGCATGTGTTTCATTTTATATATCCATGTATTTATTTATACAGTCAAACACATATAGAAAAAAATCCTAAAATGGAAAAGTGGGAAAATGGAACATCATTAATGTTGAAGTAAAACAGTGTTTGTATAATAAACATAACAAAATTGAGCCAGTGAAATAGAGGAATTAATTGGTAGATTTAAAACAGAAGCAAAAGTAAAGCTTCCTGTTCTGGTTTCTGCCTGTAATAAGTACTGTGAAAGCAATTTTGAATTAAGATATTTTTCCAGTTTAAATTCAGGCATTAAAAATGATCCATCAGTTGTTCTTACAGAGCAAGAAAGATGATATTTGTCTCCCCATTCCTGGATTGCAGTGCTCCTGTATATACCACCTGCTGGTTAACAATGTGAGAGGACTCATTCTTTCTGAAAAAACCCAACTTTTTGTTAAAATAACCAGCACTGAAAATACAAGAAGCTTCTCTCCATGTTTGCAGTCAGCTTTCTGTTGTGTTTGCTACAAAATCATTGCTGCTATAGTTTGGGAGGCTTCCAGTGGGCAGGCTATAATTGTCTGCTTTCTGCAAACCCTGCCATCCTCCAAAGAAATAGAGATCATTACATCCAATCTCTAACATGCATTCTGGTATCTTTCCAAAAAGGAGAACCTCTTGCAGCCAAAGCACTTTGGTATTTTCCCTTGTGTTCATAAAGAGGGCTAGTAAAGCCTTTTATTGAGGGCTCTGCTCCCATTACATGTGGCCAGCAGTGTGAGGATGTGCAACACTCCGAGTCTAAGCACTGGCATGGATGTTGGAGGATGTCCTAATGCTC
Source organism: Lycocorax pyrrhopterus obiensis (assembly GCA_014706295.1). Lineage (NCBI taxonomy): Eukaryota > Metazoa > Chordata > Aves > Passeriformes > Paradisaeidae > Lycocorax > Lycocorax pyrrhopterus. The sequence continues at coordinate 42,907,934 of JACSVZ010000001.1, read as the reverse complement.
TGTAGCTGGTCTCAGATGTGCTAGATATGCTTTCAGACCAGGGTACTGGGATGCGAAGGCAGCTTAAAATCAATTGTGCCCTAAAATGGAAAAGGGATGACGATCAAGCAAGGAAAAGCATAGAACAGGGAGGCAGAGATTGACACTGAACAGAGCGGCCTTTCACTCCTCTAAGGCCTTCCAGGGAGCTGGATCTGCCCAGAGTTGTGACAAAACAGATGAACCAAAAGTGGTCTCTTTGTCATCAGCATCATTTCCCTCCCCTGAAACTTCTTCCTCAAAGAAAGAAAGTTCAGGTGGATGGAGCGTTGGTCCAATCCTACCACAGCCATCATTGAATCATTTTCGGAATGCAGATATGAGAATACAAGAGTTTCAACAGGAGTACCACTGAGTTTACAGCCTTGCCCATCTACTCCAGTAACTATCTCTTGAAAGGGTCCCTTATGCAAAGTTCAGGCCAACTGTGAAGGACCAGAACATACAGTGATGCTTGCCTGCATGAAACAATCTGCATCTCTGATGATCTGAAGCAGTCCAATGCTGTCTCTTAACATTTTATAGTTGATAATGTGCTTTCCTTTCATGGGTTTAACAATTACTTAACATCTTGATGGGTGCAATACTTTATGTATATATATATATTTTTAAAGTCCACTATCATGTCAAAAATCATGTTGATCCCATTTCATCCACTGAATAAGGACTTCCAATTTAATTTCTCATGTGAGTGATTTTATTTCACATTATTCTCCAGTTCCTTCTTTCAATGAGATCTAGAATATTTAATTTCTCTTTGCACAAAAATCACTGCGCAGAAATCTTCAATAAAACTGGTTTATTTTCTCTACCTCTACGAGTTCTACTGTACTCTTTTCACAAGGAGGAATCAAAAGTCCATATATTCAAGATTCAGCATATTATTATATAAGGGTTATTTCAGCTGTTTTTATGTTTCTTATCCAGTAGTTCTTAAAATTTCCTTTTTTTAAACAATGAACATGAAATCAAAATATTCATATAACCATTTTTACTAAATCATAGCTCCCAGCCCTCTCTGGCAGTAGCTGGTTAGAATCAGTCATTGTATATAGTTTGGCTTGTTTTCCTACGTGTGCTAATTTGCACTAATCAACACTGAATTTCATTTGCCACTTTATTACATAGTCAGTCAATATTTTGACATCCTTCTGCATGTCTTTACAGTATTTTTTTATGTTTATAATCCTGAATAATTTAAAGTTGTCAGCAAATTTTATTCTCACTACTTACCCTCTCTTTCTGATAATTAATGAGTATGCTGAACAACACACACTGGGAGAAAGAGGGACCTAATTTGAGTGCCTATTATTGGGAAAATGACTGCTTATTTTATGGTTTGTTTCTAAATTTTTTATCTGCTGTGACTGATACAATTAGAGTTTTTTCTTTTTGGTTTGGTTTTGTGTTTTGTTTGGTTTTTTATTATCCTTTCTAGAATACCCTGAAGTTTAAAATGTATGAGGCTAATATTTGTTTAGATGATTTTTTAGGCAAGATCTCCTTCTGGAAAAACTTTGTTGACTTATCCCTTTTCAAACATAGTTTTCATTGTGATTTTTACAATACCTTACATTCTGGGAAAATGCTGTCTTTTCTATGCAATGTCCTACTGTTACAGCAACATTTCAATAGATCTGAACCTTCAGTTCTCAAGACAAAATGTTGGACAACAACAGTCGATAATTACATGGCATTCAAGGCTTCAATCCAATGTGTCTCAACTGGTTTAAAATATGTGTATTGAATCATCCAGTTTCAAGACTAATGTTTTTTAAAATAATTCAGCTATCCTCTAAGTATAGGTATTTCTTCCAAAATTTTCTCATCAAATTTGAAGGATGGTAAAGGTCATTTGCCACTACGGATATCCACCGGTACAACCACTGAATACAAGATTGTTTAAAGCTATGATATGCTTACTGACAAAATAATTCCTGAACACCATTAATAGATGTTGCTAGTCATTCACCTAGGACAATATTACTATTAATTTCTCTGTATTTGTACTAGTTGTCTCATAACCTGAAGTGGTGGAATGGGTTCAATGTTTGCAGTGAGGACTGCATTTGAGTAGAGTCAGTGTGCTTCTCTTCAAAGTGAATGGTAACGCGTGCTTGATAAAGCCATGTTTGCTTTGTAAGCACCACAGTACTGGGAAAAATTAATTGTCTTATGGAGGAGGGAACAAGTTAAGAGAGAGGGAATATTCTGTTCCCATGTAAATAGCAAATAAAACAGAAAAGAAGAAAGATATTTTACTAAAAACAATTAAACACATCTTTTAATTGTAAGAACACTGGAATAGGTGGCTGGGGAGGTTGTACTGCCTCCATCATTAGGCAAGTCTCCCAGGAAAATGATTTAAGGATATCTGACTGTAGCATGTGGAGAGAAGTTTGGCTATATGATTACTTGCATTTCCTACTAACTAATTTTTTCTGATTCTAATATAACTTTTAGTCACCCCTCAGTAAGGTCTACTTTTTGTATTAAAAGCAGAATTATCACCTTAGGATAAAAAATTTAGTAGCCTATTAAGAGGGAACGGCATGCCACAGCTTCTTTTATCTGTAAGACAGCTGTAATCATGTCATATCTTCTATTTGTTTTGAAGTTTAATTTTTTAGCATTTGTTTAAAACTGCATACACTAAGCTTTTAGAAACTCTTGTTCTGTGCATGTATTAAGCAAAAACCAGTGTTTTGTCACACAGCTGGAAATTCATAGACTCATTTTAGTTTTGCATGTTTTGCAGTATTTTGTCACAGTAATAGACTGTAGATTCCGGAACTGTTTCCCCAGAAAAGGCAATACAAAATCTGTTTCAAGTAATTTTGGTGAGGGCTGAGTTGTCACTCAATAAAATGTTTAGCAAAGTGAAATCCTTACTTGAATGAGAAGTCCAGAAGTCTTTGCTTTGCATTTCTCCCTACTAGTTTCATTCTAGTATTCCCTTGCAGAGAGTTGAATTCTGCTCAGATACCTAAATTCATTTACCTAAATGGATATGTCACCTACCACTTGAGATGTCGCAGCGTTTCTAAGATATCTACACAAGCCTGGCGAAAATTACATGAGTCATGGGAATTCTGCACCCTTTGAAACGAGCAACTGAAAAGCCAGTCAGGATATCTTAAGGCATCTCAAAGCATTAGACATCTGTGGTTAGACATCAATTATCCCACGATAACTGAGACATGCCTTTTCAGGTCTTCATTTTACCACAAGGTTGGCAAACAACAGTCAAATGGAGATTTCAACAGCTGATAGAAAATCACTGGCTGAGTTTTGCTTTTCTTGCTTCTCACAATCACTCTACTTATGCTAACGGTTTTTGCTTTGTTGGTAGTGCTTTTGCATTTCTTTATAAAAAAAAATCTTGTTTTCTGCCACTTACACTCTTCTTTCTTGATTTTTTCTCTGAGTCCAGGTGCAGTTTAGCACAGAAGAGCTTAAGTATCCAAATATCCACAGTCGTTTGCAAGGTGCAACCCACTTTCACAACATGTCTGCGGCGATTTGCTTGTTAATTATAAACAGATATAAACAAACTCATATTCCCTGTAACTAGCCCATGCACTAAGAGTTTGCAGGACTTCTCAATTTGTCAGGGCACAAATAGAAATGCTCTTAGGCTTCTGGATGAAATAGTTTATGAAATTATCCTTCACAGCTGCTTGTTACCAGCCTTGCAGCTGAGACGCCATAACTGATCATGTTAATTTCGAGTCCATTTTTGTGCAGAGTGAAATAGATTAGTTTAATCTAACGCTGAAGCTTTTTTAAACAGATTTACTCCTTTGCATTGAAATGGAGGATGTTTTTCTAGTGAAGCAGCTGTGACTCAAATTGTTATTGTTACATGGAAAGGAGTAAAACTAAGAAAAGAGGAGACATTTGTGTAAACAGTACACTTCAAACTGAGATTTAGTCAAAAATTAATGAAAGTTTTGTTTTAGGAAAAAAAACCACCTCTGATTTCTTATATTGTTTGCCACACACTCTGCATTGTGTAAAACACGTTTTCTGTTTGATTGAGCAAATTATTCATTTTATTTAGCCAAAATTAACTATGATTTTTTCTCTGAAGTTCTCCTAGTCCCAGCATTTCCTTTACAACACTGACATTTGGAAAGTCACAGAATAATTACATCAGAATGTTTTTTCACAGCTGTAAAAAATTGACAGTAGGTGGCCTGAACAACTAGCCATGAATTGCCTTGAAAACGTGTAGCAGAACAAATAAATCCTCTGGGAAGAAGCCTATCACTATGGTTCCACATTTCTCATGTTTTTTTTCTTTCCCTCTGGCTGGCTTGAATCATGTTTCCTATGCTGAGGCTATATATTCTATTGCTAAACTTCCCATCTATGATCAAGGAGGTAAAAGGGAACTGATTTCCCTGCTTGCTTTCTTCCTGGTCTATTACACAGGCTCAGTGACTTCCCCTTGGAAACTGAAATTCAAATATTTTCTGTTCAGAAGGCACTAAGTGCTGTATATATTCTTCATCTCCTTAAAGACTCTCTGTAAATACATTTGTATTCAGAAACATGAACACCTTGGCAGCAGAGGCAGCACCATTGGATGCCATGTCTGGATCCATGCAACAATGTAATTTGTATTGTGAAGTACTGTGGGCTCCAGCGCGAGTATCCCTCATGCACCACAGATACTCCTCTGTCTGTTTTTCTCAAAAAAAACCCAACACCATTAAAATAATCCAGTCCTTACCAGTTACCAGCTCCCAGATGAAAAAGTCAAGCAGCTGATACTGCAGGTAAAAAGGGCAGAAGGTGTGACAAGCCCAGAAAATACTTGGATGTGCTTGCAGCTACAGCCAGGTGCTTCATGGCCACGATTAATTAGGTTGGGAGGGCGGCTGGATTGCTCTCTGAGGGACATCAGCAGTTATAAGAATGCATTATATCCAGTTGCTCGAAGCCTAGCAGGCTACGTCCTGCTCTCAGATATGTGTGTTTTGCCATCTGGACTAAGACAATGCAACATACCTGGGCATCAAACCATCAGCCTGTAGGAAACACCACCTGCTTCACAATTTATGGCACATCCCTTTGCCAAATGAATCAGCAACTGCAAACACCCCCAATTCTCTCACACATCTTTGCTTTCTCAGAATACTGAGATATGACGGAGGTGAGTTATGTAATCAGGAGCTCCCAGAGCTCTGGGAGAGACACTGCACCTGGTGAGCTGGTTTTTTGAGAGTTCTTTGAGAGCTCATTTGAGAGTTCATAACTGTGGATAAAGCTAAAGTGACAACATCATCTTTGTAGATACAAAGTTATGGGTTTTAGTCTATATATTAGCAGTCTCAAAGTATTTATGAGAAGCTGGGAATTTTACAAGAGTACTGGGTCCAGAAGGCTGTGATCTACATAATTATATGGTGTGTATATGCTGAGGATGTTGACCATTTCTTTCTCTGAAATTTTATTTCTCAATTTCATTTTTATATGAACAACAGAAATTATCTTATGTTCACTATAACTATCTAACAGGGAAATAATATCAGGAAAAGTGAGTGGTTAAGGTGATCTAAACACTGATTTAATCATGATATGGATCAGCCAAGTGAAAAGGGGTTATTGGAGATCCCTTACCTTTCCCCTTCACTTTTTTTCACTTTTCTAAAGCCTTGGAATACAAAATAAAGATGTTAGACTGAGAACAAGCCTAATAGAATGCTAGGGTTTTGGGGGGAGTGGTTTATTTTTTAATGAAACTAGTTCAAGCACTGCTGGGGTTTGTCTCTTCATAATCCTTGGCAGATAAATTACAAAGGCAACACTAATATATTAAAGTATAAGGGATATGAATACCTTCCTTTGAAGCTTACTTTGGTGACCTCAGGGGTGGGCAAGCAAAAGGTTTTCCCAAACACAGCTACTCTTCTCCTCTAATCTAGTTTTTTTGACTTCTAGGTTGCATCCACTCTGCGCTAGTCCAAGAATAAAGAAAAACTGTCTCTAAAATCAAGCATCCAATTTTGATACACCTTTGAATAAAAGCACCTTAACCATTGTATTCTGTTTCTCAGGCTTGTAAAAGATTCTGTGATGGAGCTTTGATCTTGAAATTTTACTTTTCCAATTTGTCTGTCTTCTTTCATTCTAAAATCAAATGCAGTTATCAGAGAAGTCCAAGGTTTCTTTTCATCTTGGAGATAGAAAAGAGCTCAATCTGCATCTAAAAGCATGCTCAAGCCACACAGTTTGTTCCCATTATAGAGACAGATACTGAATTATGCAACAAGTTCCCAGTGAGCAATTACATTTTAATCACGGTAAAGATTTTTCTGCAAAGACACTTCTACAGATGATTTATTTCAAAAGATAGGAATTGTGCCCATATAGCTTAACTGGGAAACTGTTCAGCTTCCCCAGACAAATTTCCTGGCAGGAAGATTGTTTGAGGAGACCAGTAACTAATATTTAAACCACCTTTCTTTTTTTTTTGTTTCCCCCTTTTTTTTTTTTACAGTAAATCTTTAACACAGCATGACCTATGGTAGAAAAGTCTTAGTCTGCAGTTCCATTTGGTCACTCATAGCTTGCTTTCTTGGATTAGAAGCTCCATGAATTATTTTTACTTTTCATAAATGGATTGTGGTGTTTACAGTATTTGCCTTCTGTGCTGCTAAATTGAATAACAATATAGTACTTCAAAGAATGGCTGAAAATAGAAGTATATCACAGAGGAATGTTCCAGTGCATTTACTATCAAAATGAAAGTCTTACTGTGGGTAAATAAATGTGGTATTGTTCAGAATTAGCGATTTGCTGATCATCATGCATTAAATATAAATTTAAATAAATAGTTATATAAAAATTATAACAGTAAATATTTAAATTCAAAAGACATTAAAGATGCTTATAAACTACATCCACCTATTTAGGATCTGACATGAGATAAAGTTCAAGCTCTGCTGTCACAGTACTACCAGAAACATTTGGCACGATTGGCCAAAGGAGGAAAAACATAAAAGAGATGAGTGCATCAAAAAAGAGATGAGTGCATCAAAAAAGAGATGAGAACCCTTCTTTTATTGGTCTTTCTACCAAGGATTTGAGCATAGTTTATAATTGATATTCGTGTTTTGCTCAAAAGCAGCAATCCCCACATTCAGTTGCTTGCACAGTCACTGAAATTCAAAAGATATTTTTGGTTTTGATTGGAAAAATTGCTAGACGATGGAAGAAACATGCCAAATGAACCAGTCCTTTGCACAGAACATGCTTTTCTAGCAAGTACAAACAAGCTTGCCTGTGATTGTTTAAGCTGTCTCTGGCATTTTCGCCAGCAGAAAGGAGCAAGCTGTGAAATGGCAAGGGCCAGCCCCTTACAGATTTACAGAACACACCCCAAAATATCAGCTACACTCAGGAAACCACTGTCTGGTGAATGTTGCTCATGGACTTCAGAATTGTGCCAGGTTGCTGCAGCATGCTCCACCCTGAGACTCCAGAGAGATTTCCATTAAGTACTTTTTAACTAGCATAGGCTGCATAGCTAGTTACCTGAATCCATGTGTATGGCTATTTAAACAAACAAATAAGTAAATAGATAGACAGATGCTCAACATGGATCGATGCTATGCATTGCATAACTGCTGTTTCCATCACAAGAGGAGGATTCAGGACTTACATTTTATGACCGGTAACCAATTTTATTGAACTCTATAAAATCTAAATGGATGAAGAAATTTTACAACCTGGTCCACAGGATGCCTTCTGATCTTCTCTTAATGCTGAGTATTTGTAGTGGTTTTGTACAAGGAAAAAAAAGTAAGATAAAAGCTTTGATAGTTGCGATGCCTAGCTGTAAACAAAACACATACTAGGACATTGGGGAAATCACTAAATCACTTAGCACAGCTTGTTCCAACTCTTCTGTATCCTGGACAAGGTAGTTTGAAAGTGCAACATAATAGATATTACTGTAGCATTTCTATCTAGAATAATTAGTCTCAGCATATAATGTTCAGTAATAACCTGAATGTAATAATTTATAGGTGTACAGTAACTTCAGGTCAAGATACTTTTAGTAGTACATGTTGACTTTGGTCCTTTCAAATATGATAGTTCAGCTGTTAGCTGAAGTTTTTACATTTTCTTGTACTTTAAAAACCTTCAATATCTCAAAGAAACACCCAGTAGTAAAGATAATTCTTTCAGTAATCTATATTATCCACACTCACAATTTTATTGTGTGAATAAAATTAAATAATTTTCATCAAACCCCAGTTGCTGACTAAGCAGTACAATAATTTCTTTTCTTTTTTTTTTTATTTTTCAAATACATGGCCTGATGTATAAAGCAAGTGTAATTCAACAACTCAGAAATGAGATGGCAACCTACACAGAGACCTCACATCTCTTTATGTCACTTCTGGACAATTTAAAGACAATGTTATGATTTTTGTGCCACGTTCTCTATTTTTGAATGCTTGAGGTTGTCAATATGAAGCTGCAATAAAGCTGTGGTGAACGATTTTCTGATAAGACCCACAACATTTGTTGTGCCAAATAAAAATAAGCTAAGTAAACAAACAAACATTATTAGCTCTAGGTGTAAACAAAGTGAGGGAATTGAAGCTAATGCACTTAGATGTGTTAGCGGGGTTTGTTATGAACAGGAATGTTGAAATTCTAAACAGTATTTTTCCTCCTGTTTGCTGAAAGTACTCTCACACTTATTTTGCCACTCAGTTTTTTAGTCTATCTAAAAATCTGTCTTGTCTGGATTTTTTTCTTTCCTCTTTTACAGTCAACTTCTCCATCTTCTTTTTTAGAGCCTCCGTTTTTGACCCTTAAGCTCACACTGCCGTGACAATTTTCCTTCCTAGTCCTTGACAGAAAAGCTATTCCTTCACTTAACACAAATGTATGAGCATACTTACTTGACTTAGTCAGTGTTAGCTCAAAACTTTGAAGACAGAAAGTGGTATGTGAAGGCTTAGTGCACCGTTCAATACAGTCAGACTCCATTTAAATAATGCACCCACTGTATTTATAGAATAATTCAAAGGTGCTTGGATCCCTGAAATAACAGAAGCACATTGCATTTTCCACCATCCCAATTAAGATATGTTAAATTACTATAGGTAGACTATTTTATTTCACTGAAATGGGAGGAAACCTCAAGAGCAAAGCCAACACAAAGCTGGGTATTAGCACAAATATCTATCAGAGCTTTGTGCTGTTTATGGCACAAGTAAACCAGCTTCCCATTATGCTTTCATAATATGAGATTTTTAAAAGGTAAAGGGTAAAGCACTACCTGCTTTATGATTAATGGAGATTTTCCTGTTGAATATATAGGGGTAGGATTTCACCCCAAAGGTTTTGTTGTGGGAAATTACCTGATTTATATATGAAATACATTTTCATTACAAGTGTGCTTCAGGTTAGTAAATATGAGGGCTACAGTCAGAGGGAAAACCCAGAAGGATGACCTTACTATGTACAACAATGCTGTTACTTTATTATATGAAGAGTGTGAGCATGCTACCTCGGAAGCTACAAATTTTTATCAGCCTCCTTAGTTTTGCATTGTTTTTCCATAGATCCTGTACTGTAGCCTAAGGAAACGGACATTTAAATAGGTTTTCTTCTAAAATTAAAAGGCAAATAGTTATTATTTTCACTTTAGATTATTCATTCTTTTTGTCCTGTCAGCTTGTGAAGCCACAGTCACCTACCAGAAAACTTGCCCTTGCCATGGATTGTTTTTTGGCCCAACTCCTGCTTTATTTATGACACTCCTGGCTAGTAAGGCCTTTAAAATTTTATCCACAGGCACACAACAAAGGCAACTAGGAAATTGCTTTGTCTCTTCCTCTAGTTTCATTGTGATTGCATAAATATATCTTCGACATATTTGTATAACATCTGTACTTTGATAGGAACTTTTCTGAATATGTACTTTTACTGAGCATTTTACCATTTCAACAGATAGCATCCCTTCAGTTGAAAAGATTAGTTAGAATGAAGTTATTACGTCATTAGAAACAGCAGCTTTGATTAACACTTTACACTCAGGAGAATAACTGCATGAATTTCATTTAATGCACAGCCCCTCCCCCCAAAGAGTCAAAACTCCAAGGTACATAATATCATACAGAGATGTAAAACTGCTGTGGGAATAACTTGTAATGAGAGATAGAGTAGCCATTGAAATTAATTTACTTACAAAATTCCATTGTGATTTTCCCTTTTTAAGTAAAAATTAAATGCCTCTACTTTTTGGTCACTACCTTAGAATGGAACAGACCATAGCATAAATTTCTCGACCACTGTCAAGAACTTGCATTAAGCTCTTTGCTCAAGAAAAAAATGTAAGAACAAATTCAAAAACTGCATACAGAAAGATCATGAAAAAAACCGCAGTCATGAAAAGATGGTTTTGTTGTTTTTTGGGGTTTTTTTTAAATTGAAACCTATTTTTCCAGTTAATTTTCCAACTATTCCATGCCCTGAAAATAACAGAAAGAAACTTGACAATTAATGGATTTACTTCCCTCAGAATTCTAAAGCATCAATTTCTCATTACTACAGAGGTTTAAAAAAACCACAGGCTTTTAAAAATCTTTGTCAGAGGACATTTTGCTGGACCAGCATTTTGGCACTCTGATGATGCAGAATTATTTTCCAACACCGCGGATACTGCTTGAAGGATTTTGAGATAGCTTTTTTCTTGTACATTTTCCCTTTTAATATTGCTGAATTTGTGAGCAATTTGGATTTCAGAGCCACTGTAACTTCCAAAATCTGTTTCTGGGCTTTCATTATGATATTAGCAAGACTTTTACAGATTGCTAATGATGCAACTATGTATCACAAATAATACAGAGGTATTGAATCATTAACTTTACAGTAACATATGTTTTCTGATACTCTTGTGATTTTCTCTCACTTAAAAAAAAAATCTGCTCAGATCACCCAGAAATGGTTGTATTTTCTAGAAGAATATGGAGGAGAAATGTCATGTTTCCCCATTCCTGTTCAAAATCTCTTTTACCTACTAATAGCGAAGGAAAATGCAGGAAAGTACCTGGCACAAAAGCCAGGACCTGGTGCTGTCCTCCTGTAAATAATGGGCCTCAATCATCAGGTGACAGAATCAGGCTCCTTATTTATGGTTGCCCACCCCTCCCAGACTGAAATGATGCCTGTCTGGAATAAGAAGAGGCAAGCATTTGGGCTCTGCACATGCAGTGCACACTCTCAGTGATGATGAATACAAGTTCTCCCAAGCTGAGAGAAGGTGGGGCAGAACTCAATTTTCTGCTTCTAGAGTGCTCACCTCAACCAATTGGCCTAGGGATACTTTTAACAACCGATTTTTAACGGTGATGTTTGAAAAATAAGTAGTCTGAATTGCCTTCTGCAGCTCTGAATTTATTTAGAAAAAGTAAATTTTTCCAAGCTGGTTGAACTTCAGCTGTGTCAGGTTCACACTGCACACATACTGACAGCAACAGAGTGTGTATTCTTTACTGAGAGGCAAGAAGCATTATCTCAGGGGCAGGATAAATGCAACTATGACTTCTGAGCTGGGCTGTGGTTCTCCAGCTCAAATTGCATAGAGAGAGGCTCGTGTCCATCCTAACAGAGACAAATGTGTCTGAAGTCTGCCTGCACTACGCTTGGGCAGAATATGACCCTCTTAATGTCACCTTTAGAGATTTGGGATTGGATTCTTCCCTTTGTGGGAGTTAATATATGACATCTATGGCTTCACTTAAACTTTCAAAAATATGGGATTTAGGAAAGGATAAATGGGATTCATGTCAAATAGTGTGAATAATTTCACTCAGAAATCATGAGAGTTGAACTTTAAAATAGGAAAAAAGGTATTGACAGAGTTTAAATTTATCTACAATGTGAAAAAACAGGTATGCACAACTGACATTAGGCAGAATCACATGGAGAATTATTGTTACATTAAAATTGTCAAGATAGAAAGTGATGTGCTATAACCTCACAGAGTAGTCTGCTTTTGGTCCAGGACCATTTTAATTAGCTTTTTTGGGGGGTGGAACACAGATGAGAGTAATCTAATTCAAAGAGGAAAAAATTGGAGAGGAAATTTCAAATACTTTTGAGGTAAATGCTTTTAATAAAAGAACCTTAGAAAATTATTGTCTTGGTGAGCTGGAGGAATTGCTAATGTGGTTGAACGTAGATTCAATTACAAATTTACAACATTCACTCTTCTCTTAAAGGAAAATCAAAACCAGGAAAACTTCTTTGCCGAGGAAGTCAGGAAGGAAGGAATGATTATACATAACTTGATTTTTTTTCCTTCTTTCACTCATGTTTGATAAACACTTTCTGCAATTGTGATCAAGGTTTCATTTTTTGAATAACACCTTATAATGAAGTATTATGTAGACAACAGATACTGCAAGAACAAAATCAGGCTCAGAGAAAATAAATGTAACACCCACCTTTTCTAAAGAAAGCATTTCTCTTGTACGGTTGCTGCATTTAAAATAAAACATGCATAAAACATAAACATATGTAGCAATATGGTAGATATTAAATAAAAGATAGATCATCATTTGTTTTCACCTTTCTAACACTAAAAAGCTCCAGCAAATTTTGAGGTACTACAAATATACTGACACCTGTAAAACTAATCTCTCTGAGTTGTGTCATAAGTAGCAAATACTCATTATATTTTAGTAGAACAGCCTGTTTAACTCACAGAAATTTCACGTAACCTTGTTCAAAACAGAAATAAGAGTCAAGATTGTACACTTAGTATTTTTACTAGAGAATATATTTATAGCTAAAACCAATTTTTTTTATAAAGCTGCAGCAAAACCTTTGTATTATAAAGTTGGTGAATACAAACTCTTAACTACAGTATTGCACACATTCTTTCAATGTACTGTAACGCTAAACACCTAATCAATAAAAGCTCATTAAATACTCCCAAGCAACAGCAACTACAACAAAAACCCAACAAAAAAGGCCAGTCTAATCGGGGAAATCTGCATGTTTTAAACAGCCAGTTGAAGGTCTTGTCCATCAATGTCTATTTCAATTCCGAGGGCACCATTGACAAGCAGCTCTGTGCTTCACTAAGAGACACTGGTCTGTGAACTGATTTGGAGGTCACCTGTCATTTTAAAAATGCGATCAATACAATCCTGAAACGGTCCTCAGTTTCATTTAATAAGTGAGAAAGGAATAGGTCAGTGATGCCCCAGTGAATTGCCTGTTATTTTCTGAAAGGCTTTATTTTTTTATCAGTGTACATCAAGTTCCCCTTGCACTTTTATAAGTAATGGAATTTGCATATTTTCACACTGACAAAATCCCTGAAGAAGACGTATTAACACGTTCTTTAATAAAATATGGGTGAGATTTCCCATATTTTCACATCCATGAACTTGTTTTTAGTTCTAAAGGGAAAACAAGCCCTTTCACTGATTGCTTAATGGTTTGTCAGTCTTACACTAGAGAAAATAACATGAATAGCAGGAGGCAAGGAGAACTTAAATGGTATTTCTGATTTTATTTTTGAAACCACTAAATTCTACAGGTAGTAAATGGTGTTTAAAATAAAAAAGACAATGTCTTGCTTGAACAATTGTCAAAACCATTATTTTCTTGATAAAAAAAATACTTTCTTTTCAGCTGAAAAAGTTAATTTAATTTAAGCCCTTTGCATGAAAACATTATTATTTCTGCTTTGTGACAGGAGGAAATAGAAGTTGCCACAGCAGCGGTAAAAGTGGTTTTCCACCAATGATGTCTAACCATTAAATTGATTGCTCCACGTATTTTTGTCTACAGGTGGAGATTTAAAAGTTGCACATATTTTCTTGAAAACACAGAAACTATTTTGCGGAGTACTGTTAGAAAATAGCAGCAGAAGTTCACCAAGCCTAACTGGGGGGCCATATCTCAGCAGGGACAGCAGCCTTGAGCTGCACTTGTGGTCCCAGGTGAGTGCAACTGAGAGCCCTCACTTCCCACTGGCTCTGGGTGGCTCAGCAGGATCCAGACATAAAGGAATAAAGAATGAAGGGAGAAACCAAAAGAAGGTGGAGCTCAGACTGTGGAGATCCAAAACACAGTGTGCTCTGGACCACCGGAAGGTGCTCAAAGTAAACACAATGTGGTCTCCCTTCTTCCTGACCTTGTCCCTTCCAAAGATAAATGAAACAAACACATGTGCATGTCATCTTGGCAGATGCCAAAACACCTCACTCACAGCTACCTATTAGCAACAGCCTGTCTTCCACCTGGAATGCAGCTGTCTCCTCTTAAATCCAAGGAGATTCCTCCTCAGCAACTTTTTAGCAAAGTCCAATCGTATACACATCCATCGTCCCTCATCTCTTGCGGCATTTGGTCTCAACCATTTGACCAGCCTTGAACTCCTGCTTTCTAGGTGCTTTGCTGGATTGCCTGCCACGTATCAAAGGTGGGAATTCACTGTAACGTTGTCAGAGTTCTGCTGGTTCTGCTGAGTTAGCAGTTTAATGCCATGGAAGAAAAATGGCAGGCACGGTGTTTGTCACCACTGCTGACTTCCCTGGCCTCTGCACTTCAGACTGTAGGTCTTCAGTCCCAGAGCTGGATCAACTCACGTGACCTCAGCAGTGGCTTCACCCTGGGGTTTTCCAAGGACTTTTGCTCAGTCTGCCTTGTGATGCAGTGCCTATCAAGAGGTGAGCCCTGGGCATGATCACCTCAGTTGGTGAAAATGCCCCCTGCATGTGCAGGAGACTGCTGAAACAATTGCTAAGGGCTGCAGGCTTTTTGATTCAGGACAACTTGTACACTGCTTTCTAAGCCACTTCAAGCTGTCTGGCACCGTATTGAAGGGACGTAAGATTTCAGGACTGGTACTTTTGTTCTGACTTCCTTAGCTTTTTGTTCATCTTTTCTGGATTGCAGCAAAATGCGCTAGCTGCCTCAGGGTTTGCTTCAGACGTCTGTGGCCTGTGAAGGATAGCTTGGCATCCTTGCTACTCACTGGATTCTCTTCATATCCTGCAGATGTTACTTTTCCTTTGATGTTTGTGTAAGCCAGAACTTCTCTGCTCTGTAACATTACTGAGCATTTCTCCAAAGCATGATCAGAGACCAAGTCTTCAACATAGCTGGAAATGAAGCAGCACCTCTTTTTCATTTTTCTATGGCGTGATCTTGAATCTGTGCACATCTTTTGATCACCTGTGAAGTTTCATACCCTTTCAAAGCTTCCAGGTACACTTTGATAATTTTTAATAACTGAAATAATTTTTCTTCTTGCATTTCCCAGATAATCATCTACAAAGACAGCAGTATGAGCCATGGGGTATTTCTTGTGTCCTATGTCTAACTCTTCTCACTTGCAGCCTACTCTTCTTTTAATGATCTCCATTTAAATTGCAATTCAAATAAAAGGAAAAGAAATTAAAAAAAACCCACAAAAATTCACATTTACTGAAAATTATTTTCTTTTGAAAACTTTACTAAGTCACCTAGACATTCTTGAAAGGAATTCTGTTAGGAGAGCAGACTGTGGTTGCCTTATAAGAAGAAAGTCGTGCTCAGATCCCAAACCCCAGGCTTCTGTACTTGGGATAGGACATAAACAGTTACCCCATGGGGTAGTTTTGCCTTGCTACACCAATTAGATCAGAACCACAGACCAAGAAAGATGAGTCAGACTCATGGCCAGTATTGAATAAAAAGAAAAACCAAAGCCAAGTCTTTGGATGCTGGATACAGTATATCCGTATCAGTAAACATGAGACTCCACCTGGCAACCCACACAGCTGGCTAATTGGTTTCATTTAATCCTGAGCCATATTGGAAGCAGGGGCTTGTTGAAAACTCTTGTTCACAGGCAGCAACTCAGTGGGTAAGTTTTGTTCCCTTCTTCAAGTTGTTTGTGTGTGTAAGTAAAATTTCACGTGAATTAGCCTACCATTCTAGTAAGAAAAAATTAAAATCAAGCTAGTGGGGGTTTTTAAAGTTTCTTCTGAATCTACTGACACCAGTAGTAATTTGGCTTCCACAAGGAGAAAAAAAGAATAGAATATATAGACTGACAGTTCAAGTGAGTTTTTTTTCATTCTCATAACATTGGCAAGAATATATTGCCTCATGCTTGTAGATCCTCAGAAGTTGAGTAGTGCTTTTTTTCTTTTTCTTCTTTGTTTACTAGATAGGCAAAGCCGAAAGCCGTGTTATTTTTCTGAATAGATGGATTTCTTCCAGTTTCAGCTGGTAACTTTCTTATCTTGAAAAGCCTTTATCAGTTTCAAGAGCTGTTCATGTTGCTAAAGAAGGAACCTTTCTTCAGGTGACGAAAACAGACATATCCTGTTTGTTATAAGGAAAGGAATGTGATTTATATTCTCACCTTTTTGTACTTGCTACATTCTCTGCTGTTAAATTACAAGTACTTTAGCTGTAGACATTTGCTCTTTCTGTATAAAATAAAAACCTATAGACACACTTTCACCACAGAATTCTTCTGGTGTCAGTTAATGGTTTCTCCAGATAAAAAGTCAGGACAAAAAGAAGTGTTCCCTAAAGAGAGGCAATTGCACCAGGAGCAACATAGCAATACCTCAGCCTCGGACATATCTATTTAAATGTACTTGAGCCAGACTGAATTCTAAAGATGCAATAAAGCTGTGCAACAGCCAAAATAGCTGCTAAGGCAGGCACAAGTGAGAGGGAGGAAAAGGAGTGAAAAAGCCCCGAATGACAATTGTTATGGATTTCTCTGCAGCAGTAGTTTTCATGACTCTTACCCACAATATTGATATTCGAAAATGTTCTGAAAGATCCACTTGTGTAGTGCACTTGCACCCATCTCTACCTCTTTTTTTTCCTCCTTTTTCCAGTATCCGAAATATACTGACATATTACAGAGTTAATAGTGATTTGTGATGAGCCAATGAGCCTTTCTCAGAGCAGTTGCAAATCTATTCATGAATTCCTGGTTCATGGATGTAAACTCTTGCTCAAAATCTGAATACTTTATTCATAAATAAAATTATTTGAGATGGAGAGAAAATAATTCAGTTTGGTTTATTAAAACTCCAGGTGGCACAGTGTATTCGTCTACAAATACATTTCAGAAGTTTGTCTCACAGGGCACAGTGTGCTGTGTGCATGAGAGAGATTATTATTCTAAAAACAGCACGTGTCAATTCAGCATGGATTTCCTGGTGTGAAGCATGGGGATTCTGATTATTATTGTGGAAACTTGGAGGCTCTTCATCCAGCCATAGTCCTAGTTAGACTCATCCTTGCTTTGTCCGTGTCTGGATGAAACCTAGGTCATATCCAAGTGCAATGGTGCCTCACATCCCATATGGAGTTTTATCAGGCTGCTGCACCCACGCTGCTGTCAGGAGCAGGCAACTTGAGCTTTCCCTCTTCTTAGTCATTCCTGAGTGATATCCACTCTCATGGGCCAAAACTCCACCACAGAGCTGATGCAGCCAGCTAGGGGCTTGTAGGGCAGGTATTCCCTGGGGGAGCCTAAGACACCCTTTGGCCTCAAGAGCTAAAAGCAATGCTCAGTTGGAGAAATTATAGCAGTGTTGTTGCTTTCTGCTGGCTAAATAGCATATAACATAGAGGATCTGAATAACTTCCTTGGCACAATAATATTTCCTAATAGCAGTGTTTTAGTTGGCGTAATATAAACATAAATGCATGAAAGGCTGTAGGGGGACTATCTATTATTAGCCAGATGCTACCCTTGAGGAAAAGTTTCCAGAAGACAGAAGCTGCCCTCGATCAGTGGGATTTGGTTATTTCTCTGAAACCTATGAATCTGGACAGGCAAACAACATCATCTGTCCATTATATAACTTAAATATGAGTAATATGAGATTTAAATGCTTCTTTTGTTTTTTCGTTTTGAGAAAGGTCAAAGGGTCTCCAACTAAAAAAAAATACTGAAAATGGAAAAAATATTTGTTGTTATTAAGTAAATATCTTTTTCAGGACCTTTTACAGGTTTTTTTTTTCCACACTGTTTTAATACTGTGCTCACTTTAATTCTGCATTTGACCCATTTAGTCTTTTTTAACCGTGTTGTGCTTTGCATCTTCTGTGTGACATCCAGCACTACGTGAACATTTCCCAACTTCCCAAAGCAATTTCCACTTTAAACATATTTCCTGAACATTAATGTTATTTTACAAAAGTACTTTAATGTTTTGTCTTTGATTTTCAAGACAAGGTGCTTTTTGTTTATTTGTTTGTTTTGCAGGTTTTTTTCTTCACTTCTTTGAAGCTTTAATGAAGCATCACCCTTTGTTTTTATCTTTTTTTTTTTTTTTTAATTGGAGAATTAATAGATTGGCAAAAGGATCACAAGCACCCATTTTATACATTTTCTAAAAAGCTTTGTGGTGCTGGCTTACTAATTATCCTGGGATTGTTCTTTGCTTTTTTGGAACCTCATTTGTGGGATACCAAGAAACAAGCAATCTCAGCACAAGTAAAATGAGTTACCAGACCATGGAAAATTCTTTCATTTGGGCTTCATCTGTTATGTGTTGAATATTTCTCGTGATCTGCTGAGTACCTTGTACCTCATTCAAAAGGAAGTGAAGATGCTGCACATTTTGCTGGACTGATCATTTCTTTGTGAGCCTTTGCCACTCTCACTGAACAGCATTAATGACATTCTGGCTCGGGATTTCAACTTACCTTTGATAAATATTTTTGACTAACAAGGTACTTCTAGGCTACCTGTAACTTGCCAAACAATTCTATTTAGAAAAGAAGAGCTACATTCCTTAGTCTAGCAGCCTAAGATGACTCATAGACTTCCTGAATACAAATCAGTGTTTTGGATAAGAGAGGATGGGCTTCAGCATTCACTGTCAGTCAGACAATTAAACAAAGCAGATGTCAGATGACACTTTGCATTTAGCCTGGCAGTTTGGGGTAGCTGTCTTGCTTTTAGCAAAATAAAATGTGCATTCATAAATGGAATTGAAAAAAGGAAATGAACCAAAGAGTATCCCTGTGTGTACACATATGAATTTATTCCTAAGTTTCTGTAGATTATATAAAATAAGTCTTGCTGTGCATATGAACCAGGGAGCTCATTTTCCTTTTTCATTTGTCCAGCCTTGTTATTTTGAAAAACAATGGCATTATACATTATTAAATGTATTTCAGACACAAGTGTCTGAGTGTATGGTCAAAATATTGCAATATGGTGAGATTGCTTCAGGAAATATATATTCAGGTAAATTCTCCCAGATAATAGTGTATTGTGACTTTAATATCTGGCATTAATATACCTGAAAATGTTATACTTTAGGTTGAGTCAGCTTCTGTTAAAAGATGTTTGTGGTACAGAAATAAAACATAAATCCATGATAAATGCTTTTGGGTTTTTTTACCCATTTTGTAGCAATATAAAAATCCCATTATTTTATTTGCATTTTTTTAATTTTTAATGATAAAACAAATAGGGATACAAGTTCTAACACTAATGCAAATAAAGTGATGACATGTGGAAAGTAAATTCCCAACAACCAAACAGGCATGGTCATCCCTCATGAATATATACCTTAGGGCTGGGGATATAAAGGTCTGTCCTCATCGTGTGAAGATAAATTGGAAGAAAATCCAAATCAAGCTGTAACTAGTGCATTCATACCACTGAGCTACAGGGATTTCACTTAGGATTGCAGTCACATTAGGTTCTTAGATAGGCAGTGAAGAAAGAGAAGGCACTGTTGCCTAAAAGCCTCTTTTGTGACATCCTAATTTGCACTGTTGAGGTCTTTGCTACTTCCCATTAACCATAAATGTAGCCATGGGTGACTACACTGATGCCTTAGGGTTTTATCTTATGTGCCACAAATAGGTGAAATGAATCAGATCAAAACAGTGAAGTACATGGAACTGGTAGGGTGTTTTGAGATATCTGAGAATATGACTTATATAGAGCACTTACACATTACTTTTGGGAATCTCAAAAGCCAACAGGGAAGCAGTTCAGTCCATGCAGTCATACAAGGTTTTGGCAAGTGCTGGAGAATACGGCAGAGGCCAGGGGAGTAAGATGAAAGCATCACAAGAGTGATTTATCCAGTGAGCACGGCAGTGCCAGAGCAAGTATTAAAATGGTGGAACTGATGTTAAAAAGTGAGGAAGAAAAGCAAATATCGAAATGCTGCGGAATGTGGCTGAGCATCCAAGGAAATCTTTAGTATGTTTACTTCACTTAATTTCGAAGTGAGCAGAAGTTACAAATTTGGAGAGGACACACATTGAGAGAAGACCAGAAGCAATACAGCAAAGATCTCCTTCATAACTTCAGTCAGGAAGAAGGTGAAGGGAATCTTCAGAGGGGATGCCAGAAGTGACTGGAAAGGGGTTGCCTGCCCTGACCTTTTAGCCCTGTCCTCAGTAGTCAGGAAACCTAAATTGCAAAGACAGCTCCTCAAGTCCCACACTGAGGAAATTAGACCTAGGATTCAGCTTCCTACACAAGTGATATATTTATAGAAATCTTGGTTTTCTCAGTACAATTTTAATACTACATTTTGTAAATCAGTTAGTCAAAAAGCCTTACTTGCAATATAACATACCTGCTTCAACGTCACAGATTTGTTTTGAATTGACAGCTCCAGGATACAATGAGTAATTAAGAATACTCCGAGTGGATTCGCCTTGAGACTGCGAAGAGTTAACTCCCTCTGTTGACTTCGGGCATGATTTCTTGGTTCACTTTCCTGGTATTGATTGGACTGGTATTTATTTTTTGTGCTTTCAGAAATTTTGCTGTTTGTATTAAAGTAGGCAATATTTTCCCCCTTCCTGCATCACCCACACTCCCCCACCTTTACTCTCAGCTAAAGACTGATTAAGAAAACACTCTTTATATGGAACATTGGTCTAAATCTTCTGCCTTAAGAGAATTATCCTCAGGAAAACAAGCAGAATACATAAAATTTTTCTACCGTCAAATACATGAATCACCACTAAACCTGCTAATTTATTTTTACATTTCTGAGTCCACTCTTTCCCTCTGCCAACCTCTGTTTCAAATATGAACATAGGAAACAATAATCTTTTGGAAGTGTTGATTTTCAGCTAGTTATATCCATTTAGCTGAATCCAAGACATATGCACTGTCAATAGCAGGAATCTTACACCCAAGTAATATTCTTTTCACCTTTGCTGCAAGCTTCAGACCTCAGGTGTTTTAGCACTGTGCCTAAAAAGCTGGTCTCCACTTCCCATTGGCATGGTCTTACTTTTGCTGCTGCTGCCAAGGGCAGCAAAGGGTCTTCGTGGATGTCTAGTTGGGCTCTCAAGAATCAGGGATCAAGGCTGAGCCCCTGGGAGCCCCTGGACTATGGACACAGATCCCAGAGGAGGCTTCGTGTCCACAGAGACTCAGTGCCTACTTTCACGGCCATGAACATCCTCATTCTTCACAGAAGCTTCTCAGCCTGGCCAAACACTTCTCAAAATCTGTGTGACTCCTTTCAGCCACGCTTCACCACTGGCCACTCACTTGAGCTCTACACCTGGTCTGCTGCCACAGATTTGTACTTTGTTCCCAAGAAGGCAGAAGAAAGCTTGTTTGGCCTTCATGTTGGGGAAAGCAAAACTCAATTGTTTCTTGTGGTGCTGAAAAAAAAGCTTTTTACTGGCTTTAAAACTAAAAGTAATTGATCTGAATCTTGAGTGATCACTTCAAGGTTTAATTTAAAATAAACAGTTTTCAGCAGACTAGACACGAGTAAAGGATGAAAGGTTTTAAAAAAAAAGTTCATCTTGATTGAACAAAACATCCATAATTTATAAAACACTTTGCTAGACAGGTTAAAGCTCTTTCTTGAAGGTTTCAGATGCCATTCGACTATTAAATGATAAATACAAATGTCAAATTTTCCAAAAGTTCATTTGTTATTTAAAAATATGTAAGCATTCTTCCCTGAAGGCTTGGGGAAAAGCTCTTCACTCTTTCCTGGAGCAAAAATACTATGTCTTGGATGAAAATTCTCATCTCCCAAAATATATCTATGGTCTCACTTTTACAGTATCCTACATTAATGATCCTAGATCAAATTAATAATTTTATACAATCTGACCAAACAGTTCTTTGAAAGGTTCTGCTAGTGAGGAAGGGATATACTGGGACATAAATCCAAGGAAATCAATAGATAAATGACAAATCATTTCAAAGGGGCAAGCACTTCCTCTTAGAAGTCAGTCTAAAATCTATCTTTAGAAGGTTTTATTCCTTATTTTATGGGAGGAGGTATCGATTCCTTAGACAGTGTTAACCCACAGAATTCTCTGTTATCTCAAAATTGTTCTGTGATTTTGAGAGACATGTAAAAAAAAGCTGAAAATTCTAGTAGAGTAGGAGAACTAGCAATAAAATAATGATGGATCAAGTCTCAGAAAATAAAGCCTGATTCAGCTAAATTAACAGCAGCTGTGAACTTTTCTGGAGAAGCTTTTCTGTGTAATTGGGAGCAGAAGTCAAACCTCAGTTGTGCAGCATCCTCAGTGTTGGCAATACTTGAGACAATCCACCTGGCATCTTTCTGCCACATTTGCCTCAAAGGAGATTAATCTGCTTTTTAAATGGAACACGTTGTTCTGTTATCCCCACCTTTTCTTGAGTGAAGAAGCTTTACTATGGTGTTAAGCTATATGGATATCCAGACATCTCATTGCCAATTAACCAGTGTTTCTGCACTTTAAGGGTTTACTTTGATATAAGTAGCATTCTTTAGTATTGAGGCATATAGAGAAAGCTAGTAAGTTCAGTTATAACATCTCTTTCAGTCTTTCCCCTGACTGACCATCATCTGCAAACTCTTCACTTAATCCTTCTTTCTTTTCAGATGTTGTTTCAAAACAGTTTATTTCCTGCAAACTTAAAATTATATGGGTGAATATAGTACAACTCCAGAGACTGGGAGCTTCTGGAGGTATAATGCTTATTTTATACTGCATTCCTGGAGCATGTCTGTAACATGTTTATAGAACTACAGAATCAAGTAGTTTGACATGAAAGAAATGTTTAAAGAACATCTATTCCAACCATCTCCTACCATGGAGAGGGACATCTTTCAGTAAATAAAGTTGCTCAAAACCTCATCCACCATGACCCTGAATGCTTCCAGAGATGGATGACCCACAACTTCTCTGGGCAACCTGTTGCAGCCTTTTACCATCCTCATCCTAAAAAATGTCATCCTTATATGCAATTTAAATTCACCCTCTTTCACCTTAAAACCATATCCTCTTGTCCTATCACTACACACCCTTACAAAAAGTCCCTTTCCAGCGTTCATGTTAGCCCTTTTAGGTATTGGAAGGCTGCTCTAAGGTATCCATGGAGCCTTCTCTACCCGAGGCTGAACAATCCCAACTCTCTCAGCCTGTCTGCATAGAAGATGTATTCCAGCCCTCTGACTCCTTTGTGTGGCCCTCCTCTGAAACCATCCAAATGGCTCCATGTCTTTCTTGTACTAGAGAGCCCAGGACTGGATGCAGTAAGTGTTTAAGTTCAAAGCAAACATTACTTTTTGTTCAGTTGCACTGCCTGTATCTTGTGTGCCTCAATTAGCTATTTTTAAGTATGGATATTGAAGTATGGAGTGGGCTGTTTAATGCTCTGTCTTGAAATATGATCAGGACACAAGTGTACTACACCATCTGGCTTTGAAAATTCAAGCCTGGTTTTAAAAACTGTTGCCAAAACCACTGTGTGGTACTATATATTGCCACAGCCTCATTGTTTTTCTGCTATGGAACTTGCTTTCCCTGACCTATAGAGCAGGAAGACAGCAGACAGCTCACAGAGCTGCATCTTGCCTGTGATACTTAGAGGTGAATGAGGCTTCTGTGGAAGGAATGCACAGAAGTACCTGACCACTGGGTGGATGGATCTAGTTCCAGATCTTCACACAGATTTCAGAGATTTTCCAGTTTCTGAAGTGTCAGAAATAGAGCATGGATTTGGATAGAAGAAACCACTAGGGAAAACTCCTCACTTTCTCAAAAAGGTTTTCAGAAAAAATGTAAGTGGTTCTGAATGATTATTTCCAAGTTATACTATCAAACGCTTACTGCTGTTGCAGCAAATCAGTGAAGTCCTAACAAGGATGAAATGAGAGCATTCTCCATTTTCTTGTTAACAGGGAAACTGAGCAGTACAAAGTAGATCTCTATCTCTAGCTGATTTTTCTTTTCTTCTTTTTTTTTTTTATTCTGAATCAAGAACAGGTTTTTCATAGTAATTCTTCTTTTTTTATTGAATATATATTTGTCTCTGCCTGTGAGAAGATTTAAAAAAACCCCACATCATTGACTGAATTCCTATAGGAGTCAGCACCCTATGATGTGTGAATGCTGAGCTGCAAAATGCATCCCATGAGCAGCAGAAAAATACATTCTTTCAGGTACCTTTGCCCCTGTTACCCACCTTGTTCAGATTCATGTTTCTTGCACTGTGAGACTGGGCTCCCTGGGGCAGGTATTGACCTCTTCGTTGCAAAGCATCAGCAAGCCATTCATTGAAAATTAAGTGAAAGGAGCATCTTTTTTCTTTTCTTGTGGGATCAGTTTTACTTATGAGGAAACAAACAGAGAAGTATCTCTGTTCTTTAACCAAAAAACCAAGTGTATTTCTGCACTTGCCAACTCTTAAATAGAAACAGATTGAAAACAAGAAGAAAAATTAAACTGGTCTCCTCACATATTTTTTTTAACAGTATCCCAAAAGAAGCCATTGATTTTTGTATTTTCACTAGCATAACTCTTAACATTTTTCTAAAAAAGTTGCTTATACTTAGTGTGTGGCTTGTCACATTTTTCATTACTGCAGAGGCAAGCCTAGCCTCCGTTAAAAGTCTGGGAAATCCTGTGTTATCAGATAAGGTAGGTTATCACCAGTTGCAAACTGCAACATTTTCATCCTGTTTTACGGTGGCAGTTTTCCTCAGAAAGCTTTTTGAAAGCATTAAATTCTCATTTGGATATACCTAGGCAGGTAGGCAAGGAGTTTTACCTTACCTGCCAGTATCCTTTCCCAGTCTGTGCAGTATTTGAGACTCTCAAAACAGGGTAGGACAGAGCTCTGGTAAGATTCAGGTGAGAGAGCAGAGCTGGAGCTCTGGGAAAATGTACCAGTGGCACTGCTGAGGGTCAGCTCATTGTAGCATCTGCAATTGGGAGAGTAGTGCCAGGCTATAGGCGTATGCCCTTCAATCCCTACCAAACAGACATGGAATAGGCCAAGGAATCAAGGGAATAATCAGCAGGCAATAATGAGGCTCTGTTCTTTCTGCCCCTTATATTAATCCAACAGCAAACAGCTTCTCTGTGCCTTTCCTATGCCAAAGTTTGAGCAGGGAAAAAAAAAGCCCCAGCAGTCTCTCTAAAGCATTACTGCATAAGTAATGATGTAGTTTTACTCACTACCTGTGGCTCTGCTCAGAGTCACCACCGAACTTTACAGCATCTTTTGTGTGTTCCTTAAAGGTTATGCTTTTTTGGGGTTCTTTTTAGTAAAATGAATTCCAAAGCATCTCCCCTTCCTCTGTCACTTCTCCCAGTGGTGGAAAAATAATTTAGCAAAAGCCTGAAGCGCACTCCTGCTCTTTCGTCCAGCTGCTTCTGAGTACTAACAAGCATTGCAGCTAACGGACATCGAGTGCTACGACATATGATGTCTTTGAATCTTCAGAAATATTAATGTAGCTGGGGAAAATGACACATAGGGCCTCACCACTAACAAAATATGAAATTGCACTCTATGAGAAAATAATTCGGAATTTAGTGTAATAGAAGGAAGTTGTTTCAGACCTTTAGTCAAAGATTCTGCAGTTAAATGATTTTATGGGAAGTCTGTCTTTTTTATTTTTACTTTTCTTAGTGTCTCTCTAATACAAGTGGAGTTTATCCCTGTGTGCTGATATTAACATATGTTGGTAGAAGTTATCGGTTGTTTTTAGCCTCAGTACTCTGCACGCCAAATATTTTTCACTTCTGAGAAAAGCACAGCTCATCAATTGCAGGACCCTACATTTGCCTTTGCTGAATTTCAGATGGTTAAAGTGAATTAAAGTGGTGTCAGCAGTCTGTGTTGCTAAATTGTTTTTAATCCAAAGTGACAGGTAGTAATTTCTAATACTCTTTACCATAGCTAATAATAGAAACATTTAGGATTCAATTAAATACCTCGAGAAAGCATGAATTTTCAGAAATACTGAACTCTACCATTCTGTAATTGGTAACAATATAGATATGGACAGAAACTGGAACTCTCCAATTAAACATCTATTACATTTTAATGCATCCTGTAGATAGAGGGAGAGTAGTGTTCTTGCACCTCTTTTTTTTAGAAGGACTTTTGAAATTATCACATGAGAGTCTTATAAACAAACAATGGAAATACTGTCCGGATAAAACAACTGTTATATGTACACAAAATTAGAGGAAAATTATTTTAGGAAAGAATAACTGTGGCTCCTTTCAGAGTAAAGAAATGTTTTTGTGTGGTATCACAAAAGTCTATCCAACACTCTGCAGTATTTTTCATTCATGACGGCAGAAGAAAGAACATCTTTATTAAATTTTCAGATGCTATGAAGCTCCACGTGTGCAGATACTTTGGAAGATAAGATTTTTTTTTTTAAAAATTTATCTGTTTTAGTAATGTGCTTAAGTGAAATATAAGTCAGCAGCACAACTCATGAAACAAACCCCGTCCCCAATCGTGGTATAATCAGAGAAGTTTATTAAAAGTGTACATAGCTTTTATAATATTTTCACCATCAGGTAAGAAGACTGTGAGCCTGGATAGCCAATAGTATAGTTGTTAATAAGCAATCTAACCAATAATATTTGTGATCAATTCCCTAATAGCAACATCAGACTTTTCTCCCAAAGATAAATGCACGTATAATCACTCTCTCTGCAAACTACTGTGCACCTGATACTTGTTACATTTTTTAAAACTTTGTTACATCTCTCCTGCTTTGACTGAATAGTCCTTTCTTTCCAACTAAATGCTCTTTGTTCTCTCATTTATAAGTTTCCTTTGTTTTCTTTCCCTACGCAGCAGGAGGGAAGGATTGTATGGTGGCAGGGAAATCCTGTGATACAAATGCAAACCAGGATATAATGTGTTTTGCAGAAAAGGCCCTGAGGGTTATTATGGACTACGAAATTAATATTTGCCAACATTTATTGCAGTATTGTGAAGAAATAGGTTCTCTGTTGGGCCATACAATCCACAAAGCCACACAAACTTTTTGAAAATAGCTTTCACTTTCTTTACTTCCCTTCCAATCATTTACTTTGAGCAGTGATCCAAAGAAACATAGAATAATTCAGATTGGAAGGAAACTGTAGTCAAACCTCCTGCCTAAAGTAGACTCTCTGCAGTAGTCTGCTTCTCACCAGCCTCCAGGTAAAGTGTGACCTATTAGCCCAGTCATCCAGGTATTGTTTTTATGGGCCTGGGTTTTCACTGTTCTGAACCCAACGAGGTACAAATTTAGGAATGGTCATGAGCCAGAGGGGCTTGGGAATATTGGGAATCAACAAGCTGTAGAAAAGGTGACCTGAGGGAAAAAAATTAAGTATTTGGGTTGCAGAGTCAGAGAAGGAAAGCCTGGAAGTTGCTGTGATAACAACCTTCAAATGCGTTATGGTAGCCCACAGAGGAGCTGCAGAGAAGTTAGTGCAATCAAATTCAAAGGCATTCTAGAAAAGGAAGGTGATTTCCACCACTACCCCCTGCCTGCTTCCTTCCCCCTCCCCACCCCACCCCAAGTATGTCAATATGTCAATAGATTCATTTTTCACACTTTTACTTTCATAAATTTCATTCATTCAACATGC
This sequence comes from Lycocorax pyrrhopterus obiensis, assembly GCA_014706295.1. Lineage (NCBI taxonomy): Eukaryota > Metazoa > Chordata > Aves > Passeriformes > Paradisaeidae > Lycocorax > Lycocorax pyrrhopterus. The sequence goes on along the minus strand of JACSVZ010000001.1, from coordinate 42,879,989 downwards.
TCTCATACTCTAAGTGGTCTGTTCAGGATCACTTGAGTGCAACAGAGATCAGGGTACGAGTCCTTGTCCTTTGGTTTTCTCTATTTGGTGGCAACAAACCAATTTTTTGACAGCTCTTTCATGCACTGTAGGAGTCAACAGCTGGATGGTCATTTCTCCCAGAATCTAGCTTAACTCAGCTTCCCTAATTCTTAGGCCATTTTGCTGCCCATTGTATGTTTTCTCTTCATTGGTACACTAAGTTTTTCTGACGGGCTAAAAAGAAAAGGATTGATAACTATGATACGCTATAACCTTGTTGGCATCCTCCTGAAGCTCATGTGCAGGTTCTTCACTGATGAGACATCTGTTATCAATACAGGTCACTCTTACAACTCTCTGATGTGCGTTTCTTTTGTTCTTTTTCAAACACATATTTCCAGTCATACTTCACTCATAAAGACCTCCAGAGTTCTCTGCAAAGAATCTTTACAACAGGTAATGATAAAGTTGCATTTATACTCACTGTGGATAGGGCAAGAATTGATGGGCTTGAAGTTGCAGCAGGAAGAGCTAAACTATACATCAGGAAAAAACCCGAAATCTTTCTAAAAAGGCATCCCTAATCTAGATTGCTAGTGAGGTTGTACAACTCTATCACTGCAGGGTTTGAAAACCAGTTGTTATGGGTTGACCCTGGCTGGAAGATAAAGCCCTCACCCAATTGCTCACTCATTCACCCTCCAGTAGAACAGGGGAAAGAGACAGAAGGGTAAAACTGAGAATAGCTTGGGAGTTTAATAAGGGAATGAAAATTAATGGGGGAGTGGCTGGGGGGAACCTCACAAAACAGCAAGTGATGCAAGGGTCTGTTAGCCCACTCACAGGTGGGAACAGAGTGAGAAACAGAGAAAGCATTGACCTATGCAGACACTGATCAGCAATATCTAAAACACTGGGGTGTGATCAACACTGTTCTGCTCATGAATCCAAATCACAGCAACATGGGGGCTGCCATGAAGTAAGCTGACTTTATCTCAGCCAGATCCAGTGCACCACTTTACACAAATATATTCAAGAGATATTTTACATTTAGCTGTTCTTTCTTCAGGGTGCAAAGATTGAAACAAACTAAGAGCAACACACAAAATCACAGATACAGCTTGGCTCACATCCACACAGCTAAATCCTCTTACACCCAAAAGAGATGGTGACTGTGACCAAATTTACGGGAAATATTCCTGCCATAAGTTATCACCGGAGCTATGTCCAGGCATCACGTGGAACTGTAATAGCTGGCAAAGACCAAAACCATCAATAGGAGCCATGCTACAAATTAAATAGCATGAATAGTCAGGGACTAGGCCTTTTACTTAATTGTATGGACACATCTTCAGAGTTCCTACCAAGATGCTTTACTATAAATATAATGCATTGAAGTAAATATTTGTGTATTTTTACCTCTTTTGATAAAAACTAGGTGGGTTGAATAATTGTTCTTTTGTCAGAAGGAAGGTCTTTACATTAATACCATGATAAATTGTCCAGTGGTGACACATGGAATAAAATAGTATTCTAGAAAAGATTTCTCATTAACAAAAAAAGAAAGAAGAGGCAAAAAACTCCTGTCAAACAACTGTTTCTTTTCAATCATATGAGAGACAAAGTATAAGTAATTTTATATGTCCCCCCAAAAACGTTTGCACAGAAGAAAACAGTACAGCCCAGAATTCCTTCTAGTGGCATGTCTGTACCTCTGTGCATTCTGCAGGTAGTATTGACATGTATCTGGGAATTGTAGGAAAGAAATCCCCTCTATGCATCTGAGATGATAATTACACAATGTTTCTTTAAGTGTAATTATTATTTAGGTGTAGTAATTTCCAGCAACTTTAAGGGGGGAATTAAATTTTAATCTGTTCTAAATATTTCATCCATTGTGCCCATATATTTCTAGAAAGTTCTGTTTGAAGGTTCAGACTGTTGCTGTTTCTAAAATGTCCTAATTTCACATAGTGAATAGGACATCAGTACAGCACATAGAAAAAATAATATGCAGTACATTCACAAATAAGGTCTCTCCTCCTTTAACAAGTTAAGTAAATCTGTTTTTAAACTGAGGATGTTTATAATATTTAAATATTTCTGTTGCATATCAAAGAACAATAGGTTTATCACACTCTATTAATTTGGCACATGCATACATACCATCAGTTTTCACTGATTACTTTAATCTCCAAAATCTGTTTTCTGTCATTAACATGCAGATCTCTATGTAAACTAATATATGACAGTTTAATTAACATAATTTCATCTTTCTATATTTTGCCTATTTATATTTTGCAGTTTAAAAAAAACATATACTCTGCTAAACCTTGTTGTTAATTACAGCTTTCTATTTCCTTTGAAATTCATCTCCAGCTCACTTTAGGTCTGGTTCATCTATTGACTTTAGGTGGTCTGTTGCCAGGAACAAGCACATAAAGGAATTAAAACACTAGATATCATTATTTAAAGACAACTTACTTATTTTAAATAGCAAAAGATTGTGTACTGCCTATGTGTCAGCTACACCAATAATATAAATAAATATTCAGATCAATACTCCTTAAATTTAAATTTCCTGTTATTTTATTTGGGACTTGATATTGTCTAGATGAAATACTATTTAGTTATTTTTCTACACTTTTTTTTTAAATCTACTTTTCCATAATATGATTTTCACAAAGAAAGAAATATTAAGCCTCACTGAAAATGTTTGGTTGTGTTAAAGAGACACATATTCCCTGTGGATCTAAAAGTGTACTTCACTAGTCCAATCACATAATTTCTCATAGAAAATAATTGATCCAGTAGTGTAAATGAAATTCAGCTTGAAATTCACTAAAATTTTCTCAGAATTTCAGTTTTGTCAGCTTGCAATTTTTACTTTGCATGGACTTGCAGACCTTGCTGAATTAAAAACTGAGTGTAGTTTAAATAACTATTGGCAAAAGCAGAGGAAATAAGGATTGGTCCTGTTAACATTTCTCCTTTAGGGTACAGAAAGCCATAGGAACCCTTGCACGTTATTGAAAACTTTTGAAAGAAAATTTATTAAAAAATGAGATGAACATGCAAGAGGTTCCTTAGTGTGGATTTAAATACAGTTGTCTTATATTTCCCAGTCACAAATTCCTGTTTCTTGAGAGAGCAATCTGTGACTTATGAGAGTGTCATTAGTAGCAAGTTCAGAAATTACTTCCATTACGTCAGGTTTTTAAGACCTTAACTCATTATATGCATTTCGATCTTGTTGGAAATGTAAAGATTTCTTTGCTACTATCAAATATGCCAATGATAATTGCAAAAATGTAAGTATTCATAGACAATGGCAGTCTATTTAACAGGTTAATTACCAGATTTATAGCTGTAACATCCATATTAGTGCATAGAACCCAGTGTACATTGTGGCATTGTAATACATAACTGCATGAATTTATTTCATCTCCGTTCCAGTGGACATCAGTGGATTAGGCAATTTACAAGAGAAGAATAAAAATATGTTGTTTCCCCCAAAGGTTTTGGAGTTTTTCTACTTCTACAGATAAAACCGTAATTTCTCTTGGTGCACACTTTTCTGAGAACCCCTGCATTATTTACAGGAAATATTTTGTCTTTGTACTCCATCGTGATGCAGCTGATCCTAAAAACTGTCTAGGTTTATGGGGAGAGAGGATTACAGTAACAGAATCTGTAGGATCAATGCCTTAACTACATGCTTCACAGAAAACATGGTGTGGTTTTATACAAACACTAACCATCTGAAGCTCATGGTAGGGTCAGACACAGATAGTAGTTAAAGCATAAATGTGAAAGTAACTGCAAGGAAATTTAAAAGGTAAGAGAGAAAAGGATAATAAAGCTGTGATATGTTCTGGTACCCTGGTAGCTTGGAGCTTTGCTTGAGGAGTAGTTTAAACAATTTCTGGGGAAAAAAACCAAAACCGAAACAACAAAAAACCCACTCAGTTACACAGGTATTAGTAAATTAAACTTCACAGGTCTGATTAGAAGATAAATATCAAGTAATTGTAAAGTCAGATGAGCAAACTCCTCCTCCTTTTCACTCCTACAATAAAAAGGTGTTAATCATCCCTCATGTTGTGAACAGCCTGCATTGTATTGTCTTATTCAAATGACTCCTAGGTTCTGTCCGGAAATGTGGATCAAAATCATACCATGGAGTGTGCTAGCCATTACTGAGGACAGATAGATGCATGTCAGTGATCAGACCTGCACTTTTGGTCTGTGTAAATTGCTGCTATAAATGGAGCTTGGGGGATCACGTAAAGAAAGTGTGGTGAAGTAAGAAGATTACTAGATCATGTAAACAATGTGAGATAAAGACACAAAAGTTTTCAGTACAGAGGTAATGACACAGGACGGGGTAAACTATCTGTTTCAGATATGCAGACTTAGTAGTACTTTGATATTTGGTGTGTGTTAGTGCCTTCATATAAACTAGATCACACAACTCATGGTACTACCTGAAGCAAGCAAGTTCTTTATTTTAACAAACCTCCAACCCTTTCAGAAGGAAGAGTTTGTTTCATACAGCAGACATTAAAAACCTTTTCTTCCCTACTGATCTCACCTGGATTTCATTGGATTGCTTGATAATCCTTTTTTTCTTCTTTTTTTTTTTTTTTTTTTTTGCTATGCTGACTTGCTCTTAACTCCTAACAGTACACAACGTACTGTGTTCCCAGAGAGCAACATAAGGGCATCTATGTTGCTGTACTAAGTTCAGGGTCCCTCAACCTATTCTACTTTACTTATCATCTGTCTCCATTGACTAATAGTAGCTGCTTAAGGAAGGATTTACAAAAACAACAAGACTAAAATGGTCATTGATCATTTCCTGGAATATTTTCCCAGTTCTTGTCAGTCGGCAGCTCAGGAGTTTCTTGAGTCAGAAGTTGTTGCTTTCAGGCAAAACATTAATACCCTTTCATTTGGATGTCTCCATACAACTGCTTAGCTATGAGCTACATGTCTAAGCTTTAATTATAGGTAATGGACTGAAATATAGTTAATGAACTGTCTAGTCAAGACAGTCAATAGAACCTCAAGAGAGATTCAGCTCACGCTAAAGTAAACATCCACTGTATAAGCATGAATGCCTGGTGTACTTGACGTACCCAAGTTTATCTCACTGGCTCTGGTCAAGAAAGGAAAGGTCTCATTCAGGTTTAATACCCACAAGTTTCTAGGATGTCTGAAACAGCACTAAATTTCAAAGTTAAAGCAAAAAAGCTGAGACTTCTGTATTTAATAGTTCCAGCTGAACTTCCCTGCAGCAGCTTTATCCAGCTGTGTCTTGAACTTTAGTAATTCATCAAGTCCACAGCATCCCATTATCCCATGGCATATATGTTTTGTGTGAGGATATATTTCCTGTTTTTTCTTCTCCCCCCCCCCCCCACCTTTTTGCTTGCTTGTTTGTTTGTTTGGGGGTTATTTTTGTTGGGATTTTTGTTTTGTTTTGTTTCTGTTTCTTCTTACTATGTTTTACATCTAAAACCTCTTTTTCAGCAGGAAGATTGAACCTTTGTTTTCTATTCAATTAATAATAATTTTGTAGATTGCCTTATTGTCTAGTGAGCTCTCCAGCTAATAGGGCTACACAAGGATAACCACATCTAGAACACCCCAAACAATTTTTTTTATAAACTTTGAAGCACATCTTGCAAGTTCAATTACAACTTTCCATATAACTTAGTTGTCCAAAAACTCTGCTTATTAAGTCTTGGTCAATTTCCCGCTGCTTGATTTTTGAGGCTTTATTGTCTTGCCAAATTCTAACTGTCTTGGGATCTTTTACTTTTTGAGACAGTCCTCTGTATTGTCTCATGCACTGTCTACTGTCTGCCTTGAATGAAGCTACTTTCCTTTTAAACACACATTTAAGTGCTTTTCTGAAATGATGCCCAAATGGCTAGTCTTCTCAACCAACATGTTTTCTTTGTCTAATTCTGTTCTGTTGCTTTATTTTTTTTTCAATAAAAACTTCACTGCGTTCACAACTGTTAAAGATAGAAATACATTTTAAATTAAACTGAAAACAAATTAAAATTAAGTTTTCATTATAATATTGGTCATATATTAAACAAAAATTTTGGAACCCATGCTTTTTTTGTGGAAATTCAAACTAAGCAAAAAGTTTTGTCATGACTCTTTAAAGAAGTGTGTATCTTGAGAACAAGAGATTGACTTTCCTGAAAAAAAAATATTCTGGACAGCAAAACTTAATGAAATTAACTCAGGCAAAACATTTGTCATGCTCATGAAGCCTTGTTTTCAGGTAGTTAGAAAACTCAAAGCAAAAGTTGAATTTTAAAACCATGAAACCTGTAACAAAGAGGAGAAAGAGAGCTTAAAAATTCAGAAAATCACTGCTGCCAAGTTTTGTACAGATCTAGTAAGAATTCATGCTGTTCTTTGGATGCCTACACCTCAAACTCCAAAAAATATTTTTGGAATAGACTATTTTAGTTGGAAGAGACCTACACTGATCATCAGCACTTCTTTCTCCACTTCCCATCCTCAGGAAGCTGTAGGGAGCAATGACGTCACCCCTCAACCTCTGTCTGTCCAAACTAGACAAGCCCAAACTTCTCAGCTACTCCTCACAGGACATTCTTTCCAGCCCTTTCGCCAGTTTTGTTGACTTCCTCTGGACATTTTCAAGGACCTTCACATTCTTCTTTAACGGTGGGGCCCTGCACTGGCACTCCAGGTGAGGCCACATCAATGTTGAATACAGAGGGATGATCATTTCTTTTGACCATCTGGTCATGCTGTGTTTGATGCACCCCAGGATGTGGTTTTCCATCTTCGCTGCCAGAGCACATATTTTCTATTGCTGACTAAATATCTGAATTGTTGCAATAAGCTCAGAGCCACTTCATTCATGCTCATTTACACAGATTAAAAAAAAAAATAAAGAAACACAGAAAAAGAATAAATTGTTTTTCAAATGAAAAATACCTTATGAAATTGTTACTCTGCGTTGCCTAAAGAAAAAAACAAACACATGAAACATCAAGAGTAAATGCCATGCAAATAAATATGTATATATGTATGTAGAAGTATACATAGATACATGTACAAACCTATGTATACATACACGTATGTACATATATACATACATATTTAGGTACATATATTTAAGTAGCTAGGTAGGTACAAAAAAATCTCATTGCCAAGAGAGACAAAGAAGCTTCTTTTTTATTAAATCTGTGTATTTTTTTCATTCGCCTTCTTCCGTGGCATAAAAATTTGAAGAATACTAAGGGCCCTTCACAAGAAGTACTCTTTACCATGAAGAGGCACAAAGCCTTAGAGATGGATCTTGCTTGGCATTTTGAACCAAAACATTTGAGAAAATAATTTACAGCAAATTGTAATGAAAAAGTCCTTTAGTCTCAAATGAGATGTTCTCTTGACCAATGCTGAATAGATTTGTCACCTAACATTTTCTTGTTGTAGCACTGAAATCAATATCAACTCTTTTCTTTCACTTAAATGTCTAAATTTAGCAGGAAAAATGTAGTTCACTTTAACTGGAAGTATTTTGCTTTAAATTTCCACATGCAAATCTGATTCTTCTGGATGAATAAAACTCAGAATAAATGTATTTCTCATATGTCTAGGACAAGATTATAAAAGCAATAAATCACAGAAACTCTGTCTGCTCATTTACTGAGGGTACTCTTCAAAACTATGGCTAATCACAATTCTGTGTCATCAAAGACAAAAATATTCTATACGGAATTGAAAACAGGTTTTTATATACAGTAATGGATATTTTGCAGCTGCACAAAGTTGCCAGCAAGGGGTTGAAATATTTGATAAGTAGTAGAGTTTACTCCATTCAAAACTCTGCCCTCCAAACTGGGGCAGATTGAGAAGTATTTTGGACTTCCAGAACAGAAAAGATTGATTAAAAGAATAATGTAATTTTCCACAACACTAACAAGTATTCAAGCCACAGTGTACATAAAAATATTAAATTAGGAGTTCTTCTAGTCTCCTATTTCTCCTATAGCCTTCTATTTCATCTTCTGAATACTAAGACAATAACAAGTAGAAAACTCACACAAACTTAGGGAAATGTTCATTATAAGTGTGCAAGTTTCCTTCTATGAAAGTTCTGTGCACTTTTCATTCTCACAAGAGATGAAGTTGTATTATTGAGAGTAATACATCAAACCACACTAAATTTTTGAACACTTATTATTACTGCTCCATGAAGGTGGACTAGAGTATAGAAAAAGAAAATTTGTGTAGCATTTTTTTTTTCCAATTCTCCATCTGGGACAATCTTTGTCTTTTTTTCATTCCTGTAGCATTAGAGATGTAACAAAGTATGATGCCATCATTCTAAAGCCATGGGAAAGAATGCTGTGTTGATTAACTTGCCTTGGTGGCTGATAATGAAAGATGTTTTCCAGTTTCTCAGTTTTGTGTTGAGGGTCTAATCTTGGGAATATCATCATATCTATTTACTGCTGCTCTGTAGTTTGTAGTTTTATTTTGTTGTTGTTGCTCTTTTTTTAAATCTCTGCATTAAAGTGTTTTATATTCCATTACTTAGATTTGATATCTGCTTCGTTTAAAATTTTATTAGTTTTTACTGGGATTTTTTCATATTATGAACCTGCTTAGAAATAGCAAGACTATGAGAATTAGTCCCTGTAATTTCATTCTGAATGTTAAGATGCTGTGGCCATAGGAATCTGTCGCTCTGTGAGGTTTAGCTGCAACAGTATTGCTCATGTTGACTCTTTTACCACTCTGTTCCTGAGAGAGATGCAATCATAATCTAGTTTCTTCCAAATGTGCTGATATTTCAGCCTGTGACTTGTTTACAGGACAGGCTGACCAGTTAGGAAGACGAAAAATTGTTACTTCTCTTTCTGGAAAAATATCAGTCAGTGTGACAGGGGAAATGATGGCTCACATATGAGAAGTTACTTTTTCTATGTTAAGGCAGGTTTCATACCACTACTTTTGAAGAGCAATGTGAAAACCATAAACCAATTAAAATGTGCACGAAATACATTCTTTAATTTTCTGAAATATATAATTCAAATATTTCTTTTAATATAATTTTATTTTAAATTTTATTTAAGAAATTAAGCATTCCTCAAGCGGTAATAAATATCAGAAACTAGGCAATTTATTTATGGAAGTGTGTTACCTCTGATCATTTTATGGGAAATCTAACTTTATCATCCATATTACTTTCCGAAAAGAGTGTTTGAAGATTTGCCACGTTGCCTTGGTTGTGATAAAGACATTTTCCATGGTAAATGCTATTGTTGAAAATATGATAGAAACTGTATCACTGGAGTTTTCGTAATGGTTTAGAAGAAAGACAGAAATTGGAACAATATCTTACAGATTAGGGCTCTGTAATGGCTGATGGATGCTAAGTTTCAAGTCTCTATTGTATTTAGGGCAGATAATTGAACTTGGCTTTAACTCTTTGTAAACAATCTACTTATTTATATTTGTCCTGGCATTTATGCCCTTGCTGCATTTTTGTGGGAAAAAACCAAAAAAACAAAGCGTAGAATCAAAGAACAAAGAATCATGGAATCATTTAGGTAGGAGGAGACTCTTGAGTTCATTGAGTCCAGTTAACCCAGCACTGCCAAGTCCACCACTAAACTGTGTCTCATAGCAACACATCTACATGTCCATTAAATACCCTCAGGGATGGTGACTAAACCACTTCCCTGGGCAACCTGTTCCAATGCTTGACAACCCTTCCTGTGAAGAAATTTTTTCCAGTATCTAATCTTAACCACCTGGTGCAAATGGAAGCTATTTTCTCTCATCCTAGCACTCATAACCTAGGAGAGGAGACTGACCTCCATCTCACTACAACTTTCTTTCAGGTAATTACAGAATCATTTCATTTGGAAAAGATCTCTAAGATCATCAAATCCAACCTTTGACTGATCACCACCTTGTCAATGAGACCATAGCACTAAGTGCCATGCTCAGTTTTTTCTTGAAGAGCTCCAGGGACAGTGACTCCACCCCACTCCGGGCAGTTTGTTCTGATGCTTAAAAACAATTTTTGTGAAGAAATTCCTTCTGACACTCAACCTGAGTCTCCCCTGACCCAGTTTAAGATTTATGTCTACTTGTTCTGTCACGAGTTGGGAGAAGAGGATGACCCTCACCAAGCTAAAACCTCTTTTCAGGCAGCTGCAGAAAGTGATAAGGCCCCCCTGAGACTCCTTTTCTTCAGGTTAAGCAAGTCCAGTTCGCTCATAGGACTTGCCCTCCTTGTCGTAGGCCTTGCACTCCAGACCCTTCACCAGCTCTATTGCTCTTCTCTGGACTCACTCCAGCACCTCAAAGTCCTTCTTGAAGTGAGGGACCCAAAACTGGACATAATACTCAAGGTGTGGCCTCACCAGGGCTGAGTACAGAGGAAGAATCACTGCCCTGGTCCTGCTGGCCACACTATTTCTCATACAAACCAGGATGCCATTGGTCTTCTGGCCACCTGGGCACAAACTGGCTCATGTTCAGTGGCTGTCAATCAACATCCCCAGGTCCTTTTCTGCTGGGCCTCTTCCCGGACACTCTGACCCAAACCCGTAGCATTGCATTGGGTTGTGGTTGACCCAGGGGCAGGGCCCAACACAGCCTTGTTGAACCCCATACAATTGGCTTGGCCCCAAAACCTTTATATTTTTTTTCATAGCACAGTAAAGAAAAAATTATAAATCTGGATATTTTTTTTAACAAAAGAATATTCTGGTGGTAGAGACTGCCCTACTTACTTTTTTTGTCCACCTTGAGTGTTTAGCCAGATTTTTAGACATTTAGTTGCCTTAAGTCTGTTGTGTCTGTAGGGGAGAGTTACTGCGTATTTTATAAACCTATTCTTAGATTTCTTTTCTCCTAAAGTAACAGACTCAGTTGGATAGCAATGAGCAATTATTTCTCCTCACTGAGTTTAGAAAAAGGCTCTTGTCCAATTTCTACTGTTGGCAGACAGTGTCCAATCCATGCTTTCTGTCACTATTACAAGCATTCAAACTGGGTGCATTTTTTTCAGGCAGAGTGGTGTCATTAATTGTCACCTTGCAACGGCACATAAGGAGCTGTTACAAAAGGCACATAACAGAGCAGATGTATTCTTACGGCTACAAAGGAACTTCCAAATTTCAAATCTGATCCAACATCTAAGTCTTCAGGATTCTTCACACTTGACATGCATACCTGACAAATTAGTCAGATTAGTACTAATGTAAATACAGTTTTCCTTAATTTCTGAGCATGTTTAATTATTAAAAATAAACTTGAATTATTTATTAGAAATGAAAACTCTAGAAGCACCTTTGTGGTAAGTTGTATATACAAGTGATTACTTATTCAGGATTGGTAATATTACTTATCCTTGCAATAATGGACAACTTTAACTGAATTTGTGCAGAGAGAAAAAGAGCAGCATGTGAATTTGAACTTAAAAAAACTCTTGGGTTAGATAATAAGGCTTTGTCTTATATCCATAAACCAAACGTGCACAGGACTCTTAAATAGCACTAAAGCCAAGAGGACTTTCTTTCTCTCCAAGAAAGTGTGACCAGATCCAAAACGACTATTGCTTACATGTCTCTGCTTCATAATATCCTACAGCCTGTGACTGGAAATGGGTTTGGAGAGACCATTGGTCATAGACCATTATGGCAATCCAGAATTGCTAATCATCTCCTTTCAGTAGCCTAAAACCCTCCCTCACACTGCTGAATTAGAAACAAAGATGCAATAAATCAATTCAGTAGAAGTTACTATGATTCTTATTTTTTATTTTTTTTAACTGGTTGACTTTTCAGTCAGATATAAATGCTCTAATGTTTTTAGTTTTATGCATTTTGGTTTTGGTTTTTTTTTTTGGTCTTAAAAATAAGTTCAAGAAAGCACTCCAGAACAAAAAGAAATCTTGTAGCTGTTTTCCCTCATTTTTCATACAGGTATTTACAATGACTATCCATGGGTCTTGAAGTGAGTCTTGAAGTGGGTCTGCAAAAACTCCGCTGTTTCAACTAAAAGATAAAATGAGAATGAAGTAAACAAATTCACTAAAGCAGCTGTTATACAATCCTACTGTGTCTCCAATTCCAGAATATAAGTCTCCTTTCTACTTTTGGTTTTGGTACTTATTTAACTCAGTGGTAGCTGATTTTGGTTGATCTCTCTTTTCAATCATTTTCTGCAGTTTCAAAAATTAACTCCATATTAAAGTTTTAAAACTTTAAAAAATGGTTTTTAAAACTCTTTTAGTTTCCACCTTGTTCCCACTCTTTCACCTTTTCCTTTCTAGCTTCATGTCAAAGTCAATTTGCCCCACCAGCTCGTCTACTCCTTTTCATCAGATTCCACTCTATCATTGTTTGCTGAGCTATTTTCTTCATTCACAAATCTGATTTGCCTGTCAGTCCCATCATCCCCCTTGTCACTTTGTTCTTTTGAACTGAGTGCCCTTTTTCAGGCAAAGTTTCCAGTTCTCTCTGTATTTTCTTCATGTTCTCAGTTATTCCTTCCCCTTCCCTAGTCTCACGGTCTTGATACAAGCAAATTCAACCAGTGAATTCCGTTCTCAACATGATATTTTTTCCACTGCATTTGAACCAGATTTTGTCTTTGCCACAAATTTAGGCTGTCTGATGCCACACTGTCGTAGAGGAAAGGCCACCCTTGTTTTCACTGATAGTGCTCTAAGAATAGCAGTTCTGGGACAAAGTCTAGAGGAAAGTTTTGAACTTGTGCCCATGTTAAACAGGAAGCAAGATCAGTTACCTGACTGTAATGCAGGGAGAGTTTAGTCATAACAAGGAGAACTGGAGAAGAATGGATTCTTCAGAAATATTAAGGAAGAAAATCACTTTTCTACTACATCAGCATACTCAAAACTATGTAACTGGTCATAGTTACAGATTTTGCAGTGGGAAAATTAAAAAAAAAAATTGCAAGTCACTTAAAGTCCATTTCTTTAGCCAGTGAAACCCCTTCATAACCAAACTTGACTGATGATCCCACAAGAGCAGATGTAAATGAAAAAGGTGCAAATGTTTGGGAGTCAACGTATATCTTTATGGGCTTCTCTTTCACACATTCAAATAATATTGTTTGAATATTTACAAATAAATAATTGAATTTGACTTCATTTTACAGTAAATACTCTGAGATTTTTGAGTATAAATAACCCAATTCTGGCAAGAATGAATCTTTTCACCGTTAATGACTGGTCCAGAAAGCCTTAATTACAGAAGACATTGCCAACACCAGTGAATATCTGATGGCAGAAAATATTAAGCTCCTTTCAAGATGGACATTTATATTCTGGAATTATTCAGGATACACAGTCTTATTTGATAAGTATTCAAGAAAGAAACTTCTACTCAATTTTAATAAATATGTGAAACATGATATCTCAATAAAGGCATTCTGTTAAACTTGAAATGTGACATACACTTGAGATCAGCATGATTCTAGTAAAATAGTGTGCAAGACAGTGGAAAATGAAATAACTTTCACCCCCTGCAGAGATTAAATTTACAGGAAATATTGAAGAAAATACTATAAACACAGGTTTGACCTGTATGTAAAAGCAATTGGAGCAGAAATTAAACAAGATGCTCACTTTGCTCCTATTAGTCCTACTATCCACTGTTCTTGATGCACACAATATTTTCACATGCAGTATAGAGGAAGAATGCAGGAAGTAAATTGGTTACTGTAATATATGGATCACAATGTACTTAAAAGAAAAAAGGAAAAACAGATGTTTCATGTGCAGGTATAAAATTCAAAAGAATAATAAAACTATCAAAGATGTGTAATGAATTGTAGATTAAAGAGCACAGTCTTGTCATTACAACATATGTTCTGAAGTTTCATGAAATAGGATAGTTTAACTAGACACGTTCTCATGAAAACAAGGAGAGTGAAAAGACCTGCAAAAGAAATGTTCTTTTTATGTTCTGAAAGGTACAACCTGCAGAAGGGAGTGAATGTAGCATTAATGTGCTGTAGGAGTTGTAGAGTTGAACTGATGCACTAGCATCCATTATCCAGTTCTCTGCAACTGAAAGTCACTTTGATTGAAGGTCATTATGACCAAGATGTGGGTCTTAACACTTCTTCGAATTCATTCGGGTAGAAACAGTGCCACTTCTGTTAAATATCAGTTTATTTTGATTAACACTAAAATGAAAGGACTTCATTCAAATATCTCATTCTTTTCCAGACTTTTTTTGGTTAGGAATAATTTCAGTTACAGATGGAATGAGCCGTCCCTGATTATTGTGCCTAAAAATATGTCCTCATGTACTTCTGCACTAATTAGACACTATATAGTTGTCTAGAAAAAAATTACTTAACAGGTAATGGTATTGGGATAAAATCCAGATGCCAGTAACATATGTACATCATAATGTCATTTTTCATTTTATCGCCATCACACACCACTTAGGAAGTGGCAACAAAAGCTGAGTTTCTAACTCATATCAGTGAATAACTGTAACAGTGTGATGTGTGATTTATAGCAACCGATCATAAACTATAGACATAGAAAAATTACATGCATACTTTGCAGTCCAAGAATGAGAAAAATATGAGCTAAAAAGATATGAAAGAGAATGGTTTTGTTATGTATGAAACATCAAATATTCGGTCTTCTTGTACACACTTCCATATGAATGCAAGTGAATATCTTCAAATTATGACACAATCTGAAAAATGAAGAAAAATAGGAACCCACCTTAGCACTTTCAGACAACCAGAATATTATTTTCTTTCATGACTTAGCAAATGCTTCATCAACATCCATTGTAATCCCATTTATGAAAGCCAAGTACAGCAGCAGTCAGACAATCACCAGAACTGCACATTCTCCCTGACAGATATTGGATCTGATAGACTCGGAAGAAATTTAGAAACATTTTGTTTCTGATAAATGTTCATTTGGATATTCATCTGGATGATACATGGCTTTGTTTCAATTTCAAGTTGTCATTCAAAGAAATTGATTTGTCCACAGGCAAAGAGAAAGCCTAATTATAAAGTGATCATGTCAAAGAGCAGGAATATCTGTGATACCTCTAAATATTGGTAAGCAGAGATGGACCATACAGTGTCAAGATGACAACCCAAACCAATTTTGATTGACACCACAGTGGAAGACAACAACAGTGGGATTCTTCTATGTGTATACTTATAGGTACATAACATCTTCCAAGGTACACAAGATTATCCAAGACAGGAGGCCAACAGGTACAACACAGATCTCACAGAATGTCACCATTCTTCTCAACTGACAGTAAGTAGCCAAGCAAGATACCTGGCAGTGCCTGAAACAGTCCTTACTAAATGTAAGCAACAGAGTTACATATGTGTCTACATTCAGGAGATGAGTGGTTTTGCTATTCTGCCAGACAAGTGGTTCCACAGTTGAGATGCACAGAATAACAGAAAGACCTGAGGAACCTGTTTATTCCCCAAGGGAATTCATCCCTTACCCTAGTTTCTCCCATGAAGTGTGGTTCTACACGCCAGGAATTTTCCACAGTACTATACGAAATGCCTCCCACTATAGCTTGCTGGTCTATGCATCAAGGCATCTATTGCAAAAGCACATGAGGAATGTGGAAATCCATAATCTGTTTTGTTCTGTTCTGAGCTCCATTTAGAATCCATGTCCCATCAACTCCATCACCATTCTTTCTAACTGCAACAGCCTGCTTGGAAAAATTAAGGTACTGCTTATGAAATATCAATACTCACTCACGAAGTGGCAGAGAGTGAGTGTACAAGCACATTTACTAGGAAAAAAAAAAGGGAAAAAAAAACCCCAAAAACCACAAAACCACCTAGCAATGAATTGCACAGAAACAGCAGAGGTGGAGCAGATAGAAAAGCATGAATAAATGTAAAGCACGTATCATGTTCAGGTTCAAATGGATGAATCACCATGAGGATTGCTTAAAAGCACTAAGTCTAACATCTTTGTGCAGGAATTTTGATAGCTGAAAGCTCCTCTTGCTAGAGATGTCTGGCAGAAAAGTACATCCTACTCTTTGGCATCGAGATAGGAGAAAAGTTTTTGGTTGCAAAAACTTAAAATAATTTCTGAAGATTCTATTAATCTAAAATATTTTCAACTAAAACCCGCTTCACTTGTCAATCATTTCCCTTTTTCTGAGCTATTATTTCACTTTATTCAGCCCCAGATATGCCCACAAGAATGTTTATTTGAATGAGGATTTCCTTCTTATCTAGGAACATTGCCCTACTTCTGCATATGCTGACACTTCTTTTCTTCTTATTACATTGACTGGCCATCATGATCTTTCCCCAGTGTCTCTGTAAGTCTGAGAGATGATAAAAAAAATCTCCTGCACTGAGAAGAAATGCTTCAAGAAGCTGTTTTCTCATCTGGATTCTTGGACAACCAGGAAAATCAACACTAATCAGGAACATTACTGGGCAGTGGAATTCGGAGATTAGTATTGGTAAATTGTTTGAACAGTAGTTAAAATATATTTAACCTGTACCAAACTTTTCCAATAAATCACAGGTGCTAGGTCTGGTGTGCTGTGCTGGAAATGCAAGAATTACATGTGTCATGGGAGAGACCTGTGGACATGTGAGGCTAGAAATTACGCACGTAATGCTCGGCTCTTCTGTAGATGCACACTTCTTACAGCTGAATAGCTTCAATTTATTACTTTTGCTCTGCTAGAGGGCCTTCTTTTGGAAACTTGTCCACCTTAGCCTGCAATGCCTGCATTTTATTCAGCAATTGCTTTAAAAACAGTGGCCTGTAGTCAAGGCTCCAAGGCAACTTTACCATTCAGACTACCTTCATTATCAATTGCAAAGGTGCCTTCAATGCTAAGGAGCTCTCGGCAAAATTGAACCCGTAATTCTGGATAATTTTGAAGATGTGAAGTTCTGAACCTTCGACTGTTCAGCCGTCTCCCCTTATTTGTACAATTTTTGTTATGTGGATGGACTCCTGTCCCCATTATAAACCTGGCACAGACAGGAGACACGGCTGGGCTTGTTCATGCTCTTACTGGGTAGCCAGCCTCTGACTGCATATGTACAGAGGAGGTCGGCAGCAAGCACACAGGTACCTTGTCAGATTTCATCTGTAAGTATTTGAAAGCCTATCTTCCTCAAGAAAAAACAAACAAACAAACAAACAAACACAAACAAAACAACCAACCGACCAGCCAGAAAGCCAACCTCAAACCAAACAAAAATTTAGCACTTTTTTAAGCTGAAAAAGTATGAAACTTGTATTCCAGTTGAAGTGGGGTTTATATCCACTTTCATTCACAATTGAAACAAATGGAAAAAAGCTTTACCCAAATATCTTAATTTTTCAGATAGGTGTATAATTTGCCTAATGTACATGGGTAGTCCCAGAAGGCAAGTTATACATAGATTTACACAATTGCCTGGATTAAATATTAGAAATCCCTCCTGCCCTGAGAATTTTCCTCCAGATGATCCAACATAATTACATTCAGTTGAAAGTATGTCGTTGTACTGTTGGATAAATTGGTTTATTGCCTACTTTGAAATCATTGAATATTATTCCTGTTTCTTCCTCTGTGTGAATCCTTAATTTTATATTCCTTCTTGCCAGAAACAAATTGAAATAGATGTGCTGAACACATGGATATGAAGCAGTCTGCCCAGTAATAATTGCCTCATGACAGTTTTGAATTCTTCCAGTTCTTCTCCCTTTGGGATGCTTTAGTGGTTTGGATAGCATTAGAAAGAGAGAGACGAAGTACTGTCTCTAGCTAGATATTATTAGTGCAGACTTGATAAAATCTAAACATTTTTGAAACAATTGTTCTCTGAATAATTAAGTGGATTCCGAAAACTTCCAAACATTACTGATTTTTACCACACTTTACAGTTTTTAAAAGGTCACAATTCCAGTCTTGGAGAGAAGTCAGCTTTGTACTGACACAGGAAATATTTCAAGAGCAGAAGATATTCAGGGTCTTTCTATTACACTATTTTTCAATATTATCATTCATAAATAATTACATAAATGGTGCATATAAATAAAAGTTTTCTTAAAGTAACTTTTCAGCTTTTCTTTACATTTAGCAGAAATAATATAGTCAGGAAATTCTCTTGTTTAGATTTCAATACAAAACAAAATGCAATCAGTCTCTAAATGAGTAAATAAACAAATAGCAGCTGTTAATAATTCTTGTACATCAACTAGTCATTGTTGTGCAAAAAAGAATAAATTTGGCAAGGAGCTACAAAATAGATTCAATAGAGAATTTTTTTTAAAAAACTCTCTTGAAAAAACAACTTTTCTGTTTCACTAAGCAAGATTTGCTAAAACTTCAGCATTTTCACATTTAGTGCTTGGAGACAGCCAGTGTATCACTGACCTTGTAAATCCAGTCTTGCCATCACTGGTACTCAAAAGTGTATATAATCCATTTTATGGTAGACTTAATGGCACATGCTTTGCTTTCCTTGTCTTTCTGTGGATGCAAAGAGACCACTGGGCTAGGATTTCTGGGTTTTCAGTCTCCTGAGTGTCATGCAAATATGTTTGGGCAGTACGTCCCTAAATAGCTGTACTGCGTCACTATGGGGACAGTGTTGCAGCGGGTAGCCATAATTAAATCAAGCAATGTGAACATGAGCAAACTTGGTTACCATGCTAACCCTGCACCTTCTCAACATACAGCATCTTTAGTATTAACCTTGATTTTATAGCCATTTTGTTCCCTTTTTTTTTTTTTTTAAATAAAGAAGGTGGTTCTTTCTTTCTCCTTCAAAATATCTGGAAATATGCCTGGGAATTCTAAAATAATTAATTATGTATTAGCATAATGAGTCTTCTTAAGCCAAATGATCACCTCTAGTTACATTTCAATTTGAGCCAAATGTTCCAGAAAACCTGGACTACATTATACATCACAGTTACGCTGGGACCACAGTATACCGGAAAAGATATTTAAAAAGAAATAATAAATTACATACCTTCTGTTATACAAGCTGAAAATGTGGTTTAGGAGATTCAGATTTGGGTAGCTGTGTTTTCTTCCTTCATAATCATTCCACAGGGCAAAAATGCTGAGTGCAGCCTAGCTGTAATTTTAATACTGTTATTGAACGTTTAGACCATGAACTATTTTAAGATACTCCTTTAAAAATAGACAGAAAGGTGTAGAACAGTGACACAATAGTCATGGAGGAAGGCTTCTCATATTTAATCATCTGTTTCTCAGGTTCTTATCACCAATAAAGAACCTGCAAAAATCACCTGCACTCCCAGAGGCACAATATCTTTCCAGGGAAAGTGTTTGCACAGAGGAACACTTTGAAAAATGTCATCTGAATACAAAGCATGGGGAAGAGACAAGGTACAGAATTTCTAGTGCTTAGGTTGTGCTTGGGGACTTGGACAGTGCTGAGTGTAGTGCTTCAGGTAAGTGTCTGTCAGCATTCAGCTAAAGCCTTATTTTCATGAATTTATCTCTTTAGAACTTACGAATTCCTTTTGATACAAAAGTGCTCCTGACAAAACAGTCTCTTATGATAAGAAATATAACTTTGAAATATAATTGCCACTTGCAAATTATAAAAGTTCAACAAAACATGGCAAACTGCATAAATATAAGAAATTTATGGTAAAAAATAAATATTGAAAATGTGTGCATTGCTTTCAATTTTAAAAAAGAAAATATTTCAAACTACTCCAAAAATTAAAAATCATCTTCATGAATCTGGTCAAGTCAAGTTCACCAGCTCAGGTGATTCTTTTTGTGAGCATTTATATCTGATTCCCTATAATTAGAGATTTTGGTTGGAGAAATAGTGTGGAAGTCTGGCTAATAAGCATTAATTCCAGTTCAAGAGGATTTCAATCTGCACATAAGTTATTAAGTCTACAGCTAAAAGGATTCCATTTTGATCATTTGGTCTGATTTTGTGCAAAATCCAGGCCATTGAATTTTAGTATATCAAGATATCCATACACAGCCCAGATGTGTAATCTGAAAATATGATTGGGAATTTATGTCTGTGTGTCTCCATTTTCCCATTTACAACCCCTTTTCATGTCAGACAAAAATCTGAATGAGACCAACTCACTGTCTCTAACATGCTATTTTGGGCAGTGCACTTCAAATGTAAAACAAAATGCAGTTTTAAATAACAGTCAAAATAGAATGAATCTGTAATACTTTATTCTTGAATTTTCTATGTGCCCCATTAAATAAAAAAAAATCTTATTTTAAAAGAATCCCAAGGTTCCAATTCACTAAACATAGAAGTAGAAGAATGGGCTTTTTTACATTTAGAACCAAATCAGTCCTTAAAATTACAATTTTATAACAATGCCTAATCGTAGTTCCTTTGGATTTCTATTGATATGTGGTGTTAAATATATTAGTTATTCACTGTCTATTTATAAATCAGACCACCTGTGTGGAAAAAATCTCCTTTATTTATGCTTCCACCTTCCATATGCAGAGAAAGCCACTAAAAATAGTTTGCATCTGGCGAGTTGATCACTGTGACAATAAAAGGTTTAAACAGCAAGATATCTCTCTGCTTTCAATAACATCTAGCAATTTTGTTCACTGTGTGTACACCATTTGATATTTTCAAGCATTATGAATGCCACGCCTTTCTTTTTTTGCTCTGGAAAACTGACTACGTTATTACTAAATTTATAATATTTAAAGTGCCATGGAAAGCAAAAAACATCCCTGAGAATGCAGAAAACTTACACAATTTGTTTAAAATACTCAATCTTTCAGACAGAGTTTCTCCCAGGAAAACTCTTTTTAAAGTCATTTTGTACTTAATTTTTTTAAGATATAATAATATGTTATATATATATTAAAATTTTTTTCCACCAACCAAAAATTGTAACAGGGATGTAATTCCTGATTATGTTTTTTAAAAATTGAGATTTTCTTGTTTTATTTTGTTTGCTACAACATTCTGCTTCATACTGGTATGTGTAAAGCGGTATTTGTAGAAGGCGGAATTTGTACATCTTGGCTTATCACGAGCCTTTATTTTTTAGTAAGACATTTAAGGTTTGAACCAAGGAATAGGGACCCACAGAAAAGACTGGGAGTAATCAAGCAACAGGCACTATATTACTTACAACACATTAATCTGTCTTTAATCTCTATGAAAGGTATGTCATACTGCAAGTCGGATCTAGACCAAATAAAGAGAAGCTTGAGGAGTGCAAAGAATACAGCACGGGATGATTGGATCAAGTGGCAGGTGCACAGTTCAGTGACAATATCAGCATGCATTTGACTAAACGGGCTATTGAAACCATCTTTTGTTATGCATAATTGCGAGGAGTTGCCCTGGTTTTTGCTCAAATGGATAGGCATCCTCTTACAGGATTGTGTTCTCTTCCCCATTTGGTGGAATCATCAAGTCAGTGTAAGACTCTGTAAGTTCCCCCTCAGAGAGTGCCCTACCAGCTACTGGCACATACTATCAATGCCAGCAGGAATTCCGTGGGTCTGGCTTTGCAACTACCTGCCTCTCTTCTCAAGCCCACAGCTGGTAATGCAGTAGGAGAGGGCTGAGATGCCTGCATGCACCATGAGGAATGGAGGGAGACTTCTGCTGTGTGACGGGCCCTGTACCAACTACTCACCCAAACTGCGTTGCCTGTGCCCTATTCAGAGGCACAAGGGGAACAAGAACATTTTGCAGTATCAGGCAACCCTCTGGAAAGTGGGTGAGGTCTCGGGGTATTCCTTGGAAGATGAGGGTGCTGAAGAAATTACAAAAATTAAGAATTAATTTCAGATAGCTGCTACAGAGGTTTAACCATGTTCCCTATTCAAAGACTTGGTGGTCCTGACTGGCCTCACCTGTGGTTCCCACCTGTGCCTTCTTGGCCCAAGAGCCCCATGGCTGCTCAGTTCTGTGCTCCTAGACTTTCCCTGAGCTATCCTGTAGATACAATTATCTATAGTCTTGTCCCCTGAATGGCCCCAAGCCAATGACGAAGCAAACCTCTTCTCCAGTCCTGTTTCTGGCCCAGCTTCCTGCTGCTGTTCCTGACTGGTATTCCTGGATGGACCTGGGTCTGATTCAACACCTCAATTTGCCTTGGTATGATTGAGCAGTGCTCAGAAACTGCTTCCGTCACCACCACAGGACTTCTCAGGTGCTAAGGACTGAACCCCACCAGCACAATCATGGCCTGTGCTAGGGTCACCCTCAGTGCCCAGGTAGACACAGCAGTAACTCCTGGCAGAATTAATCCCACCTTTCACCTTTCTGCAACTCTGCTCCCAAAATCAGAGCTGTTTATTGATATCTTTCTTGGCAAAATGAGGAGACACCATCTTGATCTGATGTCTGGGGGGGTGTTGCAATTTGATACTCTTCTCCCTGCTACACACATTGAGAATCTCTGCTGCTCCCTAGTTCCCTGCTGACCGTGGAAACAACTGGAGCATGACCGCAGTGTGCTGAACATGTCCTGGAACTCCTCCTGTGTGAAGAAGAAGCATGACACGATATAACTCATCCATGAGACTGAAGGAAAAAGACGGGGCACAGAGGAAGAGGGCATACCACAAGGGAAGAGATGTCATGATTACCATTTAAGCTTACATGACATTCCCAGACTTCTAGTTTTATTGACTTATTAAAAACCTACAGTCTGCATTTTCAGCAGTTTAATTCATCTGCTTATTCTGCTGAACTATTTTTGGAGAATTTCCTTTATTGTTTAACTTGCATTAGGTTTTGAATGCATTCATGCATTTGTTTCAATTCTGCCTCTTTAGCCATGTAATTATTTCCATCTTTTTATGCCAAATATCTAGTTTGTGTAAGTTTAGTCTTGGTTTTCTTACACTGTTGATGATAGTAGTTCAGTAGTCTACTTTTCTTAATGTTTCCATTGCTGCTTCACCTTAAGTTGTGGCCAAATTTGCCAAAACCTTTTAAATATATGCATAGAATTGGTAAAATAAAACCAGAACCACTTAACTTGGCTAAATCTAACTTCCCAATATCAAGTGCTTTAGAGTAAAAAAGGAATTATTTTAACACTTGAGTGTGCAAGAGATCTAGGCAATTAATTCACTTTTTCTAAGATGTAGGCTTTTTTCACTGTAGAGTGAACTTATATTTTTTTTGCTTTAGGATCCAGGCACTATAATTCTTAACCTTACACACATGCTAATTTTCTTCAGAGCTGCCATTTGGAGTTCCTCAACAGAGAAAGAGCCAATTGCCCTGAGAAGATACCTTACTTCAGGACTGTCTGTACTGCTAGAAATGAGTGTAATTTGAACCAGGTTTTGCTTTGTCCATTCTGAACAATCACCCAAACCTATGCGATGACCTTTAATCTCTCCATAAAACCACAAATCCTTGGTGTCAGACTGAAAAGCAAAGCTGTGGTGGTCTGCAAAGCAGTCATCTTGTTATTCAGCTTCCTTTTTCTGGAAGAAGACTATTTAAAAACAGAAGCAGTTTCAGGGCACAAAGAGCTATCATGCTTTAAGCTGACTCATATCCAGGCTTTACTCTGCAGAATGATTCCCCTCCCTACTAATTCCCAAGAAATGACACTTCTGCTAAGCTAGGCACATCATCTTAAAAAAACCTCTGGATAACACACTCTGGGATGTGAATTATTGTTCTCACGTAGTCTGGCATACATTTGCAGGCTTTTGGGTACAGGCTTCTGGCAAAACTTTCTCTGCTTCACTGTCTGTGGGATCTGAATCCAATCTTCCTTCTCTTCATCTACAAGAAGAAAAAGATGAATATGTTGTGTGCCAAGGTCACTGTTATCATCTCCCCTTCTTTTGCCCCATGCTGATCCTCACAGGAAACAGGAGTGTGGTGGAGGAGGTGGTCTTGGTCTGCTGATGCAGTGTATCCCCTCAGTTCCCACGACTCACCCATGCATGGAAAAAGCATTTTTAGTGCTTTGACATATCTTTTCACTGACAATGGTACAGCTCAACTTAAGTGCAAACTTATAGTGTCTTTAACTTACAGTCCACACAGCATTACTTTAAATAGAGGTCACCTTTCTCTCTTCTCTCTGCTTTTCAACCCTCATCCATTATTTACTCAATTCTTTCTCTCTTGGATCAATATCTTCAGGCTAAAATCTTAAACTGTGAAAGTTAGCTGTTTCTCATCCATCTGTACTCCTGTTCTCTTTGAAGAGCTGTGTTGTGGCTAAAATCCTGTTTTGAAAATATATCTAAATTATCAAATTAACCAGAGATAGCAGTTCTGTTTCTTTGTTTATATTTAGGTTAATTAAGTAAGTTAACATAGATGGGCACTCGGTTAGAAGAAAGGATCAGGCATGGCTTACGTACTGTTAAGAAGAAACTCTTGAAGCCATATAGGTTTTCTTTTTATTTTGGCTTCCCAAATGTCCACACAACCAATATGGGAAACAAATAAATAATCTTTTTCCCTCAATATTTCTTTTCTTCTTTGCCACATGTTCTCTTTAGACCTGATATTATATTACTCGCATTGTTGCTAGCCTGGAGACTGATATCTTGCTTTTGTTAGCAACTACTTTTGTCCAGTCAGCCAACCACAGCCAATTAAGTCAATGGTCAGCCTTGCTAGGCTGTGGGAGCATGGGGTGATCAGAAGTTATTTTCTGTTCAGGGATGGATGCTTGGGAGCAAAACAGAAGCAGCACTATTCATGTGCTGCTGAATTGGAGCTGTATATTTGTGTGAAACCTGCATATTGATATGAATTCTGCAAGGCCAGCTTTCCTAGGGATAGGTAAAACTGCTGGAGATACCAGGCTTGTTCTTTGAATCGCCCAGTGGTTATCTCTGAACTTACAGAAGACACATATTTTGATGTTTAACTATTTATGTTTAGTGACTTCAGATCAAAGATCCTGTACTTGTGGGATGCACTGAGACACAAGTCTTTCTATGGCATTTCAAAACACTAAACACACTGAGGGATGCAGAGCAATATTCGTCAGTAAGCACCACGGAATTTATCACTGGCATTCATCTTGCCTGAAAGAAATTGAAATGCTCTGCCAGAAAGAACTGTCTCTGAAATGAAAATCAGAGAGGAAAAAATTTCTGTGAAAAACTGTGGGTTTTAAAACTTCATAATCTGATTAGAAAACGCATTTCTAAGAAGACATTGGAAAACTGACTCTTTTCAGTCCTATGCTTTTGATATGTTTTCAACACAGTAGCTGAGCTAAAACTTGTGGAACCAAAAGTAAACCTAGAGAGGAAGAGAAAGCAGCAACGGAATAGAATCTCTGTGTTGCATTTTTATTTATAAGGAAACAAGCTGTGCTTTTGTTTACAGCGAAGGAATGGAGACAAGGACACCTACTTTCTTTACTGCTCCACACTTCCTTTTTCATCAGTAATCCAGTCTTTGATGTGGGATTGAGTCAGATATCAACAGCAGATTTTACATTTTCTCAGTCTGTTTCTGGGTGCATTACAATGTTATGATTAGCTGACAGCTTAAGTTCTTTTCCAAATTGTAACAGCATCGTCCTTCTTCCTCTTGCTGGCACATAGCAGATCGCACTGTGGGGTGGTTCTAAAATTAAGATCAAGATACAGTAAAACCAACTCATCAAGAAAAATCACAGATCTGATCACTCACCTTTGGGAACAGGTTCACAAGGCAGGTCTTAAATGTGCCACTACATGGCAACAGGTGAGTTTAATATCTCCCACCTGCAGGCATGATAAGGAAATGACTGTAAGAAGTTCCCCCTTAAATAGTTTTAAAATGTAGAAATACGTCATTAAATTTGCTTCTGAGCAAAACTTAAGAACTATTTAATGTATCAGTATTTTGGGGATTAAGATAATCTACAGGCTGTGTTTCTTTTAACAGAGAGTGGAATGATTGGAATTCTAGGTAGACTGACCTGAAAAAAACTACCAAGTTACTTAACATCTTGACAATGGAAATTATATCAGGCCAGATTTATTTTCCACAAAAATGTGATTTTTTTTTTGCTACTTTCATTTTAGAAACAGCATCCAGACAAACAGTAGAATAATGAACTGCTACAGTGAAATTGGGCCATAAATCAGGGGAATCTGAATGATTAAAAAAAAGTTGAAACACATTTCATTTTTTAATGACCCTAACTGGTAACATTCTTCCTCAGCCCAAGTTCACACATTAATTTCAGGAGTTTCAGTTCAAATTCATCTCTTTCTTCTATATGGTAGTTTTGTATAAACCAGAATTGTTGATTATAAGTCTCCTGCAGCAAAATGAAAAAAAAAAATAGAAGAATAATGGGTAAACTGTTTCAAAGGACAGTAATTTATATAGGACATCT
The DNA here is from genome assembly GCA_014706295.1 of Lycocorax pyrrhopterus obiensis. Taxonomy (NCBI): domain Eukaryota; kingdom Metazoa; phylum Chordata; class Aves; order Passeriformes; family Paradisaeidae; genus Lycocorax; species Lycocorax pyrrhopterus. Next base: position 42,853,564 of record JACSVZ010000001.1, on the reverse strand, counting down.
GGACATCTGACTCATAGGAAGGAAACTAGTACTAATCAGATGAAAATTCAGAGAATGAAGAATTTGCTTACTTTTACACAGTCTGATTTATGGGACTTCAGCCGTATTTTAATTTTGTATTGATTACAAAGCTTTTGCATAGGTTAATGATAAAGGTTAAAACTCCTTCAATAGTGAAAAGGATTGAAAAGATGGATTTCTTCATTTAAAACAGGCGTTATTGGCAATGCTGATTCCAGCACCCTAGAGCCTTGATGTTATAATGAACATGTCTTATAATGAACATGGATTTAGAAGCTATTGCCCAAGAAGGCAATAGGAATAGATCTAATAAAGGTTACTGTGGTTCTCTCTACCTCAGACATAGTTATGTTTGGTGTCTGTATGGAAAATAAACCCAAGTCTTTTAGACACCTAATACTTGCTATTTAAGCAATATAGTTTTAAGATATAAATGCTATTTATGCTAAAACTGACCTACAAGTAAAAAAAAGTACATATTAGCTATTTCAACAAATAATGTTATCACTTTTTGATTCTTAAGAATGTGAAACAAATGGAAATGTTTTGGTTTGTGACACCATTTGTTTGTGTTACATTAACTCATAAAAGCTTTGTTTTCTCAATGGAAATACTGAGTTCATTAATGTATAATGTGAAACAAATGCCACTGTCATCTTTGAAAGAAAACTTTCAAATACTGGACTAGAGACTTAATGTCTGCTGCTCTTTCAGTTAAAATGACTTGCCAGACTTATGTAAAGATCATTGGTTACACTCTATTTCTTGTGTATACAGATTTCATAAAATATGCGCAGTAAAACATGAAATGTTGGATTCATTTCCTAATATATTTTTAACCATGCAGAATTTTCTTAGCTAATACCATTAGGCAGGTTTCTTAATTGGTTTCTTACAATAACAGTAATACTATTCCTTTGTTTGTACATGAGATTACTTGCATTTTGATATTCCCTGTACAGTTAAAATTGCTATTTGTGTTGGTTTGTGTATTACTACAATGATTGTTGTAAAAGTAAAAGTAAAAGAGGGAGGATTTTAGATCAAATTATTTCCTCCAAATAAGTACCTGTTACATATGACAGAAAATTTCTTCAGTGTTTATGCAGTGGCTTGGCTTCTAAGTGAGTATGATCTCTCTGTTCTGCACCACCTTGAGGCATACAGCTCAGGTTCAGCTTTTTGGTACTCAAACTCAGAGCTCTCTTTGGGATCTGAAACAGATTTCATGGGCTACTTTTCTTAGGAACAGCCATGAAAACTCAAGCAATTATTGCATTTCAATGAAAGAAATGACTGGCCAATTGCAGGGGTGAGACTTCTGAAGACATTGGGAATTTGCTGCTAGGTTTTATATCACATTCTAGAACCTTCCAATGATACTAAGCAACACCCCAAATTTAAGTGATTTCACTGGCCACGTCTACGTTGTCAAGCTTGTGAGTTGTCTCCTGGTTTCAGTTCTTCTTACCCACATTGCATGGACGTTTGTTCACTCCATGGCTGAACATTAAGGAGAATTATCTCGGTCACTCCAAAATAAACTTAAAAGTTCTGTGGATAATTCATTCTAAGGGCTGCTTCCAAAAGGCAACACAAACCAGACGTTTGAATGCTTGGGTTTCTCTGCCCTACAGAGTCCCTCAACAGCAGGCTTTTTATTTTCAAAACACTTTCCCATGCCTGGACATTATATCCCAGATCTTGCAATGCGTTCCTTCAGTTTCATGTTATAAAAATACCACCTGGTGGGTTGCAGCACAGCCCTCATATTTATTTCGGACACTTTGAACTAAAAACAAACAAACAAAATGATAACTGGATCTCTGAGCCTGGGGGTTCACTGTTTGTGGCTCAAAAGAGATGCAAGGCATTGTACCATGTAGTAGAGATTTGTTTAGCAATTTCTTCTAGGTATTGTTGTCCCTGGGCACAGCAGGCATAAGCCACTCAACACCACTTTGCCTGAAGGATCTCCTTCTGGGACACATATTTAACTATGTAAATGTAGCTGCAGTGACGCTGTCTGTACTTTAACAGGAAACACTCTCATGAAGTACTGGCTTCTCATAAATGTTTGCACACATCAGGTATTGACTATTTTCATGGCAGTATGCAGCCCTTGATCCTGCCCTTCAACACCAGATACTGAAACCAAAGTTGATTAAAGGCAGAGGTTTAGGTATAAAACTGAAAATATACTACTACAGGTGAGAAAATATGAACTTGATCAATATTTCACTTTTTTATTATTTACTTTTTATTTTCCTACCTAGAATTTCTAAAATGCAATCCATTTGCCACAGCTACATAATTCAACATTTAGTTTTAGGTTTCCATCAAAGATATTAAGCATGATGGTAGGGGACATATTGGAAAACATTCACTGGTCACTCAGTGTTGAACCTGATATATGACCAAGTGTAGGGTTTGTCTGTCCAAATTCAGAACAAATATCTACATCTGAGTATTCCACCTCCTCCCTCTGCATTCTTCAGTCATTGATTCACTGTAATGCAAGCTGCTGTAACTAATTTTGATTCAGTTGTCTAAATAGAAGGGTCAAAAGTCTCTAAGATGTCCAAGACATCCCTAAAGGATTTTATAAGAATCAGGCTGCTTTTGGACAAGCAGCTGTATGGCAAATGTGATGCCTCTCTTCCCTACACCTAAAATGTCTGTAAGGCAGCTGTGTTTAACCAAATGTACCCAAGGTGTAAATGTAGACTCTACACATACCAAGAACTAAGCAGAATTATTTACACCTCACACACCATCTCTTCTTATCTTCTTAAGCTCATCACTTCAGCATCAACATACTGCTACTTTATGCTGCATTCGGGGCAGTGCTCACACTCGCTTAACATTTCTGACACAAACTGAACCATGTAAACAACACAGTGAACAGACAAAATTTTGCTCTGCCAAATTTCGAGCTCATGTGTGATTTTAAAAGGAGTATACTGAATTGTTTTTTAATGGATGTATTTTAAGGACTCTTGCCTTCATATTTAAAAGTGATCTCATACAAGAGAGAAAGTGTAAGCATGTTTTTAGCTTGTTGGGTTTTCTTTTAATTTTCGGTTTTCATTGCTTTTGGTTTGGTTCCTTCTTGCATAAGGCAAAGTGGCTGTAGAAGACTTTATGAGACTCATTCACTCCACTTTATGAAGATAATCAACTTCCCTGTGGTCCAAGATACACATTAATCACTGGATGCTGTAAGTTAGGGGTCTCAATGGGCTGATTATTTTAATTTTTCACTGTATTTATTTTCCTTCCACCTCAAAACATCAGGCAACCATCACAGGCAGACACAAATGATGAAGCAGAGACATTACTGTTTAGTCAAAATGTATTAATTTTGGTTTCAAACATTTGATGCAATGAGACTGTACCCAAATTAAGATTTTAGACCTAACAGAAAGACACAAGTTGATAGGAACAAACACCATTTTAGATCATGCAATTTTATTGTAAGTGAAGGCTGTTTTCTGTGTAATTCATTGGTTTCATTGATACGGCATTGATAGGGCAACACTTAAGTTTATGCTCATGTAATAGTAGATTGCATAACAAAAAATTCTCATTTGTTCTAAATTAATAAAGTTGAATCCTCTGTTCTTCTGTCATAAATCTTGTAGCAAATGAAGCCTCACTAAAAAGCAAGTTTGAAGTATTAAGAAATTCACCTGAGTAAGCTGATTTATAATTCATATATGGCAAACATATGGGTAATGCTATATAATTTATTTTGATTTAAAATTAAAATCTAAAGATCCCCAAAGTTTCATTGGAAAAATGCTTGAAAATTGTGACATTCCTTTAGCCTCTGTGGATCAACTGTTAATTTCTCCTTCATTAAATGAAAACCATACAAAAGAAAGCAGAGATACTCTTCTCTACTAGGTTGATTCCTGACTCAATTCTCAGCAGAAATATTTCATATATCTCTCACTATGTAGTCAAAGAATGGCAAAGCAATGTAAGTTCATTCCCTCTGTACTATGTGTTAGTAGTGGGGGGTTTTGTTTGTTTGTTCATGACGAGTGCTGAATTGTGAAATATTTAACATTTATAGAATCACTGAATTGTTGAGGGAGGAACCTCTGCAATCATCCATTCCAATGACACTGCTCTTTTCCATTTCACTTAAATTGTGTAATGGTGAGGGCAAAAGTTGCATTAAATTATAAAAACATATTTCCTGAAGAGGGTGAATACACACACTGTTCTATGTGTACTATAAAAAGGGCATATAGAATATGTTTTCCTTTTAGGGACATCCAAGTATAGATGCAGTCATAAAGACATGAAAGCGGCCTCCAGAAATTAGTCCTTTTCTATGTAGCCTTTGTAAGAGAGTTTTCACACATCTTTTCCTCCCCTCATTAAGACTTCATGGCCAACATTACATGAACCTCACATGGAAGAGTGTTTGAATAATAATAATAGGGGTGGTCCATTGTTTCTACTTTCATTTCCAAGCTCTGGATACTCATAAGTATTTTGTGACATGTTTAAGAGTACTGGCTTAAATACACTAGCTGGAGAATGATCTCACATATATTCAGTATTTTTTTTTTGTCACATAGAGCTACTGTTCAGTAGAACAGTATATAAATATCTTTTAAAGTAGAAAATGGAGGTTTTCATAGGAACCACTATGCATAAACTGAAGTATTTCTGAGGTATTTAAGTACAACTCTGTGATTTAGTTATCTGTGAGTTAGTTATATTTAGTTTAGTTTTGAAACATTTTCATGATATTGGGTACTTAGGAATAAAACCTGGCAAAAAAACTCCAGTGAAATAAAAGGAAGAGACATTCATTAGAAGCTTGAAAAGTTCCAGATGGCAATATATTGGCCGATCAAATAAAAAGTTTTGGGAACTAATATGTCATTTTAATTTATGAAAAGAAAATGCAAGGTAATACAAAGTAAATATTTATTTTTCTCCTTTTTTTTTTTTTTTGTTAAAATAAATTAATGCCCCCTCATGATCCTTCTCAAAAATTTAGGGACAGAACTTCAGCTAATTATCAGTGTTTTACTCCACAGTTCATGTTTTAAAAGATCCTGAAATTTCCATTACATGTGATTTAAATAATTACTTTTTCTTCTAAGAAGAATTTTCCCTACAACTTCACAGTGCTGTCTTTTAAAAGCAATATTCCACATTTCTTTTACATCTGAAATACTGTCCCATCCTTTAAAAATAAAACTTTTCCTCATATTTGAGGCTTGTAGGAAATTCTGAATCCATAAAGGCTGTATTTTGAATCCTCCAGAACATCATAAGAATGTTACACATAGAGAAATCCAGTTCTTCCTCTTCTCTAAATCTTTGTCTGGGTTTGTGTCCAAGGTGATGTTGACAGAAGCTCATTTAGCACCTTCAGTTTCCCTTGAAAACCCATGTTAGTTCTGCTATATGTTGCTCAGCAGACAGACGATAATACAGAAAGGCGGTTAAGGTTAGACTACTCTCACACAAACACTTTCTGGTTTGGCTTCAAAATAGGCCACTGTCAAAGGATGTTCCATTTAAAACCATTACAATTATTAAATTCCCAGCATGGCCCTTGGTAGGTAAGCATCTATTGCTCCAAAGTCACAGCCTGTTTTTGTAATATTTTGACAACCTCAGCAGAAAACTTCTGTGTCAAATAAAAACCTCCCATGACTATAGGTTTGACTTTTCAAATCAAGGCTAAACACTCTTGTGGATTATTGGCAGGAAATTGTATTGTTGCTGTAGGTATTCTGAAGAACACAACAGGTCAGCTGTCAAAGCTGCCAATACCATTACCTCTCACAAGTTTAAATATGTTTAGAACACGTTAAAAAGCTTTAGAAATACTCTGCAGCTGTTATAATATAATGAGATGCTGTAATATTAAACACAATGTTTGCTGAAATTCTTTTGCTGCTTATTCTTTTCTAAACCAGAGCAGGACAATACTTTAAATTGCAGCTATTTACAGAGTTTCAGAGCTCATACTGGGGACATGTATGTGATACTTGTCAGCTTTGCTTTATGTAGACTTATGCAAACATGATATTTGGGTTTTAATTCCCAAGCTATTTATCTTCTGCTCTGCTGAAATTATAAATTTCATCAGAAAAAATCCCTCTGAATCTCAGATGAGACTTCTGAATTTTACCATTTTTCCAGTTAAAATATTAGTTCTAGTATGATTTTAATACTAAACTAGACAGTTATCAGAGATAATTTGAAATACCTGGGAAACTTAAATGCCTTTTCTGTAACATAATTCCAGCTTCAGACATGTGAGGAGACTAAAACCAAAGAAGTTTGCTTTATTTCTGGTCTATTCTGCCACAAACGATTGAATAGCTCTCATATCCAAGTATTACTGAGTATGATACATGAACGGTGGCATATATGTTTAAATCCTGATGCATAATGAACAACAGAACCTACTAATTTAAATAGAAAGGATAGCCTAGGTGTAGTAATTAAATCTATAGTTATATTTACTAGAACTACCTAAAAAACCCCAGCAACATAGCACAGTTCTGTTCAAATAGGCTATTTTAAAGGAGTGGTTTTCTCTTCAGTGATTTTTTCACCAGTTGATATCTATGCATATTTTTTGGACCTCTTATTTCAATAAAGTCAAAGTTGTGGCATAGACTTATAGGACTGAATAGGTGACAGGTTTGCTGTACAATTACACTACAATTCTAACGGTGCATTCATTTAAGATCAGAGATTATATATAATGATTTATGGCATTTTGATTGATCAAAGGAAAATACATTGGTAGGTTTGAACATTTTTTTATAACACTGCTTTCATGGGAACTTCCAAAGTCTGCAGCTTCCAGCTGAGGCTGGAAAGAAAAAAATTCCCATCAAAAGAAATCTCTATTTTCCATAGTACTGTAAGTTAAATTTTCAGGTGCAGAAATTACACCTGACTGTCCAGTCATTAATTAATATCTAGTCACATTGTCTTCAGATTCAAAACACATTCAGCTGAAGCTAGTTATTTCTTCAACTGCAAGATCTAAGAATATTTTTCTTTTTTATGTTATTTAGATTTTATAATTGATATCCTGCATAGGACCATATCTTTCACTACTGTGATAATGGATCTGTAAATACACTGGGAAAAATCTACTTTGCTGTACCTATAGCACTTGCTGAACTGCTTTGTTGTGTAGGCGAGAGCTGAATTTTTCACTGTCTATTGAAATTAGTCTTTTTAAATATGAGAAGACCTCACTAAAACTCTGAAGAAATTATGCAAACAAATTTATTTTGCTTTTGTTCTACTTAAAAAACTTCCCTGAAAAAAACCCTTGATATACCTTGATAGTGATGATCCTCTCAAAATATTTTCAGTGAAGCATTGAGTGACTGCTGTTTTTCTAGACAGGTTACTGAATGTCCACAATGAGGAAATGTTGTATTCCCTTCTTCTCAACATGTGTTGTCACTCTTCCTTCTTGCATGTCTACTTGCATTGTACTCATACAGCTAATTTTCACTAATTCCAGGCAAGAGAACTGGATTAATAAATCCACACAAAATAGCAGGGTATGCTGCTCAGTACAGCAGCAAAGAAGACAAATTCAATCTAGCGGGTTTTTTTCAGAAAGCATCCAGCAGGTTTTTTCAGACAGCATGTTTGACTTTAGCTGACTCTTCCCTTAATGCTTTCTTTTTAAGGCTGCAGGAAGGATATTTGAGTACATAGAGCAGGAGTTCACAAAAAGCAGCTTTCAAGCTGCTTTTAGAGAAAAGAGTGCTTTTAAAGCAAGCACCAAAAAAAGCTGTTCTTCTTGAGAATGACTGTCCTCTGCAGCTTCTGTTAAATCAGCTTAACAAAGAAGATAACACCATGACTAAAATATTTATACTTCATTATAGTCCCTTTGAATAATAATAAAAAAAAAAATTCACTAGTTTATTCATTTTTTCTAATGATACCGAAAGGAAATAAGTATCTAAACAATGAATACTGATTCAGAAACTCAGACTGTAAATCAATATATCAGCTCAGTAGAGCTGAGCTTCTTTCTAATGCTGCTGTTCCAGCAGTAGAGTTTACCTTCTGAATTATATATGTATTGACCTAATTACATAAATATTGACTTTGCTTTATATGAAGCTTTTTTCAGTCTCAGTGTAATTACAATGTCAATATTTGTTGTATGTAATAACACTGAATTTAGACTTGTTAATTTTGATTGATGGTGGCATGCCACAAGTTATTATATGGGATAAGACAGTTAGTCTACAAGTATGCATAGCAGATACAAGCAGCTGACAATGCTACCAAATTTCACTGTGTCTCCAAGACCTTCTGCTTCCAATGTTTAACCAGGCAGAGGAAATATAACGGGTGATTACATCCTTGTTCCACAAGAAGTACAGTTTTGAGGTGGAGAAATATTTACCCTGGTTAAAAAAAAAGTACAAATATTCTTCTGGGAACTCAGTGAAAGAGTTCCTGTTTAAATTTAGCTTTAGAATTTTTTCTTACAATGTTGTACAGTCTGTTTAAATTGTGCCAAAGTGGAGGTTTTATATAGCAACAACTATATTTTGCTGCATACCTTCCATGAGTTATACATTATTTTGCAATAATATTGGGACCCAGACACAAGCAATTTTACATTAAATTATTTCCTTTTTTCTTCAAATCCAAGAAAGATGTGAGCAGTGGACTTTTAGGTACTGCTGGGACTTGCAAAACTGTTCACTTCAGTCTGCAAATGTTTGTTGAGATATATTTCTACAAGAACAGCTTTGTTCAGAGCTGGAAGACCTCAGAACTGCTTTCAACGATGAATAGCCATATATTGTAGTGCATGTTTCTAGATGCAATTATAAAGGATTTTGAATTTGGCAGTAACATTAGAATTAGAAACCAAACTGTGACAGTCTGTGTGCTGAGGATATTTAAATTTTTTTCTAGCTGTAATATGTTGCCAGTAGTGACAAGGCACGCATCATACTATATTTTCTTATTTGTCTCAGCAGGGATGCCAGACAAGACGAACCTCACTGACGTAAAGCAAATCCATCAAACCAACGATGGCAGCACTTTAGACACAACTGGAGCAGGATGTACAGCAATGGCCGATTATATGACATTTATGCTGATTAGTTTGGTAATACTGTTTCTTAGTCTTTGGTAACTGCTTATTTCTGGCTTGGTATATGTATCCCACTGTCATCTATTTATCCCCACTCACAAACCTGGAATAAGTGATCTGGTGAATATAGCAATATTTATGGTATCTTTTACAAGATCAGCCACTGATCTTAGCCCTGAATATTAACAAAGAGTTTTATGTAATATTTTACCTTTTTTTAAACACTTGTACAGTCACAAAAAGTCATGTTTTCTTTTTTAATATTTTATGTTAAAAATAAGTTGTCTATGATAATCTTTCTCTTAGAAGCAAATTGTAAAAAAAAATGAGTATTACCAAGTTTGAAAGGGTCTCTGGAGATCATCTAGACCAAATCTGCTCATTGCATACTCACTTCGTGTAAGTTGCCTAAGGCCAAGGTCAGGTGGTATCGCAATGTCTCCAAGGATGGAGACTCTATTGAATCCCTGGCCTAACTGTTTCAGTGCTTCAGCACTCCAAGCAGATATTTTTTAGCTATTGTATTTTGGTTTATGCCTCTTGCTCGTTGTGCCCTCTGAGTCCTGTCACTGGGCACTATGAACAAGAGTTTGGCTCCATCTTCTTTGCTCGCCTTATCAGGTATTTATACATTTTCAAAAGATCCTGCCCTGTATCTTCTCCAGGCCAAACAGACCCAGCTGTCTCAGCCTCTCCTGGTATCAGATTTGTTCCCATACCTTGAAAATCTTCATGGCCTTTTGCAGGAATCCATCTACTGTGTCCATGTCTCTCTTGTCGTTGTCCTTGAGAGCCCAGACCTGAACATAGCACTGTAGATGTGTCTCACTAGGGCAAAACAGAGGGGAAGCATCATCTCCTTTGATCTGCTGGTATTTTTCCTGATTCAGCCCAGAAGCTATTTGGTGGTCTTGCTGCGAGGGCACAGTGTGGGCTCTTTTTCAGCTTGGTGTCCCTTAGGACCACAAGGTCCTTCTCTGCAAAGCTGCTTTTCACCCAGCAGGCACCAAGCTGTACTGGTGTATGGGGTTATTCCTCCCCAGGAGGAGGATTCGGCATTTCCCATTCTTGATCTTTCTGAGATTCCTATCAAGCCAATTCTTCAGTCTTCCAAGGTCCCTGTGAATTCAGAATTATTTTTTACAGTTCAGAAAAACTATATATTAGATACTATACATGTATATGATAGCTGCATTTTATCTAGGGATAACAGCAGGGTTAAGATATAAGGTTGTACTAAGGTATCTTAATCTATATGTCAACATACATATATTTACTTATGTGCTGTATATCTCTAAGCTGTAACTGTAGTCATTGGATTCAATTGCTAAAATACCAACAATGAGTGCCGGTTGTGATGCTCAAAAGAAACCTACCTGGTGTCCACTACTGTTCTGAATGGCCTCAGGTCTTTCTCTGGGCAAGTGACCACAGCCCTTTGTCAACAGAGTCGGTGAAGCCCAGTGCATTTTTCAGCTCATATGAAGACAGACACCTAAAAAAGAAACTCAGTTGCCCACAAATAGGTGACTGGTGCCACCTAAGATTTCTTGGAGTATGCAAGACATCCTCATGGGACTTCAGGATGTATGGGATGTTCCAGAGGCTGCTTTAAATGGGAGCCATGGGGAGTGGCAGCTGGTGGCTCAGTGGAACATCCTTCTTTATCTCAAACAGACCTAAACATTCACATGTGAGCCCATGAATCCTACATCAAACCTCCATCAGTATTATTGGTAGTTTAGATACCTGGTTGCAGTGGTGACATATGAATGCAAAGCTGAATCACAAGAATCCCAGCTCAAGTTCCTATGCTTCATAAAATGAGGCAAGCAAAAGTATTCTGCAGTACTAATGGTATTTTATATATTACCGGTTATAAAATTTGATTGTTCTGCCATGACGAAATCCATGTCATTTTAACTGGAGAGTATTTAAGAATATTTTGTAGTTATTTTTCCTTTACTGTCTTTTACAAGATAAAAAAACCAACCCTGTAGTATTGTATGTATTCATAGAGTAACTAGAACTCTTCCTAGACAAAAACGCTACTCTTATATGGGACTAATATAAAGAAACATACATAAATATTTTTATTCCCAAATGTATATGTTAATCGTTAGCACACACAGTATAACACATACAGTATAAAACAAATAGGTAAAGAGTTATAAAGTTTAGCAAATCAAGTGAACATTCCTATGAGCAATTCCATGCCCAGATAAGCATCATTAATAGGCATGTGTGCCAGTGTGTACATTTTGCTTGACCTCTTTTTTTCTTTGCAGATTTTGTAAGTCAATCTTTCAAATTCACTTGTCTTATTTACTTGAACTTATGACGTTGGTAATTCAGGGAAAGAAAATGTGATTTCATTCTTTTCCTTTGTTATGTCAACTCACACTAGCAATCAATCCAGTTTGGCAACTTTTTTTTGGACAATGGCCAGTATCAGTCACTTCAATGAAAATGGAATAAAGCTTTGAAAAAGAAACACAGAAATACAGAAAAAATTACATAATTACTCATTACTTAGAATTTTATTTATATCCTGAAGCACTTTGTTTCCATTCCTAACTTTTGTGTGTTATTCAAGACCTTACAAAGGCAGGTAGTCCAGGAATAGTAGCTCATTCTATAGAACCTTGGAAACACAAACCTCATTTTCAAATACTGATAGTAATTAGTCCTAAGACCTCCTCAGGTATATGTGAATTACTAGTCTGTAATACTCCTCTGTTTTGTTTTTCTTGGCCTGTTCCCATTATCTTCAACACTGTACCTACACAGAATAATTTCTAAGACTCCTTCTGGAGTGGAAAATTAGGTCTCTCCTTCCCAGACACATTTGAACGAACTAGTAGTAATATGAATAATAGTGCCAAGTCTGAAGATTTCTCACTCACTACTCTGCCATGAGACCTCATTCACCCTCCTGTTCCATCTATCTCTAGGCATCACCACCCACTCCACATCATTGCTCAGACTCATACATCTGCCAGGCTGCATCAAGACTTTTTCATTAAATCTGCCATGCTACAAAGAAATAGTCTTGTTTCTTAAAGAACTATTATATAATCATTAAAACAGGTCAGAGCAAGGAGACGGGAGGCAAGGCTCTTTGATGATCTGTCCCAAGGTCACCTTGCAAGGGAGGTACCATTGCATGAAACTGTGGAAACCTGCAGAATGTTGTATAGCTCCACGTTTGGAAGTTAGGACAAAACAAAACAAAACAAAAAAAACCCAGAAAACCAATGTTGCTGTGCTAAAGCAAACAATGAAAAGAGGAATAGCACTGAGCAGAAACATGAAGAATGTTTTAGAGAAGCCAAGATGAGAAATAGGAAAAAAAAGGTTAAGCTGGTGATTGTGGCATTGAAGTATAAAACCACCTGCATCCACATAAAATGATGGACCATATGCAGCATGTATGTCATGCTTGGTCAACCTGGGTCAATTGCCTGGGCATGCAGAAGCTTTTCCAAACATCAGGTCACACAGGCTGCACAGGACTGCGGCTGAGCTCCCCGGATGACCTCAGAAATTACATGTAGGTGTTGTTTCCTCTGTTTCCTTTCATTTGTTTACACTGGGCCATTTTTAACAGTAAATCTTCTCCATATTTCCCAGAACATTTGGTAAACAAGATTTTGGCTTTATTTTGCCTTCTTTTAAATAATCTTTTCATGTATTATTACTGTTGCAGTGTAGAGTAGGAATGCTTTACTCAAGTGCACTATTTCTCAGACAGACACTCACTCAAAAGCTGATCATACTAAAATGAAAATGGATACCAATATTAGAGTTGTGTAACTGGCCTCAGTGCATTTTTTTTTTAAATAGCAACCATAAGGTGAGAGAGCTTGGTAAGGAATAATTTCTTAGAGGACAGTCTGGTTACTTACAATAAAATTCCAGGAAAAGAATAATTCCAAAAAATACAACAGTTCAGAAATCCATAATATTTTTATTTGGTAAAATCAAGACATTGCTCTTCTACCCTGAGATCAAGAGAGACCCTCTATGTAGCACGCACCCATTTCTTAGGGAAGTCTGCTGCCTCCCTGGGTACAGCCCTCAGATCATTGTCCATTACTGGTTTTCCAGGAAGCCCGAGGTCAATCAAGAAAGATTGAGGTGCCACAGTGTGTCCAGAGAAGTGCAAGGGAGCTGGTGAAGGGTCTGGAGTGTCTGAGGGAGCTGGGATTGTTTAGCGTAGAGGAAAGGAGGCTCAGAGGAGACCATATCACACTACAAGCACCAGAAAAGTGGTTGTAGGAATGTGGGGGTCGGCCTCTCCTCCCAGGCAGCAAGTGACAGAATGAGAGGACACAGCCTCGAGCTGTGCCAGGGAAGGTTCAGATTGTGTATCAGGAGGAATTTCTTCATGAAAAGGGTCGTTAAACATTGGAATGGACTGCTCAGGGAGGTGGTGGAATCACTATGCCCAGAGATATTTAAAAGACATGTAGATGTGACACTTATGGACACGGTTTAGCATGGACTTTTCAGAGCTGGGTTAACAGTTGGACTCAAGGATCTTCAGGTTCTTTTCCAACCTAAATGATTCTATAATTCTTGACTGTCCATTTTTATTTTCTGTAGATGTACCTGTGTTTTTAAATGTACTTGTATATCCTGGGGAAAAGGTACTGACTGGAATACTTATTCTCATAACTAATGTCCTAGCACTTTAAATAAACATTTCAAGGTGACAACTTTCCTATGTGTAGCTGGTGAAAGAGAACAAAAAGCACCTGTGTTTCCTTGGAAAACAAATATCATTGTTCCTTTCGTGACTAATAAAAGATGATGCATAATCAAGCTACATAAAAGGTTATGTTTATATTCCTCTCTTTCTATAGATATATAGATGTACATATAACTTATTTATTACTCTGTACCTGTATGTTTATATGCTAAGATAATATTCTTGTTCAGATTATAACAGGGTTTAGATTAAGCTATTGAAGATTTATTGAATAACCTTATTATTTCCATATCGTCTTCTCAGGATAATGAATTAAAATATGTAGCCAAACCTATTTCTATTTATTTTTTTTATATTCAGTTCTACTCTGAAATAATTTTGTAAGCATTAATCTTATTTAGAAAATGGTGTGCTTTTCTATGTGCTCTGAGTCACAACCGACTACAATAGGAATTAAAATAAAAGTTGTTTCTAACTATATTACACTAAAAAAGCTAGTGGGACTCTAGAAAAATCCAGATTTTCTTCTTGAAAATCTCAACAAAATATTAATTAAGCTTTAACTCTTAATTCTTTCTTCCTGGCGATACATGAACAAATTTTGTGAGAAAATATTTGCATATCGGGCAGTTAGAAGCTTTATCTTTTGCTTTATTTTAGTACTTTTCAATGTGAAATGCTAGAGACAGTATACCTGGTACGCCATGAGGCTCTTTTCCAGTTCACATTGAGGAGGAAGCTCATGCTGAGCTTCTGTGGCTGGGAGGACTCGGTCGATGCATCTCATCACCCCTCACAGTGCACAGGGCTGTGCTAAGATCACCTGCTGTGCATGCCTAATTTAGGTGTCACAACGAAGTCTCTCCAAGTTTGTCAAGCAGTCTAAATCAATTGTTAGTCTCTTGAATGTAAGTCACATGGAGGTCTTTCTCTGAGGCAGTTTCTGATTTTCCTGCTCCTCTCAATGTCACTCTCTTTCCCATTTGAGCTGGTACCAGAGTTTACAGGATCACGCAGTGAAACTGGTCGGGGTATTTCTGACTCAAAGGATGTCCTTGATCCAGTTCACCTCGCATCTTCAAAGACAATGCCACTGGTGCAATGGATGGTATAGCCATAGTGCTCATGGAATTTTAGCCACACCTTTATATCAGGTGGACACAACATTAGGGACAACAAAACACTTGAATAACATAAAAACGTACTGCAAAGTTGTTTTCATAACTTCATTATGTGTGAGGATTCATACTTCAGTATCTAAAGCAGGATATGGCCATTAAAAACATCATGATAAAGCCTGATTTTATTCATACACATGCCACACATGAAAGTGTATAACAGATCTCTTTTGCTGATGGGCAAAAACACACTGCTCAATACATAAGTCAGTGTGCCTTACGACGAGCCATTTCTCTTTGTCCCCTGTATCTGTCTTTAGGGAATGGGTATTGTATAGAATGTGCTTTCCTGTTTACTTTCAGTTCACTTTATTTATGAGTATAGCCAACACCTTTGTGACAGCTGTTAAAAATATTTTTCATGTCTGTTTACATCCATGCTTTTTGGCAGCCGGAAGTGTTCATGAAGCCTGTGTATTTTACCCTTTGTATTTAAAAAAAAAAATTAAAAGCACAGTTTTATCAACTGAAAAAAAATATGGAATGCCAGGCCTTCAGAAAGGTAAAAAGCAACATCATCCTGAAGCATAAAAGTTGCTTTTCATATGTATCTTTAGTAAGCTATAGAAACTATGGTATTTTTAGTTTCAGAGCAATAGCAGACTGGAAATTAGCGCATGGGCCAGCTCCATCTTTTAGACACTTGTGATACTACTGAATTCCACAGATTTAACAGTAAACATAGCTTGACTTTGTATTATCTACATGCAAAATCGAACTGATACACTTAATACAGTAAGATTGTTTTCAGAAAATCATCACAAAACTACAGGTAATGACAATTTGTATTTCTCTGATCTTTACTGGTTATATGTACACCATAACAAATAAAGAATTAACTTAGAAAATAAAGGTTTATATTGTGAACTCTTACCTCTGTGACTCTTAGGAAAAAGTATGAAATATGTAACTTTGTGATAAATGTCAGCATTTCAGTAATCTAAATATCATGGGGAAGAGGAAATTATAAAGTTTTTACCTTTTTTTTATAATTTTATAGTAAGCCTTCCACTGTTTGTATGGGTCTTAAAACCGGCAATTTCAGACTGCAGAAGAGGGATTATGTTGTGTTGCCAGCATCTGGGGTCCTTCAAAGGGAGGACTATGACATTGATGCTTTATTCTTTCTCACTTCAGGATTCACTTTGTTGTCATTATGTTTGCTGACATGCTTTTATACCTTTGCTCTTCCTTCATTCATCCGTTGCTCCAGATTACATCTGAATCTAATGTATACAGTGCCATTTACATATGTTAGATGCTACCTCTTGGTTCTCTTTGTTACTCTTAAAACCAGTCTTTTCCTGGTCCAGAGCTGCGTTTCTTCGAAGACCATGGGTCAGTTGTTTATAGCTATGGGGTCTCCAGTACCAGCACTGTGCACTCTCCTTTGGCATCCCATGCTTGTGTTTCCTCTACGTCACAATCTGTGTCTGCAGTTCTCTGCTCTTGCACTAAGCCTCTATTTCTCTACATTATAATATTGTCTTAGAGTCATAAATATCTCATTCTACATAGAATAACTGTGTGTTACTGCTATCTATATAAAACTATTGTTGTCTCATTCAAAGATAAATGGAAGTAAACCCACTTTGCCATAGTCATCAGGTCAGTCAGGAAAAAACCCTCTTGTCACAGCTAAAGCTGCAGGCAACTAAAGAAGCATTCAGACAGCCTGTCTGAGGAGTGCCAGTCTGGAGGGCTTGAAAACTGCATACAAAGACAGTAAAGGCCAATTTAGCCACGGCAGTGCCATGTTCCAAGGCTACACAGTTACACCAGGATGGCCTGAGACACCTGCCCCTTTCTGGTGCTGCAGGGAGGCAGTGGCCTCCTCAGCCATGTCCTGCACTGCTCCTGCCAGCTCCCAGCAGATGCCTTAGGCCATCTCAAAAGATAAAAACAGCCTCAGTGCAGCCAGATCAACTGAGCCCTCAGGATCAAAGGGTCACCTTGAAAGTGTGATTCCTCCCATCCTGAGAAAGGAATCCAGGATCACACAGGTCTTTTCTGGTAAAGAAGAGATTAATTAAAGGATATTGAATTAATATATGAATTTACAAGAGATAAAATTTACTTTTATCATGGGATTCAATCCGGTTAAGTCCTTCCACCTTCTCCTTCCAGATCAAAAACTTCTAAAGTGTCACCTCTCTTCATTACCTGCACAGGGAATTTGAATACTTACCCTAGCAGGACTGGTCCTCTGCATCACCGGATACTCAGGCACCATCTGGACCTACTGTATAGCCTTCTACATTAGCAGGGGCCTAAAACTGTTTAACCTGTAGCCTTGAAACCAAGTAAAAATGGTTATGGGAGTGTTCATTTCTTTTTAATGTGACAAAGCCAGGGAAAGGCACTATCCACAGGTTTCTGGAAAACTACTGGCATTTCAAATCATATTTGAGACTTTATAAACCCATGAACATACCTGCTTATCTAAGCAATGATCATTTCTGTTTCAAATGTAGATATGTAATAGCGAAGAAAAGAAACCATTCTGTACCACAGGCAAGTGAAATTTGATTGTGTCTAAAAAGATTGTATCTTCAGTTTTATCTTAATGTAATGCAAAAGCTTGAAGCCAAATTTACTGATTGCCAATTAATTTACTGAATTATTGTCTTGGTTTGAGACAAATTAGGAGGAACCGTCTTGAGATGAATGTGTCCCCTAATGGAAGGCAGGTTTCTGACACAGGTTCTGACAGAATTTCTCGGAGGAAAGTGAAAAAAAGGCGGTTTATTTAATAAGCAGGGGGCACGCAGGCATGGGCAAGAAAAAATGAATAATGTTAGATAATGAAACCTCTCTCTGTGGACAAGACCTGATAGATTCAAAGTCCTTTCTGTAGGTGGGGCTCTGCTCTCTCCAGAGCTGGGGTGTGGCGTGGGCCCCCCTGGGCCATGGTGTGGGGCCTCCCAGTAATGGTGTTCCGGACCAGAACAAAGCTGAACAGTTCCAGGAGAAGAAGAAGTAGAAGCCACAGTCCCAGGAAAGCTTCTTGCCTCAGCTAACGAACGAGAAGCTAGCTAAAAAGCAAAAGAATGCAACTCTCTTCCCTGCTGCAGAACCGAGAGCTGGGGTGAGAGCAAGTGAGTTATCTGTGGTTTTGAACACAGCACTGAAGGAATTCCACCGCCTTCCCCACCCCTCTCTCCCTCAGATGTCGCTTAAAGGCACAGGACTCAGGTCTGGCATAGAGCAGATGATAGGGGATACAGCATCATAAAGTCATCCCAAATAAAATTACAGCCAAAAACCAAACCAAACCAAACCAAACAATAAAAAAACAAAACAAAGCAAAACAAAACAAAACAAACAAAAAAAACCCAACATGACATTATTGCAGTAGTCAGAAATCTGTGATGGAAGTCCTGAAAAATGTCATTCCTGTTTGTTCCCTAAGTGGTTTCTGCATTTTCAGTGTAATTGTTCCCAGATAAAATCCTGAGTCCAGAGAGAAGACAGTAAGATTTCATACTCTCTGTGAACAAATTCATTTTCTCAGCTCTGATGGTGGAGAAGCTTTTTTGTTATTGCCTCTAAAAGCTATTGTCCTCCTAGAATGTATCATGTCTGCTCCTGAGTTGCCACAGCTTACAGCCTAGCAATTTGCAGAAACACATTAGGGTCTAAATTGCTGTGGCAAGGACAAACACTCATATCACTGCTGAAAAGACAGAAGTCTCCAGGACAGAAGAACAAATAGTTTCTCTGGAGCTAGGGGAAACCATCTTTTAATGGGAATCAGAGTTCTGAGTGTCGAAACTCTAGCCAAGCACTACTTTCACCAGAAATTAGAAAATTATAATTGTGTGATAACTTACAATAATATATATATACACTTGCCTCTATACATAAACAAGCAGCTAAGGATCAGCAGCACAATCTTTTTTGGGTTTTGGGGTTATTTTTTAACAAATGGTTTCTTTCCTTTAAGTCATAAGAGGATTTTGGAAGAGAATCTTTCTGTTTTAGAAACAAAAGGCAACATATAACTGATTGAACACTCAGGAAAGAAAGACAATATAAATATTTACATTTGCATTTTCATCTCTCAAGCAATAGCACACTTCGTAGCTATCTGAATCAGGAGTCCATGTACCAATCTCTAGCAAAAAAAATTGCTTATCTGTGCATGAAAACATCTGGTTTCAAAGACCATCATTTGACACTGAAAAAGATCCAATGCTGTCAATACACATTGTTCTTATTTTCCCCAGTTAAACTTAAACAACAGTGGGCAAAAGTAGCAATTAACATGCAAAACAATGTTACCCTAAATGTTTTTTATATCCCTGCACAAGTATGAACTCTATCTGTTCTCTGGCAATACAGATGAAAGCACAGATGTATAACCACTAACTATTATGCATATAGCTCATCCCCACAACTGCATAACCATTTTTTTCTCTCTCACATTATACCCTATTGCTCTTTTTGCATGCTAATTTTATTTACTATTCTATATAATTGTCAATTTTAGCATTTTTTTTCTAATTCGACTATAGAATAGCAGATCAGATCTGTTTCTTTGTATGTTTGTTCATGGCCTACTGAAGGGGTATCCCAATGTTATTAGGCTTGCAGAGTCTACTTCAAAAATTTATGCTTAAAAAATTATTACTATGAGGGAAAGCCAATCATGACATCAGGTACGGGATGTTATTGCTGTTATTGCAAAATTCATCCTTAAATCGGTAATTTTAATTTACTTCAGATAGGAAATTAGAAGAATCATCTAAATTCATAGAACTGAATTTAATCATTAGATTTCTTGATAAGGCAAATAGGAAAAACAATAAAACCCCAAACCCAAACATCATGTTTTTCAGATAGACCTGGATATGTTTAGGGAAGTGATTATATTGTTTGGATTTCCTCAACTAGTGGGGACTTACATATCGTGAATCAGAGGTCCCTCCCAGTCACAACTGTTCACAGCTGCTTTCCAACTCTGTGATCCAGCACCCAAATTGCAATTTCTGATCCTCCTACAGTGATCATCATAGGATATTTTATTGCTCAAAAGTACTTAGAAAACCATTATTAAATAGGTATAAAACCTTTGAGGATAAGTCAAGTAAGGTTGAGGAATTTCAAATAGTTCAGACACTATTCGGTCTCAGAAGGAAGATAACATTTATTCATCCATTGCTAAGTGGCTAGATAGGTTACACTCTCCATATATCCATCATAAATATTTTTGCAGGCAGTAATGTTTGGCATTTCTGTTTCCATACACTATCTTCTTCATCACAGTAATCTTTTCCACTTTCACTCTGCTTTGATTTATTAGGGTGATACCACATATCTTACCAGAGACCCTCGCCTCTATCCTATCAGAGACCCTAGAAAAGAAGGACAAATTTAATTCTGTGATATGCCAACCTTTTCCAGGGAATGTAGTCACAGAAGCCAAGAAACTGATAAGGTGATTATGAGATATTTCAGCTATAGCACAATTTTAGGCAAATAAGGAGTACCACCATCTGCTTTATCTGATAGCTTTTCGCTGGACGACATTGAAGAACACTGCAGGTTTAGGGGCTCTGTGACTAGGACATTATCTGATTGGCAGTTTCAGCAAAGAGGCTGGGGTTTGAACAAGCAGAAGCTGAACTGCACCAATATCTACCACTGATTCTTCCAGAATGGAGCTGAAGAAAATCTTTGACAGGGTAATGTCAGGAAGCCTGCAGTGCTGCTGTGTGTTCAGTGTCTAGATAAAAGCCGTTAGATTCCTGCACTGTTGTTATGATCCAAATAGAAGAGATGCCTCTGCACAAATCAAGGTGCAAACAAGACCATATTCCAAAGTCACCAGTACAGATTTTATTTAGCAGTGAATATGAGATAGAGAGATAGAAAGAAATAGGAAGGGGGTGGGGGACAGGGGTAGAGAGAGAGATCAAGCAAGGATACCACCACCACAAGTGACGTTCTGCTGGGTCCCTGAGTTGTTCTTCAGGAGCTACCATGTTTATACAGCCCAGGTCCTAGGTATCCATGGGGTGTATATGCCATTCCCATAACTCGAGATGGCATGTGCATAAGCACTTCCGTTCCCAACAGCTGGCTACAGTGGGAATTTTTTGTCTGGATGCTAACCAAACCTTTAACTCCATTCGGCCTGGAATTAGCTCTTTCCTGCTGTGCATTATGTGCTTATCTCAAGTTCCATGATGTTGGTTTCTATTACGGGGACAGTGCTTTGAGGCATGCAACTGCATTCTTTAAGTCCTCACAACTGTCAGTCTGACACGTTTCAGAAAAAATGGCTTGTAGAAAAGACCCATAAACCTATCAAATGCTAAGACAAAATTAAATTTACATTTCATGAAGATTAGTAATTATCATTTCTCAAACATTGCTAGATGGTTTAAAGAAAATGCTCTTGAGGATTTGTGATCTATGGCACATTGGATTGAAATGGCTTTGCATCAAAGCCTGACACTGGCTTTTCACCAAATTATATCTTTGCTATATGATGTATGTGCATGAAGACTCTCTCAGATTGTGAGGTTAAAAACAAACCTAGCTCTGCCGTTTATTTCTCTGCCCTTCAGGCTGTATCGCATTTTTTCAAAATGCTTCAAAACAGTGAGTCTCTGAATAGAATTGAATTTGTCAAATTCAAATATCCCTTTTAATGTTGCCCTATGCTTTATGACACAGTATGTACATTGTGAGATCTCATATTCCCTTTTTCATAGCAAGACTCAACTTGAAATAGAAATTCTATAGCGCAGTGTAAGCAATAGCTAGTTTCTTGTGCTGACAGCCTCTAGTAGATAAAAATTCCTGTAAGACTCCCTCTTATCACCTCTAAGAGAAGAAGCTATCTTCCCTCCTTGATGCCATAGAGGCACGTGGTCCAGGTTTAAATGATGAAAAAAGACATTTATGAAATTACTCCAATCTAGCATCCAGGGGGCCACAAAGAACGTTACAGCAATTTTTTTTTTGCACAGATTGAAAACGATTGTGCCCATAACTTGCAACGTGTTATATGGAGTCCTATTAATTTCTAGAGGTATGAAGTTGCTAAAATGTTATGTGTGGGGTCTGGGATTTTACTGAACTGATTAAGTCTTTAAACACAAGTACGTAGCACTTGGTGGTTCCTCCCATGAAATGATTGAAGTTATTTATTGTGTGTCTGTGGTGGAGATTATGTTTAATCCTTAACACTGTGTGCATTTAGTCGGTACTCAGGATTTGTACCATACCTCCTGATCTGTTTTATATTTCATGTTTTAATTAAAACTTTGAAAGCATGATGATGTTTCTGTCTACCTTTGAATGTCAATTTACATCTATGTTAGGGCATTCTGAATGAGTGAACATTTTAGAATATCAGAATATTCCCCTACTCCCAACTACAACTAAAAGGTTTTTGAGAAATAAAAGTAAGTTTTAAGAACTTTTATCCTCTACTTCCTTTGAAAATAACTTAGAATAACAGGATCAGTGTAAAAGGTTTCTGGCTCCCAGGCCTATGCACACTAGATCATACTACTCTAAGACTTTCTAGACACCATTAAATTGGACTTCCTCCAATGCACAAGTTGCAGCCCAACCCACGCAGCCTGTCTGTTCTATCAATAGTGTATACAAACTTTCAAAGGCATGTGACTTTTCACTGGCATGCCTGAAAGATGAATGAGTGAGA
This sequence comes from Lycocorax pyrrhopterus obiensis, assembly GCA_014706295.1. Classification (NCBI taxonomy): domain Eukaryota; kingdom Metazoa; phylum Chordata; class Aves; order Passeriformes; family Paradisaeidae; genus Lycocorax; species Lycocorax pyrrhopterus. The sequence continues at coordinate 42,830,834 of JACSVZ010000001.1, read as the reverse complement.
AGGTCCATAGTTACAAAAAAGAAATATCATATTAAATTATAGTGGTTTTTTCTGTCTCCTTTTTCTCAGAGAGGCAGTAATAACTTAGGTAACAGTGAAGTTAAGACTCTTAATTCTGAGTTATTCAATAGATTAAAAATTTGAGCTGTTGAACAAAGACTTTGAGAAATCAATTCTAAAAGGAAAATTTATATTTCTTTTCCACCAAATATCAAAATGTAACTGATTTGGACTGGTTTTTTCCTTGCTGAAAGGAAGCATACTGTTCACAGAAAACTACCATAACAAAACTTGTATTTTTAAATCTTTGAATGAATACCTCTTCAAAGATCTTGCTGGAAATGTAAAACAAATTGAGCTTGTAAAAGATATAGGAGTCATCTCACCTAATCTCACTCTTCCGAAAAAAAAGTATTTGGTCCAAGCTTGTCCAAACACTCTCTTAGTCATCTGAGAGACATTTGCAGTGCATGTTATTTTGATATCAGCTTATATGACAGGAGAAATGAATTGCCCCCTGGAGATGCACATCCTCAACTCTCTTTGTAAAGAGCTTAGATGACTAAATTACATAAAGTACTGAAGATTTTGGATAGCAAATAACAAGAATCATGCCTACCTCAGGTGTCCAGCAGGACCAATAGGAGGAACATTGCCTTTATGAACACAAGGAATTCCAAATATAATTACGATTATTAAGATTGTTCTTAGAAAGGTGATTATTATTATGCAAGGAAATTAAACTAATGATAAACGTAAAGGTTAAAAATTGTGATGCCTTTCCAAGGTCTAGAGACTAAATAAAAAGCACTGACCTAACTATATCTATGAACATAGTTGTTTTCCAATGTGTTGATTACAGCCGGCCAACTCTGCAGCTGTATCAGCCCCATAGCAGTAATGACCTGGTAATAGGACTTTGGATTGGTTATATTCATGAGGCCATGATTGAAACAGGAAAAGAAAAAAAAATCAGGAACCTGGCCTTCCAGCTTCCAACAATTAGCTTTGCTACAAACCCAATTGGACAGGAACACACATAAATTCAGCTTTCTGCTACTAACTGTAAAATTCAAAAAAGCCCAAACATTTTCAAGGGATATTAATGGAGATGGTCTGGATATAAAAGGAAAGGTTGGTGCATTTTAGATCTTTGCTAATGAAATTAATTAACAAAGCCATAATGTTTAATGGATTAAATATTACATTAGCAGTACATTTCCAAAGGATTGATGAGTTTCTTGCTTGTTTCAGACACTATTTGCAACTGACAAGCAAGATTGGCTAACAATCTGAAGATCTGAATGTCTGATTTTGTTTTCCAAAATGTAATATAAAAAGCACCAAATCCACCACAACCAACAAAAACAAAACAGAAATAATAAAAGGTTTTTGCTCATAAAGTTCTGCTTGAAGCAAGACTACAAAGTAATGCTGCCTCAGGATATGATTCAGTATTACAGATGCCTTATACAAGGGCTAATGAGCCTGTTGCCAGTACTGAAAATGCTATTTGCCACTGGCAAAACTAACAGTAATTCTATATTACTGCTAATTCGCTGGCTATTTTTCTTCATTCAATAGCTCATAAATTCCAACAGTGTTGCTTCTAGGGAAATATCAATTGCTATGAAAAAGGCATGTAAAAATGTCATAACTCTAAGTGCTTTTGTGACAGGATATTAATATTTGCAATTCACATTTATCATTGAAGATACGGAAGTTAAACTTTTCCAAAATATTGAGTCAAGAAAATCCATTTGCTTGGATATGGAAATGAAGAGTAAAGAAGACTACATGGAAATCCAAAACTGTTATAATATCTTGGAGTGATTTCTAGTTTAATACCTTGAGAGAAGGAAGAAGAGCTAATGGCTTGCCAACTTTAAATACAAAAGTGTTCCTGAAAACATCACTATACAAATATCATCTAATAATGCTCAAAGGGTAAATAAAACATTTATTTCTGTTAGACATATTTTTGTCAACTACTACTACTCTTATTGAAGGATAATCCCTCTTAAAAAAAGAATATAAAAGTTAGTGGCGGGAAGTTTTTTTTATATTGAATAATTGTTTTACTAGGACAGAGTAGAAATGAGCAAGGGGAGGTATTTGCATTACCCAGTGTCGTGTCTCCAAAAAGCCTTCTCTGTTAAACAGTCAAGATCAACTTGGATAACAAACATAATGTGAATTTAATGATACCTACTAAGGAATAGATTTTTTATTGGAACAGCTTGTTTTAAGCCTCAATTTAGAGACCTATCTCTGCAAAAAAGTACAGTTGACAATGTGTTTTCTTCCTTACCATAAAAGTTACCATATCTTCAGGGAAATTTTTTTGTGACATGTATTAACAGCTGTTGACAAATGAGAGAGGTGGGGGAGCAGGAAGGAGAGGGGTGGGAAGGACAGGATAGAAGAGAGGGAGAGAAGGAGAGAGAGGAAAATTGAGAGAATGGATGGGGCAGAGAACAAAATAGGGAAAGGGAGAGATGGGTGAATGTGGGAAATACTAGAAAGGGTAGAAGGGCTTCTAAAAGCATGAGAAACAAAAGCAAGATTTAAGAATAAAGCAGAAGATTTTAGAGAAAAGCTTTGGCTGAGAAAATATTAAAGAAGATACAATTATACAACAGAGCAAGGACATTAAAACAATGGTTAGAGTCTCTAGGCCTAGCTGAGACAGCTTTTAGTGTTGCAAAAAATATGCTTAGCAAGATAGATAAGGTTAAGCTTTATAATGGGATACTGTGCATTGTTATAACGTATGAAACAAGCAAGTATTGTGTATAACGGAAGTACGTGCATTATAGAAGATTGGTTAAAACAGCTTTCTCTAACTCTTAGAATATCTGCTATTGGTGGAAAAACTTTTAAGAATGCTCTGTAACCAGGAAGTCCTCGGATGCCTTTGGCAAAGCAAGCTTGTATCACCTCTAATGTCTCAGCTCTGTAAATGAGACTGATAAAATAATAAAGAAGCTCAGGGAGCATCTGTCCTAGCTCCCCGTCCTGCTTGCATATTTGGTGAATAATAGGTGAAGTGAAGGGAGGAGGCGAGGCAAAGCAAGAAAAGGCAAGGAAAGTAAAGACGACAAAAGGAAGAAGAGGAAGGAGAAGAGGAAGGAGGAGAGGAGACATATTCACCCCTAAACCATATGCCCAAGTGCCACATCCTGGCAATTCTTGAACACCCAGAAACAGTGACTCCACCACATGCTCAGGTAATTTATTCCAATGTCTAACACTCTTCCAGTGATTTTTTTTTCTAATGTCTAACCTGAACCTCCCTTAGTGCAACTTAGGCCATTTCCTCTTGTCCTTTTACTTGAGACATGGCAGAGTAGACCAATCCCCACTTGATCAAAATAATTATTTCCTTGATTTTAAAGCTAATGACATTTTACAGGCAACAGTAACTTTTATTTTCTTTACATATTTACACTGTCAAAGAAGGGAGTAAACCTCCATTTTCCTTTTTCTGCTGCTTTCAGAGGCAGGATAAGCCTCTTAATAAGAATTTGCTGGCAACTTTTAAGGTTTTCCCTTTAGTATCTACAGTGGCGGGCTAATGTTGCAAGATATCAGGTAACATGGCACTGAAAGAACATATTGCAATAAAAAAGACATTTAAATAATACAAAATAAGGTCTAACAGCTTTTAAAGAGCAGGTAAGACTATATTTAATATTTTGAGGGTGAATTTAGCATATGTATTATACTTCATAATCCAAACTCCTGTAAAAAGCAACCACGAAATCCTATAGCTCCCTAACAAAAGAGAAGCACAAAATTCTGACAGAAAATGCTGCAATAAAAACATTTCTCTTTGGATGATAGGTAAAAAAAAACCTTATATCATCTTATTTTTAGGTAAAAAGGAAATTTTTGTTGAGTTGCCCAACATCTTAAGCAGTGTGTTTTGCCTATTTTCTGTTTACTTGAGCAAAGGCTTTTAAAACGTTTGTGACTCCTTTTGTTTGTGTTTCCTGCACAGAATATATAGAGACAAGCAAGCTGTGTTAGATAATATGGTGAACCCTATAAATTCTCTCCTTCTTGTGTAAACAAGATGGCTAGAGATTCCTCTAAACAGCAGGTTAAATGGAGATCCCTGATTTGATTGAAATCATACTGGGTCAAAATGGACTACCTGGAAATGCATCACAAGTGACACTGGTGAAAAACACTGAAAGCATTTCTTTCTCCAGGGTGGCATCAATTTTTCCACTGCTCAGCACACTTCAGTACATTCATTCCCTGATCTGTGCTTCTTGGAAGAGCCAAGTGACCACATGGCACAACATTAAAGATCTTTCTAATAAATCTAGCTAAGGATACCTTTCCATCAAGTTGTTTGTTTTATAATACAGTTTCCTGGTTCCGAAAACATCTGGGTCTAGCAATGAGGACAGTTTAAATTTTGCAGAGAAATTCCAAATCACTATTATCTGCATCATTTACTTTCAGTCTTACTCTGTTTTTCTGCTGATACATATCTGTCTTTATGAGATTCTAAAAAAATGAAATTTAAAACAAAATGTGGTGTTTGCAAACAATGAAGGTATGTAGTGTTTGTGAGCTTTTCTTCCTTTTTTTGTTTTAAATATTTTCTCTTTCAAGTGCCATTTAGAAGGAAAATTTCATTCTGATTGTAAAGACAGAAGTTAGAAGCAAGTGGAAAAATACAAAGACATGGATTATTACACAGAATATACACTACCTTAGGACTTCCAAGACAGCTACCCTTTCATACAACATCTGAAAAATATTACTACTTTTTTTTTTTTTAATATGACTTCCGATTTGTCACATATCCAAATGATGTGCATGCACCTGCTTCATTAAAAACTACATAGCATCAGTGCTGTTATATGTTGTCCATCTTATGTGTAAAAACTATAGCTTAACACTTTTGTCACTATAAGCATTTCTTTAGTAGAAAATAAGTGCTATCAGCACAGTATGCGAAATTAACATAATGTGATTTTATTCTTTAATATATCAAACAAAGTCAACAAATACTATTGATTTTCAAATCATAACGAAACACAAGACTCTCAGGTAGTAACAGTTCATGGATCTGGTACAAATACTGGTGTATCTTCATACTCATAGATTCCCCTACACTGGTTCTGTATGCCTCTGTTACACCGTAAAAGGAAATCTCTATTCTCTGCCTTTCCTTTTATTCTCTTATCAGAATATAGCAAGATATGTATCACTGCAGATATGTCTCGATTTCTGATGTACAAACATGAAGAAAACAGATTTTTTTCCTTTTGTTCCTTTTTCTCTGCAAGGCTTCCTTACCAAAAGATTTCAAGTTGTGTCACATTATCTTTTGTGCTTATGCAGCCATACCAGTTATTCCTGGTAACTATCCACCCATCATACATGTGCTGTCTTATGTAGTTACTCTTCAATAAAGCGTAACACAAATTTTATTGTTAAAAACGTTGTTCAAATACACCAACTTCTGGCATTTGCTTTGCTGTTTTATTCAGTTGTACTATTTACCTCAATTGCTCTGTTTTCCTTTCCCTACTTTTTCAACATGAGAGAGTGTGCTCTGCTCTCTTCCCGTCCCCACTGGCAGTGAGGCTCCCTGAATGCCTCAAGCCCACGTGGGACAGTGTCATGCTGAAAGTGCCACCCTCCTCCATGTCTGTAACAGCACATTCCCTCCCCCTCCTGCATTTTGGCTAAGCAAGCAGTGAGGCAGACCAGTTTGTTGATCCCCTGGAAATTCAACCAGCTAAAAATCAACGCTTGGTTTTGTTCTCAGTGCCACTTTCCCTGGTAGCAACTGCTTGCAGGAGCAGCACTTCAGACCTAGAAAAGCACAGTATCCCCATTGTAGAATGGGATAGGTTGCAGCTGGAAAAATTAGGTTAATGAGAACACTCACAGATCTTAAAAGACGTGAAATTGGACCCTCATGGCTTGTAGATGTAGGAATCCTTCAGTGATAAGTCATTCTAACTACTTCATTGTCAAGTCAGAGTGAACACGTCAGCCATCACCACAGCCTGTTTAGTCAGCTGGCACCCGTGGTGCACTTACCATCCCTGGCTCTTGAAGAGATAAAAGTGTACACAACACAAACACGTACACTGACAGCCCTACGGGACACTGGGATTTCTGATATATCTCTGCCTTCACCTAAAAGGCAGTTTCTTGCACAATGTGTGGAATTTGAGGTCTTCATTTATATTACATAGGGAAATTAGCTACTCAACAAAATCTGCAGTCTTAAATGTCAGGTCTTACAGAAAACTTAAATCTCTATTTGAATATTTTACTCCAAGAATCAAGAACTTGGTGTTATCTATAATTTGCTTCATTTGTCATTCATCATATCAGGCCCTTGGTAGAATGTGGTATAATTTTCTCATAGAACTCCTTCAAAACCAGGGGGAGGAAATTGCATCACACCTAAAGCTCTCAATGGTGTAGCTATTTTCTGTCTTAAGAACTGTGATCTTTCCATCAGCATCTATCTTTGGAAGTCTGACATGCCAACAGTAAAATTATCTTCTGTTTTGTCATTCGGAACTTCTCTTTTATCTTTTTGCAATATTGTCACTGACTACCCTAATTTAATTTCACATTCACCCTTTTTGAAGCACTCTGTATAACTCCACCTTCTCTGCTATCTCTCACTTTTATTTCTTTCTGTTAACATCAGAGAATCTTCGTTCTGACACAACCTACCATGCGCGTTGTATTAAATAACATTCTGTGTTGCAAGAGCAAGCTGATAATAATCTGCTATGTGACCTTCTCCTTTGTCAAATTGCTCCCTCAACCCCACTTACACTGTGAGAACTGTTCTCCCTGCTAAGTGTATTGTTATGGGCTTTCATTGTCCATTACGTGCATTCATTGCAATGAATGTACCTTAATGTTCTATACAGCAGTACTATAATGAATACATTTTTTGCATTTCTTGGCTTTCTCCATGGTCACTGAAATCAGTATTTTTTTCTTTTTCTTTATCTCTCCAGGGATTTCAGTGCTTCAGTGAGTTTTGAATTAGGACTTTATGTTAACTTTCCATGAACGGCAGCTTTGTCTTTTGGATATGGCATTTGCACTAAATGTGCTATTAGACACTGGGCATGTCACCGGTGTGGTAGGGTAGGCTGTATCAGTACAGGAGAAGGAAAAGGAAGGGAACAATTCTCTCCACATTTTGAGCGAAACCCTGTTAAAGAAATGGATGTACTTACAGGAGGTTTATAAAAGTCTTAGAATATAAAAAAGGGCTGCATAATTAGTAAAACAATCACTGAAAAACTTTAACACTACAGCACTTTAGGACACTTTAGGAGAAAACAGTTCTGTAAAATGTAAGCATCTTCTTGATATACCAGTCTGGTACCACTGGGTCTCTTCAGCTGTTCATTAAGTGATGCTGTTATTTTAAGTGTTGGTACTGATGGTATTGCTGTAAGTGCTCTTGTTTGTAATGTTTCCCCATGAAAAAGAGAGGTGTTCATCAGGAAAAGGCTGAAAGGAGAAGGAAACAGGAAGGGGAAAGAATAGTTAATAAAAATGTTAATAAATAATAACTAAATAATTACTTAAATGAGTAATTTAATCATCATCATTATTTTAGCTGTAACAATTCCTGCTTACATCATCTAGAATTGTCTACAAAATATGGGGTTGTGCCAGGTATCAATTCCTAACACATATCATCAATTTTTAATATTTATAAATGTTTTAATGTGCATTTTGGGGAAAGGTAAATTTTATATTATGAGTTTGCTTGTTTTTCATACACATATTTTAATGAGGCTTGAGCTGGCATTTGGTAAACCTTCCTTCCTTGAAACATTTCTTACTAGAATATGTGCTTTTGTTCGGTGTTTTGTCAGAATAAAATTTAAAGTAAGCCCCAAAGTAAACGCTATTTAAATTCAGAGCAATTTAAGATCAGGCTTATGCATTAGGTCAATACTGTAGGACAGTTTCTTCCTCCTCTACAACAGCTATCATTTATTTAAATTGAGTGTAAAGTAAAATTTATTGTACCACATGTGCCTATAAGCAATCTCTAGTGAATATGATTGTTTATTCAAGTCACTGTGTTTTCCTTGTCCATTTTATTTTGCACTCTTTTGGAACATTATAGTGGAAAAATTTTCCTGGAGAGAGACCTAGTTAATATTTCATGAGACAGACAACTTCCAGAATTCTTTCTGAGCTTTGCAAAATTGAACATGGGAAAGTAAAGTTGTCAGGTGTAAGAGCAGCGGAGCATTTTTCCCAGTCTGGTTTGGAGGATGAAATCACATGGTGCTGTTCTGGGAAAACTGATTTTAGTCACTGTAAAGTGCATGATTATTATTCAGTCTGATTGATCAAGGTAAGTACATTCACTTCATTTAGATCAAACAAAGTCACATCCAAATTATTCTCTACACAGTCAGGTGCATGCCATCTATCTAATCTAAACCAATCTAATACACTTCTCCATTTTATTACAAAAAAAAAAAAGGTAGACTGATTCCCACAACTGAAACTCAGTAAGTGAATGATAAATAACTCAATGACTTTCAAGCTGTATGAGCAGGAAAAAATAAAATAAAATAATAGGAGAAAAAAAAAAGACGACTCTTATATCTTGCAAGTTACATGGAAGAAAGGAGGCATTTCATATAATTTTATTTAAAATATTGCTAGTATCAGGTAAACTAGACATATTTTCTTCCAAACTGTTCACCAAGTTTAGAAAGCAGATGGAATATTTTGACAGTATCAGAATGACTAGTTGAAAAATAGTACGATCGGGCTATTTGGAGACAACACTCATTCATTCCATTATTTTATTAGACAACTTTCATAGAGACTTAACATGTTGTGTGGTTTGGCTTTAGATATGAAGAGAAAATTCTGGGCTGCTGAAGTGCTGAATTGAAAGACAAGCCTGACAGAGTTCAAGAAGTGTTTGGACAATGTTCTCAGGCGCATGGTGTGGTTCTTGGGGAACGGTGCTATGCAGGGCAGGAGTTGGACTCAGTGATCCTTGAGGGTTCCTTCCAACTTGTTGGGGTGCCTCGGACCACTCGGGGTCCGCCCGCTGTCTGTCACGGCATGCTTGCCCAATGGGCAGACGACTCGGAGAGCGAGGACCAGTCCGTGGGCGAGACCCGGTTCTGAGCCCACACCACTTCTCCAGAAAGTTCTGTTAAGTTTGGTTGTTCATAGGTTTGTTCTGTAAATTCCCTCCTCTGTAACCTGGCCATTGGTTCTGTGTCCCTGGGATCCTCCGCCGGCTTTGTTTCCTATTGGTTGTTTGTTCGGGGCCACCCCGGTTCAAAACCTGAGTGCCCCCTGATTTCGTCGGCCAGTTCATCCCCACAGCTTTCGGGACAATAAACTCGGAAGGATTACTCGGACTGGTCCTCTCCCTTGCCTCTTTTGCCTCTGGAATTCCTGAGAGGCTGAGACCACCTGGTCCCCTCACTTTGGGTGCGCCTGCTGATACCAAGCCAGTGCAGCCCGTTCCAAGCGGCCGCCGGGAAGTGACACTTCTCAGTGCCACTGCGGGAAGGTGATTGCTGCCTCCGGTGCAGGGGCGAACACCCCCCGAGGCTGACCCATCTCCCAGGGCAGTGACACCAACTCAGCATTTTCTTTGTGATTCTGTGATTGTATCAACTGAGAGGAAGTACAAAGCATGGTGAAACTACTGTAGGTGTTTATACACAGGGATGAAATTACTAACAATAATAATATTGTTACATGCGTTTATGGATGCATATAGGAGTAAGCACACATTTTCTTATGGATATTTAAGGCAAGGAGGGCTTATTTATGCTTCCCTGTTTGGTCTGGAATTTCCAAGAAATAGTTCTCCTGTTTCCACTGTGAGGAAGATGATGTGAGTTTGACAGGGAATGGATGCAAAAGGTCCAGGAACCAACCTTATGAATGCTATAAGGTGCAGTTGGTAAAATGTTTAAAGAAAGTTAAGTAGTTCAGAAAAGTACAACCTCATTTATTCTTACCCAAAACATGGGAAAACAGAAGAGAACAATCCTTGATACTTTATACCAACCAGACAGTAAAGGTAAAAATCTGTCAATAAAAAGCCTACTTGAACAACTAGTTCATGATTAGTCTAGACAAGTCAAGAATAACCGGATGACTGATTGTATTTAGTTGTGTGTCCTGGTGTCAGTATGGATACAGTTAATTTTCCTCCCAGTAACTTGTACAGTGCTGTGTTTATTGGAGTGAGAACAATAACACACTGATGTTTTAGTTGTTGCTAAGTAGTGCTTACTCTAAGGCAAGGACTCTTCAGCTTTTTATATTGCCCTGCCACTGAGGAGGCTGCTGGGCACAAGAAGTTGGGAGGAGCCATAGCCAGGACAGCTGGCCCCACTGGCCAAAAGGAATATTCCCTAGGATACGACAGCATATAAACTAGGGGGAAACTTGGCCAGAAGCTACTGCTCAGGGTCAGGATGGGCACTGGTCAGGAAGTGGTGAGCAATTGTGTTGTTCATCACTTCTTTTGTGTATTCTAATTATTCTGTTGTTGCTGTTAGTTGGAGTAGTGGCAGTCATAGTTATTTTATGTCCTATTAAACTGTCTTTATCTCAACCTACAAATCTTACTCTTTTTTTCTGATTGTTTCCCTATCCCAGTTTGAGGCCAGGATGCAAGAAAATGGGTGTGTGGTGTTTAGCTGCCTGCCATGTTAAATCATGACATTGGGATATAGATGTTACCTTCTCCCAGCATGGACAACTGGTTTTGATCCTTGCACATAATTAAATTTTTTAATCTATGGACATCCTCCAGTATATCCCATACCTCCTCCCATGCAACTTGCATTAAAATAAAAGAAAAATTTAAAAAAACAAACAAAAAAGTCACAACACCAAAAAAAGCCCCCCTCAGAAAACCCACAAAAGCAAGTTTGTATAACCTATGCAAAAATACCCCAAAATAAGTAGTTCTGCAAAAGCTGATCAATGATAGACATGGCTTATGACAGATATTGTTTAAAGATTGACATTCGTTCTTTATTTAATATTTCACTTAATAAAGATGAATACATAAATCACTTTCTGAATTATTTAAATTTTCTTGATATTTGGCATGCCATGACAATTGTTAGATATAGAGCTCCTATTAAAGGACTTTTTCATCAGGTTTGTCATTCTGAACTTGCTGCAGCAACTGCCAGCACTACCAGTGAACAGCGAAATTGAGAAGGATATAGCTGATAGGTTTTACCCCTTATCAGCCTCATGCTAATTCAATGCAACACAGAATATTATTTGCACTACTTCAAAAGTAAAAAGATGCTCCCCATGGGATTACATCACTATTAGACATTTCTTACTCTATTATGTTTGAGTCAACACAGCATTCAAAACAGGGATTGTACAAACTTCATTTGTGATAATAAACTTAATGAGCAGCACTGAGAAACGTCTGAAGAACTGAATTATGATGACATAGTATTTGCCAAATAGAGCTTTGTATTTTTTTGTATTTTGTTTCATTAAAGACCCACCAGCTCTTTTGGCATGAAGTGGAAAATAAGAATACCAATGTGCATTTTAAACATCTGTCATGGTAGGCAATCACTGGAAGGGAAACGATCTCTAAAACACATATAAGATGCAAAATTAGAACACTCAAAATTTTTTCTTCTGAAATAAGATGTTTATAGTGTTTTGTGATGTTTTCTGTTGCCATCAGTAAAATTCCTCAGTTTTACTGTGTATCAGGGAAAGGGAAGAGTAAAATAAATATTTATTTCATTTAGAGAAGTAATTATAATAGCGCAGTTTATTTAGTACCAGACTGAATGGCTGAAAATGCTGGTACACCAACCAAAGTGAACAGCACCTAACTTGGTCATTATAGAAACAAACCCAGCAAAAGCCAAAGAAAAAGTCTTATAAAGCTTTATATGTACAGACTGGATTTTGCCTGGGACCCCATAATCCTTATGGATCCAGCCCGGACAGGGATCCTCTCGCACTAAAACTATCTAAATTTTATGAAAATTTAAAAACACTTTTGTTTTTACTTTTCATAAATTGTAACTTTTTTTTTTTAAAATCCGTTTAATGTTTGGTTTGCAGCACACTTTTTTTTGCTTATTGTGTCTGACAGTCTTCCTTCTGTCATTTAATTTTCTATTTTGGTATTTGTAACCACACTCTCACTGTCCTCATCCTTTTATTCCCATTTCTGTCAGTCTGCTCTCTACACACGTAAGCACATCATCACCTATTTACTCTGAATGAAATAACCAGCATGGTGGGCCTTGGGCATGTCAATAATTCATATTGCGCAGCAAAAAGGATTTGATAAATACTTGTGATCTCTGTAAATCACCTTGAAAACTGGTTATATCTAGGATGACAGAGACCAGAATGACCCCAAACTGCATTTGGGGACAGAAAGGTGAAAAGAGAGTTTTCCTAGGGTGAAGGACAAACTCATATTTTTTTATTTCTTTTGTAGAAATGCTCATGCAACTTCACCTGGTATGGCTTTTTTCCAATCACTTCCCATGACCAATATTCTATCATTTCTAAAATACGTTATCCAGTAAAGAAAGAAAACCAAACAAAAAACCCAAACAAACACGCAAAACCCAACAGAACCTTAATATGGACAATAATTTCAGACTGCACTGTTCACCTGTGATTTTGATGCTGGATGTATAAATCTTCATTTTCTCTAGTTATGTTAGCTTTGCTCCACAGAACTTTGACAAGGCTGTATGTGAAGAATCAGGATCTCCTGTTCAATACTGTATGCTTCTGAAAACTACTTATTTGTTTTCACTCAATTGTTAAATCCATTAGCTAATTTTCTTAACACAAATTGGTCAGTGTCATGTAGAATCTGCTGAAGACAAAGAATTCTTGAGTTGAATACACACAAGGTAGTCCTTTTCTACTGAAACAGCAGAAGGTTATAGCAGATATTCAATGGGGAAAACTCTAAAGAAGCAGTTGTGGATTAACGGAGCTGTGATCTGTGTGATCTATAATGATCTTCTAAAAAACTAAAAAAATTATGTGCTATAAAGTTACAATCACAGTTGACACTATTGATAGTAATCACAAAAGAAAAGCTAAACAGTATGAGGGAATATTTTTTAAAATTTGCTTCTCTGATTCGAGGTTGAGGTCATTTGGCACATGACCCTTGTTATTTGTATCTTAATTACCTCTGCCCATGTTATAGTGATAAAAGCTTTGATCTACAAACTTTTCATTTAGTTCGTCACCAAATTCCATCTCTGTCAAGCGAATAAAAGCCATATCTACACTACTGCACAAGACAGCTTTTCTCTGGTTCGTGTGTCTTGGTGAACACCCAAGCCATACCCCAGCCACGTATTAGGACAAGTTACTGGTATGTAAAAGCCCTCTCCTGTGCTCCCAGTTACGCCGAAGTGGTCCTTGGGAGCACAGGAGCCATTATCTGTTAAAGGAGTATAGGCCTGCTTGTCTAGGATACCAGGCTTAGGAATGCAGCAACAGCGAAGCTGGTGACAGCCACAGAAAGACAAGAAGATGACCAGTGCTGAAAAAAAGCCAAAGCTTTCTTATTTCTCTGCATACATACTTTGAGTCTACTGTAAGAGAGAGTAAGAGCAGGAGCACTTCAGAAGTTCAGATTTAATTATCTCCAGTCTGAAAATAAACAAGGAATGGATATAGGGTGACAAAGAGCAGAAGTTAATCTCTGCTACAATGCAGTCAAGACCTGTAGCCCAAGGGTTGTCTCCTGTTAATAAACTAATGACTTAGACTGCTTCAAAAATTTCTGTGGTATTTCTGCAGTGCAGACTTCCCTAGTGAAGGTATCCCATATGCATAAAAGATGCTTTTCATTAAGTAAGAAAAAATTTCAAAGAAGACGCGCTGTATCAATGTCATACCTATATCCCTAATTTTGCTGTACAGAGATTAGTTGAAAAATAATTGTGTCCAGGCCCAAATTTGTCCTATTCAATGAAGCACGGTTATCATAGTTTTTAACCTAATATTTATCTGCTGTTTAATATCAGATGCCAAAACACTTATGTTACTTTTTTGTTCTAATATTCCTTTGATTTTATAGCATGACATCAGATGGAATATTGGGTCAGTTGGGGTCAGCTGTCCCAGCTGTTTTCCCTCCCATCTCCTTGTGAACCCCCAGCCTTCTCGCTGGCATGGCTGCATGAGAAACAGAAAAGGCCTTGACTCTGTATAAGCACTGCTCAGCAATACCTAGAGCAGAATTGTCTTATCAACACTTTTTTCAACACAAATCGAAAACATAGCCCCATACAAGCTACTGTGAAGAAAATTAACACTAACCAAACTAGAGTTTGGTGGCCAACACCAGCACACCACTGCATAGCAGGGACAAACATAATGCTGCATTAGCAGAATACAATTTTTGAGTGTACACCATGCATAGGGACTGTTGTTATAGTCTACCAGTAGCTAAGTATTTCAGACTTAGTAACTTCTTTGTTTATCTTCAAACCTGGTTAGGGAAACCTAACAAGAGCATCTTTTTTTCTGCTACACAACTGATAATCTTAGGGAGTTTTTTTATATTTAATTAACACATGTAGGAGTATTTAGATAATTCTGACATTAATTTTACAGCAAAAACTAATAACGCTAATTGTTTCATTCTTGCTTTTGTCGAAAAAATAAAGTGATAACAAACAATCTTAATACCTCGATTCATAAGTTTTTGCTTTCCAGCACACCAAGCCGTATTTTGGAACATGTTAGTATATGAAAACTGAGCTACCTACACTGCCTCAGTATAATGCAATTCTGGGAAGCCATCCAAATTTGGGAATGCTGTTTTATGACGAGCACATCAAAAATTGAGAGATAACTCTACTCAGAGTCAACTAAGAAAAGCACATAACCAAGGCGTTTGAAGCTGAGATTTTGTGTTCTATAAAAATTATGCAAGAGACTTTCCTGTTTCCTTACTAATAATGCCAAAGTTTGTATTCTTTGAAAGACCCTTTTCCATTTACAGTTGATTTATTAATGGGAAATACAATTCAAACAGCCTTTTATGTAACCAAGACTTCCTCTACACAAATATTAAACATTTGTGGACAGAAGCACAAGACAGAGTGGTGTTGTCTACTGTTTCAAATCTGCCATTGCAAAGCTGCAATTAAACAATATCTCCTTACTTGCAAAATCTTTCCAATCTAACCATCTTTCTGCTTCAGTAGTTTACCGATTGCCTCTTCCTGGAATCCAAAGATTATTTGAAAAGAAACAGACATACAATTCGTCTTTGCAGGAGGAGTAGATTAGGGAAACAGTTTAGAAAGGATGAACTCTGGAAGTGGCAGATTTGAGTGTCTAAAATAATATTGAAAATTGCTTTCTAGTGAGATTTATGTTCTCTGGCTTCAAGAACATGCAGTGCAAGATGATGAGTGTCAGCAAATAAACATGACAACTCCAAGAGGGAGTCATGAAATGGCAGTAAAAACACCTGGTAAGTACAGCAGTACCCAGAAATCCCAGAACTTCCAAATCATAGATTTGTAACAACTGAGGAAGTAGCAAGATATTAAATGTGCAGCCATTCTTTCACACATCTGCAGTAGGTTACTTGCCGGGGGAAATAAGCTGTTGTTGAGCTTTCTGCCTTTCTGATATTTGGGCTTGTATGATACCCAGAACACAGTCCCACATTTCCGGTTACATTACCATTTATGGAGCTTTTATCAATGAATCACCTTAAATAATATACTTAGCTTTAGGTACAATGCACACTGATTGCCAATAGTTGTCTTAAAATCTTCTATTTAACCTTTAAGCTATTTCTTGCAACTGAAAGGGTCATTTCAAGAGTAAGGTTTGTTATTACAGATGGAAGAAAATAATTTAATCTTCTCAAGTACAATTTGCTCTGTGCAGATCACGCCTGTCAGAAGTTGAAATGCACCACACAGTTTTTATTATTTTTGCTAGCAATTGAATGATAAAATCCAGGCTTAATAACAGAGAATAAAGTCCTCCAAAAGTGTAAAAAGATAAAAGTCACAAGCATTCTGTACCTAAATATTTTGGAACAATATATTGAACATAATACACAAACGCACATACAAAATCTAAAACCCAGTAACCTCCAATAAAGATAAAATCTGAAGCCTTTCTTTGGAGAAGTTTAATAGAACAGAAAAGAAAAAAACAGTTGAATGAACTTGATTCAAAACATCATTCAGTTCTTGTCACAGAGTTTAAATTAAATTCAAATCAATTTCTGATCTCATCTTCCCATCACATTCTGTGAGGGCATTTTGAACCTGAGGCTAAAATTGATGGAACCAACAATTTGTAGAACAACTTGCATTACCTTTAAGAAGGCTCGTGCATATCAAAACAATCAAAAGATAAAGGGCTAGGGACAGAGACAGACAGGAGAAAAAGATAACAGGGCAAAAAGCTCTGTATTTTCTGTTCTTTGGTAATGTAGTTTTTATGTTAAATTTCAACTCCCAAAAATAAATGTCATTTAAAATATTGAAATGACGGACAAGTAATGAGAAAATGTGCCCTGGGAATACAACTAAAGCAAGAGGTGAGGTGAAGCAAGACAAGGAGAGGAAGAGAAGAGAGGGAGAGGGGAGAGGGAGCATGGGAAGGCAAGAGGGTGGGGGGAAGGGAACAAGAAGGGGAAGAGGAGGAAAGGGAAGGATTCTTTCTAATTCTGCTAATTCAGCTTCTAGTTCTGCACATAACAGCATACATCTAATAATGTTATTTCATGTACTGTCTAAGACTGTAGAAGACACTGACCTGATTAGAGAGGAAAATCAGGAATAAGACATCTGTATGGTGCATTTCAAGGTTAAAAAACTGTAGCAGATGCTATACAGCATAACATGGATGGAATGTCATTTAAGCAATATAATTCAAACTGCAGATACTATAGTCAAATATAAAGCTAAGTGTGCCAATTACAATTTGAAAGGGACAGAAAAAAGCTGAACCTGAAGACTTTATTTCCACATTAATTTCTGATTAATTATATACTGTAGCAGCTGTATATGAATACAGGATTCTGAATCCTGTGTTATGAATCATTGAATGTTCTGATAAGCAAGGTAGAGGTGGTGACTAATTATATATGAATCCATATGCCTTTTTATTAATTACAAAGTTAGAAAATGCATTTATTAGTGAAAATATAGATTGCCATGTGGAAGATGCTTACATCACTAAAGACAATTGATAGTGAAAGTTACAGTACAGAAGGAAAACATGACAAGATATGTGTATCTCAGAAATGCACTGCAGAATGAGATAAGGAAGATAGCAAGTGAACTGAATATGTTAATGGTAAGGAATATAAGTGATATCCCAGGTGTTACTTTACATCAGGACCCTTCTTTCTCTCTCTCTTCCAAATTTTTCTTTAAAAAGCATTCATATGCAGTTTGAAGGTGCTGAAAGAGGAGTTCCAAACTTCTCTTCTGGAAAGGACTTCAAGATGCAATTACAGTTGTCAAGACTTAATTTTTGTAGACCAATCAATGTTCCTGAAAACAAAACACTTTTTTTTTGTACTGTGTACTTTGCTCTTCTTCAGGAATGTTGTTTTTATGTTAAATTTTATCTCCCATTCACAGTATTAAAATGATAGATGGGCAAAGAGAAACTGTTCCCTTTAAATGGGCAATATGGCAAATGCAAAAGAGATAAGATCTCTTTTGGCAATTTGGTTGATTTGCAGTGCCTGACTATCTGACCCAAAATAGAAATTTTTGTTTCTTTGATTTTGCATTTATGTTTGCCATGAAGAAGAAAACATATGGGAAAAAAATTGGAAGTAACCCAGACTCTTGTTTTCTCCAGATGTTGCTCAGGAATGCAGTAGAAAAAGAGAAAGAAATGGTTTGCTAGCAATAAGGAAATCATTTACAAACAAAAGAGCCAAAACCACCATTCCCATGAAACCCTGCTGCAGAAGTTTGGCCTGGATACAAACTTCTGGGTAATTTGAGATTGAACAGTAACTTCAGAAACACAGAAATAAACATCAAAGTATACTTGAGGCCATAGTGTTAATCATGTTACCAGTCTCATTTATATTTTTCTGTTGAAAAGCTTTAATGGGAATAAAGTTGTTACATTCTAAGAGACACATTTTAGGCAGTAGATTCAAAAGCAGCTGAGCTTACTCAAAATCACAAAAATGTTTTGCATGTCTTGCAAAGTTTTGCAACAACTAGGGCTAGAACACAGAAGGGAATGTGGCTATGGGCAGAAAAGCAGTTTTAATCACAGTAGAAGCACTGCCCTAGTTCAACACCACCTGTAAAATCAAATCTTAAAACAAGTAGAGAACTATCTTATGAAAGTGCTTAAAATGATCTAATAACTGCGAAAAGTATGAAAAATTATCTCATTCAGATTTTACACAGGATTACCTGACCTAAATTTGGGGTTCAACCTCAAAATCAAGACTTAAAGACATGGTTTGCAACTGAGTTGTATTTTACTCTTTCTGTCCAGTAGAATTTGTAGATTTCAATGCAGACCATTGGTAAAAATGGTCCCTGTTGAATCACCCTTTCTTTCTGCTTATAAGGATGGGCCAAGGCGATGAAAACTTTATGAGTCCATTTTATGTTCCTAAGTTAGGTACTACCATATTTGAAGAGCAGATGTTACTGTGAGCCATGGCGATTCTGATAATCTAACTCTGCTGCCTAGATTCTTCATAAAGTTAATATGGAGAAAAAATAGCTTTGATGTTTGAATGTTTTGGGAGCTAAGCACCTAAAATTAGGTTACTCAAATGGAACAATCTGGGCAAACACCTCTAAGAGATTAAAATTCAGAAATTCTGAAAGTTATTAGATCTCAAACTGAAATAATGTATTTTGGGAAAAAAAATTTTACTCACTTCTTTATGGTTGTAAAAGAGATTGTTTCATATTACTTAGGAGTTAAAGCATCAGTGAGGGACATGTTATTCTTTCATCTCGGTCTCCTCCTGATACTTCAAGCTCTATGTTTTGGGATATACAGGTATGCTGCTTCAGTGCATGGCATGTAAGGGATACTCCATTAACTCCTTTGGTCTACAGACTGCTGGTCATGTCATCACCTAAAAAAATCTATGCTTCCGTTTACTTGAGCACTTCTTAAAATGCCTGCAGCAATGAGAGAATTTTAAAGCAGATCAGGCTATGTCTCACAGGTAGACAGTCTGTGTTGTTACCTAGGGCTGAACCATCTACATTTGACCTCAGTGCAGTCAGAATTATTTTGCCTGGATCTAGCCTACTGGAATTAATCAATTTGTTAGCAAAGCAATTGACAGTTCAGAATTCTTCTTCTAATCTGGAGTTGCTCTGAACCTTTTTTGAGATCTTCAGCAATTTACATGGACTCTGATTTGTATTATTTATCTTTTGAGAGACCGGAAGCATTAGCAAAAGAGTAGTCAATGTCTCATTTTGGCCTAATCCTTCTACAGTTGTTTTCCTTACCTGCTGCAAGAGGAAAGGGAATAAAATTAAAATCTCCCATGTTTCTCAAGGATTCTTCATATATGGAAGATAAAATCACACTCATATAGGTCAGAAAAGATCTCCAAAGGTCATGTAGTCCAACCTCTTACTCAGAGCACATCCAGCAGGCCATGTCCAGTTGATTTTTAAACATCTCTGAAGATGCAGGTTCTACAGTCTCTCTGGGAAGCCTGTTACAGTGCTTGACAACCTTTATGGCATTTTTTTCTTACGTAGAAAGATTTTATTTCATTTTCTTATGCTATGTTCCAGCTTGTGTCTCTTTTCTCTCGCTTTCCATCTTCACAGCTGAGAAGTTTGACTGTCTTCTCTAGTTTCTTGCATGAGGTGCTTGTAGGTCCCCCTTGACCTTTCTTCTTCAGGTTCAAAACTCCCCATTCTTTCAGCATTTCCTCCCAAGGTGCATGGATCAACCTCCTCAACAATCTTGGTAGCTCCCTGCTGATCTCTCTCCAGAATGTCTTCTCTTTATGTCTTGGCCTATTTATGCATCTGCAGTTCTTAATTCAAATTGTTAAAAAAATCAGTCTTTTCATGTAAATCTTGGATTGTTTACCAGAAAGATATTCTTCTCACCACTCCCTCTAACAGAACAGGGGTTGAGCATGCTTGATTATTGCACCATGAACAGATGTCAAAGAAATTTCTTGGAGAAATTGTCCCACAAAGTATTTCGAACAAATTATGCTGAGTTAGTAACTACACAGAATATTGTATACTTTTATTCTTCTGATTGCTACATAAATAGAGCAGAATAAATTATTCCCTACATACATATATATATGAACAACTTTAATTTGAATTTTTCTTTAATTTCAGTGCAAGCTCAGACTCCCTGGGGCCAAAGTTTAATGAAGTGCTATAGCTTAGGCTAGTTTCATTAATTCTAAATTTAGCTCTAGTATTAAACACTGAAGCAATGGGGTTTTTTTTATAGCATCGTATCTTAATTATTGCTAAATAAATTATTTGTACCAGTCTACACAGAATGCAAAACAGAAAACAACTAAAAAAGACTCTGTTTTACGAGTCAGAATTCATTTTAATGGCCACATTTCTTTAAACCAAGAGTCTACTCCCATTTTGTAAGATTTCTGGATTTTGAATGCCTGGTGTATTTAATGAGGTATGAGACTTCATAAATTTTAGAATGGAATCACACAATCACAGAATGATTTGTGTTGGAAGAGACCTTAAATATTGTCTGTTTCAACCCCCCTGCTATGAACAGGGACATCTTTGAGCAGCATGGTCTAGTGGAAGGTGTCCCTGCTCATGGCAGAGGAGTGGCAACGAGATGGTCTTTAAGGCCCCTTCTAATCCAGGCCATTCTATGATCTCTTTTTCTTGTCACAACTTAAGTGAGCCATATACTTACACAGTTAAAAAAATCAGTCTGGTCATCTAGTCTTCCTGTAGGATTTGTTTAACTTTCCTGTGAACAATATCACAGTTATCTATTACTCCAGTGAAATGCAGCAAGAAATCGAGGGGTGTATAAAATAGTTTATTGATGTTTTTTAAAATCATATCTAGACTGTAGACCCTCATAATCATAATAATTTACTATAGAGTTGTCATTTCTTTTAACTGACTCTACCTCTGTAATTGTTACCTCCATGAAAGTAAAATTTAAAAAAATTAAACCCCAGCATTTTAGTAAAATCTGTTAGCTGTTCTATATCCCAGATGATACTCCAATATGAACAGTGGTTGTGATGCAAAACTCTAAGTATCAACTCTGAATTAAGTATTGTATTGATAATACTAAATGTATCATCTATCATATCAGAAGATCTTCAAAGAGCTCAGGCAACTGTAGAAAATTCAAAAGTTTGATAAAGATCTTAATATTAGTTGAGGGTGGGTACAAGGTTTTACTCTTCAGTAATAGGTGACAAAAATGTTTCATCAGAAAAACAAAATATTTAAAAAATTTAACAACACTGAGCACATCCAGCAGGATTGTCTACTACATCTGCTTCTTACCAAAAACATTTGTATACTTGGTCAAGCTTTGTCTAACCTGTAATGGCAAAGTATCTTTTTTCCTATGTTGCATTCTTTACTGGACAGAAATTTAAAGCACTGCCAAGCGATAACTTGGTCATTTTGTGCAAATGAAATGTCTATCCAGTCATTTCAGATAGCTAGGCTGAGAAATATCTCGTCTAATTTTGGGCAGATAATCAAGGTGCTCCCTCTTTAGCTGATGATGATTCTTTCCATGATTATATCTGAAGGGAACACAAACCTGATGTTAAGAGAAAATACTACCTTTGGCTCTTCTTCAGCTCTCTGGACAGAAAGGGGGAGAAAAACACCAAATACACAATAGTATGATCTGCAGGCAAGACTTTGCCAAGAGAGCTCAAGAGAGATCAGTTTCTAAGAAATTAATTTAGGAAAACAATAAAAAAATAAATATAATCTAAGTTTAGTGCTCCGGCACAAGAGCTTGATGAACTTGGATATTAATGAACAACTCAACTTTTCTTAAAAAGAATTTTTCAAGAGTGTAGTTCATATAGGAAAATAGTGGATCTTCAAACGTTCTTCTTGCTGTTAAGGTCAAAACGAAAAAGCTCTAACTCAAAGACAAACCAGTATTTCACAAGACCAAGAAATTAAAGAAGGCATAATAAATAATGGAAACGCTTGGTTACACAGAAGTCTCAAAGCAGTAATTCTCAGACATGAGAAAGCAACCCCTTGGAGAGAAGCAAACTTCATTTTTTAAATCACCTGTTTCTTCATCTCAGATTTCGAAAGGCCAGGTTGTTAAGTACAGAAGGAAGACATTGTATTGTGGCTATTCCATAGAGATTATATTGCAGCTACTCCCACCAGAGAAATAGTTACAGCTGGTTGCACAGTGCTAAAGCTCAGTATTTAATCTTTGAAGGCCTCAGTTAATTGAAGTCAATGAGGAAGGTGAATCCTTGATACAGCTAAATACTGGGTTAATGATTCATGGTTGAATATATATAATTAACTAAAAAAAATATTGTGCCCTATATATTATACTTATTAAAACTATGATAACTGTTGCTATGAAGGTGCTTAAATAATATTCATTCTGAAATGATCATTTATATATCTTATTACTGACAAAGGATAGCCAAAAAACATTCAATTAATCAAACTGCTTTATTTATGAATAAACTCTGTGCCCTCTTCTCTGCTGCTCTGTTTCAGAGGTTTCATGGAATTTCAACACTTTTTCTTTTTTTGACAGATGTATTTTGAGATAAAATAGTAAAAACTGAAGTAAAGCATTAAAATTACTGGTATTCTATGGACTGTTTACTTGATTTCAATATAGTTATGTCAATTTTATTTAATACAATGTTAGATGACTTTTTTTTACTCTGCAGAAACTGCCGTCTTATTATTTTCAGGGAAAACATATGTCAAGAGAGATTAGTACTAAGAAGGAAATTTGTAAAAAGTGATTAAACAATTGAAGTAGTTGTTTGGGTTTTATTCCCATTTCTGTTTCTATAAATATCTATGCTTTTCAGAGCATTCTGTCTCACTACACTACCTGTTTGCTCTTGCTTTTCTCAGTCTTAGAGTGAAGCAAGCAAATAGAAATTCTGAAAAACTGAAATCCTTTATACGGGCTGGCTGTCATGTGATAGTCTATTGCAGACTGCAAATAACACTGATTAAAATGCCACTTTTGTGAGAAGTACAAGGAGGCAGCTTCCAGAAGTATCATACAGACATACTGTCTTCCCCTTCTCAGGGTTTGAATGAGGGTCTCTAAGCAAGTGTCTCTTATTTGAATATTGAAAGCTTGCAAAATAAATCTCTCCGTAACTTAAAATAGTATAAACTCAAAGTTCATGATTTCAAATTAAATTAATTCCAATGAATTCTAGGCTAATTCATTCAAATAAGTATTAGTCTATAGTTTCCATCTGAACTGGCCCTTTGAAGAATTTGAGCTTCAGTGGCTAGGGTTTGACAGAAAAGTCACTAATCGATTTTTTTTTCCTCTTTAAAATAATGCAAGTAGTTCATATAACACTGCATCCTTTCATCCATTTTAATACACATCCTAATCTCAGTTTTACGATTATGTACAACTGCACATGCTGAGACAAGTCCTATTGATTACAACCTGTTCCATTTACAGCATGTGTCTTAGGTGCAAATGAATATATGCAGCAACAATTCTTTTTACACGTAAATTCAGTTTCAAGTTTAATTCAGAAGTTTTCTTCCTACGGTCGTTTCCAGAAAACATATATGAAGTTGGCTGAGAGATAGCTGAAAAGGAAACAAGAGGTCAATACAGAAAAATCAATTTGATTGAAATATTAAAAATCATTAAATATAATATATGCATTATATGTTCTTCCATATTTTCCCATCTTCTATGCTGTAAGCATCCAAGAAAACTTATCATTCAATCAAATATTTGAAGACATTATCGTTATAGTTACTTGTCCTCTCCTGGTACGTTTCCTTCTCTTCAAGTATTGGCAGTTCTTCAATTACTGCAAAGAGCATTCATGGCAATGAGTGATCTGAACCTTTAATCATAACTCTGATTGCTCTTCTTAATTATATATAGATGTAATTATTGCATCTATAGAAAAAGACTTGCAGTTTCATGCAAGATGAGCCTAAGACACCGATTTGTCTTTTAAAAGCAAAGCTCTAACAGTCTAAGGCATTCAAAAGCAGAAACATCAGTGATGTCTGCCTTTCCTGACTAGGAAAAAAAAAAGGCAGACACCACTCACACTCCTTTTTTAGGACAGGCAAGAAGGCAGGCTCACTTCAAGACCTGAAAAAGTTATGGGCTAAATTCTCTAGGAAACCTTGGCCAGGCACGTGAAGAACAAGGTATCAGGAACAACTCATATGGCTTTACCATGGGCAAACCATGCCTGAGCATCTGTTTGGCAGGGGTGAGATCAGTCAAAACTCTGTACCTCCAACCACTCCCCTGCAAATGAGGTGAAAATGGCTGTGTGAGAGCCTTCTGAGGGGCTAAGGTGACAGCCAATCAACTTTTTTATTGATAAAATAATTTAACTTTTAACATAATATCATATGTTACCATAAGAGAGAGAAAAAACTGAAACTTGATCTGCAAGTTTATTTTTCCGGTTTACAAGACCCAGTAACCACAGATGTCGTATTTAAGCTATTTGAGAATGTATATGGGAAGACCCCAATCCATTATACTGATCACTCCACTGATACGATAAAGTTCTCCTTTATTTAAACCTGCTAAAAGTTCAGAAGCTATTTCAGATTCAGGAACAAAGTCCCATCTAAAACTTTTTCAAGCTAAAAAGCAATGAAATAGAAAAGCTTGATTTCCCTCTCTTCCTGAAGTAAAGCTGAAAGAAAACCCTATCTTTTTTCTGCCTCATGTTACAAAGTCTCCTAAAATATGCTAGTTTTGATGAAAACCTTTTATGCAGAAACCTTTTGTGGACAAGTGCAAAAGAAAGTCCTTTTCCTCATCTTTCAAGATTAAGCATGGGTTTGAACTAGAATTAAAAATGGACAAAACTCTTATCAGTGGGCATCATTAACTTCTTGATTCCATCATTAGTCCCTGTAATTTATAGGTTTCAATACAGCAGGAATTCCTGACACATTTTGTCTGATCTTCAGAGCTACTGCAAAAGCAAAACCAGTGTTTCAGAAAGTTCCACTTTGTTCTATGAATGAGCCTTTCCAGGTAACTTTGGAACACATGATCAGAACATAAGACAATTAAATTCTGTTCATTGTATGCCATGGGTAACTAAAAAAATTGAAACATTGGTAATGAAAGATAGTCTTATCTGAAAGAGTACTTTTCTAATGGACTTTTGCAATAAAATCATCAGTAACAATTTGGACATCTGAAGTTCTGTCACTACCTCAGCTCATTTCAAGAACCTCCTCACCTCCAGAATGATGCAATCTAGGAGAAATCTCTTTCATATTTTTACTTTCTAAGGAGCTGCACTAAAATGTATAGACTTATGCAATAATTTATTGTAATAAAAAATGTAAGGCGAATACAAAATAAAAATTGCCTTGCAAAGTAGCGTGTCAGGGTGTTCCTCTCCCCACAGCAGCTAGAAAAGCACTGCAGGAGCCAAAATCTGCATAATGCATTAAAGGAAAACAATTTTTTCTAATCATATGTAACTTGGCAATGCACTCATTTATAGACCTGATTTATAAGAAAGTGGCATTACTTATAGACTTTGTCTATATTACTTATAGACTTTTTATCTATACATTTGATTTTTTGGCACTTTATTCATCTAAGTGCCAAAAATATTTAGTTTGATTACACATCTCAATGTATTTCAGATATCAAAAATGTTATGTCTCATAGCAACTCCATTGATAGATTGTCCCTTCTGCACGTTTGTTAGGTTGGAAAATAAAGCTGACTTATTTCATACAGACAAAACACCTCAAATTGGACACTGGAGGCAAATTAGTATCTTGAGGTTTCCTGCATCTCACATCTTTCTATGGGATGCTTCCTGCCTGCAGGCTCTGCTTGGTACATGGTACTCTTAGCATCTGACACATCCTTCTCTGACACTTCATGAGGTATTTGCACATCCGCAGCACACTCTTACGGGGACTTTCACCATTCTCAACTTCAGGGCCAAGCAGAGTCTTGTGGTGCACGTGGAGGTACTCTGGTCCTGGGCCTGTCATTTTTCCTCTACTCCTCACCAGGCCTGAGTGGCTGTGGTGATATAACAACAAAACATAGTCTGAGCAGTATTCAAATTCTAAAACTTGGAGGATTATTTGGTCACACTGCAGGCACAGGGCACTCAGGGTACGAGGAATATTCTTGGGAGGCTTGCGAGCAGGAAGGGCCGGTGCTTCAGCTGTGAGGTAGGAGCAATTCCCATGAAGAAATGTCTAGCGCGTTTTAGAAAGGACTTACAAGGAAAAGAATTGAAGCGAAGTGCTCTGAACTAAGGGACTCAGGGAATCAGGATGGCTTCCTGGGGCACATGATGAAGGTGACAGAGATTGCTACAGCTGGTACAACCATCTGGAAGGAGCCATTTACCTCTTCTTGACCCCAGACCTCTGTCTGAAAAATGGAAACAATAATATTACCCTATAAAGGTTTGAAAAATGCATAATATCTGACAGATACTTGGAAATCATGCCACTATTATAACAAAAGAAGAAAGTGCTTCTAATGGTGAACAATGTTTCCTTTTCTGGGTTGTCAAATCTATATAGGTCTTAGGTACACTAAGTCATTAGAAGTCCTTTGTCTCCTTCCCTGCCTGCATGTTTGGTTTCCATCTGAAAAACAGCATGAGACAGTGGACTTTTGGTAAATATATATGACTACTTAGAATGTCAATGGATTTGGAACTGGGAAGAACTCTCCACAGAAAAATTACAATATGCTATTCAGGAGCTTAGAACACTCTTGTACATGTAGCAGGTGATCTTATGGCTCAGCTTTGAGATATTTTGGGGAAGAAGTAACAGCCATAGGCTAGGCTCCACAATTTACTTTTTTTTTCCTCAGCTAGTGCAAAAGAAAAGATAGGAAGCAAGATAATCTTTAACCTAAATCTTGAAACACAAACACTTTCAAAGGAACAATGACAATTGTGATGCATACTGAGAATACACAGATTTATTTCAGTGACTCACTTCCTAGCACACTGAAAGAAATTATCTCCTCTCAGGAAAGATCAAACAAGTTTTTTATAGAGAATGACAGAAGGCAAATACAAAAATAAAAAATTTCCTTGCAAAGTAGTGTATCAGGGTGCTCCTCTCCCCAAAGCAGCTACAAAAGCACTGCAGGACCCAGGAAGAAAGCTCCTGTCTTTAGTAAAAAAAAAAAAACCCAAACATTTTCTTTGGATAATTAAATAATTAAATTAAGAAATAGTAACTATGCCATTAAAAAATATGTTACCAGTGGATTTTTCCCACATACTACACTGAGATTTATAAGAAGCAGCTGATGTCTAGGTTAATATAGCAAATACCAGCTCAATGACATAGAAGTTCCTTCTTTGCATCTCATAGAAGTACTGTATATTATGACATCTGAAAGAAATATCATAAATGGAAATTAGTCACAAACTTGCATGTGAAATTTTTCAATTAAAAAGTCATGATTTATTGAAACAATCTCTTAGTAAAATTGTCACTGAATTTTCTGGGTAAAAAAAATTATGACTGTTAAAGTTTTATAGCTTTTTAAAATCTATTTTGTGGCCTTCAGAAGAAAAATACTTTCAATATTAAAATATAAATGAATTTATTAAGTGAGAAATAAAAGCCAAAACTAAGAAATGTTTTAGAAATCACTGAAGCAGAACGTTTTGATTAATCTTTACAGATGTTTTTCTTTCTTGCACTTTCATTATGACGTATTTCTCATATATTTAGTGTTTCTTTTCCAACTCAGAAGAAAGCAATTTAGTTCTTTAAGAGTGAGCAACTAATGTCATTATAGATGCTCTAATATTTTTCCAGATAGTTGCATGGAGTTAGAATCATGTAAGGAGAGGAGCAGCAGATGGGTACTTGAAAGAGCTCTGCATGTCTACCTTTAGGAAACTGAATCCTGCTTTTTGAGACCCTGTAAAACAAAATTACTTGATGAACATACGTAAACACATCTTCACATTCAACTATGCCACTTCTTTTGACTTTTTTTTTGCCTGTTCTCAGAAACCAAGTGTAAAGCTCCATTCTCTTTAATTCTAATGCTAAATAAACAAGGGAATTTGCATAAAGATTACCTACTTCTACTCTGATCAAGTTACAAGAATGTTTCAGCTGTTTGATTGTTTTTAATAACTTCATTATATTGATCCCAGGTTTTGATGGATAGGACATGCAAGCGGAAACTTTAACATCACACAGTATTATTCGTTACAAAGAGGAAAAATCAACAGGAATTAAGGAGAAAACATAAATGCTTCTAAAGAGTGTTGCTCTGAATTTAGATGTCATATCTATCCATAATTTGATATAATTAAATACAAAATTTGAATACACAAGGAAATCAGCTACTGGACCTTTCTTTGTTGTTTATAGGAAGAAAAAGCAGTAAAAATATTTGCACTAAATCCAGTAAAAAAAACCCCAAACCAAATAACTGGCATTTTTGTGCTTAGTGGTTAGTGTTCTGATTCTCGGTTCATAAACTATGTTTTCCTTATAAGTACCTGAAATTAAAATTGGAACACTTTAAAAAAATATTTTATGCTTACATTAATGCTTGCTACAAATCAAGACTGCCTGAGACCAATATTCATATTTCAGCCATTGCACAGTAGAATGAAACACAAATACAACATTATCTGTAGAAACTTTTTTCATTTTGCTTTCATTTTTTTCATTTCATTAATTTCATTTTTTTCAACTTGTTTTCATTTTATCCTTAAAGCTACTTTGTTTCAAGTAGCTTATCTTTCTAAGGATTTATCTAACACAAATTTTTAACAGATCCTTTTTTGGATATATATGTGTTTCAACTACAAATATGGACACATATATACTGAATCAGCAAAACATCTACTGCCAGCGCAATCAGAAAGAGTTAGAACAGTATCCTCGCAATAACTGGATCACTCAGGAGAATAATGTAATTGCAGAAACCAGCAGTACAGTTCCTCAGAGCTAGAGAAAATATGAAAACCATAAACAAAATATGCAGTATTTGTTGATTTTTTTTTCTTCCCATTCCTTGGAAAAAAAGTAATTTTTGAACCTTTAAATTTTTTTTCTTGAACAGTTTGAGAGGATCCAGTGAATTATACACTAAGAAATGAAGTGCATCCTCCACATTTGTTTGATTCAAATTAATGATTGCTCTGAACCAAAATCCCAGATCTTAATATATATTTATCTTCACTTTACACCAAATTGCAACTTGACAATGTAGTTTCTAATCTCTATCACAGGCCAACCCACATTTCTGTATCATAGCTTTTAGCAGCTTTGAACAGATGAGAACACAGAACAGCTTTGTAGGGCTAATTTCTTTTGCAAACTGTACAATACTGATATATTCAGAGATCTTCTCTAGTTCTGAACTAATAACAAAATGAGACATGTGTTTCCAAACAAATGAACTTTTTTTTGGAAATACAGTGCCTTTCCAGTCAGAAAAACATAGTTCCAAGCCTACTATCTTTTATGACAGGCTTGACATATTATTAAAAATAACAAAAAGTCTTGAGTGTGTAATAAAAGGGTAAATGGTTGACAATAGGCAATATTATATCCATAATGACAAACAAATGCTTCTAAAAATGTACTGGAACTGAACTAACTCGTTGAAGCACTTGAAGGTCGGTTTCAGACAAGGGGCTTGGTAAATGAAAGCGGTCACATTGCCCACAGAGTTGCCCTGTCATACAAATTACGACATTCCGGCACTCAAACACTTCTTTTCCAACAGAATGCATCCTTGATTTGTCAGGAATGTGACACACTCTACTAGAAGAGGATACTGGTAAGTGTCTTCACAGAGCAAGTTCTGCTGAGCAGCCTGCAGAAGTGTCACATTTTGTTAGAACTGCTACCCTGTCCTCATGTCTCATTATGCATGGAATACTATACTGGAGGGTATCACTTAATGAAATTAATGCTGGAAATGAAACAAAAGAGGAGATGATTGCATGACAATGACACAATACATCTGCCCACTTTGGAACATGTTACAAAGTGAAGGTACATCTCTCGTTATTTCAACCAGCTTCACTGCATTATAATTGTTTTTGATGTACTTGCAAATCACTTTAAATGGCTGCAGAAGAAACATTTTACTTTTGTTGCTGAATTTATGCAAACATGTCTGCATTTACTATTCTCCTTTCCTTCTCCTTTATATTTCTTTGTCTTTTTAACCTCCTATTTTGACTGTTTAGACAAAGCTTTCTTCCAGTGTTTAGGTTCCTCAACTTGTCTATGCTGGTTTGAAAAATCTGAGTCTAAAATGCTTTGGAACCCACTCCTACTACTCACAATATACTAAAAACTAACAACAGAAAGCAAAGGAGAATATAATGCAAAATATAGGAATTAAGGGTCTACAATACTGTTCCAGTCACGCTTAAGTTGTTCTACCTGAATATTCCACATGGCTGTTTCAGAGTTTGTAATACTTGAAAGAAGGATCTGTCACAGCAGTGTCTGCCAGATCATATCTAAGACAATATTCAGGCTGACCTCAGTAATGTCAGAGTGTGTTACTAGAGTTCCTAGACAAAGAAGCCTTCATCAAGGACAGCTACTCTTTGCAGCATTTAGGCAAGGAAGTGTCCTCCAGCACCTTTAATGCAACAGAGGGATCCTGGAGGAATACAAGGGAACCCACTAGTTGCGCAAAATGGGTTGATTTGTATGGTCTTTCTAAATGACAATTCCTACTGCTCTTGGATTAGAACACAGGATAACAAGAACCATTGGTTTGACTTGAGAGAGGATTTACTGTGTTCTTGTGAAACCCAAATTCACCCAAATAGTGTCCTCTTTCCTCTACACCACACTCAATTTGAAAGATTGTATGGAAAAGACAAGCATAGAGAAGACTTTCTGTTGAAAATGCAGCACCCAAATGCTAAACAGAAGAGATTTACAAGATAAAAGGGATCTTGACTTCACAGTGTAGTGCTTGAAACACTTTGTCAGGCTGTGGAGCCCTGGGTCATGCTCCCTGTTTTGTGTTCTCCATTTAAGAGTCATTGATTTTAAAACACCCATAGTAGTTTAGAGGAGTGTTTCCCATCTGGGTTTCATAGCCACTAGGAGGGTTAATAATGCTTTGGGGCCTTTGGTTATGAAGAGGTGCAATGAAGTATTCTGGGACTGTTGTTAAATAACAATGTAGGTTCTTTAAGTTTTAAACTTGGATCTTACATGGCTCAGCCCTACAGAGATAATAATTTATGATTGTCATAATTTTTGTTATCATCATGCAATTCATTTCATTTTCCCCTTAGCTCAGCACTCATGATTATAACTTTTATAAAGTAATTTTAGTCAGTAATCTGCAGGACCTTGATTCACAAGAGCATACAGGGATGGGGAAGAGGATGTAACATAACACATAAAAATTCCAGCTATATTTTCCTTGATTGTTTAACCCTCTTCCTTTTCTACTCACTCAAGATATGCATTCTGCTGGATGTTTTTTCTCTCTTCGTCTTAGGTAAAATGGGAGGAAAGTAATTTCACAGTGTACAGCATATTTTCATCTGTTGTTTTTCAGGTAATGAGTGAAGTTATGCACACTTGGCATTTATTCAGCTTGCTCATATGTGTTGGATTGTACTTTTTGAATAATTCATTATGCTCCTTACACTCCTGTAGACACATCAGAGTATGTAAGGGAGTCTGCAGAGAGACGTGCAATTGTCGACGAGTTGCTATCATCTGAGCAGAGGTTATGAACAAAACTAAGCCTCTAGTAAACTAAACATGTAAAAATGGTGCAGAAATGCAAGATCTTTGCTATAAAACTATACATCAAGGGACTCAAAATATGAAAATTTCATTATACAATTCTGTTAACAGAAAGGTCATAAAATATTAGAAGACGGCACTACAGAAACACTACACTACAATTGTTAAACCAGTGCCTCTCAAGGACAGCCTTTTTTTAATCAGAAAAATAACTACTGTTCTAAAAATACAAAAATTATCTTGTGCAATGTTGGAAAAATGGTTTTCATCTACATCATATGAAAAAACTAAACTTAGCATGGGATGCTCAAATTTTATTTTTGCATTTTTCCATTTCAGTTGTTGCATTGCCTGTATGTGAACACACACTGTTTCATGAACTACTTGCTCAGATCCTACAGATCACTGATAATACAGAGACCATGAGTTGAGGAAATAGCTTCAGATTTGGCTACTCCTACACCTTCTTTCATTAGTGCAGATAAAGTGCTACAAGTAACATTAACTGCTGTAAATCTATAGGAGTTATTCTGGTTTTTGCTACAAGCTGTCTGATGAAGCAAGGGACCAAGATCAGTGTTCTGCTAAACTGTTGTTGTATACTGCCCGTCTTCACACACACACACAAATACACATGCTGGTATTTCACAATGTTTTCTCTTGAGTTTTGATGGAAGCTGAGCAGTTAGATAGGTGTTCTCTGTGGCTTGGTCCTAAGACATCAATAGTCTCTTTGAAGGTGCTAAGGGCTTAAAAGATGCAAAATGCATTCACGTCATATCACACCTGATCTCGTGCCTAGAAGTGTATTTCTGCAACCATGAAATCTGGGATTTTTCTTACAGACTTCACTGGAAAATGAACTGTATACTTATATCAAAGTAAGGAGTGTTAGCAGAAAGACTGACGTTCATGTGAATTCATAGATGACTGGAAACTAATAATTATTTCATTCTATACTCAATATATTATGAGATGGACTTTTGTACTGTTTTAACCATTGTGCAAGAAATAGCATGACATGAGGGAAATACTCCCTGCTAAAATCCCTGTAGAGCTCATTATAAAGATGAAGTGATTACAATACTGAAAAAGAATGAAAAATTAGTCTAAAAACAAAAGTGAATATCACATGAGGTTTGGCCTTATGTTTTAGGGCTTTTTTTTAATGTGCTTTTTTGTTCATTGTGTTTTGACATTCTCGTTACTTGGTCATCACTGGAAATTTATTTGTGGTACTGCTGAGAGAAGTGTCATAGAACTCAAAGGGTTGAACGGATGTTTTGGGGGAAAGTGGATTTTCATGTTGCTCTTCAGTGAAACTTTTATTTGGTAATTCTATAAAACATGATCCTTACTGCAGTCACAATGTCAAAATACGAGGAAAAAAAAAAGAAAAACAAAACAAAAGTCCTGCAGAATTTTCCGAACACAAAAATACATCTCAGGTGGTAAGGGCAAAGTATTTGTAAGATTTTTATTGCTGTTTGTGACTTTGGTTATGAAGTCATGGACAATTGACTCTAGGTGACCCTGACTGAGCAGGGGGGTTACACAAGATCACCTTCAGAGGCCCCTTGCAACCTCAATTTTTCTGTGATTCTGTGGTTAAGAACTTTAACCACATTTATGTTTGACACAAGTCAATGAACTACAAATTTTTTTATTATTATTTCTCTTTAGTTAACTGTAAGGACAATTCAGAGGGAAATCAAATTTGTGTCATTCACTCCGTTTCTTCAGAAAGGTGTGAGTACCTCGGGAATGTAGCTGGACTCATGAAGATGCCTTTCTATTCCATAAGGAATGGAGTTTGGTATGATTCAAAAAAAAATGTTTTCACTCCAGCAAAATAGTGAAGTATTGTTCAACAAAATGAAATGGTTTATGAAGCCCAGAGTATCCCTGTCACATTCTCTTGCTTCAAACCTTTATAATGACTTTTACATAAAGTGATTCCTGAATTGCAGCAACGTAGGAGAGAGGAAAAACTGTATTACAATGCATTCATAAGATCTTTGGAAGGCAACCACAACCCTCATCTGCCTTCCTCTATATTAGTGTAGACTTTTGTAGGCCAAACAAGTTCACATACTGTTGCTATCATAATGATTTTTCATGATATTTTAACCATGAATATATTTTTATACATATATATATATATATGTATATATATATATATAAGGGCCTAATGACCATGTGGAAAAAAGTAAAAACATTTTGACATAAACCATCAACTATGAGAATATTTTGCTCATTTTCAAATGCTTTTTATTCATCTCATTTGAAATTCTGTTTATTACATTGCATTACAGTCACTTGGCTATGAATGAAGATTTTATTATGCTTAGTCATATCTATATCCAAGAGTATTTTTTATTTCCTATCAAAATTAATTCCCTCTAATCATTAAAGACCCATATTAAATAATATATAAATTTGTACTAACATATTAAGGGTATATTCTGTGTAACGTGGTAGGATACTCAGGCACAGCATTCCCAGCCTGTTGAGGGAGGTGATTGTCCCAATCTACGCTGCCCTGCTACAGCCTCACCTTGTATATTGTTTTGGGCACCACAATATAAAGAAGGCATTAAGCTCTTGGAGAGCATCCAAAGGAGGGCAGCAAAGATGGTGAAGGGCCTTGAGGGGAAGCCATATGAGGAGCAGCTGAGGTCACTTGGTCTGTTCAGCCTGGAGAAGAGGAGACAGGGGAGACCTCATTGCAGTTACAACTTCCTCATGAGGGGAAGGGGAGGGGCAGACACTGATTTCTTCTCTGTGGTGACCAGTGACAGGACCTGAGGGAATGGCCTGAAGCTGTGTCAGCGGAGGTTTAGGCTGGATATTAGAAAAAGCTTCTTCACTCAGAGGGTGTTTGGGCACTGGAACAGGCTCCCCAGGGAAGTGGTCACAGCACCAGCCTGACAAGAGGTCAAGAAGCATTTGGACAGCACTCTCAGGCACATGGTGTGACTCTTGGGGTGTCCCGTGCTGGACCAGGACTTGAACTCAATGATCCTTGTGGGTCTCTTTCAAATCAGCAGATTCTGTAATTCTCTCATGTTAACTCCAAAGTACAAGTATTGAAAGATTTTATGTAAATGCAAACCATATACAGTTAGGGTCAGATTCAGCTGACCAAACATAGACCTCAAGTGCCATTTGAGCTTCTTTGGGATAGCCCTCCTGGTCTACAGACACTTCTTTAAAAGCGCATGAGCTACTCCTAAATCTCATATCAGCTAGCCCTGTGTAGATAGCTGAAAGGCCCATGAGTGTTTAAAATGGTACTTGGTGCCCATGTGCAGGGACTCAAGTCTTACTCTAAAATTATTATTCACTTAAGCACCTACCTTTCCATCACAGAGAGAGCTGGTATCATTTCATCAGTTGGATCATTCTGTAGACTATTGGCTGTAAAGCAGTTGAAAAGACATTGGTGACTGAAACCATTTGAAATACCATACTTTATTCTATTCATCCTTTACCCTTGTAAAGGACATGGGACTTCTGTAGACCTTGTGTAAGATTTGTCAGTGTGTGTGATATCCCAAAAGGCACGGAGAGCCTCTGAGTGGGCACTTGAATCAAGACTAAAATCTTCTAAAAATACAGTGGTATCTTGGATGCTAGCTTGCAAGTGGACACCTAAATGTAGGTGTCTGAGTCTTTGCAGCTTGTCCACATTGGGAGTTGTCTTACTTTCACTATAAAGGAGAGCACAAAACAGCTGTTTTAAAATTGAAGACGTTACATTTAACATCCCTACAGTGCACAGTGTTTGTGTTACCGTTGTGCAGCCATTGGCTAGAAAGTCCCTATGAATTGAAAAGAGAGCATCAGCTCACACTACACAAAATTATCCTTAAGACAAAAATTATAGTAAGATGGAAAATAAAACATAATCAAAACTGCTATTAACAACTGTCTCTTTTGCAGAAGAAAACTTCATTGTAATGCAGTCTAAATTAAGATACTATTAATTACAGGTCCAAGACTACAAGAAGAATTAAACACAGAGACCTTCTCAATTACTTTACGTTAAACTTCTCAATCACTTGGCCTAGAACTCCCTATTTGTATCTCAAGGCATTTGTGCTTAACAGCATCTTGTATCTGTTGGATTAAAAACAAAAATACTTCTTTCCTTTTTTTTTTGAATTACCAAAACATGACATTTAATTCATCAACTAATATTTTGAATTTCTTGTGCAATTTGAAGTGGATAGAAATGCGAATCTTTTATTCACTACGCTACATAGTCACCACCTTACATGCACCACAACAACTAAAGTATAGTAAGTACCTGCAGCTGTTTTGTAGCAGATGGCTATAGTCAGCATCTGATTTTTTTTATGGTTAGCAAATGCACAGCACTTGATTAAATGGCCCAATTAAAAAAAAAAAAAAAACCGAAAACCAACAAAACACAGAGCATTTTAGAAGCTGTAGTTGATCTTTTCTCTTCATTTGCCTTATAATTGCCATATAGCTTCATTGTATTATTTCCTCATCTTAGTTAATATTTTTTGGCATTGGTATTTTTCAAGACTCATGCTTGATGGTTTTTAAATCAGCATTGTATGCACCTCCTGCAGACATTCTCTCCTCTGAAGGGAACTTATGCTGATATTCTTAAGACTTCGTTTCACAGCCTGAAAAAACTTACAGACATTTCAACCTTGTTTGGAGAAGAGCTGGGAATCAGGAAGGTAATAATCTTGTTAGATTTTTTCCAAGCACACTATAAACCTAAAAATTATCCCTTTGTTCTGAAATACCAGAAAATTAGTCCAAGCTACCTTACTCAGCTTCTACCCCATTCCACTTGGAAGGAAGGTGGGACTCAGAGATCGTGAGAGGTTGCTCTACAGCCTTCTT
Organism: Lycocorax pyrrhopterus obiensis; assembly: GCA_014706295.1. Classification (NCBI taxonomy): domain Eukaryota; kingdom Metazoa; phylum Chordata; class Aves; order Passeriformes; family Paradisaeidae; genus Lycocorax; species Lycocorax pyrrhopterus. Next base: position 42,793,914 of record JACSVZ010000001.1, on the reverse strand, counting down.
AAAAAATAGTCTGTAGTCAGCTGTAGATCAGTAATGAGAATTAAAGCTGATCAAAACTATATTGTCCTCATAGCTTCTTATTTTTTAATAAAGTTTGATAAACAACTGCCTATAAAATTGTGTATCTTAATTGTATCTCTCTAGTTTCAACAACATCTTTTATAATAACATTAAAGTTTTTTTGAGAATTCAATTATTCCTCCCCATCCCACCCAGTAGATGAACTAATGTAGCATAGGGAGAAATCAAAATCAGGACTCCATTATAAAAGCTGCCATAATAAATTTGGGAAGAGCTACTTTAAAAAACAGTTGTCTTACTATCACTTGGGAAAACTTTGGCCCTTGAGTTGAATTTTTAAGAAAATGACCTCTAGAGTTCCTTTCCAAGTAAATAATCTTATGAATCTGTGATTCTAAAGCCTGTTTTATCTTTCAAGGAGTTTGTGGCTTAATTGAACATGGATCACAAGAGCCCATCCTGGAAATAAAGTAAGAATCAGAGCAAAGCAAGACAAATTACATCATACAATGGTCCTCATATGCAAATCAGGGAGAAAGATTACAAGGAATGTGATCTATAAGACTTATTTGTTCAACTGGAAAATTATGTCAATAACTGTTCCCTGCTTAATTCAGGGTTTATGCAGTTGAAAAAAGGACAGACTTGAGTGCAAAGTCTTGTGACAGGACTACGGAGAGCTGTCAGGGTTGTTACTTCACTGACAAATCCGCTGAATCTCAAGACTACTACTTCTAACTATCTAAGTTCCCTGGCAGACACTGCTTTTGTAATTGGCTGTCCTTAGCACAGGCTTTTAGTAACTTCTTTAATATTGTGTGGGTTAGAAACTGGGCACACCAAAGGGAGATTATTTTCCCTTCTCTTCATACCATTCTTCTACCAGTCTTCTTTAATCAAAAGTGGACAGTTCAAAAATCCTTCAGACCCAGAAAGTAAGACCTAACTTTGATTTAATCTGCCGTTGGAATTTCAAAACATGATGAAGGTAATGGAAATATTTTTTTTTTCCTTTAAGGTACCTGTCATTGTTATGCTCTTCTAATATCCAGGACATAGTTTACCGTCTTGCACAACAATACTAAACCCCATTGATCTGCTTGCATTATATCTTCCCATCACTGTCTAGTTAAGAGTAAACCAAATAATTTCATTCAGTAGGAGCAGACTGTTACTTGAACATGCTCCTCTGAAATTGTTATGGGTTCTTGAGTGATAATGATTGGATGACCTACCTACATTCTAATAATGAACAGACTATAGAAAGTAATACAGCATATTAAATTGCGGATATAAATCTCTTTCTATAACTACTGTCTTCCTCAACACTAATGGAAAGTTCAGCTTTTTATGGCAGCTTAAATAAGAACTGGAAAATTATGAAGCAGGCAGGATTAATTGAATGCCCAGGAGATATGGCTGTTGCTGGTCTGCCTCCTCTCTGTTGGTCTCCTGGACTCACCTTACAGTACATCTGTGCATTCACCCTTTATTTAAATTGCATATTTGTGGTAGATTTGGATCAAGTTTTTTAGGCCTTTTTTGATTAGATTAATTTTCTATAAACTTCAGAGGCCATTCTTTTGTTGACATTACGTGTTTGTGTATAAAACTCAGAATTTCCATTTAGGATACTTGCTCACTCTGTAACTATGACAAATCAGCAGTGTCAGACCTGAAGTTTTGTTTCTCAAAAAAAAAAAAAAAAAAAAAAAAAGTTGTGGCAGTTCTCTGTCCAATACAAAACTGTGTCTCAATCCTTTAATCTCAGATGCATAAACTCTCATAAAAACTTGATGTCCTTGCATTTACAGTGAATAATATCCCATCTGATGTGCATATAAATTAACTCTGAGAAAAAAAATATCAATTTGTGAAATTTAAAAGAAACAGCTATATTCAATGCTGTCAGTTTACTATTTTATAGAAGTCTTTATGACCTTTTTTTTCCCCTGGGTTAATTTGGCTTTGGTAATAAGAAATAAAGGTTTTTGTTGCCTTATTAAACTCTTTTGTTGTAGTATATTGACTTAAGGCTTAACACCAACAGTCAAGGTAGAAGTTAATTACTATTCAGTACTTTTAATTGCAAGCTACAGTTCAAATACTTCAGCACAAGGCAAAGCAAATAACACTTGTCATCGGTTAATTACAGCCAGTTTTCACCACCCTGCCTTAAAGGCATAGAGCTGCTACTTTCTTAAGAGGTCACAAAAGATAAATGACCGAAAAGATAAATGACCAAAAACATCACACTTCTCAAACATACAAATAATACTGCACTTTGATAAATCTCTTCTTTATCTGCAATTATGCTTGTGTTCACCATGAAGACCAAAAAAAGCCTTTCTATTCTTCTGTTGCTGTGCGTTCCAGGAAGTGTCCAAGTAATTTATTTTCGCTTGCTGTTTAATACTCACATACCTCACCAAGGTCTGTGTTTAGGAGTAAGTCGGTGGTTGTGATTTTTTTCCTCTTAAAAAACTCCCATAAAGACCAATTAGGCAAAGTACACCCTTGTAAGAAAAATACACAAGAGAAAAATAAACAGAAAACTGTATGAAATGATATGGTCAAAGGGAGACCAGCATAGTTTCTCGAATTCACAGATACCTTTTTTTCTCCTATGCAGCATATGTGAAAAACATAAGCAAGTAAATGGAAGAAGAAAATTTACATCAAGCTGTTTCTTAATTGAGCTCTAATGGATCCCCTTTGAGACTCATCATAACAGAGAAATTCATATGTAGTCTGATTTGCATCTGTGAACTGAGCTGGCTCACAGGTGTTTACCTTTGCTGTCTAGCAAAAACAGACAGTTTTTAGTACTGGCTTGCAATCTAAATCTTCCTCTCATCTCTTCTAAGCAACAGAGCCCAAAGCTTCAAAAATAAGTTTGCTGATAACTCTTTGTTGTCACTTGGGGTCAGCCTCAGGAGTGTTTCTCCTGTTTTGGAGGCTTCAGTGACCTTCCTACAGACACGACTACAAAAGTGTGTCCAGCTCTTGGCGGCCGATAAGCGGCTGCACCAGCTCCAGGCACAGCAGGCACACCTCGAGGAGACGAGGTGTAGCAATCCCAGGTTCCCGGGAACAAAGGAGACAGGAGAGGACCTTTTCGTATGAATTCCAGGAGTTTATTTCCCGAAGGGGTCAGGGACGAAAATGGCCCCGAACAGGGGCGGAGTAAGTAGGTATCAAAGGGAAAAGGGGCGGAGCAAACAAAACGGACCAATGGGTAACAGTGTAGGGGGAGGAACCCGGTAACAACGAACCAACCCGGTGAGCACAGAGGAGGGAACAACCAACCCGGACCAATAAACAATCGAATAACGGGGAACTTTCCAGAATGGGGGAGTAGCTTTAGACTGCGGCCCCACTCACGGACAGCCCCTCAGACTCATCTGCCCATTGGATGGACATAAGCTGACGGGCAGTGGGCTGTCCCGAGGTGGGCTGAGGCACCACAACACTTTGTGAAACATATTTCCCTTTCGTATCTGCACCTAAGAAATACAGTTTTTAACCTTTCCTCACAAAGTTTCTATGATGTATAGGTGAGTTGGATAGTTAAGAGTAGGAAACAGAAAACCAAAAAATATCTGTGCTAAACAGTCCCTCCCATCACCACCAACTTTAGCTGCTTACCAGTGATTATAAATTGTCACTGATACAGTTAAATTGAGTGTGTGCTTTCAGAACCAGTGTCCAGTGAAATAGAGAACATTGTAAATTCACATTTGCAATGTATTTGCCATTTTGTTGCATGTGCAGATGTGTGTTCATTGCACACACAGTAATGTGAATGGTTCTTGAAATAGACTGATCTGAAAAATGTTCATCCTATTGAGAGATGAAATACAGCAAAAGTGATAGGTAGAGCTGATATTGTCCTTGAAACCACTCTGTGCCTAAGGACAATACTTTTCTTTTGTGTGCTGAACTTCCCTCACCTAATGATTACAAACTAGATGAACTGCCTGGAATTATTGGCACCTTCCTATGAGGTTCTTAGTTGACTTTGTTCAGATCATTCAAGGTATCTGCTAGGACCAGCTCTTAAATGCTGCTGTACATAAAAGGAAACCTACCTAGCTTTTGGACTGGTCAGTGCTCATTCTCCTGGGTTATTTCTTTCCCTTGAACTTTCACTGGCCCCTACTGCTCAGCTGTACTGAGAGAGGAGACAGTTGCAAGCCAGTTTAAAAGGAGAAGCAGGACATATGGGGAGCTTTAGAACCAAAATGTCCTCTTCTTGTATGAGGTCTTTTGAGTACGTTTCTTCAAGCTTCATTATCTGACTTTATTTCGAGATGATTTAGGTACCTGAGATGTTCAAATCTACAGTTAATACTTCATTTGAAATGAACTAATTTCAGTCAGTTAAATAATCCCTATGAAAGTCTGTTCGATACAAACATAAATTGAATGTTCAGAAGAATTGCTATACTTAAATTCATTTCATAAATGTAGGACTAACAGTGATTTGGAGTTGTGGAGCTCATCATATTTATACATATATATGTCTAGGTATATCTATATATGTCTAATCTTAAATATGTCGTGTCTGTATATACCTTTGATCTTCTCAATGTTTTCCATCAAAAAAAAACCAAAAAAGTGCAGAATTGTCTTGGGTCAGATTACCAGGGAAGAACACACTTGAAAGTGTGGAAAGAAAGGCAATCTTTGTTTACCTAGGCATTGCAACTGTTATTTTGTTAAAGATGCACACGATGCTTATATGTCAAGCTGGAAGTATTTAAGTTAATCAGTTTATTGAAAGAGTTTTCTTCAAATGGATTGTCAAAAGCAAATAATAATGTGTTTTAACTGCAGTGGACAACCAGCAGTCATAGGTCTGGAGAGCCCAAGTATTGAATCCCGTGAATAGTTTTCATTTAAGTAAAAAGAAAATCACAGAAATGGAGATGCAGTCCAGAAGTCAGGAACTAAATTATGTGACTGCAAGAATTTTGAGAGCTTGTTTTCATCACAAATAAATGAGGGTGCTGAAGATGTTAGCCCCAAATCCTGGCAGTAATCAAAGTAGAATGTGTTTCAGATTATACCGAGGATGTATTATAATGCCCCGCCAATTCAATCCTTAGATAAAAGATATCAGATTCATTGTTTTCTTAGTGACTAAGGTACATAAAAAAAGACAAAAGACAACTTTCACCTTCAATAATGTCTACCACAAACATGATTTTAGAGACCTAAAAGTATCTTGTTTCTCTTTCATCTTGCTGGCTTTTTGTATAGACATTCATGCATAAATTGTAAAGACTTGGACATATGTCAGATTAAGAGAATGAAGAGATCCTTGAAAAATAACAGGATTTAGGACAGCAAGCTAGTCTCAGACTATGTCTTAATTTTAACATCCTCTGAGTTTCTATGCATCACCTTTGCTGTGTGAGACTCTTCAGCACCCACAGCAGGTTAAAACTTGTGTGGTGCTGACTGTGTATCAGGTGTGAGCAGAGGAGAGACATCAACAAATCTGAGCGGATGCCTTCATCACTGGTTAGGTTACGCCGGGTGCTTTGTCAGCAGAGCCCCCAGCATACATGCAGAGCATGGCAGTAGAAAGTGCTTTTCTGCCATCATAGTCTCACTAATCCTCTCAATGACATAAACTCTGTCAGCATAAATGTCTCTGCATAAGGTATTTTTCTGACATAACAGTGTCAGTAAGGAGTGAGATTTTTTTCACACCCTCAGCTATGAAAGCTCTACTGATTAAAATTTTGAGTGTAATTTCGACTAAGACTGCAAGACTAAGAAATCAACCTTAAAATGTCTAAGAACCCTTTCTCCCTCCCATCTGCCCTGAGAAAAAGCTGAGATGGGAGGAGCGGGATTTGTGAGCCACAGAAGGATGACATCAAGATTAATTTTTTGTGGGCCTGTAAAATTATGTGATTGTGTCACCCTCCTTCAAAGATGACATCAAGGAGTTTGGGAAGAACTAAGTAGTGTTTGGGGACTGTAGTGATGCTAATCTGTGATGTGGTTATCAAGATGCCCCTTTCTGTACTGATGTACTGGAAAGTTGTTTCTAGGAAATCGTCCATATAATGTAAGCTCTTTTCCATTGCTTTCTATAGGACACTGTTGGGCCTGTTGCCTGTTGCTCTAAGTACACAGTCAGTAACAGTGCTCTGTAGTATAAACTGAATTTATTATGAATAATAAGAAGAAATCATCATAATGAATGATATCAGAAATTATAATATTTCATATCTTTCCATTTTCAGTTACCAAAAGTGTGTACTTCATTGGGTACATAACAATATGGGCAAATAATGTGCATTATATAACGTGCATAGAGGTACATAGAGACCTAGACATATACATACTTCTATATTATATATAGTATCTGTAAAGATATGTGTATGTATATATAGATATAGATATCTATCTAACTCATGCCTCAAGATGCTAAGATTTAGATGAATTTTGAGACTTATTTGGGGAAGCATAAAATGCAATTTTGCTGGAAAAACCCTGATATTCTACTCCCTTAAGTGACAGATTCTGATGCCATTAGAGATACTCTAAGGTCTGATCCACAAAATTTGTGCATATCAGTTAGTGAAGTGTTTATAATTACCATTACACCCAGATATACAGTCTTGTACCAATATATGCAAGAGAGTACAATTTCTTCACAAACAGCTTCTTCTCACATGCTACATTTAATTTTAAACCTGTAAAGTATCCTACTAAGCTGCAATTGAGAGATACCTCTGCCCAAATTAAGGGGCAAATGAGGCCATATGCTGAAGTCCATAGTATGGATTTTATTTAACAGTAAATGTGAGGTAGAGAGATTGAAAGAAATATAAAAGTAAAGGGGGTGGAGGGGGAGAGAGATGAGGAGAGGGTGATCAAGCAGAATATGGTTGGCTAATCTTCACCCTAGGCTTCCCAGTGGCGGTGGTCCTGAGGTTGTTCAAAACTTTTCATATTTATACATTTTTGAAAACAAAGGAATTGACGGCCAAACATTTCTCATATTCTGTTGGTTGAATGACTCCCTCACTTCTCTTGCTAATTAATCCCCATGCTCATTTTTTCTCTTCTTGTGAGTCGGTGGGTTTCTGAGTCAGCCGGTCTGTGCTCGGTGGTCGGTGGTCGCGATCTACCCCATCTGAATTACCTTTCACCCAGCCTGAACTCATTTCAGCACAGTTGCTGAGCAGGCTTTCCTTGTGGCCCATAAATTCTGCATTCTTTATGTCCATTGTCACTGATACAATCTTCTCTCCCGAATTTGTCAACCTTCCCCGAGGTCTGAGATAACACTCGGACAATAGTACCACCTTATCTTATCTCAAGTTCTCATCATGGTGACTTACAGTCCAAGTTCCAGGCACCCTGGAGGCATATTCAGGTAGGGGGACTTCAGTGGTTGCAGATGCCACCTGTCCCATAACTTGGTGTGATCTTTTTTTGACCAGTGATATGTGTATGAGCAGTTGCTGCTTTACACAGTTTGCCACAGTGGGACTTTTTGCCAGGATGCATTACCCAGGATGTGTCAGCCAGATCTTTCCTCAACCAGGCCTGGAGTTAGTGCCACCTTGTCACTCCATTCTGTGCTTAGCTCATGGCAAAGTCCTTCTGTGGTAACAGTGTTTGAGACAGGCAACTGTGCTCTTTAAGTCTTTACATATCCCTGGAATAATTCTAGCAAAGTTCAAGAATTTTGCCCTCATTGTTTGCAAATACAGTTCACATTTAATGGTTCTATTAAAAGGCATTGCTTTATTCATAGCATTCACTCAGATATTCAATTTTCTGCCTGTTTGCCTTTGACTTCAGGTGCTTTATATAACCTATTAGTATTTCTTTAACTTGGCATGTCTATTTTATCTGCAATTCATATACACTTCATTACTGCAATTAGGTGACTGAACTTATGAACTTGAATGTATCACATGGGCAGTAACAGATTTTCTGCCTTGAGTGTTTTTTCTCTGCGTATTTTCTCGTAGACTGCATATTTATTGCCTGAGTAGTTGTTATCTTCATTGTTATTCTCTCGAGAGTCTTCTGAAACTACTGCCAAAGGTTCACTTACATGAAGATCTGGCTTTTGATTCCTGTTCATTAAGCACTCCTCACTTCAGACAGTGTCCAGTTGTATAGAAGTCATTTTTACACTCAGACCATACAAACATATGTTCTCTCCTTGCTGGTCAGCTCTCTGACTCAATGTCTCCTTCATCGCAGGTTACAGAGGTAAAGAGGTTTTCAAAAGCAGAACAGGAAAGTCCTGTCTTCAAAATACTCCGTTACTTAGAGTACTTCCTTAGGAAAGAAGAGACTGAGACTCCTCCAGGGAAAGCTGATATACCAAGTGTGGGAACTTAGAATCTTTGTGAGTTATTTCACTCACTCTTATTCTCTAAAGCATGAATAGTGCAGAACAGATTAGACTAGACTAGACTAAGCTAGAATGGAAATAGAACGGAATAGAATAGGTTGGGTTGGAAGGAACCTTAAGATCACCTAGTTTAACCCCCCTGCCATGGGCAGGGACACCTTCCACTAGACCAAGTTTCTCAAAGCCCCATCCAACCCGGCCTTGAACGCTGCCAGGGATGGGGCATCCACAGCTTCCCTGGGCAACCTGTTCCAGTGCTTCATCACTCTTATACTTAATCTGGGACAAGCCTATGCTCCTTTCTGTTGGCTGTGAAAGGTCCTTCCTCAGCTGGAGGATTTGCAGCATTCTCCAGAGGAAGCTACCTGGTCCCTCCCTGGCCTGAAGATGACAGTCTAAATACCAAACCTCTGAAGTCTAAATCATCACCTTGTGACAGATTCCTCATGGATGTGTCGAGTTAGATAAATGAATCTCACCTTTGGCTGATAGAATATACAATAGATTGTCATTTAATGAGACACTTAACTGTAGTACTTATCCAGTTAAATTAATATATTGTTGTCAAGAAATTATTGCCTTTCAGGAAAGACGTATAGTCTTGAATACAATACACAGAAGGGTTGAGTAAAATTTTTATTTTACTGTAGCAAATATACAATCTGTAGCTTCTCTTACATTTTTTTCATGTTGCAATTCTAGATTAAAAAATGAGTGATTTTTTGGTTCTCCTCTATACTTAACTAGTGTAGTAGTATAGATAATACTGCTTTTATTGTTAATATATTATTATGGAATGCTTATCAACCCTCTTTAAATTAGCAAAGGCTTAGCACTTACACAGCTCCAATCTTTCTTCAGGGATGTATAGATGCCTTCTTTTTATTAGGTTTATCAATGATTTTTGCATCAATAAAATCTCAAGTGCACCAACATTAACACTAAGTTAATGCTGTGGCCTGCATTTCAGATCCAGGATTAAAATTACAGAAAAAGACAAGAAAGGTCAAGTTAGTAGTTTTAGAACCTGGGGACAAAAGGAAAAGGGAACGGCTGTCCTTAAGTCAGCCGCTCCTGGTGTTTGAAGCCTGTGGAAACTCCTGCTACAGCTTTAAAGCACATGAGCACAAAGAGTATATACTATACGTTATTCATCCTTTGAAACAGCTGAACAAAAGTGTCCTCCTGAAGAGCTCCTCACATGAGAATGTGTAATTTGTATTTGCGCAGCACAGCATAGTACAATGCCAGGCAGAGGCTGTGTCCCAGCAAGTTCTGAAACTGGCTGGGTTACCTTAGTGTACTTATATTGCTTCTGAGGTCTGATGTAGCATAGATCTGCACTCAGAGTATGGTACTGCACTGTGCAGTCACATTGCATCACTTAGAGCTAGCTGAGGTGTTCATAACAGACTGTGGTATGTCTTCTTGTAAGCTTGTCTTTAGAGCCCTGGAAGCTTGGACTGAAATCAATTCATCTGAGATACTTGGCACCTCTATTGGCTACAATGACAATGTTGTGCCATAGTGTGATAGTATTGCTGCATGCAATTTCTTCCTAGAAAGTAGAAATGTCAGTTCAGTGGATGGACATTGCTCTCGATTCCCTAATGTGCCACATTAAGGAGAATCTTGAAAATCAAGGACTGTTAATGCATGGGTCGTTTCTAGACTGTGCAATAAGAATTTGAAAAGAAAAACTCATCTAATAGCTTCCCTATGAACACAATCAAGAAGATTTTTAATTATACTTCAGTGATTTCTCAAGAAAATGTAGATTGTCTCTTTTTCATGTGCCTGTAGCTGTGAGATGACCATTCCATCAGCATGTTTTATATTATATTTAATAGACCTTATTAGACTTCATTTTCTGTCTGTTCTGACCAGTTACAATGCCAGCCTCACAAGAGTGTTTTCATTTGTATCTTCTAACCATAGTTTTCTGGATGGTGTCCTTGTTACAATCTCTGTACGTGAGATAGTCAGTATTGTCTTGCAATGGTAAAATTTCACAATTAACTTTCAATACTCTCTCTCATTTCTTATAACAATTACTTAAATAAATATTCAATTTCTAGAGCTATCTGTGGGATTTTGATTTATTTTCAGTCTGACAGAGTATTGTTCTCATTCCACTAGTGCTGAAAACATAGTTCATAAATTTTTGCTCCAGCAACTGGAATTTCTACACATAATCTAAAAATGTAATACTGATGACCATGTAATAGATTTTTGCATGCATGATTTCAGACAATAAATAGCTTAGCAGCTACTGAAACCTTTATAAAAGTTTCCCAGTTGTTTCTTAGAATGCAACGCAGTACCACTCTTAAATTAATATTTTTCAGGGACGTGAATCTCTTTCAATATTTCTAAACATCGACAACTGCTATCACTTGAGACTACGTGAAACATTTGCACAGAGTTGGCAGACAAAAGTGGAGGGAGAGGATGTGTGCAGGCCTGTGCCTCTGGAGTGGCAACAACATGCTGGGCATCGTGCTCCCTGATTATAAAAATGGCTCCAGATACATTCCTTTAAGCACCTGAAGCAGTCCCTAGCTGATGCTTTGCCATGCACTTAAAATAATTGAGTAACTGTAGTTTCAAAACAAGATTCAAGAGTTTAAATCTTTTACAATTTCATACACTGAAAAGCATTACCATAAAAGAAATTTGATGGGCATTTTAAATTAAACACTTTTTTTTTTCTTCCTACAGATTTCAGTCAAATATGCAAGGCAATGTGTAGCAGGGTCTTATGTAAGTATATGCATTTGCCACTTCCTGGAAAAATATGCACAGATTATTTTTGCAGAAAAAAAATTACACACCTGAAAAAAAATTACACACCTTTGAAAATTAGAGATAAAAATAATGTATCAAACAGTAACCATTTAAGTCTGTGCAACTGCACTTGTACAGGGACAACTGAGAACAAAGTCTTTCTTTTTGTGAATGCTAGTTGGAAGGTGATGAGATGAATTATGGATTAAATAATTATGGTTAAATTCTTCCAGCAGTTATAAGAAGTCCTCAGAACAACAACAACAACAAATTCTTTGCTACAATAAATTCAGTATTTGATCTTGATGTCCCAATTTTGCACTGAATTAAACTTATCGTTCACTTAGCACTTCTGAAAAGAACCATTTATACCTGCAACAATGGTCTGTAATTAAACTATTCCATGATCTCTATTATCTGCCTTACAGAAAGGTTCAAGAGAGTAATTAACACTCTTCATAACAGCAAAAAGAGTTACTAATCAACACTAAAATAAGCACATGGAAAAAATTTTAAATGAATAGGTTTATAAATTAATAGGTTTGTAACATGAAGACCAGTAAAATTTAGAAGCTCTTTCAGAATTTACTGTAAAAACAGTGCAGTATTTTTACATTCCTAATAGGAAATGTACACTTAATTAGCAAGGGTGATCCTAATAGCAAATTAGGACCTAATAGACAAAGGTCTTGTCTTAGGTACATAGAGAAACATTTCTGACTTAAAATTTCAACACAAAGCTGAATATTTGGTCTGATAGCATTATCACAGCTGTTTTATTCGCTAATGTAGTTGATAATTTGGAATGGTTTACATACCTCTCAGTAGTTACGTGGGATTTATAATATTTTTCAACCAGCCTGTAGATACAACTGTAGGTAAAATGAATATACAGAGAGCCCAAATTCTAACTTGACATGTCTAATGTCTATTATAAAATTTTAATTGTCTAGGTTTTTACATGAGGTCATAGCATTTTTATGCTTTGGGTGGGGTTTTTTTCTGAGTTCTTTGCTTGGCTTTTCTCAGAGATTTTGCAGAATGAGGGCAGAAGGTAACTACTGTCTACTTACTGTAGTTAAGTGCCCTTCCTGTGCTTTAATGCTACCCTGAGTTCGTTGCCCCTGACATGGACATGAGCCATTGTTCCATTAATGGCCTTATTGGGGAAAGGCCAAGGTTGGCGTCATGGGCCTGAATTTGCACAGGGCTCTGTAGCCCCCTTCTCTTCTAGAGGTCAGGCTGACTGTGCTCAAAGCCAGTGTTGATGTGGTGCAGCTGCCTGATCTTGCAACAAATCACTGGGAGAAGACTTTGGGTGGCAGAAGGACCTCACAGAGGCATTGCTGGAGGCCTCTACTCTACAGCACTTAGGCTGCACCTCTGCTCAGACCCACAGTCCTGGCTTTTGCCTGAGCTATATCCTAGGCATGGCCATGCAAACATGCTGACTCGACTTCATGTCTCCTCAGACCACACTTCTGCAGATGTCACAGTGACTGCGGGGCTTGTGTGACCAGGGGCACAATCAGTGGTCCTGCTCTGCTCTTTTTGCTCACATGCTGCTGGGCAGCTGTCCTCCCCAGCAAAAGCCCACTGCTCTATCCACCTCTTTTTGGGCTTTGGCACCAATGCAGGGAGCAGAGACAGTGACATTCAGAGGAGCCACCATCTCTGCTCTCACCACTCTTCTCTTGGATGAGGAAGTTTTCCTTGCACAGGTGAACAAGGGCAAGGGCTTAAATGCAGCTCCTGACCAACGAAATGAGGAATGCTCAATGGACTACCTGGCACATAGAAAAATCACTTGTCCAAAACTGCAGACCACCTTTTCTCTCCCTAATGATTTATCAGAACTACTACTTCTTCTTTTTACCCTTTATTAAGATCTGCGCTTGTTTTCTCAGCTCAGGATAAAACAATCTGTAACAGTTGTTGGTACAGTGTTGTCATCCTCTGGCATTCAAAAATCATTCTGAATCACAAAGTAAGAGCAGCTCTTTTAGTTTTCCTTTTGCCTTCAGTCCTCTTATGTATTAAAGCTCTTCTATCCAATAATTTTTTAATTTCATGTTTTCTTGCCTCTTTTTGGTTTGAAGCTCACATTCTCAGGTAATCATACAGAAATGAAAACACAGGAAATGAAAAGAATTGACTTTATGAAATCTGGTGAGTCTGAGTAATAGTTCCATGGACTTTGTTGGTGTAGCAAGTTTGGAAAAATACTTTACCCAGAATTACACAATGCTTCTCCATCTCCTCTATGCCATATTTTTAACATTGATTTTATTTTCTATGAAAAAAAAAAATCATTGAAGTACTTGGCTCTCCTATGCACTGGCATTCAGCTCACACAAGGGTTGATCCTGTAAATGATTCCGTACTTCTCTGAAATTCAGTTTGAAGCCAGATAAGCTGAGTAGACAACGTTCATGTAGACCAGCTGATGATGTTGTTACAAGGGAAACTATTTTTGCTTTCAACTTCACCTCACACATGAGTTAGCAGCAGCTCTGCCAGTCAATGCAAATGTCTTGGAAAAGGGTGTAAAACTGGCAGTTTGTACAACAAAAGTTGCATTTAAAATGTCTGTCTGTAAGCAAGAGAAGATGCACACAGAAACTAGATGTTAAATAGGTTCCATTACATTTTTTTAAGCAAGCAATGTATCAATTTTATCTCCCTGGAGCATTATAAAAAGAAAACATAAAATGCTTTTAAAACCTGGACAAATACTCTAGATATAATTACTAGACTTTGTGAACATTATTGTCCGTTAAAAACATGTTATCCTCAACAAAGCATTCAGTCTCTTTTTGTTGGTTTGTTTTGGGGTTTTTTTTTTTACAATAAAGGTGTAGATTTAACATAGGTTCACGTTGTTCTAATTGTGTTTTTATGGACAAATAAATAGTTAAACATTTACTTGATCACAAAGAACTAGGAAAATTAATAGGGTCAACAGCATGTCTCCCACAACACCCAGAAATTTCTTCCTCCCTCATATTTTATTTTTAGCAGTGACTTTACTCCAGTGTCCTGGGATGCTTTGAGAGGTCTGAGTTTGAGTGTTCAGGGCACACAGGGGACTCAGAGGTCCACACCAAGTGCACACTGAGTAGGGACAGGACTGAGAACAGAGGAACTTCCCATTATGATTCACTGGTGCACCCGTTTTCTGCAATTCCCCTGTTACCTGTAGAGTGTTTTGTCTGCTGCATAATCCAAAGTAGCTGAATATCAGGGTTATTTATAAAATGCTATCTTTTGTTTTACTTTACAGAATTTTACAATTCTTTTCCTATTCTGTATTTTAAACTTTATTTGTTTTTGTCTAGAAATTACCTAAAAGCAATAAAATACTAATGTGGAAGTATAGTTGAGAAATGATGGGAATATTTATTTCATTTGATTAATATCTGAACTCTTTTTTTCCTTAATACAAGTACAGCCAATGATTAGGCTCTAATGAGTGCAATCTGATTTAATATGAACAAGAAAGTTTTTGGCACTGTAACTTTTAAAATTATAATCTGTGTGACCAACATTCCTACTTTTCTATGATCTCTTTAATTTATTTTTATTACCAGAAACGTTGTTCTGTTACAATAAAAAAGTTTAGGGATAATTTGATTTCTTCTTTTACCTGGATATCTTTAATGATTTACTTCCTTGAAAAACAATCGATGACAGTAGATACAAATGAAAATCATTAATCTCTGTATAATGCATGCTGAGTTTGGACTTTTTCCAGGTAGTATCTTACTTAAATGTACTGGCCAAGACAAAAATCTTTGAAAATTACTCTTACTGAGGTTTGAATACAACAAAATAAGAAGCAACTGTCCCATTTCTACAAGTTAACAGAGAAGAAGTATCTTTCCAAAATCTTCATGTCTAAATTCAGGTTTAAGCTTTATATGTCCATATCTTTCCACTTTGCCCTAATTATCCTGCTTTCATGAAAAATGGATTGGTAAACAGTTAACATTAGTAGCATCTGAGATCAAGACATGTACAGCAGATGCAATAATGATCATCGTTGCAAATAATCATCATCTGGGTGTTGTATTGAGACTTCTCTATTTCCTGCATGCTACTTAAGTCCATTGAATAGGCCTGCACTTGAATAGGATGTTTGTGGGGGTTTGGGGGTTGGGATTTTTGGTTTGTTTTCTTGTTTGTTTTGTTCATTTGCTTTTTCTTTGGGATTGGTAATTTTTTTTTTTAATTTTTTTTTTCCCACTAATTTCTCTCCTAACTCTGTAGTTCAACATAAGATACCTGTTTCCAAATACCTTACATATTTATCCTATAGATACCTGATTTATGTGGGATTTTCAGGGTCCTGTGACAGAAATGATCAAGGGTTTCTGACTTCAGACATTGCATCTGTCAGTTTGACTTTGTGTATGGACATGCTGACATTCCCGTGTGCTGTTCCACACGTGTTTTACGCTGTCTTCCCGAGAGCAAATGCAGGAGGACAGTATATGGGCTTTGGCAGAGTGCAGTGCTAATGCAGTTGGACTGTTTCTGGTGTTTGAGGTAGGTCTTTCAAGCTGGGTTGGGTTTGTTTTTTTTTTGATTCACAGATATTTATAAAACTAAAGTGGCCTTGGGGTTTTTTCTTATTCCATTTGCAGCAGTCTAACTTGGACTTACAGCAGAAAATTTATACCTACACTTACTACTTTTCTTTCCTAGCTAGTGTTTTCGTTCTTCCTCCTTCCAAGTGTACTCCTGACAGCCTTACAGTTGATTTTTCAGTCAGGAAAGGCCACAATACCTTTCCACAAAATTTGTCCAAGACTCTGATCATCTTTTTGAACATGAAAGAGTGAATCAATATGCTTAGTTCCTCCATGCAGCATCAGTAATTCCCTAAATTCACTGAAATCTGACCACTTCAAACAAAGAACATTTAGTAACATTTACAGAACTCCTTTTTTATTTATATAATTAATTTAAATTGACTTATTTAAGGTTATTCTCTATTAAATACTTACAAGGATATCCAGACCAGTATAAACTTAGCACTGCTTCATGTTGATTTTTAATGACTTAGCAATGAAATCTGCCAGCTGTCACAAATCTGAATAGCCAAGCCTATTCAATACTAATACCATTATTAGTTGCATTTGTTCTCCAACACTGTATTTAGGAAGTTAAATACTTCTGTAATGATACTGTTCCCAATCCACCATCTGTTGAATGATGATAGGTCTTTATACAACACTTACAGCAAAATTAATATTGAAGTCTTCTATGGTTATTAAAAAATTGCTGTTTCTTGAGACATCAGCTATACAGTTTCACAAACATGTCTTTAGAAAGATAAGAGTGAGAAAACAGCCTAAAACCTTTGAGAAGATTGTAAACAAATCAGACACTGCAGTAGAAAATATAAATCAGGAAATGCTGGTGAAAATAGCTAAAAGACACTACGTAAAAGACAAAGAAACCAAGTAGGATTATCCAAAAGCCCAATAACAGAGAAGTAGGAATCAAATTCTTGTAACAGCAAGTGGGATACTTCATCTTAAATCTGTTAGAAAGAAAATGAGAGACAGCGCACATTTCTAAATTAGCTAAGAGACACTGAGGAAGTTCAGGAAGTACTTCAAGGATTATCTGCTTTTGTATTTTCTTGCCTTAAAGTTTCTTTTGTAGTATTTCCTTTAACATAATGATATTTTTTATTTTTAGTGCCTGTCAGGCACAGAGTAATTTTTTTGAGATCTGACAACATCATCTGGGTAAAAGAAGAATGGTGGCTGGGTAAGCAGTGAACTCATTCTCCAGCTGAGGACTGATACACTGCTCAAGAGTCTTTGCCTAATTCATTTCTTTGTGTGCTCTCAGGCTTATATGAGAAAGGAGGGTTCTAGAGACCAGGCACATCGGCATCCAGTTACAAAGGATCATTTTGGGATGGGAGTTCCCAAATGTCTAAGTTGTGGAGGGCTTTTAAGTGTTGTTTTGACTGACAAAAAGAGTCTCAAAATGACTGTGATGTGTCCAGTTCAATGGACAAGGGCAGACTCACAAAACAAAACAGTAGAATCTCCTTCATTATTTTTTATTCTTTTATCTTCAAAATATTTTCCATTATTCTTGTATTCTCTGTGCTGATGCTTCTAAGGCAATTAGGATTCCTGCAAGAGATTTTCTGATGAAAGGAGGTGTTTAACAGAAGCATCAGTTGGAATGAGTGATAAAGGAACAACCATATTTTCAAGAGCTAAATATTTTGAGATCAAAATTCCTGAAACAAGCTAATTTGTCTTCAAAATATGCATAAAACATAAGCCTGTACTATTTTCAGGACTCAACCTCTGTGTCAGACATAGATTTCCTAACCTGCTGTGATAAAGCAATTACCTCAGGCTTTGAAGTCAGCTATGAGAAAATTTTTAAGGATTCTATAGTCTGGTGGAGACATCTGGCTGGAAAACAGAAATTAGTGCAAATTTATTGCACTAACCTAAGAAATATCTGAACCAACAGCCTCAACAAAACAACTGATACTTTTTAAGGCTGCAAATATATTTTAGAAAACAGAATGTCTGTAAATACAGTGGATGTTTAGACCCTAAAAATAAATGAAGTTATTTACTTCTTTTGAATTGTCTAAACCACCTTCTGTTAGGCAACGAAGCCACCGAGAATAACTCAATCTCTGTCAGACCCAATTCAACAGGTAAAAGACAACTTGAAAAAAAATTTACATTTTACTGAAGAGTTAATTTTCCCCACAGCAGCCCTCGTCCTGCTATGCTTTGGAGTGGCAGCTGGAAAGGCGTTGGTAACACACACGAGTGTTTTGGCTACGGCTGAGCAGTGCTTGCACAGCATCAAGGCTGTATCTCCAGCCTTACACTCTCTCCAGGAGGCTGTGAGTGGGCAAGATCTTGGGAGGGGATGTAGCCAGGACATCTGATCCCAACTGGCCGAAGAGATATTCTGTATTACATAGTGTCTGCTCAGCAATAAAAACTAGGAGAAGTTGGGAGGCAAGACAGATGGCATTTGCTGTTATGAGAATTGACTTCCAGAACAACTGTTATGTGCACTGGAGCCCTGCTTCCAGGGAAGTGGCTGGACATCACCTGCTGTTGGGAAGTAGAGAATAAACCATTTGGGGTTTTTTTTGGTTCCACACACAGACTTTGTTTTCGCTTTATTAATCTGCCTTTATCTTGAACCATGAGGTTTTCTCCCTGTTATTTTCTCCTCTGCCCTATCCTGATGAGGAAGGCAGTGATACAGCATGTTAGTGGTCCAGCTAAGATCAACGTACCACAGTCCTTTTTGGCTCACAAACAGGGACATGAGGAGTTTGAGATAAGGCAGAGGCAAAGGGTGAAATGTACTTGGGTTTTGTGGCAAGGTTTTGGTAGCAGGGTGACTACAAGGGTGGCTTCTGTGAGAAGCTGCTTGTTCCTTCCCCTATGTTTGACAGAACCAACGTCAACCAGCCCCAAGACAAACCCACTGCTGGCCAAGGCTGAGCCCATCAGCAATGCTGGGATGACATATTTAAGAAGGGAAAAAACCCTGTGCAATTCAGTCAGAGGAGAGAGAACATGTGAGAGCAACAGCCCTGCAGATACCAAGGGTCAGAGAAAGAGGCCAGGCAGGAGGTGCTCCAGGTGCCAGAGCAGATTCCCCCGCAGCCCGTGGTGCAGACCATGGTGAAGCAGCTATGTCCCTGCAGCCCATGGAGGGCCATGGTGGAGCAGAAACCCATTTCATTATCATACTCTGGTTTAATTGACAGTAAATTAAACTAATTTCTTCAAGTCAAGTCGTCTTTGCCTGTGACAGTAACTGGTGAGTGATCTCTCCTTGTCCTTATCTCAATCCATGAGACTTCTGTTATGTTTTCTTTCCCCCTTCCAGTTGAGGAGGGGAGTGACAGAGCTGCTTTGGTGAGCACCTGGCATCCAGACACCTGAACTCTTTCTTCCTGTATATTTATTAAAAGCAGACCAAATTTATTCATAACAGCATGAAAATCCTCCTGATTCAATGATTTTCAGACACAATAGGAGGGATACATAAATCTGGATGGTCTCTCTGTGTCTCATTTATGAAGTTAGGCCTTCATATACCATTTAAAATAAATGAACCCCCATTTTCAGGCGGTTAAAACTTAGTGAGACAGATTTCACCTCTTCTGATTAATTTGGTATTTGTAAATTTTTCCGATTTCTCTTTTACATTTCTATTAATATTTTGTCATGGTGCTTAAAACAATGTATCTTGATTTCTTTCTTTCAAAGAAAATTAAATATCAGATGATGCCATCTATAAAAGGTAATTTTCAATTTAATCTCTAACTCCCTTGCTTACTAAAAATACAATACAAACTGCAAAGGTACCAAAAAAACCTGAAAAAACAAACTTCACACAAACCCAAAACGAAAAGCCCAGACTTATTTTCTTGATCTGCAAATACACTAATGGGAAACTGAAAGGTTTTCCTGTCTTCATGAAAAGAGAAAACAGCCACTTTATCTGAGCAAATGTATGCAAAGATGAGATTGTAGATGTAATCTGAAAGATTCCCTCTTTACCTAAAGATTTTAAACTTTCTTCAATCCTTATCTTAATCCTAAAATTACACCCTTTTAACATTCACTTTCCATATATTTTTAACTTGACCCATTTTTTTCCCAGCATGAATGACTCACAAAATAAACATTACTATTTTTTCTTTTAAGTTATCTAACCCACTTCCCTTCTAAAGCTTCTGCTGACACTCAGTGATTGTGACAAGACTGTACCAGAGCCTTCAAAGAGATTATTTCCTTTGGGTGGTTACCTCTTCAGAAGTACAATAGCTTAATCTCTACTTTTTTAATTTAGTGATTAACTAAATAAGAGAGAAGTTGTTTTAAAAGTTGATTTGAAGTCTTGGAGTTGGTTCTATTTCTACTGAAAAATTGTTCCAATGAACAATTAATTATTAACAATTTTGATGGAAATTATTTTTTCTTAATGAAAAAAATCCAGTAATTCAGTTAAACTTAATAATATGCATAAGGTGCTTGTTTAAAACCGATATTTGGTGTGATATTCCAGTTACATGATACTGGCATGTTATAAGTGTGCTTCTTTCAGATAAAAACTATTGAATAGACTTCTCTAGTGGAACTTTAGATCATCTATTTTTCCTTTAAGCTCCATTTACACAGTCTCTACTGGCACAGAGAAGAGTTGATAAGCAATTAGCTGTTCACTTAGAGCACCTTTGAACTTGTCACCTTGCTATCTTAATAAAAACAACATGATAATAAAAAAGTGTCATTTTTTTCATGCTGCACATAACTGGTAGTTACAAGAGAGGTGCACAGGCTAACAACTCTGAAAGAATCCTTATTTGCTGAAGTGACTCTGTGGACCTTGAAACATGGTGAACTATTTCTAAAAAGCATTATGGACATTTAAAATGAATGTTAATCACTTCTGAAAAATCTATGCCTTACTATGAAGTGACTAATGTGTTTCCTTGAAATGAAAACTTTTATGTCTCCATATCTTTAATTTTTAACTGTGTATGTATACTGTGTCAGCTTTTAGTCTTACTGATTCAAATGCTACTACCAGGCTGAAAAATACAAATAATCGAATAAAATTTGATCTTTTAAAAGCACCATTCATTTTTAGATTAAGAAGAGTTATGTATTTTCATCAATTGTAGAGCCAGAATGTTATAAACTTCTGACATTTGTAACAAAATTGTATTCCTCTGATTATTGGGAAGACCAGAAATAATAAAAAAAAAATGTGGCAAAATACTTCAGGGCGAATGAATTGACATCTGATTTGAACGAAAACCATAAGTTTTGACTCTGCAGTAATTTTTAATGAGAAATTGTATCTAAGTACTGTGGTTTTAGACTTGACAAAAAAAACAAAAAAGAGAGTAAGCAGGTAAAGAACATGGACAAGGAGATGAACCCAAGATGGTTTAGTAATACCAGTTTGCTTACATGGTTAGCTGGTCCCACTGTATGAAAATCCTTTTGCCAATACAAGAGAGAAGGGATTGTGTGGGCTAAAATGGTTGATAATTTTCCAGTATACACTGATTCTTTTTCTCCCTTAAATGATTTTTCCCTTAATTGCCCTAAATTTGAATGATTCTCTCCAGTAAAATGTACACACGTTTTTGTACCAAAAGAATGAATATGTACAATGATGATACAAGCAAATCCTACTCACTGACCTGCAGGTAGTATCTCACAGAATAAGAGGTGAAGAGAGAAAAGCTCGAAGTGTACATAAAGACTGGAATCAGGGGAAGGTTTTTGACAAGTCTCTTGCATATTTTACTGTGTGTTCACGAAGTCCAGTCCCTTGTATAATTGATTGAGAAAAAGGCAGTGTCCTGCTTTGAATCACCCTCTGGAAGAACCCAACTTTATAGACTAAATTAGCAGCTGAGAAGCCTTCGTCTCTCTTCATTGACTATTAAAGAAGAAATGAAGATCAGTGTCTCTAAGCACAAATTAATTCTTAAGAAGACCTTTCACTTAATTGAATCATGCCTCTAGATGATGTCACAGTGCAGGATGGTTCCTCAGCGGTTCCTTAACGCAGGCAGCCCTGTGTGACAGCTGGTTCTAGGCACAGAGTTGCAAAGGCAGGGGGTAAACGGAAAGCGTGGAAGGCTATATCACAGATTGAAATGAAAGGAAAAACCCAGGATATTTCAAAATGATGAGAACAACAGAGTGCTTTGGAAACACAGGACTCATTCAGAAGCACAGGAATTTTCTTGCTTCAGATTGTCAAGTCTTTCTGCAACTTTATTCCAGTCATGTAGAGAGAAACAGGACTGTGAACATATTTTTTCTAAATAACCAGTATTGTACTGAAAAAGTACATAACTTCTATTCCCAGAGGATCTAATCAAATGTAAATTAATTGCATAGGCTTATGGCAAATATTTTCAAGACAGTTGATAATCTTAAATTTTCGTTCAACAAGATTTTATTAACTTGGAGCTGCATTGAATGATTTCCTTCATGACTGGAAAGATTAAAAAGCTCTGCTTTGGATGTTGTTTTCTTCTGAGACAGTTGGAATAGGATGCATTTCTAGTCAGTGATACAGGTATTTGGGAATGCACTGAACATGCATTTCATTGCTCACAGAGAGGTGAAGGCTGCTTTCAGATGGAAGTAATTTTTCTCCAGTGGCACTCGATTTTGCATTTATATGAAAATACAGGGGTGAATGTTTGATGTCTATAAGCAGTCTTAATAATCTGTGTCTCTGATACCGACACAAGGTGTTTTATACATATTTTTCCCTGCTAGTACATCCTGTCAAGACACTCACTAATTACTTTCAGAAAATAAGCATTTCACTAACAGCAAGGTCACTGGCATAGAATTTTTCACATTTGGTTGTATCTATGCTCCTGCAGGCAAGCTATAATGCATGACAAATTCACCAGGTCACTGTATTCATGATTCACCAGCCAAAATACCTGGCCTGTGGAACTGTATCATTACTGGCAAAATTTGGGAAGTTTTACTTGCCAAGGAGACACCCTAACCAGACAGGTTATAATCATGTGTCCCACCATATCAGGCTATGGCTTCCAGCCACCTGCTGTGTGGTGAAGCAGAAGCAAAATGTCAAGCCTGCAGCACTCAAGGACTTTGCTTTAAACTCTTGTTTCTGCAGCAGCTAGGACTCCCCACTGCCCACGAATGAGCTTCTCTTTCTGACTGGAAACAGGATTGCATTCTGACATCCTGAAGTGCTCCCATTGCACATTTTTGCTAAGCTCTATTAGCAAGGTCATTGCGCCAACAGAATAAACTCTTACAATATAAATTATATTCTATTTAGAACACATTTATACCTATTTAAACTCTTAATTGCACAGGAAATAATATACATTACAAAATTATGATCCTTTTGATATCATCCAATAAAATACCAAGTAAATCACACTTCAGTCTTAAGATGTGTAAAGGATATAATTAATGGTGCTAAAAGTTAATTACAATTATTTCATTGGTGTGGGACTTCTTATATTATGCAGCTCTTTATGTTCCTCAACTTGCTTAAAATAGGGTATTTGCAGCTTCACCAGTAGGAGAACATTGTAGTAAGCAACAAAACCATGTCTTTAAAGTGAATTTTTTTTGTCAGGAATACTATCAAAGACATCATTTTGTTCTAAAACTGTTCTTTAAATGGTGGGTGTGTGGGGGGGCGGGATGTGTGTGTGTTATGTAGTCCAACAGTAAACATACTCTTATAAAGACTCTCAAGTGAAAATTTAAGTTATTAGTAATGGTTGTATTTATGAAGTATTGTGAACTTTATTAATGTCTCAATTTGACTGTAGTTGATCTGTTAATCTGAGTGTGTAACGATGGATAATACTGGGAAGACTTGCACATCAAAAAATAGTCTTTCTCTAAAGAGATAATGCTCATGAGTAACTAAGATCAATTAATTGAAATGTAGGACAATGACATTTTCTCAGCTTATTAATGAACATTGATTTGTTTAGCAGCTTCAAACATCTAGTGCCCAGTCAGTTTCTAAGTAATTAAACAGCATTTGAATAAAGGAAGGAATTTTTAGACTATGAAAAGGAAAACAATGGACTAAATTCTCTGGATTTGTTTGTATGACTGTAATGGAGAAAAAATAAGACAATAAATTTAGGAAAGGAGAAATATAATGTGATATATGATTCTCCGCTGTTTTATCAGCTATACCCCTAAGTCAAAACAAGAACTGTGAAAATGAACATATTAGAAGTAGCAGTCTGTCCCATTTGTAAATTCCTATGCTAACATTTATATTAGAGACAATCACTTTATTTCTAAATATTACATTTTAACAAACTTTAAAAAGACTATATATCAAAGGTCTTTCTGGATTATCTTCACTTTTCACAGCAGCCACAAGGCACACTTTTAAAGAATTTATCAGCAGAAGAGAAAATAAATACAATAAAACTTGAGCATGTCTCAGTGGAGATGAGTAAAAGTTAATACAAAAAGCATTACATTGAACTATGTACAAATTCAAGTCATTGCATGCTGGAAACACTTGAAAATATGCACGAGAATCACTTCAGTCTCCACTGATCTACCTCCATATTTCAGTCTCTTTGAGCTACCTTGACAATGGTGGGCACATTGCTCTAAATCTGGGCCTGTTACCCAGTGTGCAGAGCCAATTCACACACCAAGGAGAGGTATTTCTATTTTTAATTTTGGTTGGCACAAAGCTGGGTGGTAACCAGCAAATGGCTAACTCACCTATCGTCAAAACCTTACACTATTTCTACACCTTAACAAACAAACCCCTCTGCATTTATTGGTTGCAGGGTACATAACTGTTCCATTAATTAGTACTCAAACCCCTATTTGCCAGCTACATGTCTCGCTTCTCATGCTAATTAGTCCTCATGTGAAGTTCTTCCTTCCATTTGAATCTGGGGTCCATTCTGAGTTGGGAGTCAGTAAGTCAGTGGTCACAAACTCACCCTTCCAGGCTTACCTTTTCTCCAGCTACTGATCAGTTCTGCTCCACACTGCACCACACACTCCTGGCAGCTCTCATCCAGACAGCCCATTCATCTTGGGATTGTCTTCACTTTTCCTCAAAACAAAAGATTACCCAAACACACAGAGTTCAGAGTGCAACTGTTTAATCATAACTGCTCAGCTATAGCTACTGATTAACAACTAAAAAAAACCTGCAGAGTTTGATTCAAATCTTTGGGGGTTCAAATCTTGAGAGGCTCGATATCAGAAATACTCCCTTTAGTACTACTGTTGTGTGTCCATTCTCATACAATTGAAGTCAAAACAATCAGACTGTTGCTGACCTGAAGATAAACCCCTTGCAAGCAACCATTGCCATGCACACCAAATAGGGTTCTTATAAGGGAAGACAATAAAATTGCACATATCTCTCTGTTCTCATCTCTGAGCCATGATTCAACTCATCCTAATATAAGTGTCAAAACCAGATTAATTCTTCCTAAAAGTGTTCAGCTTGAACTTAGACATCCAAAATTAAGAAATCTATATCTCATCTTGTGTGAGTTTGAAAGAAGTTCTGTTTGAGCTGTTCTTGTTGCTGAGTATCTATCAACAAGGAAGCTTTTTTCAGTAGTGAAACATTTTGTCCTCGTAGGTAGGATACGTCTCACTTAGGTTTAGACAACTACAAGTGAAGTAGTTTGCAATGCTTACTTAAGAGTTAATAGAGATAAATAGGCATCTTGAATCAGACGAATTGCCTATGAAGACAGTCTGGACAAATAATCAAATGTAGACATCCTAATTCACTTATTTGTATTTGGAATACATTCCTAATTGCAGATACAATGTTTGCAGTGACAAACAAAGGCATGTCTCTTTTCTTTTTCTCTCTCCTCACAAATTCTTATTCCTCACTATATTATGAAGATGCTTTGCAGTCCTATTAAGAGTGATTAAATACTAGTTTAAGTAGATAATCAATGTCTGCTAAGATAGATTACCTTATTAAAGAGAAATTTAATTTTAGCCATCTTCAAAAACTGAGACATAGTATAGAGTAAAAACCCAG
The DNA here is from genome assembly GCA_014706295.1 of Lycocorax pyrrhopterus obiensis. NCBI lineage: Eukaryota > Metazoa > Chordata > Aves > Passeriformes > Paradisaeidae > Lycocorax > Lycocorax pyrrhopterus. The sequence goes on along the minus strand of JACSVZ010000001.1, from coordinate 42,768,101 downwards.
GGCAGCCATCAAGGTCACGTTCAGAATGAAATGCATCAGATCAAGCAAAAGCAGAAATAACTACACACAAACAGCCCAAGTAAAGGTAAAAAACACAGACGTAGGGGTAATTTATGTCTCAACACAGGCAGAGCAGGGCTATGTTTTATGAATCTCTTGCTTAACTTTAAGTGACCTCTTCGCTCTGCAATTAAATTATCCAGAAGGGAAGAACATTTAATTAATTATAAGAGGGAATGATTTTTTTGCTATGCTAATGACAAGGCTTGTACTGAGACATAATCAGTTACTTCAGTTGACTGCTTAAATTCCAACTCTTTTCTTTCTCTCTGACTAATGGAAGTTACATTTTTCTTTCTTTTTTTTTTATGTCTTCAGACCTCATCTAATATGTTTGTTTAATGATGCCAAATTCATATGACATTTCACTCCCTCTGACATACAGGTGGCTCCCAAAGAAAACTTTTCAATGAATCCTATTTTGTGCTTAAAAAGCAAACACCAAATGATGGGTAAGAATTGGTGTACTATGAAACTGGACAAACCCTGACATTTTCTTTGTTCATAATCCTTTTGTGCATTAATAGTATCTTGATAAGGGCTGGCTGTAGGGGCTAACATGAAAGTCATAGCTGCCCAGGCAGTATCCTCCTTGACTCTAATCATCCAAAGGAAAGGACTGGATCATAGAGGATGCACCAGAAACTCAACTCCCAGCTGATCAGCTGGGGGTCGTTGGCAGGTCTTTGCCTCTCAGCCTGTCTGAGCCCTCTTCAAGGGATGAGAACTTCTGCAGAGAGAAGGTACAAGATCATAGAACCATAGATTCATACAATCATAGAATCATTTACATTGAAAAAGACCTCCAAGATCATTGAGCCCAACTGTTAACAGAACACTGCCAAATTTACCCTGAAACCATGTCTCTAAGTGCCACATCTCCACGTCTTTTAAATATCTCCAGGGATGATGACTTCCCTGGGCAGCCTGTTTCAATGCTTGACAAACCTTTCAGAGAAGAAATTTTTCCTAATAGCTAATCTAAACCTCCTCTGGTGCAACTTGGGGCTGTTTCCTCTCATCCTATCACTCGAGACTTGGGAGAAGAGACTGATTTCCATATCACTGTAACTTCCTTTCAGGTTGTTGTAAAGAGCAATAAGGTCTCCCCTGAGCCTCTTTTCTCCAGAAAATTTTTGGAATTGATCATGGCTCTGCATTCAGTACCTCGAAATTTCACTTCCCCAAATTCAGATCTCCTGTATACCTCACAGCTTTGTAACTTTCACATCTGCAAATAGGTGTGGCAGAAAATGAAGAAACAAAAATCAAGAAAGGTATCTGTGTCATTCTATCCATGCACCACCTGAGATCCTCAAGTCTTTAAAGCTTTCCAAAGAGAGTTTTCAGGGGTAGTGGGAGAAGGGAACACATTTCACAGGACAGGAAGATATAATCGCTAAACAACTGACTTCCATAGGCTACCTGCAGACTGATACTGCTTAAAATTTAGAAATAAGAAGGCTGTTTTTCTTTAGACAAGGGATGGCATACATGACCACAAATTTTAGTCCACAGCTTCCCCACATATTTTGGCATAGATCGCCACAGCCTCTGACACTTTTAAATGAACTTAAGGCAACATTACAAAAATCCACCTTTTGTCTGGTCTTCATATAATAAACGTAATTCTAGAACATGGGTAGAAACTTTAAAAGGCTGAAAGATAGAACAGATACAGTTTTTTGTACCTGTCTGCTGCTCCTGTTACTTATTTCTACAGGGAGATGTATCCTACGTGTGCCTCTATCTGCAGAACTACCACCTTTACACTGATTTACATGGCAGAGAACTGTGATAACTGGCAGATCCATTTTCCTTCAATCACACATACAGATGGGACAGAAAATTTTCTTTTGTAGGCTTAATGCTTGGAATAATAATATGTTATTTGAATCATACCAGCTTCACAGAATAATATGGCTATGTATGGACTAGAGTGCTGATATCTCCCTCTATTCCTTCTCCCTCACATCCAGTATCTCCATAATTTATCCCTTTATTTTTATATACTTTAATTATGTTGTTAAGAAGATGCAGACTGTGTCTGCTTTTATTAGGCAGAGGATAGGAGAGGAGGAAAAGACTATTACAACAACAAACACGCACATAGAACGATTTTTCACAAAGTTATCAAAAGGAAATACTTGAACAGATTTTAGTATCATTTATGAGTAAAAGCATGTTGAGCAATAGACAACTGTGGTCTGTTGTCCAACAAGTGAATAAAACAGAAGCAGATGGCAATACATTAACTCTCACGTGTTTGTTCCAACGCGCCCAGTGCCAGCTGCGCTCACCAGAACTTCCCAATACTAACTTCCTTCTCCTTCATTGCCACATGCCACCTAGCGACTTAACACCGAATCACAGCTCTAAAGCTCCTAACACTGAGAGTTACAGCGAAACACGAGGACACATGCTTGCTTCTGGATGCTTAAGGATGTGAAATTGGTCATGGAAACAGCTAAAGGCAGAGCATGAAGTACAGCTTTACTTCGAGAGCAGTTTCTCTCCCAGACCTCCAAGGACAAGAAGCAAAACAAAAAATCAGATGTACCTGAATGAAGGAAATTTCTGTCTTCCAATATTTGTGCCTGTGGAGCACTAAAACAGACGTCAGGTCATTCAGACATTAAAATAACAACAATAACAAAAAAGCAAGATAGCATGTCTGCTAAAAGATCAAGGAATAAATTCAGTCAATGTCTAAAAATAACAAACATTCCCTTCTTCTGACTTAGACTTTCTAAACATGTTACTTAACTTTCTCATTTATCACCATATATTTTAAACTTCTAAAAGTCATGTGTTTATTCATATGAGTTCTGGGGTGGTTTTTTTGGTTTTTTTTTTTGTGTTTTTTTTTGTTTTTACATTCTCAGAGAACACAAAAGTGGTGAAGAGCACCTCTTCCTGACTGCACTCTAAGGCCATGTTACAGAGATGTTTTGATTTTTGAACACAGCATCACATTTCTTACATAAAATAGTGAGAGCAAGTTTTTTGTTGGATAAAATCAGAGATGTTTAAAAAATTATTTTAACTGCTTTACCAGTAACAGCAGGCCTAGAAACTCACTTAATGATGTCATTGTAATAGCTTTAAAATCAAAACTTTTGTGCTTGAGCAGGTAGTTCTAAGAAGAAGAGATGTTGTGATCTCTGGATTCTTCCTGCTTAGGAAACAAAAAACCACAAACAAAACAAAACTATAGGGTACTCGTGATGCTTATCAGTGTGTCTGCTTTCTCTCAAGTGTATTTTGATTGAATACTGTCTGAGAGGTTCTTCATTACACAGGCAGTCCAGACATTAGAGATTCAACATGACTTTATGTAATGCAGATCAGAAAGCATTTGATGGCAACTTAATATTTGAAATGCAATGAATAATTCACTATGTGGATCCAGAACACCATTTTCTAACTCGCTACGTTAATAAAATTAAACTGCAAAGAATTATCATCTCAAGACAAAACAGGATAGCAGACCAAATCAAAATGACATTTATCATACATGACTGTTAAAAGATCTTGTAAATGAATACTGCGATATATTCTCCTTTGAGGGTGTGTTACTGTGTGACTGGTAACATAATAATTATGCCATATTTGCCTATAGTATTTTTTTCATCTGATAACTCCTGGCCTGCTACCCTAGAAGAAACTTCCCTAATCAGCATCAGGGAAGCTGAGGTCAAAAGAAACAAAGACTCTGTTAATGATTTCCCTCTTGCCTGATTCACCTGCAACTGTATGATATTCAAACCAGCCTGTACTACAACAAGATTTAGAAATTCAAATCTGAAATATTTTTTTCTGCTCTGTGGATTTTTTTTAATGTTCCTACATAGCATGGCTCCACAGTTTTAATGATACAAGGTATTTCCTTGCCAAGCAGATGAATGCTTACACATATTCTAGGCAGCACTCCATGAGCAGCAGTATCCATAACCCTATGTCCTGTCAAGATCAAGTGTAACTGCATTTGAGAATTTGATAGCTTGGTCTTATTTGCACTGGATAGGACTGACCAAAATTGCTTTTGTTATAGTATTTAAGCTCAAGTCTTCCTCGTCTATAAAGTCTAAGATTTACAAACGTACCAACATGTAATTCTGGGAGTATATAAAAAATTCTCAACTATCTAAACAGAAAGCAAGTTTTTAATGCTGAAAACAAACCTGGACTGGTGCTACAGACCTAGGCTGGTGCTCTATCAGTATTGACAAAAGGAAGAGCGGGGGAAAGGCAGTGTTGTGAAGCTTAGGCACTGATAGCAAAAATTGAAAATGCTCATTTAATTCAGAGGCTAAATATTCCCCCACAACTGTAGGTTCTCCTTCAGCCTGTCATGGGTATCAGCCTTGACAAATGGGAGGATAGAAGTGATTCATCCTTCCTAATGTTGTGCTCTACAGCTGACCTCAGCCTCTCCTGAGAGTTCCCCGAGTCTGCTGAATTTACTGGTATAACCAATGGCTCATAACTAGAATTTCGAAATAATTTTTTGCTGCAATTTAAATATACTATATATATGTATCTCAGTGAAGTGATATCAGAGAGGGTAATGAGGGCAACAAACACTGTATTGTGAAGGGAACCTGCCTTTGAAAGGCTATTTGTTCATTTGGTGTTTAAAAACCATCTGTTTTACAGGAGAAGGCAGCAGCACACAGTGTAATACACCACAGGCTGTCAGTTCTGTATTTACTAGACAAGGACGACGCCAGTCTAATTTTAATGATAAGCTATTCTGGTTGAAGCTAGACAGAACAGCTTCCTCCAGCTTCTTTGCAGGTGTGGCAGTTTGGAGAAAATCTCTCAGGGTTTGACAAAGTAACAGAGTTGTTAATAATGTCTTCCAGAAACCTCACAGAGAAAAAGGAGAAAGAGAAGAAGGAGAAAGAGGAAGAGAGAAGCTTTGTGCTTTCATTACCAAGTCTGACAGGAGAATAGGATCCTGAACTCCTTGAAGTCTATTTACCTAAATATTGAAGAGTTTTGCCAAATGGTAAACAAACTGTGGCAATTGTTGCTTGGGATCTGTTATTTTTCGGTTCATGGCAGCAGCATTGTGTCTCACTTAGGCCCTCAGAGGGATGAAAGGTAATAATCCCTGTAATAGTGTCAAAGTGCATGTCAAACCTATCAAGGAATCACTATACTTGTCTAAAAGACAAAGTTCAGACTTTTTTTACAAATAAGTAGTACCTTAATAGCCTGATTCAGGCCACCTATTTTTTCCTGAATCCTAAAGAAGGACTACATGTTGTCTACACTGGAAAGCACGAGAGGCTAGGGAGCAAACTCAAGCACTTGCTCCTGATTATCCCACCATGTAATCGAAACACCCCACAAGCTCGCTATTCAACTGTACCAGCCAGCTTTTTTCCAAGATTAAACCTGAGCTGGAGGAGGGATACAGTCAATTCCCAAAGACATACGGGCAAACCTATACTAGGATCTCTTTCCTCCACTCTTCACGTCCTCCAACACAATCCAAGGACATCTTGCAGTCTCAAACATACCTGAAAGCCCTTCTCCCTTCCCCAAGGCATGCAACCAATACCTTTAGTTTCTCATTAAGACGTCACTCTGGTGAGCTGCATCACAGCCCTATGTCAATTCGACACTCCTGGTGGGAACAGAAGGGTGGGCAGGGCAGATTGTAGGTGTAGATTGTATGCAAACTCTGTGGGACCATATCTTACAGGGCAGTGCAGTCTTCCCTTTCATAACACTAGCCATGTCCAGGACATTTAAAACACTTTAATCATGCTGCACTTAAGGAAAATGATCTTGCTTGAGCTATGTTGCAGTTGAGTGATGGAAGTGGAAGAGCCTAAATGGCGTTTTAGTCTCTGGTGCTCAGGGTAAAACTGGTAAGCTCAAAGCAAGTTCACTTGAAGTCTAACATAGCTAGGCAGTACAAAATACACAAGTGACACTGAGTAAACAGCTTCAGAGCAGTGTGAAGAAGGCACATCCTAAAGATCTAAACTTTGTTCAGGCAGCAAGCTTGGAGTTAAGGAATAATGTACTCTGCCACTAGTGACCAGTTACATAAAACTTGTATGTGAAACTTTAGCAGGCTGTGTGCTAAAGAAAGTATAAATTGAAAATGTGGGTCGTGTATGATGCAAAGACTTTTAAATTAACTACTTCTAGGCTGACTCATTATTAATACTCAATGTTATATCACTGCTATGTATCACTGTACATACACATTAGTAATCTAACACTGAACAAAATAATATAAATCAGTCAAGAACTTTAAATTAAATCAACATAACTCAACCATGAGTATGAGTGGTTTTTGGTGTTTTTTAAATGCAGTAGTTTAATGCAGTTCAGGCAGAGAAAATTGAACAGTAAAACATAGCAGGGAAATAGTGTATTAATTATGCATTTACAACCTATGATGCTTACTATATCAAAACAGCAGATTTCAAATCACAGCAAAGAGCTTATATAAATGAACAAGTTGTGGTGCAACAGTTTCACCCACCTCACCTGATTTGTGGTAGCTGCTTGTATAGAGGCTCTTAGCTTATGCTGAAGTAACTCTAGCTAGTTTAGCCTTGTTTCATTGACTTCGTACACAGTGGGAACTTTTCTCATGGATTTGAACTTTCCCCTGACACCTAACTTTCAGAGTAATGCACAGCACTGAAACATCACAGCCAGACAGTTACAAAAGCCTACCCAGATTTGAAAATGTGAGCATTATTTTAACGTGTACTGAAAGAAGAACTCATGGGATCACACAATTTTCTGTTTATCTGGGGAGCATAAGCGACCTGTATGATAGAGAAAGTGAAACAATAAAAAAAAATAATACAAAAGAAAGTGAAAAACATCCATATGCATATGCTGCACATATTTTACTAAACCAAGGGATATCTTGGTAAGAGCAGAGCTCTCTAACACTGTCAAAACTCCTTCACCTTATGAAGCTGTCTTCAAGGACACAACAGAAGGATGGGATGCCGACTAACAAGGGACAGACTTGAGAAGTGAGCCCACAAGAATCTCATTAAGTCCAATGTGTCTAAGTACAGATGCTGCACCTGGAGTGGGACAATCCCAGATATGAGTAGACACTGGGAGAAGAAGTCATTGAGAGCAGCCCTGTGGAGAAGGTTTTGGGGGTTTTCATGGATGAAAAGCTGAATGTGAGCCGACAGTATGCGCTCACAGCCCAGAAGATCAATCACATCAAAAGAAGTGCAGCCAGCAGGTTAAGCGAGGGGATTTTCCCCCTACTTCGCCCTAGGGACACCCCATCAGAAGTATTGTGTACAGTTCTGGGGTCATCAGCAAAACAAAGATGTGGACCTGTTATTGCTGATCCAGGGAAGGGACATGAAGATGGTCAGAGGGATGAAGCACATCTCTTATGAAAACAGACAGAGAATTATGGTTGTTCAGCCTGAAGAAGAGGAGGGAGAGACCTCATTTCTGCCTCCCAGTACCTTAAGGGGTCTTACAAAAAGGAGGGAGAGGAACTTTTTGTATGGACAAGGTGCAATGGTTTTAGGTAAGTTTAGATTGTTAGGAAGATGTTAGGAGGAAATTCTTTACTTAGAGAGTTGTGGGGCGTTGAAACATAAGAAGTTGTGGATGTCCCATCCCTGGAAGCATTCAAGGCCAGGTTGGATGGGCCTTTGAGTAACCTAGTAAATGGCATCCCTGCCCAGGAAGGGGGATTGGAACTAGATGATCCTTAAGATTCCTTCCAACCCAAACCATTCTATGATTCTATGACCTATTGAGAATCCTTTCCTTCCGTTCCCTCCACAGTCTTTCACCTGTGAAATCAGAATCACCAAAACGATTGTAGACAACAACAATAATAAAAAAACAGTTAAACAAAATAAACACACATAAAGAATTCTTAACCATATGAGAGGGGGGAAAAAAATCCCACTATTTTCAAATGAATGCAGTAATTCTAGTTTCATTTTTATTAAGTACTTTATTAATATCCCTTTGTTTAATTCTCTCAAAATAACAGTTATTTCCTGCTCAGTTTATCCCATTTTTGCAGATTAGTTACCTATTCTTTCAAGTCCTACTCATTTTCCTGTCTCTTGAAGAACTAGAAACTGTCTCTTCTGAGCCTCATTAAAGCTCCCTATTCACATATTTGAAGTATGAGATGGTTATGCATGCAGGCCTTTATTTTATGAATATGGGTGAGAGATGTAAGGCAAGGGGTATTATTCTCACTTGACTATGGACATCCAAATTTTATTCAGATCTGTCACCCTCATCAATTTTTATTGATGGCAGAGAGAAAGAGAGCTGCAAAGCACAATGTAGCTCATCCTAATATAGATATGTAAGATAAGCCAGATTAATCTGAAGATGACTGTTTCTTTCCATCATCACCAAAAACTAATTTAGGATGGCTATTTCCAACTTGGACACCTAATTTTCAGACATCTAAACTGTAAAAGATACAAACATTGCCTTTAGAATTATTCAGTCTTACTGAACTGATTAATTTCATGCTGCTGAGGCTGCAACAAAATAACCACTCCCTTTTGTAAGCATTCTATAATGTATATAGTCTCAGTACTTTAAATATCGTCTGTTTGGTTTGGGTTTTTTTTTTATAATTTATTTAGGCAAGTCAGCCAGTTACCTTTTATACTGATCTCTATAGCTTTGCTTTCTTGTCCCATAAATGCAGTCTCTTTATTTTTCTGCCAAACTACTGCTTCTGAAAGTTTCCAATATATGGCACCTTCCTCTTAGAATCCCTCAATTAAAATGCAGACCATCTTCAGATTATATTTTAAAAGGGCATCCTCTCTCCAATAATCTTAAACTGGCCTCTATTAACTACCCAGAGAAGTTTTGAATTTTCCCAACAAAGCTAAACTATTAAAAGATGTGAATTAGAAGCTACCTATATTTTAAACATGCATTATTTTAACTACTTCCTGTTATGATATCAAAAAATATTTTTAGAAGATAACAGCACTTTAGTGTTACCTCTGTAGAACATTTCTGTAGCTGTTCCTTTAAGTAAAATGGACATGGGCCAAATGAAAATATTTATGTCTAAGCAGAACCTCACAAAAATATATTATATATGACTAGGAAAGGAAAAATGAGCAGGGCTTGGAAGAATAACAGCAACAAGAGATATCACTATCAGAAATAAAATTAAATGTAGACAGGAACATCAAACAACAATGTTGTATTATAAATAACCATGTCCCTAACTGAAACCATAAATCAGACTTTACTTATCTTTAATCTCTCTCTTGAGCATTGTAGATGTAGCTTCAGCTGCCTAACTACAGCCCTGACTGGCATTTGATCCCTGGGACAGTCCAGTCAGCCTTGAAGCAAGGCATTCCTCTTCCCATTAATCCACGTCCTGGACCAGATTTAGGCTTCATTTCTACTCCAAGCCATATCTCTTCCCAGGCTGCTTTCAAATGACTTTCCTGGTTCACCGCAAGGAAAATTTTGAGGCTGTGCATTCTGCACAGTTCCTCAGCAATTGTCATGCAGCCAGTGCAGTCCACCCTGGCACCGGCCCATTAAGGCTCCAGTCGTGCCTCCAAGGTCTGCCCCTGCCTGCATTTCATCTTCAGCTCCCACTTCAGCCCAACTGCCTCTGCCAGTTCCATGAGCCTTGAAGGTCACTTGGTCAATAAAAAGATCAAAAGTGAATAATGAAGCCTAAATGTACAAAAAGGCAGTGGAAGAAAGCAATACAATTGTATGACAGGAAATAACTGACACAACTTTTGCCAGAGAAGTGGATATAATGTCAGTTATAGCTAATAAATAGATGGCTGCCTTTATTACTTACAGATTTCTTATGCATAATGTTTCTAAGTTGATGCCTTTCTTACCCATCTGCAAAAGAAAAAAAGTAAACAACTCAATTTCATTTTTTTCATCTCTCACTTTCATTAATGATCCTTTTTTTGCCTTGAAAATGGCAATATTGGCCAAAAATATTCATTCTAAGTGCTCTTGCAAATCATGTTGCCTGCTTCTCTGAGTCCCTTATCTGACTGCCAATTCTTAGCTCACATGTAAGCTATTTGTCTTTCAGAGGACTATATACGTACATTGAACTGCATTTTGTGCTATCTTGAATACCTACCCATCAATCCATTCAGGCAGCCCCCACTAAAACTGTTCAAAATATCTCTGTTTCTTAGCATTGTTAGCAATGGTTGTTTCAAATTGCTTATAACCGTTAATTATTGTTAAAATACAACTAATTTAAAAATGAGTTATAGAAATAAAGGAAAGCCGGTGCACAAGAAAGTTGAAGAAAAATCAAAACCAAAGATTTGTCTCCTGTTGTGCATTACCTATTTTAAAAACAAACAATGCCGACATGCCTTCTTTACATGGAAAAAAGCCTTTGGTGTAAAATTATTTTAACTAATCGCACCACAACTTTAATAATACTACACCTGTAAATAACCACATTAAAATGACACCAAATTAAATTAAATATGAAAAAATTCTGATTTATGGAGTCTCTAAGTACTGAACTGCTATAAAGTCATAGAAGAGAAACAGTCACCAAGCTAATAAGTAAGAATGAAGTATGGGAAAGAGAGAAATATAAGATGAAAAAAAGGATTAAATACAGCTGAACAGCTAGGTTCATTAGTTCTTAATTTAAATTGATAAATACAATATGCACAGATTTAAAACAATTATTGCCCCCAGTATGACAAATAGTAGTTGGTAAAATCTGGGTGCAAAAGCTATGCACCTCTATCCTTTTTTAAAGACCGCTCTCTACAGTCCTGCCTATTCTGCAACCTCATTGGAGTGAAAGCTCAGAAAAGACAAGGAACTCCTGGAGCAGGAGGCCACAAAGATGCTGAGGGGTCTGGAGAATCTCTCTTATGAGGAGACACTGCAGAAGCTGGGCCTGTTTAGTCTAGAGAAGAGAAAACTGAGAGGGGATCTCATCAATGCACATAAATATCTCCAGGGTGTGTGCCAAGAGGATGGTCCCAGACTCTTTTCAATTGTGCCCAGAGACAGGATGAGGAGCAATGGCCATGAACTAAAACACAGGAAGTTTCACTCAACACGAGGAAGAACTTCTTTATGCTGAGGGTGGCAGAGCACTGGCATGGGCTGCCAAGGGGGTCACAGAGACTCTCTCTCTGGACACATTCAAAACCCACCTGGACATGTTCCTGTGTAACCTGCTCTAGGTGACCCTGCCTTGGCAGGGGGATTGGTCTAGATGATCTTCAGAGGTCCTTTCCAACCCTAAAAATTCTGTGCATTTGTGATTCTGTGAATGAGGCAAGAGAAGGTAATAAATATTAAATCAAGGTATTAGGTTTTGAGGAATGTTTTCAGCAGAAGTCATCTGAAGAGCAGGACATGTCGATGGAAGAATTTCAGAAACAAATGTAAAGAAGAGTGGCAGTTCTCAGTCTTCAAATTTTATAATGTTGTGGATTGAAGAAAAAAAGGATATACAGATATACAACACCACATGAAATCTCTTAGTTTTGTCAAACCAAGTGCAAATGAGAAAAAGACAAACCATAATAGATGCATATTTCAGCTACATGTATCAAGAAAGAAATCCAGTGTCAGGATTCCCCTGTGGATTAGCACATGCTATGAATCTTGGGGATTCTATTTAATTTTATTCCAAAGTTAACTTAGCCATTTGCTTTCCTAAATAAAGTTGTACCTGTGTTTTTTGTATCTTCTGCATAACAGAAGACAAAGATGCACTTTCCCAGTGTGCTTCATTATTATTAACAAACATTTATTCAATGATCAGTTTTCTGCATTTTTTCCTAAAGCAATGTAATTGCTGGCTGCCAGCAATTAAAGTACTTCATCATTAGTAGTTTGTCTTAAATAAATGAGCACAGGAATAAGCTTTTGACGCAACTGAATACTTAGGGCTGGACACAATCTCAAAGTGAAGTAGAAGAATGGTTTCAGCAAACTAAGTGTCCATTAATGACACTTTGACAGCAAGAATGTGGATATTTGCTAAATAAGTAAAACGAATCTTCACTTGTCCCACATTCTAAGCAGCAGATGACTTTGTTCTGAAAGATTGAGGATTATGTCAGTGAAAATAAAACACACCGGTCATCTGCAGCTCTATTCCTAACTTTTGCAAAATATTTTTCTGCCTAAACACAAGTAGAAAAATAAAATATTTTTTAAATTTTTGCTTAATTAGCGGAAAGTCTTGAATTGCTATTTAAGACAACAAACATCAAGAATATTTGAGCCAAACAAATTGCCATATCAGAGAACTGCAAGAGTTAAACCCATAACAAAAAAACGTATGTAGGATTAAAGCAAGATTGCACCAAGTTATTTGACAAGTGTACAAGAGTCAACTCCTGAACTTGGAACTCGAGCATTGTATTTTCTGTCTGGGCCTTAACATCCATGACTGCTGAGTGCTCATTCAGCTCATTTCAGAAAATTCATGACAAATGACTAATTCAGCTCTCTTACAGGCACTTTTGATAGATGAATAGGTTTTATTCTGACACAGCCATTGAAATCAACTTGGAAAATTGAAAAAAAGAGTGCTTTTGACTGTCATATAGACAGTTGTTCTCTGATGGCTCCAATTCTAATCTGCAAACGTCTTTATTGCAGACCTTCAGTTTCCTCGGCATTTTATTTTGAAGATTAATTAAAAAACACACATAATAAATGCATAATTAAAAAATGCATTTGCTTTTATGTTACTGTAGATATGAAACTTGAGGAGAAAACCATAAGCTTATTGTAAATGTTATGGAACAAAAGGGTAAGCACATACTTAAATGTCAAAAATTATTCTCAGTGTGTCTCAAGGCAGTTTTAAATGCCTGGTTTTGTTAATGTGATTAATGTGCTACCTTTGAAAAGTTATTCACAGGCAAAAAGTGTGGCAATAAATTTGGTTACAAGTATCTAGAAATATTTCTGATTTTGTTCTTGATTTCCATTAAAACAAGAGGTAGTTTCCATAAACTCTACTTATAATCCCTCACCAATACATGTCCTTTAAAAGTTCCAGAATGCAGATTCTGTAATTTCCTCAGTGTTTAAATTGGGACATTTTCATATTGTAAAGTAAATCTCTTAAATTAAAATTAAACCCCACACAGTCTGTGTACTAAACAGATGGAAAATGTTTTTCTTCACATCTAGCACTCACAATTGTACCTTAACATGCTTGCACTGCATTACGGGAGCATTTCATTAAAGGAGTATTACAGCTGCAGCCTTCTGGACTCTCTCTACCTGGTATTTATCTACTCTACCGTGCAGGCAAAAGCATTTCTGCCACGACCACACAGAAAGGAACTCCACCAAAAAAGCAGGAAGGGGTACATCCTGTGCCATTGGGACAGTTTTCCTATTTATATTTCCGGATAATAACGATAATTACATTTTTTGGAATTGCATTACATTAGTTACTGTTGTTTAGCGTTGATCCTGATACATTTTTGCATAATGCTAGCAAGGCTATCATTCTTTTTCGGTGAAGTAGTGCAGAATTTGGAGAACTGTGCTCTGTTTGAATTCAGGATCAGTTTCCAGATTATTTATGCAGTTTATCAAGAAAATTATGGATTTAAATCTTATCCAACAGTGTGCTTTGAGAAACTCCTAGGTGATAAAGATATATTCTCTTCTATCATCAAGTGTTTCAAGACATTCAAATTTAAACACTTATTACTGAGCATTTTTCTTTCCAAAATGAAATATTTAGACAATATTCTAAATAAGGGAGATAGAAAGGAACTTTTCTGAAATAGTGAATTAATCTGTTGATGTATGATTAATGTCAGTGCTCAGTACTTAATTCAGCAAGAAGTGACACTTTAGAGTAGTTAAAATAATTTGCTAATTTACACTAATTTAAATAAAAACATTAAAATATATATTTTCAAAAGGAGTTGTTCTGTCTTCAAACAAAAAAAAATTATATGTCATATTTTAAATTAAGAATTTTAACATATTGTTTCTTTTGAATATTTATCTCCATTAAAACCAGGAAGAGCTCAATAACTTGAAAATGAAACTAATATTTTCATATGACAAAAAGAAAGTATATGGTATTAGTCAGATTAGCATAGTTACCATGTTTCAAAAAGAAAACGGGGGAGGCACAGCAGTTTGACCCATGAGAAATGTATTTCCCACAGCTATCTGGAGAAACATTTTGTATTAAAAAAAAAAAAAATTTAAAAATCCTATCTTGTTTATGTTAGATACCATATTTTCATTGTCAGATCACAATGTTGAAACAAGAAAATTTCCATTCACATTTTTTAAATACTGGTAATTGTAAAATTAGTATTTTAAGAGTTATATACCTGGTCAGAAACCATCTCAGATATTTTAAAGAATATTTTTAATAATACAGTTCAATTCTAGGATCAAAGATTAAGGCAGACATAACTAAGATAATCCTTCATTTTCTTCTTCTCAGTTCTCCCAATAAATATTCTGCTACTGCTACCCCAGGATAAATGTCATAGTTAATCAAATAAATGTATAAGCAATTTTATTGGAATAAATTGAAAAAAAAAGATAATAAAATCAGTCCAGTGTGCAAACACTGCTGCACCTTTTGTGGTGAGTCTTATTTAACTATGGACTGACCATTCAGTTCTGGACAGTGATAAACAACAACCAATCCACCACAGCAGTAGCTGATTCCTCATCATCCGTTCCTTTCATTCCATTTCCTTTGGTCTGAGAACTTGCCTGAACACCCACGCAAATATCTGTCCTTCCGCTGTCACCGCTAGAGCAGCGAGGGCTCTTTGGCAAATGGCAACAGAACTTTTCCCTCACACAAGCCCTGTCAGGGCAGTGACCCAGCCACGCAGGTGGCTATCCTGCTGTGAGACCCAGCAGTCCAGCAGCTTCCAGCTGCATGTCTGGGAAAGAGTTAGGCACCTTCATGGCCCTTACGATTGCCACTGGACAATCATCTTTTGCTAGGTGCAAAAAAGGAGACTTCAGCGTGTTCTAACAGTCCTTTGGGTGAGCAGCTAGGACTGCAAGGTGACCTGGGGAGCTACACAAAGCTCAAAAGCAGTCACAGACATTGCGGTTGGTCAACACATTAGTTTATGAATTTTAGTTTTATAATTTCGAGACAGCATTATGAACTGCCAGCAAAGTTCTTCTGCATTTCATAGTTTCAGATGTTTTGCATCTGATGCAAGATGACTGCAGTGTTCCACTCTGATTACAGTGAAAAGAGGAGGACTGCAGGAGCACTAGCCAGTAGTATGACAATTACCTAGAACTGAAAAATTTGCCACAATTAGTTGTGTGGTAAGAGCAGATATTTATCATTATTTAAAAGGGACGAGTCCTAACATAAAAAAAGCTTGAGTACAGGTTTTCATCGCAACAACAAAGGCTTAGCCATGACCAGGGACTGTACATTTACTGTATAATAGACAGTTAATATGTGGTTATTCCAGAGAGGGGCAATCTGGGAGCTTAGAAACACACCGTACCTCTGTGTGGCAATTAATTCAGCTAGAGTCTTGTTGAATTGATGTGCTGTTCTTTCCTGAGTACTGCTGATACTGACTGCTTTGAGTTGTTCTAAGGAAAAGACAAAGGACCATTTGTAGTTAACCACTTATGGAAATGAACACTGTGAAATCACGAAATTAATTGCTGAATTCCTACATTTCGCTTCGTAGATTTCAACAGCACCTTCTCTTGAAGATACCATGAGCTATGTAAGAATTTGTAGCTATCATCAACAGATCTTATTCCCATACAAAAGCAGAGCTATTTCCCATTATGATTTCCTCCTGGAAATACTCCCTGCAGGAGGATAAACATATGGTAAATGTGAAAAAGTTAATTGCCTATATATTGGCTGTAAAAGTTAATTAGCTGCATAGTCTTCCATATATTGGTATTTTAACAATTTACCTTCAGATGTCAAAACTGATGCTTTCATTTTCCTAGGTCTGTTACCTCAAAATTAGCTTTCAAGAAAGTTTGATGCAATAAACAAATCTTTCTGTCCAGCAACTGTATGCACCTTACAGAGCAGTTATACTCTTTTTGTCAGTCATCCCAGTGAAAAGAATTTAATCCTTGGGATTCTTGCCATCTGATTGTGAACGGTCAGTCAAAAGCTAACCAGGAAAAAATACGTTTTAAGCCAAGTCATCGGCCTGACGAAATTGCTTGTCTGGACATATAACCACAAGAGCTCAAGACAAACAGGAAGGTAGCGTCGGACATGATTTGTGTGGCCCTAATCTACCAAGAAGCCACAGTTTAGTTCTCATATTCTGTTGTTATGACTACCTGTGCTCAAGTTTAAATTAGTCTCGTATCCAGGCTTTGAGCAAGCACCAAAACATGGAGTGTGTGGGAGAGAGGAGAGTTTCAGCTCCAAAGACCCCTTAGGACAGTGCATCAAAGACTAGACTGAGATATGCAGACACCTGGTAAGGGCCACAGCCACACTAATTTTCTCCAATTCTCATACTGTCTACAGATACAACAAATGGCTAATATCAGGCAGAAAACTATCAAACTTCTTCATTAGAGGCCCAGTACGACAAACTAGATTTTTGAAATTCTGGATAGCTGAAAAGAAATTGTCTGTAGTACCACACCCTTTGAGAGTCCTTTAGTTATGTTTCTGTGAAGGGTTGCTTATGTAGGAAGATGTGGATCCCACTGAAGATGCCAGATTCTTGAAAGTGAGGTGCTAAATTATCCAACACTGTACCTTCTACTGGATTTAGGCCCTACCTTTGTCCAGAGTCCAAATTTCGCTACAAGGCTGGCACTTTTAAGTTTGGTACCATGCTGAAGGTCCAAATTCTGGGCAATGCTAACAAATACTGTCAAGACAGAACTTATAACTTAACCCTTGATCATCTGTGGCACTTATGTTTTAACCCATTCCTTCCTGTCTTTTATGGACTGCTCCAGCTAGCTGTTTCCAAGAAAAAACTGCTGTAGAAACAGATAGAATCAAGCAGTCTTGAGGCAAGACAGTCTGCATCACTTGGCTCTGAGGGTCTCTTTAAATATTATGATAACTTATTGTAACAGTATGACAATCAATTGTTTCTCTTTTACATACTGGAGCCTCTGGACCTGTCAGCGAGACCCCTGAGATCTTTAATTAGCAAGACATGGACAGCCTAGAGGAAGCCTGGTAAAATTAGGTCTAGGGGAAGGTTCTTTACTTCTCGCTCTTTTGGGAAAAGGAAAGGTAGAAAGGGGGCTGTGATGAAAAAAATGAAGTTATTTTTGCATTTACAGTGGTTTTTTATGCAAGAATCTTACAGTAGTTATGAATTTCAGGTACTCATGCAACTTACATGTAGAAGTTCACATTTCCTTTGTGGCTAAGGGCTTAGAAGACATCTTGTCAGTGGCAGATCATGTACTAGATCACCACACGCTCTCCCTGATGCCAGTTAACTAATTATTTCAGATGGAATAAAAAACACTGGAAGGTACAAGATCTTAATTTGGACTTGATCTCAACTTTCATCAAAGATGGACGTTCATTTGTAATAAAATTTGTAAGAGTTAGTAGGAATTCTCCTCATGATTTCTTCAACTCCACGTGTATGATTTTTTTATACTATTGATAACTGTTTCTGCAGTTACTTTTCAAATGAAAACATCTTCCCATCAGAATCTGAAAACTCAAAGACTGAGCATCTTTTCCATTCCATTAGATGCCTTAGTTATCATGAAACTGAGAAAAATAAATGACTATCAGTAAATGACTACTACTGACTACCCATCTCTTAATACCACTGCCTCTAGTCTGACTTAACTGGCTAGCAATTGCATGATGAATGCTTTCTGCAGATTTTAATTCCTTCTTTCTATGCAGATTATTCCCAAAGAAACATTAAAATTTTCTAAAGCATGTTAACTCTGTTTATTTCTGCATATTTGAAACAATTCTCATTGGATCTTAAATGCAATTCCAGTAAGCTTTTAAAGAATTTACATAGCCAAGAAAATCTTCCTTTTTTACGGCTCCATTGGCAAATCTGGAGTAGTGTAAAATGATCTTGTGATAGTCAAACAAAGCACTTACCTATTTGTTCCATATGTGTTTGTCTTTGACGAAGAGATGATAGACTAGAAACAGTTGAGTAAAATGACAAATCTGGACCAGTATCAAGAAAGGCTTGTTCTTCTTAACTCAGTACGAGGCCAATTTTAAATACCCAGGTGCAAAATTAGGAGCTGGCCACCTCTACAAGCACTTACAGCTGGGCACTACTTTGCCTACATCTGTTGGTTTCACCATCAAGTTGGCTTTGCAGCAGCAGCACTTTAGATCCCTGCAAGCCTGGTAAAGTAAGTGTGCTTTAAACACATCTTGTGCACAGATCTTACCAAAGGCAAATAATTTTCTTTTTAAAATTATCAAACAGATGTAGGTGATCTAGTTTCCTGTCCTTCCTCAGAATAAGGAGCAATAAATCCATATCTTAAAGTTGCTATTAAACCATCAAGACAGAAACTAGTTTCCATTCTATACAATGAGGCTGTGGCAGTATAGAATATGAAGAGTCTGTGGCAGTTGAAGAATATAAAATTCCAGGGGCCAGAAAACACATTAATCAATGTATTCACTGTGAGATGATGCTCTGATTTAATTTTATCTGAACAGGGAATAGAATCCAGGCTTTTTATTTTGTGGTTGAATGGTTTAATTGTTTTGTGAATAAAAGTCCTGAAAAGTGGAAAGTGTGTCACTACCATGTTCTCCTGATCCTTCATCAGCTCACTGGAGCCTTTCAGTGTGCCAACAAGAAGTCTAGTTGTGGCCTTTACAAAAAACTGATTAAAAAACCAAACCAAAACAAAAAATCCAACCAACAACCAATAATGCAAGTCCCTATACCCTGAGATGCTGTATGTAAACACAAAGCCCCTAACTTTGTGAAAGCTACCTGTCCTACGGATGGGCTGAGAGAACCTGTACGTCATTCTCTTATGAATTGCTCCTCACAAATGCACTTGCAGGAGCCTCCGAAATCCTAAAAGACACAATGTTTAGATTATCTTGTATTTGTATTTGCCAATGCTTTTTTTTAAGAAAAGCGGGCTGGTTCTATCCTTCCCATGAGTGATGTGAAAGATCTTGTGGGTTTGCCAAGTCAATCTCCAACATGAAGAAAAGCTCTCCTTCTACTGCCTGGATGAAGTCCTCAGGTACTATCAGTTGTAGAGATTTGTGACCAGTGTCAGGGTCTCAAGAGAAGCTTTTTAGCACCTCACATGAGAAGATAAATTTTATCAATCTCTCCTCAGCTGGTACACATTTACAGAGGGCTACTGAGCCTCCTTACCAAATCAGGCAGGCAGACAGGGCAGGTAGCCTCAAGACTATCTAAAAAACCCACTATCAAAAACCATAGCGGATACGAGACTGGGCAGAATGGGAGAGAGATGCAGATCAGAAATGTTGCCTGAAGAAATCAGAAGCTGTGTTATGGGGGAGTTATTAGTAAGCATTTATACATTTTTTGTTTTCCTGGAACGTAACTGGAGTTAGTAACATTAGATACAGCTGGTGTAGTGCTTGGACACTTTGACACCGTGAACTTCAGAAAGCTGCCAGTGGACTCTGAGTCTGGTATTTATTTCCATGCCTCTAAGTCCAAGTATAACAGAGCTATCGATTCTTGCTGGTTTAGCTGTCTTTCCAGAGTGGAAGGCAAATACCCACATCCCAAGTCATCCAGCTGTAAATCTGAAAATACAACTTGTATTTATGTTGAGAAACACTTGCATAGTCTCACATCTGAGAACTTTAATTGCTGTAGTATTACTACTTGCCATGTTGCCTTTTTAACTCCTATTTGTCTTTTTATTGGTAGACAGTAGTGAAACACTTAGCAGCTTTGAACAAAAGTTCCTAATGCTTACATCCCATAATCACTAAAGGAAAGCTATTTAGATCTTATTCTCTTCTTTATTCTCTTTTTGCCTCTTATGTCTTTCAAAGCAGCTATGTTTTCCAAAGACATATGTAAATATAATGGCAGTAATATTGATCCTCTGTTCCAAATGCTTAAGTACCATAATCATTCTAAGAAACATGTTTAGATAGGAAAAGATCTCTGCCACTCCCAATTTGATTTGGGGGAGGTAGTCTGGGATTGTTTGGCTGTTCAAGATGAAAAAAAAATCTGAAATAGCAACATTTTATGGATGTCTAAACAAAACACTCTTGTCCTAAAAATAGAATGTGCATATGTAGACTGCACAAAAAAGAAAGAAAAACATTATTTCAATTCTTGTTAGGTTGACAAACTGAAAATAAGTCACACTCAAGCTAAAATTGTTTAAGTATTAGTTAGGGGTAAAATCAATGCTGGACTGTGAGTAGCAAAACCCCAGAAACTCAGAACTGATTTTTTTTGCAGAGTTGAGGAAAATGGAAAACTGAAATAAAGTGTAGCTTATCATAGGTACAAACTTGTTTTATTTGTTTTTTATTATTTTCTTTTTACTGAGATGCACAACTTTTCCAATCTATATTAAACCTGCTAACCTTAGAAGCTTGCAAAATTATTACAGCAGACTGCTTTTTTTTTTATTAATACTTTTTGAAGTAACTTTTTGGACAAGAAAGTGGTATCCACTGATACCACTAGGGCTCTATTTGGAAGTATAAAACTGTCAGACATAGGAAGGAACAACTTTCTTGTTCATGTACTGGTTTATCATTCCTTCTATTTATAGCTTTGTGAAAAACTCATTATATTTGCTCATAGAAAAATGAAAATAAAATTCCTAGGTTACATCTATGAGATTACACATTTGACATGACGGGGACCAAGCTGTGCTTTGCACTTTTCTTGTTGAACAGCTTTGGGAGATCTCACAGTTAGGATCAACAATTTTTCCAAAACCAGATACTGGCACTCAGACTGAATTTTGCAATTCATGGTGGCACACTGCTGATGCAAGTTTGCGTGGCGCATTGATTGTTTCCTGAGTTAAACATGTTTGGTCTTGCTGATTTTTTCCCAGCTCCTTCAGATCTTGATGTGATGTACTTACTCCTGTATATTTCATCTTTTTTTATTTTATGAATTATGATGAACAGGGAATTTATAAAACTAAAATAATAGACATAAGAAAGCAGGAAAGTAAGTTTGATTTTGAAGGTCGATCGTATGGCCATTTCAATTTTCAATGTGTCTTG
Source organism: Lycocorax pyrrhopterus obiensis (assembly GCA_014706295.1). NCBI lineage: Eukaryota > Metazoa > Chordata > Aves > Passeriformes > Paradisaeidae > Lycocorax > Lycocorax pyrrhopterus. Next base: position 42,746,806 of record JACSVZ010000001.1, on the reverse strand, counting down.
ATTCTAAAGTTTTGATTCAAATCTTCAAAGGAATGAAGATTTTATACAGATTTTGTCATTTCTGAAGGGCAATCAGTTTATAGGAAGTCCAAGATTCAGCAACCAAGACCGTTACTCTTTAAACAACTGATCACATACGCACAAAATTCATAATTGAGTAAAATGTTATCTCTCACTTTTTCTGCACTTCTACCTAATGAATGAATAAATAAGCTGACAAACTTCTGTGAGTATTTCCTGATGAGTTTGTTCTGTGTTCCGTTTGTTCCATGGAATTATTTCAATCTAGATATTTTTTCATGTTTTTCTTCAGAAAGGAGGATATTGCTACATACTGAATTCAGAATTCAGATGACATCTAGCTGCTGTAAAGATTTGGTTTATTTCATTTAAAGAGTAAACTGTGCTTATCCTGTGGAAGATGGGTTTTGTCAAAGAATTTCCAATGATTCAAAATCAATTCCAAATGGGAGGAAAACAAAGATTTAAAGTGATGTTAGGATTAATTTTCTGTATATACTATCCCCACATATTACAAAAAAAGTGATTCTCATTTTTTTATATGGAGTGAATGTTTGTAATGATGTTTTCTGCTTTCTAAAGATAGAATCACACTAATCAGCTTGCTGAAGTTTAATTTATAATCTGATGATGTCCGTTTTGCATATTTAGATACTATTTGCATAAACAATGTAGTTCCTATTATCAGCTTTTCCCAAAAGATTACAAAAATAGTAATTAATCTAATTTACATGAGGATAAAGATAGTTACCTGAGCTTATTTTCTATTTTTTTCCTTTTTTTAACAAAAGTGGCTTTTTTTTTTTTTTTAAGATTCCCACTGTACCCTTATAGAATTGTGTTCTAATAAGCTTTGTTGTTTGAAGTTTTCAAAGATACGGCTCAATTACCTCAAAACGGATTATTCTGTGATTATATTCCCTGGATATTGACTGATATGAGGCACCCATTCAGATGAAAATGAAATCTTGGAGTCCTGAGCACTCTCGGCACTATAAATAGCCTCCTTTTGGTCTTATATTCTCACATGCTCATAAAATGAGAAATATATGGAACAGGTTAGCCCCACTGCTGTGTTTGCCTTTGAAAACTGAATTTCTCCTTCTTTTTTTTTTTTTTTTTTTACTTTTGTGCCTCTGCATATCTCTATATTCATGTTTTCTCTTCCAAAAAGGAAATGCAAGGCTATATTAAAATTTGTGTGAGCGAAAAAGTGGGGTTCGATAAATTTAAATCCCTGGGTGATTGACAGGTACCTTCTTTGCATTCTGCATCAGTGCAGTCAGTGAGCTGGAGGGTTTCAGAGAGAGTGAAAACAAAGATCATACCCAAAGGATTGCTTCTCCCAGTACCAGCAATAATAACCCTGAGTTTTGTCCTCAGGCAACACACATGAAAACAAAAACAAAAATAAAAAGGAGTACATAAATTATTTACCACTATTAAACATTAAAACAGCAAAGGGTTTTTTTCAGGGGATTTGATGTGTCAATAAAATAACAAAAAAGGAATAACAGCATACTTTGCTGTATACTCCTATTAACATCCAAATTGAAGGGAAAATGGCAAGGACAGAATTTCTATAGATTGCTTGTGAGTAGTTACTTGAGTTAGAAATGTGGGTGTAAATTAACATAACTCAATGCTTCTGTTACATGTGGTGCAACCTTTTTCCATTGGTACACAGGTCACATTGTCTTGTGGGTTTATGGGATCTCTCACTGCTTTCCCAGGTACTATAGAATCACTATGCCTGAAAAAGTAACTTTTCCTGATTTTTGGCTTTTGGTACATCTCATAGATATGAAGCAACATTTACCGTGCTGCAGAGATGGAACAGTTAGCAGCACCGGGCTAAGCTGCGTCCAGTACTGCTTGGGGTAGCACCATCTGCAAATCCCGTAGTGTCAAGTTTCCTGCTTTTGCCTACCAGAACAAGATCTCACAGTTGTTATTTTTGGGTTGGACCTTCTGTACCATCTCTTGTACTGTACTGTGCATCCTCGTGGTTACTGTGATGGTCCGGGTCTGGCACCTGAGATTCCACAAGGATGCTGGAGCAGACTGAGGAGACATCTTTCCTAATGCCAGCAGAATCGAGGTTTCCTAAGGACCTGAAAAGAAGGCAAAAGTGCATTTCTATCTTATCTTTCCTTAAAGATGAATTTATTCTTTAGACCATGGGGTTTTTTTTGCCCAGACTAGTTCATATGGCATTCTGAACAATTAAGCATGAATCATCTCATTCTTAGACTTTTCCCTTGCCTTTAAAAAGATCAAAAGTGTTTTTCAGTACGGCTTTTTTCAACCTGTAGTTTACAATTCCTGTTGCTTTCCTGAAAATTCCATGGGCTCCCTCCAATACCATGTACAGAACCAACGCATTTCAATCTTGGTCCTTCAGAGGTGCTGAGCTCTTCTACCGGTTTCCTCTCCCCCTGCCCTAAATTTCACCAGAATGCTTCCTTTCACTGGCATTTTTCAGGACAGTGAGGAGACAAGTTTTCAGCAGGAACCAGTCCCTGAATAAATAGGTATGCTGCATTATTTCTGATGGACTAATACTCAGAGGGGTAGGACGTGATGGAAGAATGATCAGATTTTGGCAATTATGTTGCAAATAAACTAGTTTTCTAGTTAATAATTTTCCCATGTGGAATTGTGGAATAGCTCCATGTTTATAAAGAAGCTATTACCTTGTCTTATCGGTATAATTTACTAATGATTTTTCATTTAGTTTAATGTTGAATGAAAAAAGCTAAAATTGCTTTGGTTTAGAATAAATAGAGATTATTTTATTAGAATAAAATCACAGAAAGGATTTTAAGATGTCCTAAGACTGGCTTTATTAATAAGCAATGCCTTTTCACGCAGCAGATATATTTTACATTCATCTGTTGTATAAAGACTTATCTCTGGAGAATTGTCTCAGCTTGCTTATTGGTCTGCCACTTGTCTTGTGCCTTAAGTACTGTCCTGATTTCAGTCAAGGACAGAGTGAATTTTTTGCAGTTGCTGTGAGGGGGCGGAGTCTGGAGCCCTGTGGGAATGGCCAAGCCCCTACTGTTATTCAGTGTCACCTGAAGTCATTGCCATGGGCTGGGGAAAGGGACTGTCTGTCACTTCCAAGAAGAAGAGTATTCCTTCCTGGTGAAGCAAGTGTGGTGAACGGAGCGGTGGGGTAACACCGGTCCTGACTGGAGGGAGAGGTTTGGGTGTCGTGTCTGTGGTAGGGTCGAGCTCCACACTCTCTCTTTTGTACGCTTTTCTTATTAATATTGTTGCTGTTGCTGTTTATTTTCCTATCTTATTGCTGTTTCCACTAAACTCTTCTTATTTCAACCCGTGGTCTTTGCCTTTTTTGTTTCCAGCTGGAGCAGGAGGGGAAGCGAGTGGCGGCATGGGTTTTTTCTTAGCAGGACTACTAAGTTGGAGAATGCCATTCCTAAACCACAAGTACCTCTGTGAAGCTTCAGCCTGGGCTACAAGGAAAAAAACAAAGCATTTGAAGCCAAAATAAGAAGATGAATAGTATATTGTCAAATACCAACAGGGCAGAATAAAATTCAGCTTCAGTAAGATTTATCTTTTCTTGTTATTTTTAACCGTAGTTTTAGTCATGGCTTAATGGATTAGAAATTTAAATTTTTGGTCCTTTTCTACATTATATGCAAAAATGAAAGCACCAAAGGGAAGAATCCTACATTTGTCATGATTTTTAAATAATATTATTTGAAAAAAGAAATAACCAACCAACCAACCAACCAAAAAAAAACCCCAAGGAGAACATCCAACCAAATCACAGCTCCATTACTCCTTGGAGGAACTACGAATGTCTTAGTCATGTAGTTTTGGTTAGTTTTTTTGATGCTAAATCATAATGCTTTCCAAGTTTTGTCCTGTTTTGAGCCTTAAGGTTGCTGCAGGGTAGTACATAGCAGCACAGTAACCAAGGCAGGTTAGACCTTCAGTCTGTTCGCTAAAACTCTCCCTGACAATCCTGATGTTGCCAGACATTCCTGGGAACTTGTCATTATCCATGTCGGTTGGACTGCAAATGCTCTCAAGAATGCAAATCCATTATGCCAGCAAATAATGCTCTGCTTTTGAGGGTGGACAGTAGAGTCATGAGTGCCCCTGAGCAGCAGCTGCAAGGAGAATTACTAGAAGGCTTTGAGATACTGAAATTCCTAGGGATGAAATGGCAACTATGTGTCTGAAAGCCAGAAAAAGTGCTTTGGTCCTTGAATGACAAGCATGGTCAAAACAAATAAAGCAAGAACAGCAGTGTTAATTTCACATTTTATACTGCCTTAGCTCAAAAGAAAAAAAAAAGAACAAGTGAGAAAGGGTCTGGAAATTTCAAATTCAAATGAATGATATAAAACCTGAAGGCTGCTTAGACCATGAGAAATAAGGTACATACAAGCTTTTCAAACACATCTATTAAGTATCCTTTTAAGAGAAAAAGAAATACAAAATTAATTTTTTGAATAGTCTTTTAGTCTTAAAAACATTAGGCACCTCTTTGTGCCTTATTTCCTTATTTCAGTATGATGATTTCACGCATGCAGTGTGTGACTTGTACACATGCATTTTCTTGGAATTTAGGCAGAAACCATGTTGTCAACTTGTTGACAAGTTATTTCCTACGACTTGGTATACATTGAGGAGGATGCAAGTGTGGCAGCCAGAGTGAACCTTGAGCTTCAGAAAATCATTGGTATGTTTGATTTACAAAGTTTGAGAGGCTCTACTCGGTCTAATGAGATGATTTAATAATGTATATTTGCAATCATAAGCATGAAAAACACAGCTCTGTGTTTCCAGGCTTCCTACCTGTCCCCATGAAAAATCAAGTCCTTGGTTTTACTCATTACAGATCCTGTGTATTTTTACAGAATTTGCATTATGCAAGTAGGTCACCAATAACCTCAAAGTTTCTGTGCTGTTTGAATCCTGTTGTGTGAATGGAAAATGGAAATTCATTTGAAGATATGCGATTTGCTAAAGGGGTTTGGAAAAATCATGAGATTATGCTAAAGTTTTGTGCTGCACTGCATCTTTTTTTTATTCATTCTCTCCATTACTGAAGTAAGCTTGAATGGTCAGCATGGTAAATTATCCGAATCAGCTAATATTAAATTTCTGTTACTTAAACTACTTCATAACTTCACCTACTGATTTTTATTAAGGTCAGTTCATATTTTTAATTGTTGCTTGATTAACATTCTATCTCCCTATTTACTAGATCAGCTCTGAACTGTCAGTGAAAGGAAGTATTTCAAAGTATCCTGGTTATATCTTTTAAATCCCCCCACTCTACGTAACTGAATCCACAATGTATTTTATGTCAATAAGTGACAGTCTTTATAACCTCACAATACAGTCAAGGATAAAAAGTTACATAGATATGAAGTAAATTGATTTGAAATATTGTTCTGTTATGGCAAGAATGAGTTACTGGTGTTTCTCTCAAGGGTTTGCTTCTCTGTGTTGTCTTATGCTACTGATGTATTTTTACACTATATAGTGCCCAGTGAGTTGTTTCTGTTATCTTCTTATTACTGAAACATAGCAAGTGCTGAGTTAAAATTTTATCATGTCAGACTGCATCAGGTAAGTGAATAGTCTCTTTGTTGGTTTTGTTGTACTGACCACATATTTGAACGCCAAATTGTAAGAATAGGATAAAGAAACCCCAGCCTCAAAAAGTATTGAATATTGTCTGAAAAAAGTGTTGTCTCCAAAAGCAGAGAACCTGAGGCTGACCAGGTGGTTCAAGTCTGTCTCTTCTCAGCAGACAAAAGGGAAGTGTTGCTGTTTAGGATAAGAAGGAGTAGGTGTGGAAAGATGTATAACAAGTTTTCTGATTTGGGATTGTTGATCTCTCCAAAAAAATCTTTCTTGTAAATCTTTTAATGCACAGATTATCACATTTCTCTTCAGATAATGGGTTGCTTTGAAAAACCATATTTCATAAACTGATTAATCTGATAAATCTGTTTTGTAAAGCATAAGTACTCCCTTTTTTAACCTATTACTTTTAACTATTATCCTTAACTCTAAAAAGGTTTGTACATTAATATGTGACACAATACAACCTGGTACTGCAAGCTGCAGCCACTGAGGCTACAGCAGGGACAGATGCTGCCTTGTGGGGGAAAGGTTAGGGAGGTAGGGTATCTGTGTCAAGAGGATGCTCCTTTTGCTGGACCACCCAGGGCAGGAGAAGATAACATGTGGTACAGAGCTTTGGGTGGGAAGAGGAATTGTTCCCTCTCCCATTATAATGGCTACTGTCTATCATGATTTTCTCCTGCTTGGCATTCGGTGACAAAAGAGGAGCTGGGACTGCTTCCTGGCTATGTGTGGAAATCCAACTTACTTTAATTAGGATGAATTCACTTCAGTGGGGGGTATGCATGAATCTGTATTTTCATCCAAATTTTCCTGGGTAGAAAAATGGGTTGCAGGCCCGCCACCTGCTATCTTAGTAGCCCTTTTCCTTGTTCTTACATTGTTACACATCTTTTTTCCAAAGCATGATCAAAGTTTGTTTTGTGACGTTATGGAACTGGAGAAGGACATCAGTTGGGAGAGCAACCTATGCTGGTGATCCACAGAGTGGAAAGAGCATGAAAGTAAATGGGGTGGAAGTAATGAAAACACCTTCGATTAATCTTCACCTTGAGATAGAGTGAGATATATGATTACATCCTCAGGAAGGATGAAAAAGAGACATTTAAAAAAGATTTAAATATCTAAAAAGCCATACCTAACAGAATCTGTCCAAGTTCTATAAAGTGTATACAATATGAAGAAAATAGAACCCACAAAGGCACTCAAAAGTGGGACGTCTCACACAAAAAACCATAGTATGTCTGCCAGGTGAAAGTATGAGAAAGGAAATTGAGCTGGTTTTTTGCATGACAATCACTTTGTATCGTGCTGGATTGAACAGGTACAAAAAACAATGCCAACAGTGTTCTGCTGCTGGGGTAATGTTTTCAGTCACTGATGCTCTCACCTGCTCGCTGTGAGCGTGTCAGAAGACTTCACTGCATCAGGGAGAGAGAATGGGCTTGCACCCACCCTGATAAATCACATGTATATGAGAAATTCTGTTTTCTGTCTGTAAAGAGGACTACTACCTCTACCTACTACCAGTTTCTGCCACAGCTCCGTTATATGCAAATAAAGGCTTAAAAAAGTGAAGGCAGGAAGAGTGATGCCACTGTAAAATTTACATTCTGTATTTCCTGTATCACAGAAATGGGATGTAATCATTGAGACTGGTTCCTGTGTTGGAACTCTGAATGATTTGTAAGCTGGGATTTGGTATACTAAACCACCTCAGATGAGTAATAAAATTGAGATGATTAAATACTATGTACTTTTGTTGGCTTTAAATAGGTAAATATTTGTCTGTAAAACTGTCCTTTTCCAGCATCTGCAGAAATATGCTGTGACTCAAATGGCATTATTCTACCACCCACAGAATGTTTTTTCTCAGAGATCACAGAGATTAAGATGATAAAAACATATTCTAGTAATAAATAAGTTAAAGGAACATTTCTATTGCAAAGATGCTAAAAGTTGAATCAAAAGAACATCTACCTTAACCATGTTTTTTTCAGAGAAGATTATCTCCTTTTTTGTTTTTTCTATGATGGTCTAGTAAAGAAAAGGATTTATTCATCCTGTATAGTATTACTTTTGAGGAATAAATGTTTTTTCTCCGTTTTTCTCCTGTTCTCCCAGTTTTTGATCTCTTGCTGTGAATATTCATTTTCTGTATTTTCAATTGTAATATTAAAATGAATATTGTTATTAGTCTGTCAACATTTCATTTCATCAGCATACTCCTTAGTGAGAAGTAGCATCTTGAGTGAATTTAAGACAGTTTTAAAAGGATTTTTTCTTCCTGAAAAGAAAAGCTTTCTTTCACCCTCTTCCTATTTAGAGACTTTGTAAACATCATCCTCCCCTATGGAGCCTAAATATCCTAGTTCCTTTGGAAAGTAACTATCCTGTAAAATTCCCAAGTGCTAATTTTTCAGCCAAGATTTGCTAGCTGCAGAACATCTCGCCTACTGCTAAACTAATACCTTCATAAATATTTCCCTGGTACAGAGATGATGGTTATTTTACACTGAGAATATTTTTGCAGTGATCACTGTCAGGAGAGATAGGGTCTGATTAACACTGGTCACCTTTGCCAGCTGGATCTTTAATCACAGACTCTGCAATAAACAGCGAAATGTAATCAATAAAATTGCAGATACTATGAAGAAATATAGGTAGGGACTAGAAGTCTATTGATAAAATCTGGTGATTATTTCTCATCAAGACTTTAGGCTGTTATCTTCTTTACCTGTAGCACTACCCAGCAGAACTGAGTGGCCAATTATTAATAAACATTGCAAAGAGAAAAACCTAATGAAATAGATTCTCTAAGCTATGTTTCTTAAAACTTACTTTTATTTACTTGATGTATCTTTTTTTCTGTACTTATTTCTTCTGCTTCTTACCAAGGGATGATTTGGTAGACAAATGAGTTATGCACACTAATTTGAAATTTGCACCATTCTTCACTATAACTTTATTGTAGCTTAACATTTCAGGTAACCACATAACTTAAAGCCTTTCCAGAAAGTGATCAATTACTTTCATTTAGTGATGATATCGCATATTTGTTTTGCTTTTCAATTAATAATTATCTTTTTTTTATCCTGACTGTTACAGTACATACCCTTTACATAAAACCACAATTCCCCACTATTTATAAAACCATCCAACTCCCCTATGTTTTCTTAAGCCTAAAACTTCTTTTTCCTCCCTCACTTTTTTGTAAGTCTTGGAGAAAAGAAACCCCAACCCCAAACAACAACAACAAAATCAAATAATACTCCCAAGTATTAAATGTGGTAAATGAGATTTTGACTTAAAACTTTTTTGTTTCTTTTCATAGAAGTTATATGCAACTGTCAAGGATTTTCAGGAAATGAAAAATGGATACATGTCTTAAGTTTGACTTCTTTATTAACCAAAAATTTAGTAATAAATCTCTCTATGTAACAAATGCCCAAACTCAGATCATAATACAAAGTATATGTGCATGATATATAATATGTTTGAAAACTCTAAACCTAAAGCATTGTTTTAAAGAAGTAAGTTTATCATTCAAATCACCTTTGAAACCATGGAATGGCACCATTTTTTTGATGATTTGGAACACATCCAATATTTTCTTGATTTTTTTTGGATCAAGTAGGATAAAAATATGATAAATATGCCTACAGCTTCGTAAATTCATGGTAAACTGTCATTCTTTTCCAAAACCAATTTATCATTGATAATCTAAGCTAGCAATTTGAGCATAAACTTCTTAGGGATGAGCATAGTTTCTATAAAGACATTTACAGGCATATTTCCAGTATTCAAGGCAGTATTAAATACCTTGACATTAATTATCTTTAAAAAAATATCCTATATGTTTTAATATTCAGAAACCTTACACTATCTCTGCAGGTGCAAAGCAGAATTCCTTCTCATGTTATCTGTGCTTACTACCATAAATACTTTAAAAAATATGAAGTAAGTTGTGGTTTTCAAATTCAGATGATCTGCCACTTTTATGAGAGCACATAAACATTTCTAGAAGCTCTGAAAAAGTATTTCAGGGATGAATTCAAGATGACAATGGAGTTAGTGAGTGAAATCTTTCTTACCCACCACAGTAGAAAATGTACACTGCATTTCATCATACTCATTTTCACTCCAGTAAATCACCCTGTATTTCAAAATGCCAGTGTAACTTTATTACCAACTGACAAAAAAAGGAGATCATGTGGTGGACAGATAGCATAAGGGGTATGGAAATGTGCTCTTCAGCTAAATATTTGCATGTGCCTTACACGTCCCTGGTGTTTTGACTTATGTTATTAAGTCTCTTGCTTAATCCCTGCATTTTTGCAAGATGTGCGTGGTTTAGTATTCAAGCGATGTTCAGACATGTAGATTACAGATACAATGCAGAGAAGCTCTGCCCCAAGCTTCTCTGACAAGATGGTATGAAGTTTTTAGGTTGCATGCAGATTTAGTCCTTGAGTAGATGCACAGAGGGGAATTGCTAGGATTCACACAGGACACGGACAAACACAACTTCAGGGGCTCCTCAAAGCTCTTGGCTGTAGCCCTGGGGATTAGGGGCATGACACTTCTTCCCTACCAGAAACAAGGGCTGACAGCTGGACTAGTTTGGAACACTGGTTTAAATAATCTGAAAGAGTGCACAAACTCATTAGGAAGAAGAATATGCAAATTGTAGCAGTAGCAAGGAATCTTTTTGCATTTTCCTTAAGTTTTTTCTTCACATATTTTATTCTATTGTCTGGTTAGATATCAAAGGTGCATTAGTCGATTTTATACATGCCAATTGTTCTAGTTGTTACTATCCACTGTTTGGCAATATGTTTTTTGCCTGTTATTACTTATCTGAGTTTTCTCTGGCTATTGATCTGGAATTTTTCAGCAGCTGGAGTCATAAGACCTCAGTAAATCTAAACTGAAATCCAGACAAAAGGACTCTGCACGTGGATGGTTTATGTATGCCCAAATGCAATCTGCTGCACATGGCCAGGCTGACTACGCAACATTTAGCATATTCATTTAAACGTATGCAATTCGCATACATCTAGTAAATTACAAGCAGGGACAGTATCTGTGAGCAATTCAATTGCCATAGTTCTACTGAGATCAGAGTAATTTAATTTTTTTTTAAAAAAACTCAAGGTTTCTGGAAGTGCTTTGCTTGGTTTTTCAAACTTTGCATTTAAAAAAAAGGTACATGATGAGGAAAAGCATCATAAAACTATTCTGTAACTCTTCTCTGGAAATAGGAAATTTACAAAAGGCTCTGCATAGTGTATGTGACAAGATACCAAGGCTCACTTAAACTGACATTAAGACACCTGTGGTTTCTAAGGAGGTCTCCAAAGGCACTCTTAAGAATTGTGAATTTTGTCAGCTGTGTATTTTGCAAATATTTATTATGGTAGGATTTATATTGATTTTAACTTGAAAGCAAGCAGCAGGAAGCCTTTTTAGGTAGACAGAAGGACATGCTTATTAAGGAAGCGTAGAAGGGGTATGAGCGAATGCTTTTTCTTGAGTTGAGATGAGTCCAGTCACTACATGTGCACTGAAAGACAACAGGAGCCAATAAAAAAGTCCGAAAAAAAAAATACAGAAGACTGGATTCTAGGTGTAGACATCACAGCACTGTTCTTCTGCTCAACCTCAAAAAAGTAGGCACCAGTTTCAGTTGTCCCAAGCCAGTTTCATTGTTCCAGTTTCACAAGCCACAAGAAAGGAGCCATTGCTGTCATGCTCATGACTCCTATAGCCGAGACCTATCCCATGGAAGGACAAAGAAAGATGGAGCTGGGTGCCAAGTTATTTTCAGAAATTTTCAGAATTTTTTTTCTTTGCAGAACTTTATTTCCCACCCAAGAATCAGAATATCACATTGAGGACTTGGAGTTATAGAATAATATATGTTATAAGGGACCTCAGAAAGTCATCTAGTCCCATCCCTACTGAAAATAGCAATACTAAAGTGTAAGAATTCCAATTTTTTTTTCTAACAATCACGGAAAACAATACAAATAAGCTTAATGACTTTCTACATATTCATCAATCTTCATGTACAGAACTCCCACTGGAATTACAGATAACACAGAAAAATCTCTTTTACGTTTTATTCTGTTTGTTCTAAAGGAATTGATACCTGACTTTCTGACTGCAGAGACGCTTATCTTCAAAGATTTGAGACTGAAAGTGACTCCACAGCCACAAATTTCCAGGCTCTCTCTTCAGCACCTTTTCTTTTCTAGGGAAGGAAGGGAACAACTCTATTGTCTTCACAAAGACACAACCCTAAGACTTTGTCAGATAACTGAAATGTGTTAGTCAATTACCTGTGCCTTGACAGGTTAGGCAAATGGTCTTTCAAAGGCTGCCTGGAGGCAACTGGCCACCTGTCATGCTGCCTTACATGCCCACGGGGTCTTACACTCCTTAGGTGTCACTGGGGAACAAACCATCTGTAAGAAGTAGGTAGATTGATGGCTCCTATACAAATATTCATCTCTTTATCTGCTTGGTTCCCACAACCTCTCTACTGTGTTTTATCTGCTTTAGAACCGATGTATTTTCAAGGGTCACAATTTTGTACTTGCTGCAGAGGAAGCTGCAGTGGGAAATCAAAGTGTCCCTATTTTTTTTTCTTCTTGTTTTCTGCAAGTAAACTCCTGCCCTTCCCACTCTTAGCACTTTTTTGAAATCTTAACATTAAGACTCCGAGCTCTGGAAAAAAAAAGAAAGGTGGTGATATGGTTATACTAATGATAATTTTGCTGACAGAGGTGAAAATTATCAAAGGAAGATAAGCTGTAGCATCTTGATGAAGGGTTCATGTGAGGGTAATGAAAATAATCTCCAGGGAAAAAGTCATTCTCCGAAAACCTGTGAGCCTGGAAATAAAAATAAAGTATCTGAGTTGCTTAACAAATACACATTTTATAATTAAAGCCAGTTACTGTCTGAAGATTGGAGGGAGGCTGAATACAACACCTAAGTTTCACAGAAGAGTTAAAGGTAATGCTGGGAGCTACAAAGCAGTGCTGAAGCAGTACAGGAAAAGCTAGCTGCCACTAAATTAACCAACAAAGAATTGAATAAGGACAGATCAATACCCATAACTGATTTTTCTGTATCAAAATTATAAATCAACAGAACTCCTTAAACATGAGCATTGTCAAGAGAATACAGTCTTTTCCTTTGTAATATCTGCAAAAAGTTTTCCGAAGAAAGTGGGGTAAACTTCGCATGAATTTTTTTTCTTTTCCCTCCCTAAGATTGGATTTGTAGCTTGCTGAACAGGAACATACGGTTATTTATCTGAACAGTGTGCAGGTAAATATAGAAGAGGGTTTCTGTGAGCTTTCCTTAGAAGAAGTGATTCTTTTATTCATTTACACATGCGGGGTTTAGTGTCCTGAGGACAGAAAAAACCACAAAACGAAGACTTTTACACTGATACTAATAAAACCGTCTGAGTTTTGCCATTTAAAGGTCAAACAGACATGAGCTGTGTTGAATCAAACTAGAAAATACTTCTGGGACTTAGGAAAGTTTCCCTTCCATGGAATACTACTCAGTAACAAGTCAGAGGGACTTGAAAAGGAGGGACGAGAGGGAGGAACTATGTTTTCCCATAAAGCAAAATGTACTTTTAGAAGGAAGTCGCTGTATTTCTCGAGCCAGTGATCTTGTAGAATATGGTAATTCCTATGAACTGCCCTGACTGTGAGAAGTGGAAAAAAAGATAGGTTTTGACAATCTTTGTAACACTTGCAGGGTGTAGTTGGTAGACTGGAGGTTTATGAGGGATTTACAAGGCGTGCACATTCACTGGGGCTCTGCACTGCGTCCTGCTGGAGGTCTGAATTCATTGAAAGCACTTTAGAAACTGGTACATTTTTCTAGATCCAAAGATATAAGCATTTACATTATATTTAGGTTATCTTCTGTTCTAGGTACCTAAGATCAAAACCAAATTAAGAATGTAACATATGAATGGTCGTATGGCTTTGACCACAGAGTAGACCTAACAGGCTGTTCCTTCTCCAACAGTGGCCCAAAGCACATGCCAATGGAAAGTACAGGAAAGGGCAAATTTCTACAGATAATCTCTCATCTTGAGCATTTGGTTGCTCAAGTTATTCCTGAGCCAGAAGCTGGCTGTGTATTTACCAATTCTCAGATAATTTCTTTTCCATTGCTTTGTCTAATCTCTCCATGGACTTGTGTAAATCTGTATTAAACATCCACAGGAAAGAGACCATATTAGCAGTTCTTTTACATGCTATACAATACACTATTTTGATTATGGCATGTCATGCCCACCCCATGACAAGAAGGTGATGACATAATTCCATTTAGAGTACCAAGGAAAATGAAGTTATATTACTGTGCCTGAGGTGTATCTTCCTTTAATCCTCAGGTTTCTTGCCTGTCTTTACCCAAGAATGTGGCTTTTCTTCTCTCACAGCCTTCCAGAACACGTGCATGTACACAATTGCAACCTCCTCCCACCCTTCATTTGCTGATATTCCTAAAATATATTTTAGTTTAGAAAACTAAAAAACCCAAGAAGACTGACAAGGTAAGCATGCCAAGAAATAAAAGAAAATTTACTCTCCAGTAAAACTGCAGCTATTATCGTAATGCATATTCCAAGTCAAGTCTAAGATGTCCCGTATTTTTGCTGAATGTATCAGCTTGTGTGACTCGTTAGGCTCCCATTCATTATGGAAATAGACCAGTAAATTACAGCTTTTGCAAATGCAATCATTATAGCTGTAACTTACAAAATATATTAAGCCCTTTGATCTCTGTCAGAGAACATATCATATACTTTTAAACACATTGCTCGGAAATGGTAATTTAAAAACTATAAACCTTACATTCACAGCTTTAATGCATATATTATGCTGTACATTTATATCAGAAATAATGTCCGTATTCTGTCTATTGCATAATATTGCCTTAAATTTCAGCTTAACAGAAAAAATATGATACTGCAAATTGATAAAATATGAATGAAAATTGTCACCAATGAACACCTGTGGGTTTTTGCAATACTCAGGACTACGATCTAAATAAAGCTAGGTTTTTTTCTTGTAAGAACGTATTGCAAATTGAATGTTGTTAACTCTGTGATATTGCTTCAGTGTACTCTGTACAGTATTTTATATATACTCTGTTCAGTATTTTATATATCCAGGTTTAAAAGTAAATAATGTTTCTCAAAAATATTAATCTATGTCAAAATGCTGTTTGGAAATTAACACCGTTTTGGCCTTTGTATATCACGTGCTTTTTTTGCTTCAATTACTTTCTAGTGGTAGTAAGACGCTGCAGGAAAGCAAGGATAAAAAGATGCTTAGCCATTTTTAGGAATCTTTAAAGTAATCTTTACAGTTTATGATCAGAACAGATGTGGCATCTTATTTATGGATTAACTCGAAAGGGGAAGGTTCATAAAAGTATATGTTTGAATAAGAAACTGATCTTGTACATATTTGTTCTTACGAAAAATGGCATTTGCTCTTGAAAGATCTAGTATAATGTCAAAACCCTGTCTGAGCTGGAGACCAGTCGCTTAGAAGGACGGCATCATAATGGCATAAAGGAAGCAGTACATAATACTGAAAATGCTTCTCCTTGGTCACTGTAAGATCTACACAAGAATATAAACAGTTGGATTTTGGAACTTTACCAACAATTATTCAAGCTTTAAAAATGTTTTGGACTTCAGTGAAATTGAGCATGAGTACAGATTTTGCCTATGTATGTGCACTTTAGTCAGATGGTTTCACAGTTTATTGTAATGAAAAGCTATGATCTTAAAGAATAATTTCATTTTTCCTCTGGTTTTTTTGAACTGGCATTTTCAAAGGAAATACAATGTGAAGATATTTTACTTAACAGATAATGCCACTGTGGTCCATTTTTTAAATTTAAAATGGGCAGATTAAATGGCACTACCTTAAATAAGAAGAAAGACAAAACACATTTTTTAAAAAACTATTACAATGAACAACAGCCTTGGCTTGTTTGCTGTAATCCTCACCTGAAAGGAGCAATGGTTCTGTCCAGATATCTTGACTTACCGATTCAGTTGCTGTGCCTACACTTCTAGTATTTGTTCACAAAAGGTTTCATAAAATGAACAGCTAATATAAAAAGCTGCTATTTGCCGAAAACAGCATAGCCTGCAGATTTCAAGAGCAACCACTACTGCTTATTGCTTATAATTAATATGACATCACTGATTACCACTTATAAACCTTTTTTATGGGAGCCTAAGCCTCCTATATTATGTGTAACTGAGCATATGGAATCTTAGATCATTTTTTTGCCTTCTGTCTCTGAAAATTTTCAGAGGAAAGAAAGCTAGTCGTATTTCATTATTCTGCATATTTAGCAGGTCTATTTTCTTGGCCAGGAGTCCAAAAACCTTTTCTAAGAGGACTTACCTAGCAGCTGTGTTGACAATTCTATTTTTGAGTGCAACTTCTAGAGCAAGATGAGTTTTTCACACCTGTGCCTCTGGAGCTCACTTTTTGGAAAGAACTGAGCTTTGCATTAATTTTGCAGCAAATACCATTCAGTACAAAGAAAAAAAACAAAGTTTCCCCTTCTAGCACAGACTGATAAGGATGAACAGTCTGTGCTGTATGGAGACAGTTTTTTGATAAAGGCTCTGGACACAACGTGAAAAATCAGTTAAAAGGCACATTTTGATGCTGCAATGTATGCCTTTATTGAACTGCTCTTTGGAAAGTTCTATTGTGACAAACTCATAGCTCAGTTTCAATCAGAGTGTTACCTCATCACCATGCAATTAACCATTTCCGGACTTTTAAAGAACAACATCCACCTGGAGTGGACACTGTAGACCTAAAAAAAAAAAAAAAAAAAAGTGTCTTCATATCTGTCCTCATGATTTTACAGTAAAAGGAGCATGTTTGGATTTCCCTTTTGGTGTGCAGAGCCTGGAGTGTGAGTGACTTGGTCCTCAATATCAAGGATGTGTTCTGTACTCTAAGTAAATACTTTGGCAACCTGTGTGCAGATGGATCTTCCCCTAAAATTAAGGCAAGATCCCAGAAGTGCCCCCACCCCCAGAGCTACAGCTTCTGCAGTGCTACAGGGCTGCTGGTGTGTACAGAGGCAGTCGTCTGCCCGCAGAAATAGGTGGAACATCAGAGCCACTTCACCAGTGGAAATTCTATCAGACATTTGAGAATCATAGTGATTGTTTCCTCAACCTGTGAAACATTCTTGCTAGAAATCCATTATGTGAAAGCTGCAAATCTAGGAAGTGCACAGGTTTAATGGAGAATTGAGAAGTCAGCTTCTCTCTTTTGTGAAGCTCAGTTATGGAGCATTTTGACATTTGCCAAAGCTTTATTGTCAAGTCAGGTGAAAGATGCTTTTGTCTATGCAGTCCCCTTAACACCCATGACAACAAGGAGAGTTTTTTGATAACACCTGAAAATAAATCAGTGTATCTTTCAAAGTAACATTGTTTATCCTGCTCCTAAAGGGAAATAACTCAAAAACATGAAAAAAAGGAATAAAACTTCCTTGTACAATCTCAATCTCATGCCTATGTACTACACACTATAATGTTTAAGATCTATAATCGTGTTTTTCCACCATGTCCTTGAATAGTTCAGAGCTCAAGATGATGGCTGCTTTGCAAATGATGCAGCAATTCAATATTTGTTTTTTTTCCTTATTGTTTAGAGATTCCATAGGTCCTTTACGGCACACCTTAAAACTGTCTCAGCCATGTGAGGCGGAGTATTCCAGTGGATGAAGGAAATAATGCTGGCTACTGCTCCACTTTCTACTGATGTTTTTATTATGATTGGGCGAGAATGATTATTCTTATATTTTTTTTTATAGAAGTATTTGGAAACAAAGTCTAAAAATCATATCTTTTACATTTTTATCAGATTTTTAGGAAAAGCTTTGCAAATAAAATCAATCAGTAGAATGACCACCTATTTGGAATAATTTGAGAAAAAAAAGCCCACTTGTGAGACACCTGGCCAGCACATGCATTGCAACACCTTCATTCTAAGCAATCATCTATGTTATTACATTGAATGTGTTTGATGAAGGGGGCTCTCCAAGAGGGTAAAAGATTGATTTTCAGTCTGACTGCCAAGTAAGAAAAACACTAAAAATTTATTTTTAAGTGCTATTATGTCTTTCCACAGAAATAAAAAAAAAACACAGAAACTTTCCCTGGTGATCGAAATATTCTATATAACTAAAATAAAACGTTTCATTTTCATGCTTATGCAAATGAATTGAGTCGCTGAAAAGTGTTCCTTCCCAAAATTAATGTAGGAAAAGCCAGCCTTTTACCCAACAACTTAGAGGTCTGAGCCCTCACCAATGTACAACAACTCAAAACCAAGTCCGTCTCTGCCAGAGAACGCTTTAAGTTCGAAGACACTAGTCACCATGTCAAGGAGAATGAAGGAAGACTTTAAAGCAAAATTAGAGGTCTTTTCATGAGTTGTGAAACACACCAATTTTACAGTTTTATTTATACGGTTCAGCTGAAAAAGGATGGGTGTGATGTGACCACCTCAAACAGCCTCCTAGTGTAAGTCCTGAAGTAGGAGAGCTTTCAGCTCATGCCTATGATGTGCCTGGCAGAAGGTGTTATGTTTCTAAGGGATTGCTAAAGCTACTGGCTTAGAGTGCGTTCCGACCTGGGCTTTCTTTGGAGCTCTTCCACTTTGTAGAAAATTAATTACATGCATACTGAGAACACACAATGATTCTCCCATGTGATGAGTAGGAGATTTGTTGAAGCCGTAGAAATACCTGTGTTTAAACGTGAGCTCCTGGGAGAGTCAGGCATTCCTTCCACATTCGGGACTACAACACAACTGGCTGTCTAGGTCACTTACATCTGAGGCAGGATTCGAAGGTGGAAATGAGCCTGACTTTCCCATAGCAAGTTTCCCATGTTATATAAAGGTTATATCATGCTGTCATTGTCTAATGTAAAAGTGCTAGCAATACTAACAATGGTATGAATTCAACTGGTATTTGCAAAAAAATGCAGGGGTGAACATGCTCCATTTTTTTCCTGGCAGATTTACATTTTTCTTGAAAAACAACTACCTAGAGGCAACCCTGAATTAATCACAGAATCTCTTTTGCTCCTTTACGATGATTTGTGCACTTCAAAACAGTTTGCTGATTTTCTTATTTGCATATTTGAATCTGTGTCAACTAACTTTCCTGTGGGTTGGAGAAACGCTGAAGAAGATTGGATTGTGGGGGCGTCTGTCATGCTCAATATGTGGTAAGCTAGTGCTCCGCTTTGACCACAGCACAGAAGACACTTGGAGCAATCCAGAAGAAATGAGGTAAGTGTAACATTTAGTAACACCCTTCTGATCCTATCTTGGGGTGAACTGTGTGTATCTTTCATGTATCTTACACACCCTGAGATCTTATATACAGATCTGTCAAAACTTTTCCACACAGTAAATAAACAAACCTTGCCTAACTTTTCGATAATACGGGGCACTAACACGTACTAACAGCTTGTTATTTGTAGTGGGCTGGTAAGACACTGAGTTCTCTATTTGCAGGCTGTTATACAGGAGTCTACTTGCATTCTGTCCTCTGGCAGAAGAGGCTGGGTGATAGGACTTGACACTGCTACCATATACACAAACACTGTTCACCCCCTGTGAACACAAGCAGTATCAGAGCATCATCACTCGGCTGTGGGGGGTTGGGGGGGAGGAGAGGGAGGAAGAAGGAATGACAATATGGGAGAGGTAAAACAAGAAGGGAGTCTAGAGGAACACACAGCACCAGGTGGCACCAGGCTGCGCACAGTGGCCCAGAGTCTAACACTGCAGCTAATGTGGCATCCCAGCAGTACTGGCACCTAATAGTTTCTGTCTAAATTTGAAAGTATCTTGAATTATGATGAATTATGTCATGATACTGCTCTGTGGCTCCTCACTGATAAGTCAGTCTTCAAGTTCGTGGTCTTCTGTTGGCCTTCTTCACTTCATCCCGGCTCTAACATGTCTCTCTAAATACTTTGGACAAGCTATCACACTTCTCCACAGTATCCCTGAAAAGCACTGCAAAACCTTTTAAAACTGTAGGTTTGGATTTTGCTATCAAATACTTCACAGAATATTCTTCTCTTTCTCCCAGCCAAGACCAATTCACCTTGCAGGAATTTTCTTCACGTAACCCCATTCAGTTTTTGCAGATGCTCATTTGCAGAAAAGAAAATTTATGGTTTTGTTCCTCTGCTCTCCTCTCCTAGGTTGGCAGGAAGCGTCTGGGTCAAGGACTGTCTTTCTTGTTTTCTCATTCTTTGTGCAATGCACAGAAACATCTTTCCTTCTCTCTCTCATTCAGACGATGGACTAATCCTCATTCTAGCTTGTCAGCTCAGGTATTTATGTGTGTAACAAATAATAATTAATGGAATAAAGTATTTAAGCGGTCCAGTCCAACCGTGGCACTACAGAGAGCAATACTGCCGAGGAGTAGTACCTTTTTGACGTCTCGCTAGCAGGCAATTTGTAATTTTGGGGCTAGGAGCGGCTGGATTTGTGGTGAGGAGGAAGTTTTCGGGGCTGAGGGTGCCTTTCCTTCCTTCTGCCAGCAAACAGCGATCCACACCAGGATTTGCTTTCTGCTCCTGTATTCTGTATTTCGGCGATGCAATGTGTAGCACGTTTCTCTCTCTCTGTGTGTGTGTGTGTGCGTGCGTGTGTGTGTGTGTGCATGTGCGGCTCTCCCTCGCTGTGTCTTGTCTCCAGGATTTCTCCCTGCCTGGCTCCGGAGGCTGCTCCAGCGCTGCGCGGAGCAGAGGTTTCCCCGGCTCCCGTAAATACAGGCACACGCATCCAGTGCACCACACGCACGCACACACACACACAGAGGCACACAGGCACGCTCCGAGCCGCTGTCCAGTCCATCCCCACGCCGGCTGCTTTCCCCACCGTCTCCATCCAGCCTGGCAGAGGCGGCAGGCACAGCTCCGCGGCGGATCGCGCTGACGCTGCCCCGGGACTCCGCTCGCAGCAACGCGCCCGCGGTTTCAATCTTCACAAGCTACAGACAGATTTTTACCCTCTTTTATCCTTTGCCTTTTTGTTTTCTTTTGGTTGTGGGGTTTCTGGTTGTGGTTTTCGGTTTTTTTTTTTTAATTTTTTTTTTCTTTCGGCGTGGGGCGAGCGCTCTGCGTTTGGAGAAGGAGCCGGGGGGACAAGGCTACCACTCTCCTGCCCCCGCCGTGCGCGCATGTGTGTGTGTGCGCGCCCATCTCCCCCCCGCCTCGCAAAAGTTTGCCTGGGCGGCCGGGGGGCTCGCGGGCCGCCGCCCCCGCAGCCGGGGGGCGCGGCGGAGGCGCAGCGGGGCGGCGGAGGCGGCGGCGCGGGACTTGCGCGCCGCGCGGGAGTTGCGCTCCGCGCCATGCCGGCGGCGCGGGGGGCTGCGCGGCGCTGCGCCCTGGCGCGGCCGCTGCTGCCGGTGCCGCCGCCGCCGCCGCTGCCGCTGCTGCTGCTGCTGCTGCTGCTGCTGCCGGCGCTGCCGGCCGCGGGGACCGAGGGCAAGGCGCGGAGCTGCGGCGAGGTGCGGCAGGCGTACAGCGCCAAGGGCTTCAGCCTGGCCAGCGTGCCCTACCAGGAGATCGCAGGTGAGGAAGGGGCCGGGCGCGGCGGGGATCGGGCAGGGGCCGCGGAGCGGGGACGGCGCTGCCGCGGCCGGGCTGCGCGCACGCTGGAGCGGGGCCGGGGATCGCGGCGGTGTGTGCGCGGCGCGGAGAGGAGAGGAGCGGCTCTGCCAACCCGGGTGGCATCTGGGGGCTTCCCGGAGGAGCGTGTGTGTGTGTAGATAAAGATTAAATGAACACAGAAACTAAGGGGGTGGGGGGTAAAAAAAAAAAGGGTGAGAATGACGGGCGCGCAGGCAGGCTCAGCCGCGGATCTGTTCGCTGGCTGAAACTTCTTGAGAGTTGCAGCCGGGCGGCGAGAGGCAGCGGGCAGGTCCGCAGTGGCGGCTGCCCCCGCTGCTGCCCTGTGCGGGGGAAAAAACTTCGCCCTCTGCCCGCGGGCACAGGGCATGAAAGGGGCGGCGGAGGAGGAGGAGGGCGAGGAGGGCAGACCGGCTCCCCTCCAGCCCCCCGCCACGGCCCCGGACCGGGCGGGTCGCCCCTTGGAGGCGCCGGCGGGCGCCTCCGCCGCAGCACGGATCGAGCAGAGGCACCGGCTGCCTGGGAGAGGCACCCACACACATCCACACACACCCGCCCGGCAGCCCCGGCAGCCTGTTACTTGGCTCTTCCGTCTGCTGAAACATGCCTACAACAGGTTATATCGCAATCCGCCTACGAAGGTGTTGGGAATGGTTTTTTGTTGTAATTCTATTTCCTTACTTTTCCCTACAACCGTATCAGCATTGCATCTTTATGACTAAATGAATAAAAATACGTTTGGGGCTGAAAATCATTTAGCAATCAGACAGCACCACAAAAAGAGAGAAATCATACGTGGAGTCATGAGCCGGGACTGCTTAAATCGGACTGCTTGAGCCCTCAAGAAAGGTTTATGCTTTGCCACTGGCACTTTGCTGCTAGGTCCTGCTATTTGTAGTGAATTAGATGCTCCTCGGTTTGCTCGCTTCCTCTTTAAAGTTGGAAGCAGTAGATTTATCTTCCTTGAGGTGAAAGAACGCCACAGTTATTCACTGTGCAATATTTAGCACTTTACATGAGAAATGATAAATGTGGAAGATCTCAGGACAGAGAGGCTGTAGTTCACAAAGATATGGGGAAGGTTGTTCCATGTTGCACCTTCATCCCTCAGGCTTAATGATTCTCTGGTCTTTCTGTGCTTTTTCCTGTAATTTATATTCAGGTTGCTCATCAGTTATATGAAATCATGAAATCTCTCCTGTGAGCCACAGATCCTTTGAATATGCGGTCATGCTTTCCCTTTGCTCACTGTTACACTAGCTGCTTTGAGACAGAATGGTGGGATAGCCTCTGTTCCATTAAAAAAGAAATTCCAGTAAATTTCAGACTTCTAATTACTTTGGGTAAACACTTGTTGCTTTCAGCTCACAGAGAAGTTTTATTGTTTCATATATTTTCTGAATGTACAGTGCAAAGTCAACATGCAATTTTTAAGTAAGCCCAGCATTTGCAAGTTTCTCTTGACATGTATCAGTGCAGAAAGACTCAGAGTAATTAAATATTTAATAGTAGTTCAATCCAAAATTACTCCACAGTTTCCTGCTAAGTTTCATAAGTAAATCTACTTTTATGATTGCGTACATGATTTATGGGGGTATGAGTTATTTTTTCTAAGTTTCCTGTTGAAGTAGGTTGGGTTTTTTGTGGTTTATCTGCCTTTTTGCTAGTTGGTGTATCAACTTTTGAGCAGTTCTGTTTGTAGCTGTTCAAGTGAGTTGTTGGAAGAACAGGATTGCTTTAAAGTGTTTCTGAGTGTGCTGTTCTTGTACAGTGCTGCAAGGTGGGGTAATAGCTGTTCATGCAGCATGGGCTCTTGTTAATGTTAAAGCTCTGTATTTGCTACCTGGTGTGATGTTGGAAGTGTAGTTAAAGTAATCAATGTACAGGTTTGAGAAGCTTTTTTCTTCTTTCTTTTTTTTTTTTCATTCTGTCTTTTTCCATCATACTGATTTGGTTAAGGAAGCAATTTGTTAGTGTTACAGAAGTGTAGTCTGTCAAAGGCCTCATGTTTTAAGGAGTTCAAAGAATTTAATTACAGTCATATTTCTGAACAAACACGTTTTCAAAAGATTTTGCATCAATATCTGGATAATATGATGATAAATAGTAATACACAGTGTGGTTTATGTGTTTTGATTTAACAGTAGTCATGGTTTTTTGTTGTCGTTTGTTAAAAGCTATTTTCTAGTTACAACTGTTGAAATGGATAAACTGAAGACTGTGTATGTACTGAGGCAAAGTGCGTATGTACTGATGTAAACAGCTGAAGAATCTGTTTAAATTATAGAGGCTATGGACATAGAGGTACCTCTGTTGAATGGAACCACAATGCAAAAGACTTGTTAGATAACTTCTGTAACTTTGTTTATACTGTCACTTGCTTTTGTACAGAGAAGGCAGAAGTTACAGATTTAAAAAGTTGTTAGTTTTTGCTCTGTAAGGCAAGGTTTTTCTACAGTATTTTGTTGTATATTAAATATGTTGAAGTTGGCAGCAATGTGACTACAGTTGTTCCCTGTACTTTTACAACAATGCTAAATTGTTCTCTGTAATTGTATAGAACTTATTTGTAATCAGCCTTCTTGTGTCTGACATCTCGTCTGATCACCAAATTCTGGTGCTGTGACCTTTACTGGAGTACATCGTATAAAGTTGTTTTCTGACATAGTTTAGCAAAGTAAGTCCTCAGTAAAGGAACTTTGCCTGGGAATGGGGGGCAGAGGAAGAAAATTTGAAGTATACTTAATATGCTGCTGTGGGCTTAATTCTGTGCATCCCTACCATGCAGGGCAGGTAGCAGGAGCTTGCAGTGTGTGCTGCGCTGTCCTTGTAAAGGGCTCCTGTCTCAGAGCTGCTGTGGAGTATCCTGTGTGTTAAAAAGAGTTCTTCTGTGAGACTCAGGTTGCCGTGACCCAGCATTCGTGAGTGTTAGTGGAGCTCCTGAGGACTTTGCAGGAAATACTGCGCTGTAGGAAAATCTCTCATTTGGAAGTCAACACACAAGAGTAAAATCATAGAACATATATTTTGGCAATACTTACTTAACTCCAATCATGCCTTCAGTAACTTACATCAACTTAGAGGAAGCCATGAAAATGAAACGTCAGAGTTAAAGTTGGATTGTGCCGTTGCCTCAGAGCTTTCCGAATGAAAGTGAATGTCTGACTGTTTAAAGTAGTGGATGTGTCTGATTTGTGCTTTTCCACTTCCAAGGTGAAGGGTGTGGGGGTTTTGTGTGTTGTGGTTTTACTTTGGGTTTGTTTTTTGTTTTGTTCAGGGGTTTTACTACTTGCTGAATAATAGTTTATTTGGATAAAGACTAGAAGTGTTCTGCTAAAGCATCCAACAGTAAACATGTTGAATTCTAAATGCTGCGTAGGAAGTATGTGCACTTTGTGCTCCTGCACAGATGATGAACGAGGTGAGATTCTGGCAGCAGAGTCACCATAGTCAAAGCAACTGAAATGAAAGCAGAAGCAAACCCTTCATTTTGAAGGTCAGGAGTAACTTGAAATTGTGCTTTGATGAATAGGCTTTATACTGGCATAATACAGAGGCATTGACTGAAGTGAGCAAGTGTACATAACACAGTTGCTTGTAGCTTCTAAGTGGTAATAATAACAACGTTAATAATAAGAGTAATGTTAATAATAATGTTAATGTTAATAATAATAATACCTCAGTAGTCACCCATGCAATTGAGCTGTTAGTCCATGTCAGATGTTCCCAAGATACTCTTTCTGAATGTTTTGCTTTTGTACTCTAAAATGCAGTACTAGATTGACAGAATAGGGAAAATCCTCCTGACTGAGTCTGTATCCAAGTACTTGTTCATTAATACCTTCTTTTACTGTTTCTCTTCTGCTGTCACTGAGAGCTGTGTGAAGAAAGTGCCTGTAGACCAGGAGGTACATGGGGATTCACAGACACCTTGTGTGGTTGCCTCAGCAGTGTTAAAAAAGGGATAGCCTTACAAAAATAAATACTATATTCAGGGCCAATTTGTGAAGTCTGTATTGGGCCATTAGACATTAACTCACTCCTGATCTCCATGATGGCAGTGAAGACGGACATGGAATTTCGTGTAAACTTTATACTTTCTTTTTGTTTTAGCACTGTTGTAGTTGTATCCTCCACATTGTGTGTGACCCCCCTCGCACCTCTGTTTGCAGTGTCAGTAACTGCAGCATCAGGAGTCTCTCTGGTCACCTCTCCTTATGGCCTCCCTTATGTTTCAGTTGTAGGTGCATGGTGTATGCTAATAAATTGGCATGTGCATGTTGGTAGGAGGAAGTGCAGCTTTCCTAAGACCTATCTTTGCTGTCACTTCTGTACATATTCATTGATTTGTATGTGAGTGATGCCATTAAAAGGAATACAACTTATGTATGCACATCTAAAACCTAAAGGTGATGTTTGTAAGATCAGGGCCTTTGAGAAGAAATAGCATGTTTTTAATGCTTATAAATAATTCAATTTTCAATGAGGATTTTAAATATCAGCATCTGGAGTTTCCCAGTGTGACTTTATGCTAGAGTATCTTGGAAAGAGGGGCTTCAAAGTAGAAAAGGCAATGCTTTAATAATTAATGTAATGATGAACTTCAGTGTATTGTCTCTAGTAATCTCTTTTCTTTCTGTTGTCAGTCTGATTTATAATCAAAAAGCATACCTAAAGCTATAATATTTTCTATACTTCGAAGTGCTAATATGTTAAACTGTTCAAATGCTGTATTAGTCCTTGTTTCATCATATGCTATTGTGAAATACTCCTGAGATTAGGTGGTGTTCAGACACCACAGGTCAAGCACTATGTTAAAAGCTCAGGCCATTCTTTTTATATTACTGCAATAAAGAATATATTCATTTCATTTATATTACCACTTGGCTCTCATAAAAGGTCAGTTTCAGCTGAATGTACAATTACTTGCAAATGGCAAATCTTGTAACAAGTGATCAACAATAAAAGCTTTTCTGGGTAATGTGTCTTTAGAACTACTACCTGCCATTTCTTTTGAATGACTTGAGCATCTTGCAGTATCGCTTGGAGATCTCTGTCTTATTCCCCATGATACATGTAAGAAAACTATGCATACTAATCTCCCTTTCTGCTTAGTAAAGTAAAAATGCATAATTACATTAAAATTTCTAGTTGAAATAACAGGCTTGGTGCTTAAAACTCCATTATGGTATCAAAGTATCAGCACTCTCATTACTAGCAAAATGAAATTACTTTTTCAGTGAACTATGACTGTATGCCCCCTTTTGTACCTGGTTAATGGGTGCTATCTCCCTGGGAGGGGAACCCTCATTCTGTGGTTTTGACTGTTCATGCTACCAGGCATAATTATTTTAGCAGCTTAAATATGTGTAAAAGAATTAACACTTCTCCAGAAATACCTAAGAACAGCGTGTAAAGGTTGGTGTTTAAAGGCAGAATTGTTATTATGCTAAAGAGAGAGAATACATTAAAAGATGCAAAAGGAATCTAAAATGTGTTGCAGATGGCAAGAAAACATATGCTGGTAAAATTTGTAGCACTTTATTCCTCTGTATGTAAAAAAGGCCTAAAACCTGCTAAAACCAAGATTTGCTTTCTTCAGTACTTATTGCTCTAGAGCTCCAGCACACATCCAAAAAAATGAGCTTCCCTAATAAGAGCATTTCTAGCTCTTGTTATAGGAGGCTGTCAGAAGGACCACCAGCTCCCTCCAACGAGCTTCTTTCGGCTAACGTGACCTTTTCCTTCCAGCACAGTGAAACAGCAGCACTTTATTCTGTTGAGCGATTGTGGAACACAGAAGACACGCGGCATTTGGAGGCAGGTGCTGCCAAAGATGTGCTGGAAGAGGTTCCCTCTGACTGCACAGGTGACAGCAATTTGGGTCCTACTGTGACACACGTCCAGCAGAGCCAGTCTCTGTGGGCACAGTCAGGGGTTATGGATAGTGCTGGGAGGGCTGCTGTCCCCTCCACCCACTGTGAAACCTGAATGTTCAGGGAGAGGCTCTGCAGCACAGTCCCAGCCCTGAGATGGGCTGGCCACCTGTCCTGGTCCTGATTTTCAGGGTTGGGGACAGGAGCTGCTTTTGGTGCATCAAAAAGAAGCAGCCAGGGCTGATACTCCTAATGCAAACAGCAAATTGCTCTCCAGCTTGTCTGGCCTGTGAGGTCTGTCACCTTGTGCTTCTAATGGCCTTTTAACTGTGTCTCCAGCTGAGCAGCAGATGTAAAGGGTACCGAGCATCTCGAGCTGGTTTTTTTTCCTCCTGAAAGAAGCATTTTTACAGATGCTCGACAAACAGTGGAGCCTTGGACCTGCTCACTGACCTGTCGGGCTTAAAATAGCAGGGCAAATCTCCCAGAGTAAGTGGAAGTGTTGACTACTTTTAAAGGATGCTGGGTAGTGGCATTAAATAAGGTATGCTTACAGAATAACACATAGTATCTCTGTGCGTGTGTGCGTGTGTGTGCATGCAGGGGTAAAGTTATGGCTTTTACCTGGAGTGGCTTCAAAGTCACATTTAAGGACTGAAGGAGCTAGAGAAGTTGCACTTTACCAGAACAGGTGCTTGCAAACCAGGCTGAAACTTTGTTTTATGGGCCCCATCTGACCAACACATGTGCGAACACACATGAATGCAAACATATGCACAATAATAAACTACACAGGGCTCACTTCATATATGTCAGAAAGATCAAAGGCTAAGTCAACCATGCTAGTCCTAGTCCTACTGTTTGGGAAGTCCAATTAGTTCAAGCTTGATGCCTGACTAAGCAGTAGGTCGTATAACCTGCCATGTAAGTCAAAAGCTAGACTTCTGTGTTGCCAGAAACAGTTTCTTTGCCAGTCTGTGCAGCTCTTGACGTGCCTATAATGGTAGCAACATATTTCTTTGATGTTTTTAGCCCTGTCCCTCTGGCTCATGTGTTGAGTTTCTAGCATACTAGAGACTGCAGGAACACCTTTCTGGCATTTATATGAGTCTGCCTTCCTTGGAGGGAAGTCAGTGCATGGGGTGAGGCTTTCATACATCTCGGTATCAGACTGTAGTATGGGATAGTGGGAGGATGTATGTGGATACTGCTGTGGCTGGAAAACTATGGAGGTATGTGGAAGTACTCCAGACCTGGCAAAATACAGTCTGTAAATGCCTCACTATGGTTCTCATGTCAAATGCCTGTGGATGGCTTTTGAGTTATGGTTGGTATCCCTTACAACCTTGTGACAGTGGTGACTGATGGCCACATGGCCAAGGAGGCTCTTGTCAGATTCTGTGTACATTTCTTGTAAGTTCTTTTCAGTTCAGGATTCAGGTTTCCCGTCTTCAGGAAATGTTTCTCTGTGATGCTGACCTGAACTAGAAAACTGACCTGATAGCTAATCCACGAAAAACGATCTTGAAGTTGCTCAAGATGGTATGTGGGAATGTGTACCTGAAGTCACAATCCGATGGTGCTCACAGTCCGATGGTGTTTTTCAGGTAGATTAGATGTCTTACAATTCTGTTGAAACTGCTAGAGAAAGATTGTCCCTCTTTTCTTATGTGTCACTGAAACACAGTGTGGCAGTAGTATAGTGTTCTTAGCAGTATAGTTGAGAAGAAACTATTAGCAGCTGAACATTCTTGGTTATTGTCCCCACTTCTGTGCCTGGCTTTCTAACTGCATCACCAAAATTTTACAAGCCATACTAGCAAAGTTGTCTGTTCTCCAAAACTGAAGGAGCTGAACACTTGTCTGGGATGAGGAAGTGTACTGAGAGGGCTTTACTACCTTAGGGAAACTCTTGTTTGTTACTGTGTCAGTGTGTGATAGATAATGGGGTCAGTTTAGTGGGTGTCTGCTGATTTTATGGCACGTTGAATTTGCGGCTTAAGAGGCAAATGGATGAGGTTGTTAGACCTCATGTTTATATACTGCTATTTATTGCTGTTTTCATGTTCCAAATCTGTTCTACACCCGAGGGTGCCCATTCCCAACTCTGTGCACCTTTGATGTTACAGTTGTGCTCACAGTAGCACTGAAATAGAGATTGTTAAAAGCAGTGGCAAAATGCTTCTTTGTGTGTCCTAAGTATCCAGTTGTCAGCCATCAGACTTCAGATGTTGAACAATTTCTGAGTGCCCTCCATTTCTTAGTACCCTTGTTTTTAAATGAGTGCTTTTCCTTAAGAAGCTTAAACAATGCAGTGACAAATCAAAGGCAAGGGCTGATGTGTCCCGTGTCCAGTGGCTCAACCTGATCTGTTTTCTATCTTTTCTCTTAAACTGATTTAGTGTTTCACGGAGAAAGGAGCTGTAAATACAAACAGCGACTTCATCTTCTTTAGTTACACAGAATTGATTCACAGCATAAACACAAAATATAAATATTTCATTTTCTGATACTAGCTTTTGGCTTTGGCTTTACAACTTTAACATATAAGTTAATAGTGCATATGAGCAATTTAGACTCCTTGGATAAGAATATCTATATATCATTTAATCTGGCAGCACTATCTCTGTTGTAGACAAATATGGAAAATACCTCTTGAACAGTTTCTCACTCAGGCCATTTCCCCTTTAACCAGTTAGAGTCATTGCAAGTTACAGTATTCTTATCTGGTTCAAACTTTGCATAGCATGCATGTATTTAAAACTGTTTCAAAAATTTGATGCCAAAGCTGACTCACAGTAAAACCTTCCTTAATAAAATAGTTGTTATTTTGTGAAGTAGTGAAGTAGTCTATCCTTGGCTAGTAGTCCTGTTGCAAAATAAAGCAGGGAGGACAGATAATGCAAATCAAAATTGCAAAGTAAGTCGTGTTGGCTCAACAGAGATTTAGGTGGTTTTGAGCAGAAAATCAAAATCTAATTTAAAAATGAAGGTATTTAAAAGAATGGCACAGGGGACATTTATTTATTGAATTGGTGACAAGCAGGAGCAATATTCCTTGACCACTGCTATTCCAAGAGATGGTCTTTGTGCTGACTGTGGCCTGGCAATGAGCACTGTTAGTGGAATACCTGGAACATAACTAAAATGCACTGATTAAATAGAAAAACCTGTCTTTGCCATGTAGCATGGCTGATGAAGTGGAAGGACTCCCAGAAAGGACTTCCTGAAACTGAATGCCGAAACAGTGATTAGCTTGTTCTTAAAGCTGATCTTCAGAAGTCTTGTGCTGTTCTTTGAATGAGAACTCCAAAGCCTCTTTCTTTCTTTAACTACTGAGGCAGCATACTAAAAGCCATGCATGAATTGATTGTAGTCAGATTGGCTCTGAGGCACGTGCATGCTTCTGTTACTAGTTTTTTGAGTTAAAGACCCCCCCCAACCTGATTTTTTGCCTGTCTCCATTGAATGCAGCCAATGGAGAAATTTGATTGAGAATTAATTGCAGGGGGTTTTTTTTACGAAAGTAAGTAGAGTAGTAAATCAGAATTCAAAATTGCAATTTAATTGTGAGAAGCACTGAAGAAATGCAAAGAAGGAACAGTCCTATCTGCAAAGAGGTTCCATTTTACATTTATGCCAGTGTTTCTTTATGAGACTTACAAAATCATAATGTCATAGTTATGGGCATACTGTTTAAGCCTTTCTCTGTTACATAAACATCAATTGTAATACAAATAAATCTGCAGCTTAATTTTTTAGTTGTCCTTCTAAAAGATGCCAGCTTCATATCCTGGTGAGATTCAACAGTAATTGATGGATGGTTTGTGGATGCATCTTTGTACCTTGTTAATTAGTAATTTAGAGTCTGAGTTTGCTTTTTAAAGCAGCTCCAGCTGGACACTGTAAATCATTGTCTAGAGCACAGTCTATGCTCGGTACAGAAACTGGCCAAACCACAAACTCTTTCCACCTCGCATATCAAAATCTGGTTGCTGGCGAATACTTAAACACATAAATACAGATCATTGCTGAAGTAAAGCTTTTCCGTATCTGATCAACATTTTTAAATTGCTCCTTTCACAGTCTGCCCAACAGGCTAATAATGCTGTCTCTTCAACCTAGAGGAATGCATGGACGTATTATGTCCACAGTGCGTGGACATACGTATGTACATTCATAAACCTGTGTACCCAAACAGCTCCTTACCTTCAAAAAGTCTGCTGAGATTGTATCACATTCTGAGGTACATTGTAACATTGTGGATAATAAGTGGATTATAAATTTGTATTATAAGTGAGGTCCAATCGTCTTTTTAAGAGTTGCATAGTTTTCCTGTCATTGTTCGTCTTTTTCTTCTTTGAGTACTCTAATTTCCATTTTCCAGTGATAGGATGGTCA
Organism: Lycocorax pyrrhopterus obiensis; assembly: GCA_014706295.1. Lineage (NCBI taxonomy): Eukaryota > Metazoa > Chordata > Aves > Passeriformes > Paradisaeidae > Lycocorax > Lycocorax pyrrhopterus. The sequence goes on along the minus strand of JACSVZ010000001.1, from coordinate 42,715,111 downwards.
CTGCCATTACCTCCATGCCTAATGGACCTCCAGCTAAATCTGGTTTTCACCAAAGAGGAAACGTTACAGAAGTCCCCTGTCCTTTTCAACTGCAAGAAGAGCAAAAATCCAACTGAAGATGAAGCAAATTCTATACTTAAGAATGGATTCATCCCGATTTTATTCTGTAATGCCAAACAAATCTGATAGCAGTCCATAAACTTCATTTGGGTTAAAGAATCATGTGTCACTTTGCTATTGATTTATATACCTTTAGGTTATTTTTTATAGTCCTTTCACCCTCGTTATTACATTTATTGTACAGCACAGATAATAAACCTTTCTAGAAAGACTAATGGCATTGAAAATTTAGGATCATCATCCTAATTTTAATGGCTGATACCTAAGTGCCCATCTTTTTGTTCCGTTCTGTGGCTTGCCTGATGTTCAGAGCCGATCAACCTGTTGCATCCAGTGACTGTTCAGATGAGTCACGTGGAAGGGACTGAAGTAGCACAATAAAACTTCTCAAAATGGAATTTAAGGGTATACATTTGTGTTAATCCAATATAGAGATATGGAGGTAAAATCTTAATTAGTTAAAATGGGCAAATATGAGATGAGCTGTTTAAAATTTTCAACAATAAGCATCTTGGGAAGTTGATACTAAGAGCTAGCAGCCACATTTTCTGATTAATACATATTTGTATTTTTGACACGCTCATATGAAAGGCAAATTTGTAAACATTACTAATATTTATTCCACAAATATTTGTCTCATTTTATTTCACCATGCTGCAGTCTGCAAGTGCAAATCATTGGAACCCTCTGGAGCAAAGGAACTTACCAAGTTGTGTTAGATATAACAGGAACACAATATTCAAACAAATTTTTGTGGAAAAAGTGTCTTGGTCGATCTAATTTTACAAGTGAGCTGCAGGCATGTCTTTCAATAGTGAGGAGTTAATTTGCAAAGGCAAGTTATAGAATATATTCTGAACATTTTCTCAGTTCCTTACGGGGAACTTCTCTCTTCTAAATCATTCTTTTCCATTCTGTCCAGAACACTTCTTGTTTATGCTACACAGACACATACATACATCCCCATTTCAAAATAAGAAAAAAATAACAGGTAATTCAGTTTTTAATGTTACTTGTCATTTTGCTGGAATTTTGCTGGAATACTTATTGCTTCCACAAAGAATTAGGCCATCACTGTTTTTACCGATACAGTCCCTTATTTTAGGCAGCTTCCTGCCTTGCAAGATAGTTTTTCATACAGGTGCTTAAGGCTACAGGATACAATGCATGAGGGAAGTTAGTCAGAACAACTGAGTGATCAGCCAGGGAATGTGATGTAGGAGAAAAACCCTGTGCGTGATGCTTGCTGATGAGTGAGAGAGTTGAGTCCTCACTCCACCTTTTGAGAGAACATCTTCAAGGCCCTTTTTTGGAGGGATGTATGTGATCTTTCCTTTTGAAGCAATTCCACTGTGCATAAATAGTATTGCATAGTGACAAGAAATAACGGGAGAGTGGAGAGGGACATTTTTCAAGGGCATGTAGTGATAGGACAAAGGGGAATGGCTTTAAGGTGAAAGAGGATAGGTTTAGATTAGATATTAGGAAGAAATTCCTTACTGTGAAGGTGGTGAGGCACTGAAAAAGCTTGCCCAGGAGAGTTATGTATGCCCCATTCCTGGAAGTGTTCATGGCCAGGCTGTATGGAACTTTGAAGAACCTGGTTTAGTTAAAGGTGTCCCTACCCATGGCAGGGGGCTTGGAACTAGGTAATTTTCAAGATCCCTTTCAACCCAAATAATTCCATGATTCTATGATTCTGTGTTCATTGAGCTAGAGAGGATGTTTTGTTTTGTGCTTGTTTTTTAGCACATCAGGGTTAACTATTGGAAGTGCGCATGATTATTGTTGAAGTTGAGTTTTGGGTAGGCTGTAGTTCCAAAAATGGTTTGATCGTTCCTCAGACACGTGCATGAAACAGAAAGCATTCTTGGAAGATGTTTTTATTTTCCTGTTAGTTGGAGTGGGTGGTGGTGCAGAACAGTTCCTTATATACCCTGCTAAGGGGTTTAACATTTTGTGGTTTATAAATATATATATTTTAAGAATAATACTATTTTAAGAATGATACAGTAAAAAGAAACAAAAATATCCCACAGAGAGTCAGCAGCAGAAATCTTGGTGTTGTCTGCTGAAGATGAAGCTATTCTCCTAAGGTGTTCCACTAAGGTTAAGGAACAAGAGAGAGGTCTTGAACATCCCTTGGGTTCTGTCTGTTACCACTACAAGTTTTATTTGCTTTATGAGCCTAGATAGAAACCCGGCACTGGGAATAGTAACAGCTTCAAAACTTTTTCCTGGGGAAATTGTTTGACTTTAGAAGCACCTTAGAAGTTTGCAAAGGTATTGCTGGCCAACAGGCACAAAATAATTTGATATAAAATTGAGCTCTAGGTTGCTGTTGGAAACCACCAAGATAATGAGTCAGTTTTAGAAAAAAACAAGTTCATTATTTTTTAATTGGGCTGCTCATCAAAAATGCAAGAGGTGTTCCAAATATCACGAAGTTTAAGGAAATTAAGTTCTGATGAATTCCATACACATAACATGATGAATCTACCGATTATACACTGCTGACCCTCACAAGTGAGTTCTTCCTCCTTTTCAATCGTCTTCTCAGGTGAAAAACAACACAAGCATCAATTTAAGCAGTATATAAATGCAAACTGAAGTAAGTACTTAAAATGAAACTTTAACAAGACCAAAAGCATTTTGGCAAGATTATTTCAGGGAACAGCTAAAATAAATGAGAACAGCTTTCCTTTGTGATTAACACCATTATATTCTCATTCATTTAGGACATTATATTAATTCAGGATATTATATTCATTCAAGACTTACACAGCAATTTTCAGAGGAGCTGTGTCACAACAAAATGAGAAAAGCAATAAAAGACAGAACTAATAATACATTTGATATTGAGAGAAAGCAGGATGCAGAGTGGGCAGGGAAAATTGGGGCATATCTACATTCAGCTTGCTGCAGAACTCTGATGTAGGAAGATGTAGGAACTAAAGAAGCATTTCTTGTGCAGTTACATAGACATAACCGTGACAGAGGAGGTGGATATTTGGTGGAATGCTGATGAGTGGACTTACAAGGCTTTCTGAGATTGGTTTTTTGCTTTCACTTTCAGTATAAATTCTCTCCTTGTTGCCATCAATCCCAAAAAATAAAACCAGGATCAAAACTCCCTTTCTAAGAATTTTGTAGTCATTTGATAAGGGCTTAATACTGAACTCAAAAGTGAGTGTGACACTATCTATCTTATCTGACTGTGAGTGACTAACAACTGCAGCAGTCTTGTGTGACGTCTTCTGAAAGTCCCTCCCCTTAGTATCTTGCCTTTCTCTTCCTTTGGCCCTTCCCTGAACAACCCCTAGGTTTTCAGCATCTCCACAGCCCCCCTTAGCACATCTCAAAAAGCTTGATACAGTCTCAAAATGCTCTTGCCTCTGCACCCATCCCATCAGCAGTCCTTTACCTCTGTACACAATTACCCTGTTCCATGTGCACAGCATACTGGGTGGAGAGTTTCTTTCTTTGACTTCTTTTTTTGTTTTATATCGGATATGACAATCTCACCAAGAAATCATTCTCCTTGGGTACTCATGAGTAGCTGACTCAGTGTCCTCTAGTTTTCACTGACTAGGTTACTAGAATTCTTCCACCTTTATTGTTTCTTTGGTCCTTGCCAGGAGTTAGTATTTAATTTGTGTTGCCTTTATTATAAAGATAACCTGACAATAAATTTCCAGCAGCTTCACTCCATGCCACTTTTTTCCCAGTTGCTTGATCTTTTTGGTGTTTCTTTTTGGTGTATGTCCATGTCCTGGCCCTGCTCCCACTCCTCTCCCTTCCCCTCCTGCTTTTTAAAAATTGCTCTTAGTATTTTGCTTCTGCAACTTCAGAGAGTAGTTTTATCTGCCAGTTACTCAAAAGAAGATATCATTTAGTGTGGTCTTCTTATATTTATGATTTAGCCTCCTTTCAGTGCATTTTCTGTCAGCCTTTTTTTGGAGCACTTTCTTACTAAAGCCTGTCAAAACGGTTTGATTTTAGAAGGGCCAAGACTTCTTTGTTTGCCCAGAATTTTATTTCCTGAACTATTTATTTTGGAAGATTATTTTCTTAAAAGTTAAACCATATGTAAGAAACTTCTGGGGATATGGAGAGGAGTCCAGTCAGTTCAGTCTTTGAGAAGGAACAATGCACTGGGGAACAAAAGCATGAGGCACACAAATTTGCTTCTGCAGAGCTATGTAAAAATAGAGGAACACGGGCTGAGTTTAGCAATATCTGCTGGAAAAAAAAGACGCAGTAACTAAAGTAATGTTTTGTAATTTTAGTGTGTGTTAATGCAGCAATTTTGCTTAAATTTGGACAGTATAAGAATTTTGTTTAAAAACGCTTAATTTTACAACCCATCTGTAATTAATATTTTATTCTTAGACCGTGAAATTTAAACACAGTGGAGTTCCTGTCCTTTTTAAAAAGGGAAAACCACTAGCTGTCCATCCACATTCCTGCCACAGCGGAGGCCCCAGAGTTTTCTGCTAAAATTCTCATATACTCAAAAGAACTGCAGAGGCATCCTTTGTGAGCCAGCAGATGAGGCATCTCTGGGAGGGCTTCAGGTAGGAGATGGCAACAGCTTCTCAGTGGTCCCCTCACTCTGCTGTGAGGTGAGTCATTAAAAAATCATGGAATGTTTTGTGTTTGAAGGCACCATAAAAATAATCTGGTTCCAGCCCACCCCTCATGGGCTGGAACACTTTCCACTAGACCAGGTTGCTCAGAGCCCAAACTAAACTGGCCTTGAACAGTTCGAGGGACGGGACAGTCACAGCTTCTCTGGACATCCTGTTCCAGTGTCTCACCACACTGTTCCAGTATCTCACCATCCTCACAGTGAGGAATGTCTTCCTAATAACCCTCTTTCAGTTTAAAGCCATTCCCGCCTTGTCCTATCGCTACATGTCCTCGTTAAAAGTCCCTCTCCAGCTCTTCTGTAGGCCCTCTTTAGGTACTGGAAGGCTGCTGTGAGTTTTCCAGGAAGCCTTCTCTTCTCCAGACTGAACAACCCCAACTCTCTCAGCCTGCCTTTCTAGGAGAGGTGCTCCAGGCCTGTGATCCGTGGCCATCCTCTGGACTTGCCCCAGCAAATCCATGTCTTTCTTATGAGTCACTCCTGTAATGAGCTTCCCTGGCATCTTGAGTCCAGATGGCTGCACTCCAGGCCCCAGTGCCCTGCAGCCCACCTACAAATGATGTGGTGTGGCCCAGGTGGGTCAGGATGCCCTACCTGACCTGACTTACATTGAGTAGCAGCACCTCCGGCTCTATGAAGTACTGTAGTACTGTGTGAAGTAGAAGAAAGTATTGGATTGGTTTGGATTTGGGTAGGACATGACTTCAAGTAAAGATGTTAGGAATGAGAGGTTTATTACGTTTTTTCTTCCCCACTTTTGGAGGAGGGAGGAATATTAATAGCAAACAGCAGTACAGATGTATTTTTGCTTCTCAGTCATCAGCACTTTGGGAAGAATACAGGCAAAGGACAAAACAAGAAAAAAGCAGCCACAAGATAGAAGTGGCGGGATGTGCTGAAAAGCACTGCCTTTGCCATTTTGCTATAGTCAGAAAAGTCAAAATCCACATCAGAGTACAGGAATGAAAAATGACAGTCTCCTAGACTGAAGCCTGACAAAATTGCAGTGAAAATAAGCTAGCTCCAAGCAAAGCACTGCTTATCTACCATTTACCATGATGTTGACTCTTAAGATGAAAAGTGTGATACTGTATTTGGGGAGTGGAAAATTAATTTTTTTCATTAGCATGGTAATTTTTAATGTCATTATTTCATAATTACTCCACAAATTTTGGAGTAGAGACATCTAGCATTGCCAGTAGCTTTTTCATCTTACGGAATAGCTCTGAAAAGGAATCAACATAATGAAATCCAAATACAAAATTAATATGAAATTGCCAAAGATTTGGCTTTTTTGCATGTTTCGTTTTGATTTAAACAGATACACAGGCTTTGAGAAAAAGCTTTTTTTTTTTTTAATTAAAAAAAAATAATAAAAAAGGTACAGTTTCAGAATAATGCATGGAATAAGTTTTTGCTACCTAAAAGTGTGGAACACCAGAGGCAAATGCAACTTCAGTCTAAATCAGGACTGTGGAAGCACATAGTGTGTGGCACCATAGGGCTAACTGATATATTTACTGCTGCTCTAATCTCCTTCACTGGCCTGCATATGGCCAACAGGCACAAACTTTGTTTGTGGACTTTTTTTATGTTAACTGTGCTTTTAGTAGCGGTGAATGAATCCAAAATTAGGAAAGGAATACCAAAACAGTTTTTTAGACAGTGTAAATAAAATGTAATTTAACATGGTAGCATACTGTGATTATAACCTGATGTGAAAAGTATTATATCAGCAAAATTATTCTTACTTTATATTTTGGGGTTAACATTAAATAGTGATAAGGACTCAAGGACTGAAATTGTGAAATATAAATTTTTCATGATCCTGTAAATAGTGATGGTACTCCTTGCCATGCTTTTACCTGTGACTAATTTGCCTTTATAATCATGATATAAAAACATCACATGGTCAAGATACAGCTATTTTAGTAACTCAGGTAGGCAGAACAGCATGGAGTTTTGTTCTTTGGCATCGTGCTGTTGAGCAAGGAAATAGTTTATTTAAAAATGAAGAATCCGCTTACTCATTCCTTGCAGAAAGTTGGTAGTTACCACTGATGCAGATTCTGGACAGAAATGATACAAATACACTTAATGAACCAGATATTGTGATGGCTTTTGCTTAAAACTTGTTTCTTACACTATAATTCATGAGCAGATATTGGTAGAAAAAGCTTTACTTTGAACATAACCAGAGCTGGAAAAAAAACCAGGAGAGAGAAGTCTGTGAACTGGACGGAGATGTTGGTTTGATAAAACCAGAGATTACTTTGTGATTCTGTATGATGCTAGGGACAAGTAAAAGAAATGGATCCAAAAAGAAATGTACTTGAAAGCCCATTGGCAATAGGATCAAAAGGAAAGCAAATGGGAAATAAAGAGGAGGGTGAGGGAGAAGAGGCGCTCCATAACAATGTGCAGCAGCCTGTGGAGGGAAGTGGAGGTGAAGGAAGTGTCATGTCGTAGCTTCCCTTCAGATGTGAGTCTTTAATCTTTTTTTGCATTTTTTGCACATGAATTCTGTAGAATTTTATTTGCTTTCAAAATCTCATCAGGCACAAGTGCTTGTTGGAGTATTTCTGACAATATTCCTAGTGTTTGAACTTCATAGTTGTCATTAGTTCTTTCAACAAATATTCCATGCTGTTGCTTTGATTTTCATAATTAGTCACTCTCAATCAAGTACATTTCTCAAGGACTGAAACTGTGAAATATAAATTCTTCATGATCCCATAATGAAAAGGCAGTTTTAAAGGTTCTGATTCTCAATATATGCTCCAGCTAAGAAAAGAATGTGACTATGTGAAAAAGAACAAAGAGTCATGCTCCAAAATACTTCCATTTAAGGATAGGTTAGGGAATTTCTTTTATACCTTCTTAAGGTATTAAGATGCCAGTCAGTGCCCAAATACTTGAAAAACTTGGAATTGATTTATGAAAGATAGAAGTCTGTATCTTATTTGTGAGGTGCATATCTATCTATCTATCTATCTATCTATCTATCTATCTATCTATCAAGAGGTGATTAAAGCAAAGCTGTTCATTTGCTGGCATTTGTGAAACAGTATTTTTTTTACTATATGTGTGACATCAGGGGGTCTCAGCGTAGGAAGTGATGTGTGATTCTAGCAAACAGAAAAGCAAGCAAAGTGAAAGGTATTGTTCTACCCAGAAGTGAAGGCTGTATTGCAAGTGTTTTATTGTGTGCAAATCCAGTAATACACTTATACAGGAGCTATGAATATGCAGACCTCCAAAAGGTCTTAGAAGGATTTTGTGAAGAATTTAGATAGTAAAATCTTAGAGGGCAATTTGAGTCAGTGTCTTCTTAGGAACCCCAAGACCTCTGTAAAAACCCCATTAAAAAACAGCTCCCCTGCCCCAGGCAGTTGTATTGGCTGTTTTGGGGCAGAAACTTCAACTTGATAGCCATGAGAGAGGAGTGCTATTCTCCTGTGTACGTTCATCACCCAAAAAAAGTGTTTGGCATTTTGAATCCAGCTGGATTTAGGCATCTGCTTAATCAGGTTTGTGAGCTTGGTATTCTGGTGTATAGATACCTTGCAGTTTCCCTTGGAAATACATAGATTTCCATAGTCTTTATGTTTTCTTTTTTTCTTGTTATAGTACATGACAAGAAAATAGAAAATATGTGTCCTTTTTTTTTTCTGTTGTATTTACTTGTAGTAAATGGAGAAGGGAAGACTGCTAATTAAGATGTTCTACATCATTCCCTGGAAGCATTCAGGGAACATACCTGCATTAGCATTTCGGTATGAATTAGGAATGGGCTTTGGAAGTAAAGCTCCCCATTGTCTGTCCTTGGATTCACATTATAAAGTGGTCTTGGAGAACACAAGATTGACTTTTTTGGGGATAACCAGGCAATGTGCTCCAACCATTTCCAGATAATCAAATTCCCAGGCCTAGATCAAAATAAATCCAAACCCTTTAATAAGTATAGTGTGGATGTCGGTTTCTCATCAGCCATGCATTACCCTAAGGAGTTGCTTCTATTGAACTGTACTGCTTGCTGCTGTAGGTGCAAGCATGAATTTCTTCAAAGCTTTCTCTCTTTTAGCTACAGGGTGAGTCTGGGTCCTCAGCAGAGGAAGTCAGACTCACTCTGCTGCAGGAAGGTGCCTAAATTTGAGGCACTGAAAGCTCATGTTACCTGTCTAAAAGTAGGTGATAAAAATACTGTTCATAGTGTTTATATCATAAAATGGAGCAAGGCAGTGCAGGCAGCAGCTGTGCATCACTTTTTACTTCAGTCCCCTCCAGTGAGTTATTCTCCCTTGGGCAGGATGTGATGGGGATTGCACCCCATCTGTGCTAATCGAGCTCTTGACTCTTTGTTGTTTTAGACAGACATGATAATAGTACAAAAAAACGAAACAATAGAAAATAGGCAAAACCCTCTTTTTTTTTTTTTTTCGGAACACACCCTTCTCCACACTTGCATTCAGCTGTTTGTAATCACTACGCTAGTGCAAAACAAATACTTTGATCTGGTACTAGGACTACTAAATAAACCATCTGAATTGTTACTAGCTTTGACTCCTGTTTTCTAGCATGTTCTCTCAAAAGTTGTTTGGTAAATCTTGTCTTACTGTCAATTTAGATATTGTTTCTCCCTCCCAGAAGACACAGACCTCTCAGTTCATTCAAAGAATACTTTGTGAGTACATGTTTCTCATGTCAAGGCCATAATAAATCAAGTATGGAATGGTGCAGACTTCAGTGATGTACTTTTCTATAACTTTCTGATTCTCACAGTGTTTGTAGCATACATTTCTGCTTAAAACACTGAAAAATACTAGCTCATAGCTAAGATCAAGGAAAAAACAAAAAGACAATATGCTAGCGTACTATCAGAAAGTTAGAATTGTAACATCAAACATTAAAAATCTAGATAATTATGGTTGTTGCAGGAGCTTTGTTTGGCTCCCTTGTACCTATGAGTAAAGGTAGTCCTAGACATACACTCATGTACAAATTCTCATACATGATCACTTATTGTACTTAGACAATGAATTATTTTCTCCCTCTTACACTAGATCTTATTCAAATTCTGTTCTGAAGGTAAGATGTAAATATTCTCAGAGCCTCTTTTCTTACAATGACTATATTTGGAAACTTAATTAGATCCTTTTATTTTCACAATTTGTCCTGAGATATTATTTTCTTTTTACATGTAAGAAAGAAATACATCTTTAAAGATTCAGATGCTCAGCTTGTGTTGTAAAAGTACTTAGCACTTTGTATTTTCAGAGCATCACTAGCACTGGCTTTAGCTGCAGTCTCTAAGCAGATCTTCTGTATAACAGGCTCTATTATGTCTGTTTTTGGACACCAGAAAGTGATTAATGTAAATGGAGAATCATTTGTGAAAGTCTGGCTGAGATACAGGAACCTATAGGAAGAAGAATGCTACCAAGCAGTTCTTCATGGAAATGCTCTTGCCATGATACTCATGAGATTATCCTTTCTCTATCTGCAACTCCCGTCTCCATTCACTAAGCACTTGCCAAGTTTGGCAAAAAAAAAGGTTTTTGTCCTACAGACTGAATACCACCCAATCTTGCTCACACTAAACCTCCTTTAGTCCTATACCATTCACCAGTGTGATGCAAATTCATGCAGGGCAGTAGGTATTATTTTATTGTATGAATGTTGCCCTTCCTAACTTTTTCATGATCTTTGAACAAGACTCCTTAGATGCGTATAAAAGTTACGGTGCAGATGCCTGAATTTAGACTTTCTTGTTGCCATGTCATCTTTTTGTATAAAATTCACTCTACATCTGTTTCCCTGTGGTCTTCGTTCTGCCCAAAACACATCTTGGTTCATTTAAAAAAAAGTCCTTTATGGACCTTTTGTACTTGGATGAATTTTCCTGGTATTCATATAGTAGTAGCTTAATGGCATTGCATTAAAAAGGGCAGGGAATATGATGGCATTCATTGAAAAATGTGAGCTGAGATGCACACTTCAGTGTTCTGTGACTCTGACTGGTTGATAAGATTGGAGGATGTGCTTCAAATGATAGCCAGAGCAGCACCACTGCATACACTATGGCACTCCTGCCCTAGTAAGGTTAGGAGGAACCCTAGAAGGACATTTACAGGAAAAAAAACCAAACACCTGGTGTAGATTTTGATTCTCTTGAGCATCTGACTTGGATTCAGGTCTGTATATGCCCAAAGAGGATGGTTTGGGATTAGACTCACTGGTCCTCTTCTTCATGAAGTCTGTTCTGCTGCAAGACTGTTTGTCACTGAGGGCCCAAGAGACAAATAATGTGAACACAGAGTTTGCATGTGGGAGTGAACTTGCCAGCAGAAAGACAGGGAAGGCACAGTTGAAAAACGAATGTTTGGTTTATGTCTGAGCTCTTCCAGAGAGGGGGAAACCACAGTTTGTTCAGATCAAGTGGCAGCTGCTGAAGTACTGCTTTAAGTGTATTGAAGTGCCAGGTTCATATGGGACGCAGACTTATTTTAAACACTCCACAAAAATGAGAACAGTTCTTCAGAGTTGAAAGCTAAAGCATTCATTTATTTCAAATGTTTCTCTTGGAACGATTTAGTAGACTAGACTCTTTGCTTACTATTGAGTAGTTTATTATTGTTTCTGTTTCCTTCTGAGGGTTGCCTTGGATATTGTACTGCAAAGTTCAGAACTTCCCTGAAAATTCCGAGAGAGAGAGAAGCCTGGCTTATCTCCTTCTCCTTGCTGTTTAGTGAGGTTACAGCTATGATTGAATTACATGAGATGAGCAATTGGCAAGGTTTAGGAGACATACCAAATCGTGATCCCCCTCATCTAATGCCTTTGACTTAGTACAAAACTCTCGTGTATTACTGATTACCACTTTTCCCATTACTGCTTAAGAAGCTTTTTTCCTATTATTTTTTCAGCCTTGAGAAGTTTTTGTTTTCAGCGTTCTCGGGAACATTTTTCATTATACTGAAGTTCGCAGCATGTAATGCAGCTTCGATCCATAGTACCATGACCTTGCACCAGCCAACAATGTGGTGTCAGTAACTGGTGTCACTCATTGGCAACAGATGCTCCTCCTTCACCATAGTTTTACCTGTCTCCACAGAAACTGATAGCTCAGATGGATTTCCCAGAAGCACAGCTTTCTTGTTGAAGGCTTAATTTCAAATTATAATTCTGAAATGTGTGCGCTGCCCACATCTAATTCCATTTATGCCTTCCCTGAGTGCTGAAAAAATTTCATCTTCTCTCTTCTCCCTCCCCTGTCTTCTGACATAATTGTAGTAGCTGTTGCCCCAGTAGATTTCAAGGAGCATACTAGAGGCAAAAACCCAAGCAAACAAACAGAGCAAAACAAAATAAAAAACCACCCTAATATGTTTTTCCCCTTTAGCTTCCATCCTTAATCCCTATAATAATATAAAACTGAATATAGGCAGAAACATCCTGAAAAGGCAGAACTAAATCAGAACTAGATGGTTTACTCTAAGACATGCATACAGCAGACAGTATTCCTAAAATAAACTATACATCTATCTGTTTTGGTTTTTTTTTTTAATTCAAGTTTCTTAACCTATTTAATCTTTTCAAAGATGAAGTTAACTCATTGTGGTCTTCTCTGTACCTTTGCTAAGTATACTATCCTGTTGACAGTGCAGATGTTGTGCATTGTAAGGTTACATGGTAAATAATTTTCTCTTTTGGTCTTGTTTCTTGTTGCTTAATAATTCCTAAAATTGCATTTTGTTTTTAACAGCTACTGGGCATGAAGAACAGTAGTCAAAGGGTTTAAATCGACTATTAATACTAATGAAAGTTACAGCAGTCCATGACTGTCCGTGGTTAGGGCTCTCCTTTCTTGCCTTGCATATGCAGTACTCTGCAAGTAACTACTTTGAATTTCATCTGTCATTTCTTTGCCAAGTGATTGAGTATTGTGAGATCCTCGTACGACTCTTCAAAGGCAGTTTTATTTACTCCTGTTCTGGTTAATTCTTTACCATCACACTTTCTCTTCACCTAACCATTCTCATTTCTCAGATGCTAAAAAAGAAAGTTCAGTGTCATGAGACCTGGAAGAAGTCGATGGGAATGCTTCCTTCTCTGTTGTGAATACTGACCATTTTATTTCTAAAATGCTTCCTGTCTGCTAGCCAGTTACCAAGCCAGAAGACACACTTGTCTCTCCTCCCACGATAGTCAGGTCTAAGGCTCTTTTAAATACGTTATCTGAAAGAAGGATTTTGGAAATTCAACTGCTTTTTGCAAATCAGTTGCATCTTATACACACTTTATTTACTCTTTCAGAGAAGTAGTAATTTGCAAGACAGGACTTACTATCATGCATTCAACACTTTTATGTTCATTTGGTTAATCAGGCAAACTTCTGTTGATACATCTGATACAGAGGTTGGGATTCCTCTTTTGGTGTTTATTAAATTCTGAGGGAGATTAAAAAGCCACCTCTCTTAGATCTGCAGCCCTTCTCTGACACAGAGCTTGATTTTACTGACTAAAACAGTTGTATTATGTGCTTTCACATGTTCTAGACTAGTTTGAAGTGCAGTACAAGTTACAGGAGAGAGAGAATCAGAGACATTTGAAGAATTAGGAAACCACTGTTTTGTGGACTTGCTGAGCATTACCAGAGGTCTCATTCTTCATTCAGAGGCATCTTATGTCAAACAGGAAGCTGGACTCGTCCTAATCATGATTAGGCATAAGCAATACAAATCTTTACAGAAAAGCCAGAACCGTGCACTAATCGCCATGAAAAATAAACATTGTTTTTAGAAGACCGATGGGAAGGATTTGTTGTACCTACATGAGTTAGCACGAGAGTAGTAAGTGAAATTGCCACCCTGTGTTCCAAGCATATTCAAAGAAAAGCTTTTTTCTTAGAATTGCCAATATTAAGTTTAGTCTTAGGGTTGCTTCTTTTATTTCAAACTGGAAAAGTTAAGAACTTGGAACATTATTCTTGCAGACCCATGAAGATCAGAGTGAGCTTTCCAGAGATACCACTGTAAGGAGGTCCGTTTGTCTAGACAAGTATGGCCACAGTCTTCAAACAAACATCTTTTTTGAAGCTAGAAGCATTTGCCAAAAAAATGCAGGATCACATTATTAATTCAGATGAATACTTGTTATAACTAATCTGACATTCATTTAAAAGTAAATCCAAATAGCATTTTTCCTTTCAGGTAAGCATCAGAACTTTTGTAACAGCACTATCAATCTGACACAGGGAAGTCATGACTTCTATTTGGAGATCAATGGGAGTGAATACACGGCTATCAGTACAGCTATTTACTGTTCCTGCTATTGGTCAAACCAAGTAGAGGAAAATAGAAATTGTATATTATATATAAAGTTTGTTTTGAATTTCCATACTAGAGTAAGAACCTGCTTTCCAAGCAAGATAAATCTTTCCAAGCTCATAACTGTGAAAAATTGCACCACGGTTGATTTATGGACCTTAGTGTGATGGAAGGTAGAAGTGTATAACTGTGCTTACTTGGAGATTTCCTTTCTTCAGCAACAAAAGTCCTCAGATCAGAATATTCTAGAAATGCTGTGTAGAAATACATAGATTTATGTTCTGAAGTATTAGAAATATTTTCCTAAGGTTGTTTATTTGTTATTTAGTAACATTGAATTAACTTAGTTGTGAAAGTGCTGATACCCGGCAAAACTTGAGGGAGTGAGACGTGGTATCACTTGTCTGATTTTGCCCTCTTGTTGTAGGGACCAATCTGTGTCACCCTTAAGACGCTTGTGATTTTCTAAGAAAGGGAAATTTCATTGGTTTTCTGTAACTTAAGGTTTCCATACTTTAACCCATTTATTAGAAAAAAACCGCAGGTATGTGAGGCCCATTGAATAGCCCTGCATCATTCTAATTCTTTTAAAGTGTCTGAAGTTGGCACTAGAAGACATATGCACCTTTCAAATGTATGAAACTTGTAGATCTGCTTTCTCTGTTCCAGGGGGAGTTTTATGACAATATCCAACTGTGGTGTGTTTGCTTTGTTGAAGTTTTTATTACAAGGTTTGCATGTATGGTGTTTTTTCCCCTGGACTTCCACCTTTCCATCCTTAATCAATAATGCAATATGTTAAGCTGGAGGTTTTGTTAGCCAGCATTAATAGTAATCTGCTTTCAGTGTGTTTTTATGTGGCCGCATTTGAAGTGCTGATAAAAAGTTATGAGTTCCAGAAGATGAGGACATAAAAGATGCAAAATTCAATCCTCTACCTCCTGGTCTTTTAACCACAATATTGTCTGAATCAAGGACACCATCACTGTGTGCCATAAGACCCAGTATTTTTAAAGAGTATTTCCCAAAATAATTCTGACAGATTTGACAGATGTAATCTTTTTACCTGGTCATCACCTACCAGGGGTTTTTAAACACTTACTTATGTCATAAGAAAGTATTAAAAAGGAGGCCTAGCACTGTAGATACTACAACAACTATTGTGGTGATCTGGGCTCTAGATGAGCCTTTCTCAGGAGTATTGCAGCACAAGCCAGTTAAAAAGCCACTGTGCCTACCAGAGATTACTGAAAAGCAATTGTTGTGCCTTGCCTGTATCCTAGTACAACAGTCAGGGATGTGTCTTAGGCTAATGCAGAAAGGTTTGCCGGGAAAGAATCTAGTTAAGGCAGTTTAAAATAGTCTTGGAGCAAGATGCTGTTTAAGCACTGTATAATCAATGCTTTCATTACATAGCCCTCTATTTTATTTTAAAAATTATTTTATTTTATTTTGCTGTAAATGCTAAATCCCAAATATACAGAGAACACTGCTATAGGATTTAGTGGCCCTAAATCTTTTCCCCTAGCACCAGCACTGAAATTTATCCTTCTTGCTCAACATTGTGATAGTGCTCCCCCTCTCCCCCTGCAGCAGTCAGCTGAGCGCTCCTTCCCTCCTGGGGAAGAAAAACCTCTCCTTGTTTTGTTCTTTTTTCTGTGAGTATTAACTCTTCCCTTGCAGTCTTTCCTTTCTTGGGCTTCTTTTCTGCCCTCCGGTAAATATAACCTTGATCAGCATCCAGTCAGTTCATTTCCAAAGAGTCTTCTCTCAGCCTAGTCCTCAGCGACTTCTTTAATACCAGCTCATGAAAATAGCTCATTTTGCCTTGTTCATAGTCTAAAATAATTCTAAAATCATTCTTCAGGTGCTGTGGGACAGTTATCCTCATTTTCCCTGTATTTGTGAGGGTAAAAGGGGTCATGGAGTGGGACCAGATATCCCTAGAGGGTGGAATCTTCACAGTCACCCCCAACTTGTAGGGTCTTGGGACCACTAGACAGCCCTTGTATGAACACTTCTCCTGAACCAAAATATCCTAGCCCAAGTCCTAGCCAGCAGGACCACATAACTGTGTGGTTAAAATGCTCCCAACCAGTCACTCCCAACCACCAAACTTAGGAAGAGATATCTATAGGTTTGCATATGAATATATATATGTATCCACATATACCTATATATCTAAGTGTGTATAGAATCGAAGAATCGTGCCTTTTTTATGTAGACAGGCTGAGTGAGTTGGGGTTGTTCAACTTGAAGAAGAAAGGCTCTGGGAAGACCCTAAACAGTGTTCCAGTACCTAAAGGGAAAGCTGGAAAGGGACTTTTTACAAGGGCATGTAGTGATAGGGCAAGGGGAGTGGCTTTAAACTGAAAACAGGTATATTTAGATCACGTATCAGGAAGAAATGCAGTAGTCTGAGGGTAGTGAGACACCGGTTGCCCAGAGAAACTGTGGATGTCCCGCTGTCACTGAAAACCAGAAAACAGACTCTCCAACCAGATTGTTAGGTTAGAAAGTTGACAGTGCTTTATTCAGCACTGAGGTACATGGGGATCGATCCACCCAACACGTACACCAGTTGTCAAAAGTTTTAACTATTTATACATTTAGCAAACAAGGGAATTAGTGTTCATTGGAATTAGTACTCACTGCATACAAGTTCTCTTAGTAGATAGTATTCTATCTTCCATTGGTTAATGATTCTCCCACTTCTCATGCTAATTAGTTCGCATGCTCAGTTTCTCTCTTCTTTTGGGTTGGTGGTTGTAGATCCCCCCCGCCAGAATGACCTTTTACCCACTTGGAGCTGATTTCAGATGAGTTTCTTCCTTATTTTGGGAGTCCTGCCAAATGTCCTTATTTGCCATAAATTCTGTATTCTTTGTGTCCATTATCAGAGTTGCAGTCCTTCTTCCCAAACTATGTTAACCTCCTCCCCAGGTCTCAGATCACTGGAGCATGTCAAGTCCTAAACTTTAATTTGTTTTTCTAACACGTGGACATCACTTCAAGGTTGCTCTGTTAGCTGCTATCTGTTTCACGGACTAAATCTTGCTTCTTGTTGATTAGGTCCCAGCATTTTCATCCAATGCTACGTAGACTCCTTTTTAAAGAAATATAACTTGTTTAGTAACACCATCCCTGGGAATGTTCAAGACCACACTGGATGGAGCTTTGAACAATCTGGTCTTGTGGAAGGTGTCTCAGTCTATGGCAGGAGGGGTTGGGACTAAATAGCCTTTTAGCTTCCTTCCAACCCAAACCATTCCTACGTTTCTGTGACATATACTTCATCAAAGGATAGTGTTTTCACCTGGGATGCCTCTGGCCACAGATCAGACACATTAGGAAGGACCTCCCTCACCAGGCTGAGAAAATAAATGGCTAAAACCCCTTTTTTTAGGGTGGGAAATACATCTGAGAAACTCCTCATTCTTTCCTGGACCTTCTTTCCCCTAACAAAACTTTTTTTACATAGAAATCTTGTCTACTCTTTCTCTGATGCTGGTCCCTTGCAGTTTTTTTAGCAGGCAGTCAGAGTTCCTTGCTGATTCCCAAAACCAGCAAAGAGTTTGCTGTAGGTTCAAAGCTGGCTCTTTCCCAAACTTCTTTAATGGACACAGGTGCAGTGCTTCACTGACCATTACTGAAAGCAGGTTAACTGTGGAGGATGGATCTTCTTTAGTAACGAAATTACCAATTTTCAAGTACATAAATTCTTTGAGAAGAAATGGTTTTCAGCTGCAGTGAACTTGTGAGCAGCAAAATGCATACCTGTGATAGGGACTGTGCAGGCAGAGTGAGTACAGTGATGTGTTGTGTTCTCAGTGTAATAGTGTTTCATTCACTGGAGCAGCAGGATGGATGCTACAGCTGGTGACTGCAGAAGGGTGTGAGGTTAAAAATTGAGTGAAATGTCTGAGGTCAGGTAATGGGACTGAGATCAGAAAAATTAGATCTAGTCAGACCAGTTTCTTGCTAAAAGGCTGGACAGGATTTAAAGTTCTTGCGGGGGGGTGTGGAAGTTGTGCACATCTCAGAATTTTATTAGCTTCTTTTAAACCTTCTGTCATACACTAGCTCAGCTTCTAAGTATGCTCTCTATTTCTGTGCAGTGTGCTGGAGAGATTTTCCTCCATATTGACAGGAAAGTGTTGGAAAATGCTTCTTCTTTCCTTCCTGTTTTTTGTTGTGCTGATTCTTAAAATATCCCATTCTAAAAAAAAATATATTTTTTATTCCCTGGATGCCTTTGAAATAGTCCATCGTGGGGCTGGACACCTTTAAGTGTTTCAGTACCTGCATACCATGTTCTTTTATCAGGAATTTCTTCTTGTTTGTCAGGTCACACAGGCACTGTTTCCTCTTTAAGGACTAAATAGAATGTCTTTAAAATGTAAATTTGCAGTAATGGGACATAAATACAGAATGACACATTAATTTTTTACAGAATTAAGACTATGCTTAATAGGAGCAATCTTCCTTGCTTGTTACAGCCTCTGAAGATTTCATTGCTCTTGCTTTTGTGTCAATACAGACTCTCCCTCTATGAATTGAAGCTTATCTGCAGACCTTTTGTAGTTTGCTTACATGGAAGACATTGTCTCCAAGTAAAAGCTACTGCTTTCCTCCTCTGCTGTCCCTGAGCTAGAATGTTCTGTCTGTTTACTCAACATGTGAAAAATGCTTTCTTCTTCTTCTCTTTGCTGAGACCCCTGGTGATGACTACCCCTGGCACTGAGGAAGAGGTGAAGGGATTACTATAATTTCTTCCCAAGGTTCTTGGAGTAATGCTTCAGTGGCTGCTTCAGAGTTGTGAACAGGGCAGTGCCTGATGGAGATGCTTAATTCATTAGAGAACCATTCCTAAGACAATTTATAAGGATTTTCCTGAGATCAGTGGACTTAATAATATGCCTCTCATTCACAGAAAAGTGAATTTTGTGCCTTTTCTTTTGTATTAAAAATACTATAATGACTTAAGAGGGGTTTTAAGCATTGGCATAATACGTGGGTTTGGGGGTTTTTTAGGTCTTTAAGAAAGTATATCTTTAGCTTTTATTGCACCTTAGACAACAAAATGTTAAAGCAAGTGCAAAATCTCAGACTGGAAAAATAATAAAAAAAAAACGTAATAGCAAAACCAAGAAAGTCTGAAGTGTGAAGATTTGTGCAATGTACATAAATGTAGGAAAAAATTTTAATCTCGATTAACTATCAGTGATGCGGGTGTTGTATCTTTCCATATTTTATTTCTGAATATTGATAAATCATTTTAGCAATTGGGAACCCTCGCCTTCAGCCACTGTTTTGCTTCTGTATATTTCTCGGGCGTGGTTCAGTAAATTAAGTCCTAAAAGTTCATCCATTTTTGTCTGGCAGCTTTTCAAAACCAGCAAGTCCACAATCACAAGAATACAAGAGGAAGTTGCTTGAATCCATCAAGTTAGTGCATGTCATAATAAGCCACTTGGGAAACCCACCCTGCATCCCCTCCATGTTTCTTTAGGTTAGGCAGATGCTGGTACAGTTCAGCTGATTGCAGCAGATGGAGAAGAATTGCATGGCTGTTGTAAAGGCTGTGGTTTCAGCCAGTGCCTCTCTAAATCATAATGTTACTGGACAAGCAATATTAAAACAAGGCAAAACAAAGCAAACTTCCTTCTCCACCAACAAAAACCATTTAGGAACACAGATTTCTCACAAAATTGAAGTGATGATCTAATGGCAGTTTTTGCAGCAAGACAGGGGATAAAACATACCCTAGGTCTACCTTTAGATCCCTTTCAAAGCCGCTAGAGAATATATGTAATTTCAACAGCATTTTCTGCGATTGCTCGCTGTGAGTAGACTGCACTCCTTTTAAATGGGAACAAACTCTGTCCCTTCATATACATGTGCAGTTCCCAAAGAAAGCAATGTCTTTATATGAAAGTGGTTTCTTGAAAAGGTTTTCATGTTCTGAGAGGCTTTGAAAGAAATGGTTGATGAACCATTACTGGTGACCTAAAAGCTGTGCTTTCAGGATGGAGTTTTCAAAAGCTCTTATTGAGGACCTCCATAAAACTTGTGGGAACAAAAGTAATTCTGTTTTTAAAATCTGCCCTAAGCATGTGAGCTTTCCAGGTGCTATGGAAGAATGTGATTGGGCTGTCTTTTGCCCGAGAAAAGTCTTGTGTGACCCCCTACTGATATGCCCTTTCTCTGTCTTGGGGCATTTCTGCATTCTGCAAGCAGTGCAGAAATGGGAGTTGCGTCCAGGATCCAAGGACTGTCATAAAATTAAAAATTAACAATTGAACTCGTGGAATCAACTCAATTTTCAGTTCTCTGCTTCTGTCCTAACAAGCAAAGCGTGTCATTCCTTCATGAGAATGAATTTCTACTGTAATTGCTTTAATTAAATGGTACTAGATCAGTAGTCACATAGGATCAAACCACTGCCATATTATACATTCAGGGGCTACAGACATTCAAAAGAGCCCTGGGCAACAGTTGAAATTGTGGTCTTTTCTAAATTGGTATTTGGTATTAGCATCATTGCACAAAGCTCACTGTGCCGCCTCAAAATATTGCAGACTGTCATTTCTTCCTCCTGAGCCTCATGTCTTGGGCAGCCCTGGGCTGTATTTATGAGATTTTTTTTTTTCCTGGTTTGGTTGTTTTTGTTTGTTCATTTGTGATTTTTTTTTCTTATTTAAACTTCTCAGTTTCCTTTTTCTAACTTGAAATGTGGTCATTGCTATAGAGCCAGTGGAGTGCATAGCGGAATGGCCACTTGTGGTTGGATTGAATAATATCTGGGAGAACAGTGTGAGGTCCATTTATAAATTATAGCAACTTGAAAATCTTGGTGTGTAATAGCTTGGGAAATACAGCAGATGTATTGCCCAAGTTCAAGAGCAATTGATTAAAATACTATCAAGAGAAACATACTTATGAGAGTGCAGTAACTCGAGTCAGTGCTTAAATTCCATTTTTCTTACTGCTAGATCCAACTGTTGTCTCTCATTTTCTATATGCATCATAAAAGCTGCATGATTGTGTTACTGTTTCTCCCAGCCTGATACAACCTGGAGCCTTGGTCAGTGACACTAGGTTTCATCAAGTTCCAGATAATAAATGTATCATGCAATGAAAGGAGCAATTGGTACCTGCTACATAGATTTTGTAGTGGTGGCATCTTTCATTGCTACACTATGCTTTCTACTTATCTTTTAATTTCTTCTCACACCACCTGAAGTATTTTATCTCCTGCATTATATATTGGGTTTAAAATACTATATTAATAAGTATTTAAATATTTTATAAACATACGAGCTTTCCAGTTAATATTGTTCTTGCTCTTTCTGCTAGTTGACAGAGATTGTTGGCTCTTTCTAGACTGGAGAACACTCTAATTCTTAGGATTAGACACATGGGCTCCAGTGCTCAAATGGGATCGACAAAGTGCAGAGGAGGTTCCATGGAACCCAGTAAACCTGTTGCTTAATCATGGGGGAATGATGCTGGCTGTGGACTGCACATCAGCACCTCACCTACCCTTCCTTCCTTCCTAAGGTCGAATCGAGTATGCAGTTAAGCACAGTATCCTACAGGCCTCGGTATCTGTAAAAACCCTGCCTGCAGATTCCTCTTTCAAGTGCCACTGTCAATGTCACTGCTTTTATTCCCAGCAAATATATATTTTATTCCAAGCCTTCTGTACTTTTCATGACTGCTAATTCTGTCTCTTTTATAATGTTGTTGTGTCATCTATTTCTTTGGATGGCCTTTTTAAGGAGGCTGGAAATCAAGTTGCCTTTGCCATCATGAGAAGAATTTGAAAGACCCAAGAAACTGAAACACCCACAAATAAAAAGGAGATTTGGCTACTGAATGCTGAGCATAGCCACTGACTAATATTTAAATGTCAAGATTAGAAATTGTGTTAGCAGCTCTTTATCTTGTACTTGAGAAAGTATAGGCTGCAAGGGTGAGAACTGAGTGCAAGACAGCGTAGCTGCTGGGGGGCAGACGTGGAGTCGAGGGCTTTAAACCTGCCTCTAGGAGCTGTCTAGTTCCTTATGCTAACCAATTACTGAATACATTTCATAAACAGTTATCGCAGAAGGAACTGGAGCATACTTCTCTCTCACACAGCTGCTCTACTCTCAAAGCTACAGAATTATGCTCTTTGTTTTTTCTTTCTCATCTGGACTAAGGAAAGGCTGGAGGGGGCTCTTTCCCAGCTAGAATAATGTACAACCCATTTGTGGGGACACTTTCCAGGGAAATCAGATGTTGCAGATAAAGCTTCAGCTCTCCCACCTCAAAGAAGCAGTGAATCCGTTAGACAAGT
This sequence comes from Lycocorax pyrrhopterus obiensis, assembly GCA_014706295.1. Classification (NCBI taxonomy): domain Eukaryota; kingdom Metazoa; phylum Chordata; class Aves; order Passeriformes; family Paradisaeidae; genus Lycocorax; species Lycocorax pyrrhopterus. The sequence goes on along the minus strand of JACSVZ010000001.1, from coordinate 42,692,667 downwards.
GTATGTAGGGGACCTGAAAACATCAGATGGATTTTTACCAGTGCTGCCTGAAGGAAAAGAGTGATCCCAAGCATATTTTTGAAAGAAAGAGTTTCTTCATCTTAGGAAAGTTGTTTAGCTTTTATATCTCTGTAGAGATCTAGAGAGGGATAGCACTTAAGATATATATGGGTCTCCTTTGCTAATTGCTGGCTACTTTTGAGCTACTTCAGCACAGTTCTCTGAGGTTAATTGGATCCTCCATCAGCCTGGATTGAACATCTACTTCTGTCATAATACAGTGTACAGTATAAGGAGCTGTGCCTCCCAAACCTGATTTCTCACTCAGGTCACATAGCCTGATGCTTTGCATAACCTGCAGAGTAGTAGGAGACAGGCTGAATTGCAGTAGCCTGGAGAAAGGAGCTGAACTGTTATGTCTGAAAATATCCTGAGTATATCCTTGAATCAGAGTATATCCACTGAATCAAGGTCCTGAATTTTTTGGTTTTTTAATGCTATTCTGGCTGAGATATATATCCATCCATAGCAAACTTAAGTCTTATTGATGATTGGGATGCTCTTAGTTATTCTTTATGAATTACACCAAGGCAGTCTGTTCTTGTATAATGCCTACAGACTACAAATTGAAAGTAGGCTCAGCTACATTCAGCTACTGAAAAACAAGGGGAACCAGCACTTTGTATTACATTTCAAAAGTGTTGGTTAACACTGTACTTCAGATGTGCTTGATCATGATCCAGTGTGTCATAAAAATATCTAATGAATTCAGTTCTTCATGGAAGGTAGGCAGGAGATCATCAACATGATTTTTATGTTTCATTTTAGCTAAATGCTGGCTTCTCAGCATTCCCAAACCTGGAAAAAAATCTGTGGATGTATTAAAGGGAAAATTTAGGCACCCAGGAACTTTCAAATAGTAAAAGTAGATTGCTTAAGTAAACTTGCATCTGAGTTCAGGGCTTCTGGATTACTTTCTTGTCTAAAGGCAACTCTTTTTTTTTCACTGAGGCGACTTTAAGTGCTTGATATCCTTCTTCACTTCTTTTAGGTTTTTTTACTTCCTTTTGGAGTGACATGAATTAACCTAAGAGCGTGCCTACAAATGAGTGAATTAATACCTAGACTATGCTGCTAATGGTGTTGCATTTACTGCTGAACTAGGAAGGAGAATTAGGTACCTTGGTGTCTGGCTGTCTGTGATCTGGCACCAAGCTTAATTGGACAGCAGCAGCTCCTTGAATTAACAAGTCCTGCTGGCAGCACGCACCTGATTCCCAGCATGAGCAGAGGGGATGCAAGGGAAAAGAGATCTGACAAAAAAAAAAAAAAAAGTTGCTGCAAAAATGAGGGAAAATGAAGCTCATTTTTTCCCATTCTCTAATTTTTTCCCCTTGATAATTATTAGGCCGTGATCAAACATTAACTATATTTCAGGAGCTGCTAGCTGAGAAATACTTTCTAGATTTTGAAAATTTTTGGCAGAAGGCTCAGAATTTGTATCTGTCTTGTGAAATCTTGGAACAGAACGGTCTTATTTATAGTAAACACTAACAGAACATTGGATATATAATGAACAATTATGCTACTTCGTGTAACAAAACTTTTCGTACCACTTTCTCTAGTCGATGCATGCATTTTGACAGTGAATCAGTGAGTATTTGGTGGTGTTTTTTGAAATATTTTTGACACAGGCAAGGAGAAATTATGGCATAGATAATTATACTAGACCATCTCAAACTGATCACTCAAGAGCTGTAAAAATGGTTTTGGTGGGGGAGTCCCAGTTCTTTAATCATTATGTGTTTCCTTGGCTGTGGAATATAGGAAATGAAAATGATTTTCAGCCTTATGTCATTTTTATCTGCATGAAAAAGCTGAATCATTCAATATGTTTAGTTAGTAGCAGCTAAATGTGATGCTCATGATCTCCTTCCTGTATCTGTGTTTGTGTGTGTGTGTAGGACTTCTGAACCTGGTAAAAGTGTAAATGTATTTAAATGTAGGACATAACCTTAAAAGCTGTCCATCCTTATAATATAGTAACTGGTAAACCTTCTATTCCACCTATTTACTCTTCTCTTTTGCTACAGTATGGATTTTGTATGCTTTTGGTTTTCATTTAAACTGTTCCTCTTTTTTGTTTAATTTTTCCCCCCTCATCAGCCTGGTATCTTGGCTGTCTAGTCAAAAGAGAAAAGGGCTAAAAGAACCAAAATTGAAGACGACCAGTTTCTTGTGGATTTATGTCCCTTGGTTAATAATTGAATTATAGAGGTCTTCTTTTATCTCTGAATATGCATATATTCTGGTGATAGTATGCCGGCTGCCACACCAGACAGCAGAAATGGGCTGATAAGATTGTTAGCACCCTGCATGTTAATACGAGGATCCTGGTCTCTCTTCTCTCCAGCAGCTGCCGCTTTCAAAATTTATAAGAGTGTAACTATCTTTGAGATTTCTATCTCCTCAGTCACATTTAGTTGAAATCAGGCTACTTAGTTCAAAAATTACAAGGAGAGGACACACAGTCTGTATTATATTGTTGCTCAGTCTTGTTTCCACAGGAAACCAAGCTAAAAACAGGCTAAAAAAAGTCAGCTTTATCTTTGGCCAAAAAAAATCGCCTCCCAATTTGTGTGCTGTAGATCATAAGATAGTTGAGGATACTCTGGAGAAATAACTTTAAGGTAAATTACTTTTATTGTATGCCTAATCACACATCACCTTCTGTCAGAAAGAAGCTTTTTACCTGACCAGGAGTAGGTAGGAGTCATCCAGCCATGGAGAGCCTTTTCTGCCCAAATCTCTCCATGCTGTCTCCCATGGATGAAGGCTGACATGTTACGTGCATCTGTGAGGAGGAAAAGTAGATGAAGGAAGGGAGGACTACAGAAAGGTAAAACATTGTTTCTTCCTTACCTACTGTTGAAGGAGCAGATAAGTCTTTTCTTCTGCCTGCACTCTGCCTCTGTTCAAAGCTCCATTTCTCTACAGGTGTGCAGGGAACATTATTAAACTAATTGGAAGTACATGATGAAAGAAATCGAAGGTACAACCTTCCAGTTTTATACTGCAGCAAGAAGAAGGCTTGCTTGTAGAATTTAACTGATACATGTGTCAAAATGAAAGAATGAATATTTGGCTAATCATAAAAGGCTTAGCAAAACCCAGCATCCCATAGAGATGCATGATTCAGGAAACAGAAACTTAAATGAATAATTTGACCTCGAAATAATATTATATACAAAACAGTGTTAAATTGTTTGTTAACATGACTTCAGATATCTCACAGCATATTTTCAGGAAAAACATTACCACTGCTTTAGTGATAAAAATGAAACTGGATTAAAAAGCAGTCAAACTCTATGTGCCAAGTACAAATAAACCAATAAATTAGAATACCTTAACTTGAACAGTGCAAAATTCGAATAATTTTGGCTTGGCAGGCTTGTTGAAAACTTGTCTAAGTGCTAATTTGTTCTGTATTTTTTTTCTGGGAAAAACATCTTTTTTTCTGGTCTGATAATGAATTATTGAGTCTTTGGGTAAGTATTGGTCACTCAAGTCTCACAAAAATAACATAAATTTTATGTCCAGTACATGTAGCAGGCAAGCTGTACATAGACCGGTTACTACCCACAAATATGCTTAAACTAAAGGGTCAGTAATCTGAAAGCATCCCTGTATTCTTTAGAAATTCAAATAATGATTGTTTATATAGTAATACATTCTGAAGTGTAAAGTTCTGAAAATGACCTTGTACGTGTAAGCAAAAACTCTCTTAAAATGAATTGCAGCCATAGATAATGCATCTAATTGGTATTAGATGGGCTGAGTGCATAAGTTGTTTAAGGGTTAAGCATCAAGCCTCAAGTGAGTTACAGTTACCTGAGCTCCTTCTGTAGGCAGTGGAGAGAAAGGGGCATCTCCAGAGTGTGGCTCATCCCGTGCTAAGTGTATGACTGGCATAAATGTGGGGAAAAGTGAAAAAGAGAGATAATCTCATTCTGAAGATAAGGGTATTTTAAAAATTTGTCACTGATCTTAAAGCATGTGTTTTACCTTCAGAGCAGGACTTGAGACACGTGGCAAGTTTTGTTGTGACATTTGCAGCATATCACATACAACCACATTAAGATGTGTTTAGGCAGTGGCACAGGAACTGGGTCAGGTGAGGGGTTTTTTTTCTACAGCATTTTGAAAATGGACCAAGGTTATGACAAGATGCAGGTAGGATATATCTTTCTCTCCAGTTTGCTCAGAGATAGTTTGATTGGCTTATTGAGTTCTAAAAAGCCTTTTTCTCTATTATTATTTAATCAGGCTTAGTACTAGCAAATACATTCAATGGCAGTTTTACCATCTGAGGAGCAGACTCTGATTGCTGATTCCCACAGTAATGTATTCAAGAGATGATGTTATGACAGCCGCCATTTTTATTTCATTGATTGAGGACAGTAATGAGGTCAAAATCATACATCTAAAACTGGTTCATTTAAGCCTCTAATGAGCTGTGTGATATGAAAGCTTTTTCCATGTCTTACGGTATAGACACTGTGCAGTAGGAAAAATACAGATAAGCAAAACATCTGAAAGAAGTGCATAATTTTTACAGGCTACAGAAGTAGTAATGTTTTGAATTTTTTAACCATTGTAGTAAATCTGTGGTTGGTCAAGGACTTGTGGTGCAGTAACTTGAGGCTGCAATGCCACGTTGGCTTGCAGCCAGAAATGATTTGCCATCATCACTTGAGGAAGGTGTGTGCACTGAAGCACATGTTTATGGAATTTGTTGGTGCCCACTGGTTACACTCTGTATGGTCAGGGGTCCACTGTTTGGAGACCTGGGAGATGCTGATCAGAAAGCAATGCTGTTTAGAGTTGCAGTCCGATTTAAGATGTGATTAAAGAGGTAGGAAATGCTCCTAGGAGGACAACTGAGGGCAGGAGGCTTCCAGTACCAAGGAAACAAAGCCATGAAAACTAGTGCTGTGAAGCAGTATCACGTGCATGTTTTTATTCATTTACTTATCTGTGTGCCATTTTTAATTATTTTTTGAAGTTTACTGTAAAATTACAGGCCCTTACTTATTTGCATCCATTAAGAGACAAGTGTGTTCACCTACCAAATCAAAATGTATGTTAATTTCTCAGGTATATCACTCGTCTCTTATGGGATTGCATTCCCTTGGTGTGAAGTTTCTAATGGGCTGGTATGCCAGCTATTGATACTAAACTGAAATACATAAACTTTAGTATATTGCAGTAGAACTGCAGATTTGTGTTACTGTCCTAAGCTTGTCTTGAAACAACCCTTCCCTTGGTTTGGTATCTTGCTTCTTGAATTTATAGGGTGTAAAACAGTCTGTGAAATTAATCACAGATAAAAGAATTGCAGTTCAGCTTGATTTTGTAGGCTAAAACCTGCATTTATTCATGCAATGTCACAGCTACCCAGGAAATTTGGTCTGCTGGTCTCAACATACTGATGGTTTCATTCATGTGTTCCAAATCTCATGAAGAACAAGACCAGAAATTAGTTTTATTTAGTTGACAGTATTTTATCTTAAAAGTAAGAAGATACTAAATGATCAGTATCTTTCCAGTCTTAATAACCATAATAAGATTTATTTAAAAAACCCCAAAACCAACCACCAAACCCATAGGCTTGAAATTTCTCCAAGTAATACCACTGTCAATGTTGAATCTGCCCATATTTGTCTATAAAATTGTTTCGTATGTTTTTAACCATAGTATTTTATTCTTTATTACCTTGTCTTCCTGTCACTGTTCTTCCCTGTCTTCTAAGGAGATCTCAATCTCCTTATCCAAAGTTTTTTCTATCAGTTCGACCTGACATTTTTCTTTCTCTCAATAACTCATCTTTATACTTTTTTTTTTACATGTGTTTCAGGTAGATATTCTTGACACATGTTGTTTGCCTCTCAAATGCCAGTTGTAGTGTGGAGAACAAATTAAAAACCATTTAAATTCATGTTGATAAATGAAGGTCAACAACTGTTTCCCTCACCTATTTTCTTTGGCTGATATACTGTAATGCAGAATATATTAACTGTTTCAGCACTGGATTTCAAAACAATTGCATTATGTTCCAGTCCTGAAACCTACGTTTTGCATTTTAAAAAAATCCCATTGAATCAATGCCAAGTTGATTGTATTTAAATCTCAAAGAGGTCTTCTGAAAGACAGTCTTGCAGTGTAGAGCCAGGCTGTCACTGCTGTTTGTGTTATACATGCCTCACTGATTTTTGTGGGACCACAAATAATAAGGCATTGGAAGATTTCTGTCCTTATGCAGCACACCAGCAATTATTACAGGACCATTTGGTTTATTTCAGCCTCTTCCAGTGCTTTCTGTGTCCAGGTTACCAGCCTGACCTGCCACAGAGGCCAAGCAGCAGTCACCCCCTCTCCTCAGGAGAGCCTGGATACAGAGCAAAAGAAAAGGAAGAAGCCAGCACCATTGTGACAGAAAGCTACAAGACCAGAAAAAGCCTTGTAGTTTTGGTGGTGATGTTCTTTCCCCATTGCCAATTTTTCTTTTTGAAAACTTGTTAATATTTTAAGTTAATTTGCATCTTTATCCTTGGCTCTCCATGCCTGGAAGAGGAGAGGGAAAATGACGACCATTTTGAGCCAAGCTCTATCCAGGCCCAGGATGATTATGGATGAAGGTGGATGTGTTGGGTGTGGATGTAGATAGCTTGAATGTTCCCAGGTGTGGAGCATCCACCACTACTCTGGGCAACCTGTCCGCGTCTTCACCACCTCATTTTCAATTTTTTTGTCTTCTATCTAGTCTGAATCAACTCTCTTTGAATTTAAAACCATTGCTCATTGTTCTATTGTTACAGGTCCTACTAAAGTCCTGATTAACCACAGTGGCTTTGAACGAGGGCACATTCAGGCTCTGAGGGACTTCTTGGAACATCTAGTTGTCAAAGTCATTTCCACAGTGTCTGTCAGGAGAGAAATCTTCCACAAGAGTTTGTGTTTTGTTGAGAGGCAGTACTTTTTTTCCTAGGGACCACAAAAAGCAGCTTTGTTGACACATTTCAGTTTGCTGCTGCTCCCAAGTGTGAAGTGACAAGTTATCTGATGAGACCAGAGAAGAAATTCGTAAACCTATTGCATAGCAAATCTTTTCTGCCTCTCCCGGTCTGATTTCAGTCTGGAATGGAATATCTGAAAAATTGTTGCACAACAAACCTCAACCAGATAAAAGGTTAAAGATTTTTTTTTGTTGAAAATTTATTGCCAAAATTTGAAATTCCTGAAAATAAGGAACGTCATAGAAAATTTCAAGCAATACAAAGGCTGAAACTTCCCATCTCCATTAAATAGCTCCAAGAATTTGCTTTTAGCAGTGTCTCTAGAAATAATGAGAAATAGCACAGAAGATTAATGACAGTGCCATTATCATAGGGCTGATTATAATTGGATACACATTAGAATAGCTTCACACTGTGATTAGCTGTTCAGATTAGGATTATTAGAGGTTTAGAGTTTCTGAATTTTACAAAGGTTTACCATGGTAGTTAGTTGCTTTCTGAGACATATTTTTCATAGGTTTACCAAGATTTAACAGAGAGAAGTGAAACAAAAAAAGTTCTTCTTTTATGCAGACTGCTGTTATTTCACTTTCTGTCTATACACTTATAAAAGTGTCAAGAGTAGTAGACCAATAAAAAACCTTTTTGTATCTTACAAGTTAAAGACATTTGTAAAATTACTGCATGCCAAATCACTCTTAATAACAATATGTACCAGTTGTAACAAGATTATTACAAGGCTTCTGTTAATGATTAGTCCGCTCTCCAGCTCCTTTGAATTTGCTTTTAACATGTGGATATGCATATATAAATTGGTATTAGTAAAATCTTTCTTGGTTTCTAAGAATTGCTGGAGAGAGAGTGAATAAGAGAGACAGGTGGCTCTAATATTGGCACAGTTTGTATTTGATAGTCACATGTCCTCCAGCACTGATCTGGGATATAATTTTTTTTATGTATTCAGCATAATACAGGGTAGATGTTTTTTAATAAACATGGAAATGCTTTTCTCAGATGTTTCCTTGTGGAATTTTAATTTAGTTGTTAGTAATTCCCTGAATCCTTTAGAAACCAGTATTTTTTAGCTACCATTAATCTCTACCACTCTGCCTTCTGACTCCTGTTTTCCAAGGGAAGTTCAGAAACCCAGCAGAAAGTTTCAACAGCCTCACTGAAACACTAGTACTATACAATACATTTAATTTTTACCTATCCCCACCAAAGTGATACTTCATATGAAAAAGTATAATAGACTGGCAATTCTTTAGTGAGAAAACACTATTTTTCTCATGCAAACCCACTTTAAAATGGAAATACAGTCCTTCAAAGCAGTTTTGTTAATAGTTTTTTGTGGTTCAGAGGAATATAGGGAATGCATATGAGGGGCAAAGAAAATTTTAAACATTTGCTAAAACACTGTATTACTAGGTCCTACCTCTCGAATAAGCATGTCCAGTATCTTACCACAGTAGGAAGATTTTGCAGTCCCTTTTGTAAATATACTGTCATGTTTTAAAAATAATGAGCACATTTTGCTCACTTACATTGTTTTTATCCTTAATGCTTACGCCATTGTCATGGTTTAGAAATGACACTCCAAGACACAAGCTGCTCCTCCGCCCACCCTCCTGTGGGAAACAAAAGGCAGAGATTATGGGTTGAGGTAGAGCAATTTACTGGAAGCAGCAATGAGATAAGAAAACAAACAGTAATAGCAACAATAGTATAACAAAAGTATACAAGGAGAGGGTGATTTACATGCAAAAAATGCTCACCAAGCTTGGGACAATGAAAAACAGTGGTGGACAGGCCCTACATGATCAATTGCAAGCCATGCAGCATCTTCTTGGAAGTGGGAAAGTCCCTTTCTCCTGCCCCTGCCCATGACACAAGATGCTATTGAACAACACAAAATCTTGGCCCTGCCCACATGGCTCCAGGCTCCACCTACTCATGCCGCCTCACCCTGTCTTTGGCTGGGACATCATGTGACACAACCCATGTGGCTATCAGGCAAAAGCATTCCAAACATAATGCATTATGAAAGAGTACAGACTCTTCAATTTGATTTCTGCTCCAGGTACGCCTAGCTTTTGTTTGGCCGCCCTTTTTTTTTTTTTCTTTTGCTTCATCATCATGTCGCCATCTCCTAATCTTCTGGGTTGGGTTTCATAATGAGTCACCTAAAAGGTGAGCATCCTCTCTAAAACAGTAGTTGAAGGGGAGAGAAAAAGACGGACATCTAGTATGTGTAATTCATCCCACCTAAGATTTCAGTTTTAGTTCAGTATGAATCATGAGCTAAAGATACTCCCCACTAAATGTGGAGAAATCCTTCATGACTGGCTGAGGCCAGACATCTTTTAGATGTCTGAACTGGATATGATATATATGATGGTCTGTGATCACTTGTACACAAAGACTTTTTCTTGCTTCTGTTGGTCACAAAGAGAGTTCTCTTTTGCAAGAAAGCAATAGATATACCTGTGTAATGTATTCTGCCAATGAAAAAGTTACGCAAGTGCCAGAGCATCATTGCCTTTATTCTTGCATCTCTATTCCCTCTTCACACGGCCATGTGGCACTAGCAATGCTGGAATTAAGTGTCAGTCTACTGAAAACATGATTACTGTCAGATTTTGAAGTAGCACACTGCTCCTCTAATAAAATAAATTTTTCTGTATACAGAGTTTCCCTCCAAAATTAGTCTTGTGATAAAGTGGTGGATTTAACCTAACATGACAGCCTGCAAAGGGATACATGGGAAGATAGAATACTGCTATCATTCTGAATAACTGAATTTAATATAAGGAATCTGCATCTAGAACTCTCTGATGGTTTTCACAGTTTTCAAAATTTTCAGTCTTAGTGGTGCCTCATGTTGCAGAAACATTTATGAATTTTCCCTAATGCTTTATGTATTATTACCAACCTAAAATACACTCTTTTATACTTAAATAATTGTTAGACTGTGTAAAATAAAATTTTAACATCGGCCAATATTGAATAAGTTACTGAAATTTTTATTTTTTTTTAACTCTTGGAGAGCTCATTCTTGTCTTTATGAGGCTGGCAGCTTGTTTAAACACTGCCAGATGATTAACTAGCTTCCCAATTAAAATCAGCACTTGATAGTTAAATGCTGATACTAAATTGATCACCACTTATGATGTGAAATGACCTTGCAGGTTCTATACATAGAACAGCCTTCCTTGTGCTTGGTGATGACATTATAAAGTACTGCTGTTTTAGAATTTGGTATATTAGAAGCAAGAATTTTTATCTCAATATCAAAGCGTTCATTAGATATAGGAAGAATTTCCTGTAGAATAATCTCCAACCATAAGCATTCTTCATAATATTGAAGGTATAAAGTCTTCACAGACTTTATGACATACGACCCAAAGGAGTTACAGAGGACAAAGTTGAAGTCAGTGCCTACTTTTGTGTGGTGGGATACAATATTGCAGATAAAAACTGTAAGTACTTCAAGATTTGAGTAGAGAATATAATTCTTTTGCGCAATATTATCTATAGGTTATCTAAAAGTTGCACACATACAAGCGAGTACATCTTAGATATCATTTAGCCTTAGAGAAGCTCATGATAAGGTAACTTTAGAAATCAGCACTTATAAGGATCAACTTGCTTCTTACATAGCAACCAAAAATAAGTCCTGTCTATCTGGCAGTAACAAGAAACAATGATGTGCTGGTGTTTCCCTTTAATCTGGAAAATACTGTCATTCCCACATTAAAATGGTCTCTTATCTGTACTGTTCTGATTTTCCACGAGTTTGCAAATACTTGAAGACAAGCACACAGTTAAAAAATCTGTAACTATGTTTCTTGAACCTTTATGCCCAGATGATGGCAGGGGATCAAGAAGCCAAAGCTTGATGACTGTTGCCTGTAAAGAGAGCTGTGGAAAATCATGTCGTCTCTGTAACCACAGTCCATCTGCACTTGTGAAGTAAAATACACAACCTTTTACCAGGGGCGCTCAACCTTTCTAATTGGGCAGTCAATGCTTATTATAGGGCCCTAGTGACTTCTGTCAAGAGGTGCACATTAGGTGAACATTAGTAGAAACTAGGATAGAAGAAGGCTGAACAGCTGAAGGTGTTCTGACGGCCATAAAATATGGTAAATTTTTCCTTATTCAGGTGTTTGCTTAAACCCCTTTGAAGCAGGTGGTGTCAGTTTTAGCTTTTGACACCTGAGCAAAGTATTTTTTTCTGACTTCTCATCACTTTGCAGGTGCCAGCTTCTGCTGCCAGACATTTTTATGTGGTGTCTTTTGCTGTTCATTCATAGAATGTCTTGAGTTGGAAAGGACCCCCAAGGATCATTGAAGTCCAGCTCCCGGCCTTGCACAAGACCACCCCAGAGATGATTGGGTGGTATAGACTAGCAGTATAGTCACACCCACAGTTCCAGGCTCTGCCCTTTCTCCACACGTTCAAGGAAAACCAGGATAGGTCTTACATCATACCTGATCTGGGATTAATCTTGACAAACCCAAAGGATTGTTCTTGTATTTCCAGTATTCATCTGTACTGTTAGCTGTATTAACCTTTATTCAAAGGTAGTATTTTTTCCTCATGTGTTTGTTCCTCCAGAACAGTATCTATCAGAAAAAAAACCCCTCTTCCTTTAAAGTATCCTTTGCACTTCAAATTATTGTCTTCAAATTCATTAGAAGATGTGTAAAATCCTTCACTGCAACATTAATCCTTTCATGGTTTCTTCTTTCTGATCTATTCTTTTTACATTTTTTGTTTTTTCTTAGATTGTAGGTTTTGGGATGAAATAATATAAACAGAAGTTATAAATCAGAAGGTCTTAATCATAAAATTGTACTACAACTTTTATTGTATATAAGTCATCGTGGAAGAAAGACCATGTTTTTATCTGTTAAGGAAAGGGCTGTTGATCTGTTGGCACCAAAGGCCGGTGTTTTCCTAAAGGCTCCTTTGTTTCATATGTGTACTTTTACAGTAATAAATAAATAAATATATTCACTTTTGATAAGAGGGAGAAGCCAAGGTAAAATTTAAAATTTTAAATTGGTTATTTTATGGTATCCATCATGAATTTAGTTTCATCAAATTACTGTGAATGTTTTTACATAGGCGTAGCGTACTTGCTAAAATGTACTCTAGTTATATGCTGGTCTAGATTTTGCTGGGATTTTTTTTCATAAATAGTGCTCTTTATACAAATTGTATTAGTATATTGCTGTATTTTCATTTACACTTGATTTACTGCATTTACTCAAACTGACTAGGTACTTTAAACATGTAATTAAATGGTATCTCTTCTGTGTGCAATTTAAGCAAAAAAAATGGAATTATTTCCAATCTTATTTGGTAAATGTGTGCAGGTATTATTTTTCAAAGTCTAAATTGTAACCCTGAAAAAGTATTTTTTAAAAATATTTCAAACCTGATATTATGTAGATGTTACTGCTTTAAATGATGTTATCTCTGAAAGGTGAGCAAGTAAAATGCAGCAAATCTAGTTTCAAGACTGATGCTTTATATTTATATTTATATTTATATTTATATTTATATTTTTGTGATACTTTCTGTTCAATTATATCATACCCAGACTTTTCTTGGAGATTATACTGATTTTCCAGGAATTCAGATTACATTCTTTAAGAACCAATTACTCTTGATAGCATTGACCCATTGCACTGACCCATCCCTTGTTGACCCTCCTACGTTTTTTTACCTCAGACTCAATTTTACCTGAACAACACAAAACGGATTTTATATAATGATTAAGAGGAAATTGCATTGGGGGAGGGGGAGAATTGTATTACCTGAAGTGGTAGCAAGGTAAATAAATACAGAGCTGATATCTCCCATTAGCTTTCACTGCTTCATGATTTGTGTCTTATGGCTTCAAAGAAAGAGAAAGGCACAAAAAATGCCCCCTAGCTAGACCAATTAAAAAAGCCTATAACTGCAAGTTCAGTTCAGTTACGTTCATTGTAGTCTACAATGACAGCAGTTTTTTGTTGCAGTTAATGCTCTTAGGCAGCAAACACTGATCTGCCAGCGTCTCTGTTGGTTTGATGTAAGGCTGAGAACACAACTGTTACTTCCAATAACTGGAGGGAAGTTAAAATTCATCATTTCAGTCCCTATGAACTATACAGAAGGAATTTAACTTCTCAAATCCCCCTTGTTTGGTTTGGTTATATAAAAATAAACACTGATTTTCTTGAATTGCTTAGAGTTGTTGCAGGTTTTCCTTTTTCCCCAACTGCAATGAAATACATTTGTTGAAATGGACATTTGACATGGGATTTCAAGCCGTCATGCTAAACAAAATGGTGTGCCAAAGTGCAGGTCCATCATGATGTCTTGATGGCTGATCCCTTAGGTCGGTATGGCTTTGGCTTACAGAAGATACTGAAGCCCCCTGGAGGGCTCACAGTGTATCAAGACACCCAGTTTTCGTATTGAGTCTGCAGCTTTCCTGTGCTTCCCTGCAGGACCTGACTGAGCTGGGAAAGAACCCACTAGCATCTGGAATATAGGCATAGTGAATACAAGTAGAGAGCTCTCAAATTGTTATAAGAAGTAGTATCAACTACAAACTCCCAGTACTTTGGTGTGTGTACCAAGCCTGTGTAGTACCCTTGTACGAATGGCATTCCGTAAGGACCAGATTCTGCATGCACTGGTGCATATGGCATTTTCCCTTGCCAGGAGCAGTTCAGTTTTCTGCTCTGCCTCCTAGCACATGTTTGAAAATTCAGTTAAGACTTTATTCAGCTTCAGAACAAAAATCTGAGTGGGAACCAGAGGTCCAGGCTTCTCGTATAGAAAGCAAACTTTTTAGCAAACCAGTCAGCATGGTCAGGAGCACTAATTGGGCCCCTGTAAAGTTAACACACTGGATATGATTCAGTTGGCTGCAGTGGTCCCATTTGAGATGCCCTGATGGTTTACAGATGCTAGTTCAGCAGGTTACATGTATCCTACCTGCCTCAGCCTCACTGGAGTGGTTTGGATTATTATAAAACCTCTGAACAAAACTCCCAAGGAGGCAGCTAAATTCATTGCCTTTGGTCAGCTGAGTAAGTCCTAGGGTTGTGTTACAAATTTCTAGACATTTTGACTGGTAGAGTATCTATCTCAGTATGCATACAGTTTTTAAATAAAGCTAAAGAAATTTCTTATAATTTATTTCTACCCCCCTACTGCTTTCCACCAAGAATAAATTATACGCATGTTTAATTTATGTTTGGTATAATTCAGTCTTTGTATGTTATCAGAGCAAGAACTGCTGCTGGTTCAGTGAGAGGACTGGAGCTCCTTATCCCAACTATGCTGGGCTGTCTTCCCCACAACTAAGATGAAGATTAGCAGTTCTTTGGAGAAGACTTCCTATTTCATTCATGATGGCTATATGCTAAGCAAGTGCAGTAGGCTCGTCAGGACTGACAATACCGTAATACCTTTGCATTGTATATCAACATAGTTTGGCTCTCTTGACAAAGAAGGAGCATCTTTTGTAGCCAGAAAAGCCCTATATATCCTTTGAAAAACGTTCTTTTGAAGCCATTATTACCAGAAGAATTCAAAGTCATCAATAACTCTCTGCTTCTATCTGAAAATTGAAATATGAGTGTTTGGAAAATCTAGAAATGTTGATAAGTATCTAAACCTTGATATAGATATATATGTAGCATCTCATGTGGAAAGGCACTTCAAATATCAAAGTGAGGCACAAAGAACCACGGTTAATTTGTTCCGATTTATACTAATGATACTATTTTCATTTTTAATACTTTTTCTTTACCAGTGGCTGCTCTGTACTTAGAAGGAAACAAAACTTATCTTAAGTATCTTCTAAGCAATTTCCACTTGAGGAAGAAAGGATTTCTAAGCCCTGAAAAAAGCATTTGGAAGCACATGAATGAAGAACTAGAATAAAGTCAGGATAATCCTCTCTCCTTTCTCATGCAGCAGGTCAGATTAGAGGATCACTGAGATCTTTGTGGCTTTATAATCTATGATTAACATATTAATTTTTAACTGTGTGCTTTGGATCCGTTCTTTGCAACAATGCATATAAGCATGTCTTCATTTGGGGCAGGTGGAGCCAAAGCAAGAGGTTAAAATTAGGCAGATGTTGAAGCGTTTTGCAGACTGGAGCTTGACTCCTGACATGCTGAACTCTCTATGTCTTTTAGAATATTTGCACTGAAGGGTTTTTTTTTTTTTTTTGAGTGGTGGTCTTCATACCTTGCACTTTATTTAGAAAAATAAAAAGAAGTATTAAGGTTTTAGTACTTTTTCTTTGTTTACAGAAACAGTTTTATGAATTAAGAAATGTATTAAAATAAGTTTTATATCTGTGGGATAATTTTTTCCCCTAAGTTTGGGGTTTTTAAAAAATTTTTACATTTTCATAGAATTGTAGAATAGTGGAAGTTATTGGAAGAGACTTCATGGGTTATCTGGTCCAACCTTTCTTGGCAAAAGGACGATCTAGACCAGATGGCCCAGCACCCTGTTCAGCTGAATGTTGGAAGTGCCCAGTGTTAGGTAATTCCCCACTTCCCTGGGGAAATTATTCCAATGTCTGATTGTTCTAACTGTATTGTCAGGGCCCATCAGTTTGTAGAGGTCAAGCTTCCACAGCAGTTCCCAAACGAACTCCTCCTTCACAACGGTGGGTCTGTGTTTGTGTCATCCTGGATTTTTGTTCTCAAGGTCCGGGACCCAACAGAGCTGGTAAAGACAAAAGTGAAGAAAGTGTTAAGAGCCTCAGCCTTTTCAGCATTGTTGGTGATTGAGTCACCTCTCTTGTTTAAGAGCGGGTCAGTATTTTCCTTCTGTTTTCTTTATTGCCAGAAAAAAAAATATATCACCTGTACGAATAGTCTAAAAGTTCAGTTTTTCTTGTGGAGATACACTAAGAGAATGTAAATGATGGAAAAATAATTGTCAGCCTGCATTCTGTATTTCAGGATCTAAATTAAATCTGTGAACAGTAACAGCACAATTAAATAATACATTTTTTTGTTTCTAATAACTTGTTAAAGTTTTAAAAAGTAGTAAACCTCAGGATGTTATTCACCTTGCTATCATTCTTAGTTAACTAATTAAAATGTAACATTTAACTGAAATATACTGACCCCTGAAGAGTATACCTTTGACAGTTGTAATGTGTGACGTTTAAATATCTCCCTGGAGGTATTAAAAGACATGCAGATGTGGCAAGTAGGGATAGTTTAGTGATAGACTTGGCAGTACTGGGTTAACAGTTGGATTCAGTGATCTTAACGGTCTTTTCCAACCTAAATGATTCTATGATTCTATGACTAATTCTCCAGATGTGCATTGCGGTTTTTGATTACATTATAAAGTGCCTGTGCCAGTTAAAAACAGTAAATTCATAGCAGTGTGGTGCACCTTGAAATGTATCAAGGAGAGAAATAATAAATACATAGACCAATAGTGAAAAGGACGTACAGCTTCCTGTAGGAAGGATTCATCTTTCCATCTCTCATCTGTGCTCCCTTTGGTACTGTAGTTTACATCTCTCAGAATGTTTCTATTACAAGTAGAGTTATAAATGTAATTCATACACAGTGATATGATCAACAAATTGCTTTGCATTTGCAAAGTTTCTGTCAAGATTTCTTGCACTGATTTGTTATTTATACACCCAGTACTTCCGCATAACTTTTTTGTGTGCTGTTGTCATCTGTCTTCAAGAATCTCGGGTGTGCTTGGTTTACTGGGTTCTCAGCCATTTTTCAGCTGCTGCTCTAGCCACTGCCAGTGTTTTCAGTTACCCAGATGCTACAAGTAGGATAGCTGCATCTATTCTGGTGAAATACACACTTTCTGACAAACTTTGTCGTTTCTGCCATCACAGAATTCTCTCACGGTTTTGTTTCATTTCCATTGGTCTCCTTTCCTGCCACATCTTATTTTTCTCCCAGTTCTCACTGTACTTTATCCCTTCTGTCTGCACTTCCGCTTGCCACAGCCTTTTTCCTGAAACTTCATTGTCCTGCTTGCTTGTTGGATAGTCTTGCATATGTGCACCATTTTGCTCTCTGCAAAGCCAGCTCTGACTGTTGACCAAAAACCTGTTGACTAAAAACTGAACCCACAGATAATGAGCAAGAGAACGAGCAGAATTTATATAAAAGTGTAGCTGATTTGTAAAACCACCCTGTGAGTGTCTTAAGACATTATGGTAATGAATAGTTTTTGAGGGCCTGTTTCTCTGTGTACGAACAAGTTCTGAGTTTTGAGCTGGTGAGCTGTATGGTTGTCAGCTGAGATGCTATTTAGGACTGTGCACAGATAGCAGTGGGAAAAAGAAAGCATAAAAGCAGCGAGAGAGTTTGTCCTACATGCCTCTACCTTTTGGCAAAATTGTGCTTATACCAGTAGTGGTGTTGATTTGTGATTCTTAGCAAGTGTATATTAGCAGTCCAAAAGTCTGCTCCAGAGTTAAGGTTGCCAAGGGCACTTTCAGCTCTTGTGTTCAATTACTATAAACTCTCATACAATGTAGTAGTGAATTTTATAACACCAGAAAATGATGAATTAATGTTGACTTCATCTTATGAAAAGCACTTGCCGGTATGCCCCGAAATAATCTGAGGCTGCCCTCCTGAATAGACAGGTAGTTACTGGAAAAAGCAGTAGTTGTACAATAGTACACCTAAGTAGCAGTGGAATTACTTGTGTTGTATGTCAAGTTTTTGAGTTCATCATATGCCTTGTTCGTTTTCCGACTTCCATTCACAGCATTGACTTCAAATGTACTGAAGAGTGGGGGATTGGTTGAAGGAGTTTGTCAGTGCTGTGAATGAATGTGGAAGCCTGAGGCTTCAAGTTATAAGACACCTAAATATGAGTGTCTGCAAGTGAACTTTGCGAGCAAGGGTAGAATTGGACTCAGTTACCTCAGTTTAGGTGTCTAATAGTATTTGAGCTGTCCTGCCATATCTGAGGCAGGAATGTAGGGCTGGTGAAGGTGACAAGCCCCAGATGGAGGTTGGAGTAGTGGACCCATACTTTCCCCTGTGTCTTCAAGAACATCTGGGGCAGAATTTTTATTGTGAGCGGTAGTTGAAGTAGCCCAGTTTATCCCAATGATGGGAATCTAATAAATCCTAATGAAGCTTACAGGTCTTCGTAGAGCCTGTGCTTTATCATCTCCATGCATGTTTTAAGGGTGCCACACAGCTTCTCAAATTACTTGGGATGCCTATATTGAAGTATTCAATTTTGTCCATAACTGTTTATAATGGTGGGAACTTGTTCATATTTAGACACCTAAATGTATAACAATGGAGAACTAAGTACATGGCACTTTCAGTACTAAGATTTCATATACTGAAAAAAATAGGGCGGCATGTTTAAATTGAGATGGAAAACAAAGTAGTAATATGAATTATTCAGATCTCTGCAATAACAACATCTAAATAGAGGCAGTTAAAGAAAATATTGTTGTACAAAGGAGATGTGGTGAAGTTTGCAAGGGCTGTTTGATGAGTGTTAGATTCAGAGACAGAGTGGAAACCCTACTTAAGAGAGTGGCTTTCTTTTACCTTATGCCTAATGCACTCTTCTTGATTTCACATAATGATTTCTTTTCCCATTCCCATATACCATTCTTCAGCATCTGTAGTGGAAATGTTCTGACCCCATTATTAAAGAGGGCAGAATTGAGGTTATCAGTGTTAAATATTCTTTCTTGGATTTTTCTAGAGGCTTCAGGATATTTTAGTTCAGATTGTGACATTATCAGGTGGCCCTGACTCTGCATTAGCTGGTGGGTTAACTTTAGCCAGCAGTGAGATGCCCACCCTGTTCTCTTGCCACAGAGTCCATCCCCTGCAGCCTCTAACATCTACACAAGCCTTGGGACCTACACGCTATACTGTCAGAAATAGCATATTCCTTTTTGTGCTGTTGAAGGAAATATCCATTCTTCCCTCTGTTCCCTGTAGTTGTTTGCAAATTGTTCTGATAGCCAGAATTAACCCTTTTTCTACTTACTCTTTTATCTCTGCTTAGTTTTTGACCTTCCTCTTTTGAGGTGAGGAAGTGGTATGAATATGTAGGGGTTGATGAGCTAAAGAAAAGAGACAAGGAAATTATTGAGTGAGATGAGTGGTGACATATTATGTGCAAGAATGGAAGGGAAAAGGAAATCATTGTGACACCTACATCTCACGTGTGCAGACTTACTCTTCTCTTCATACTGTCCTGTGTTGTGCTGGCCATACCCATATCTCATGAAGTAATGCTCACAAGCATTTAGAGAAAAAAAGGAAATTTGGGGTTCTTTCCTCTAATCACAGAGCAACAAATGATTCTCACAAGAGATGCTGAAACTGATGCTGAAATTAAAAAAAAACCCACATTACTGACAAATAGTATTTCTAAACTTTTATTTTATTTTATCCATTAACAAAGTCTCTTGCCTGTTTCTCAATATTTGTAGTTTTCCTCTGCCAGAATTACCTGAAAGCAAAGGCCAGTTTTGGTGGGCCTTCGATACACAGTATTTTTGAAAATCTACTTCTTCATCATGGCAACAACCATATTGGATTTTGAGCCCTGCCTCCCAGCTTTGTGGGGAGTCCTAAGTCAGGTTCACATTGATAGACGAGTATGATGTTGCTTTATCAGTATTGTTACCTGTCTGGCAGTGGAAGGTTATTATTAATGATCTCTATTGAAAGTGCTTTTAACTTTTGAACTGTCATAATACATCCGAAAGTAGCATTTCCTGTCCTAGATGCAGCATCATGCTTGAAGTATGTGTTTAGTTGGTCATTTAAGCTTAAGCTTAAGTTCTCAATCTCACTGAATTCCACTGAAATTCTTATGTTGTATGACTATAATCTGCAATTTCTATTTTGAGTTGCAACCTTGAATTTAAACCCCTGACATTCACATTGCTCCAGCTATACCATATTCCAAGGAATCCAAGTTTTCTGTACAGTTGACCCATTTCTTCATCTCTTTATGTCTCCAAAAGCTTTGGATTATCTACAAATGTTTTCTGTACTGATTTTTTAACCAGTAAACATATGTTCTTATCCAGAAGCTATTGGGATGACGTCTGATATTGCACTATCATAAGTACCTAGAAAAACACTCGCGTTGAGGAAAACCAAAATAAAATATAGTGATATAGAAATTTGGTTTTCCCCAACCAATATATTTTATCTATTTATGTGTATAATTTAGGTGTGTTTCTTTAAAGCATGTTCCTATATTTATGCAGTTTGTCTGTGGAAGGATTTTGTATTTACGTACAAAATATCTTTTGAGAAAAAAAATCGTAAGAAAAATCTGGATTTTTTTAATCATCTGTTTAAAACTTTTAATTTCAGATTCTTGAATATATATGCAGTACTGAGTACTAGAATAATTTGCATGTTTAATCATCTTCTTTATTGCATTAAGTTGACTTGCTGAGAACAATAGTTTGTTTATGTACCTGTGGGAAAAGGGATAAAACCCTTTGTTTTGAATCTAGAAGGAAAAAAAAACCCAAACCAACCATGTGAGTGCAGCTATAACATATTTACTGGTTGTGCCTTAAAATACATATTTTCAATTACATCTTGCACTAGGGTATTTCAGCATCAGTAATACAGTTATTCATACCAGGATACTGCCTGTGGTCTCAAGTGATAGCTGGCATTTTCTCCATTCTCTCAAGAGATAATACAGGGAACTTTGGTCATTGACTTTTCACACAAGCACGATTTTCCCATCAGTAGCTTTACAAGGTTATCTGTTTATAATCCCTCCTCACTTCTTGCACATAATTTTGCTCTTAATGATAATGCTGAATCTTCTTGTAAGGATTGTCTTCAGCTTTTGTTACAGGGGTTTTAAGTAGGGTAATAAAATCCAGTGATGTGGTCATTGTCGTATACTAAAAGCCTAAAGTACGACAACTTCTGCCAGAAGTAGAATTGGAAGCATTATCAATGATGATGTTTTATAAGATAAGATGGGTTTAATTATGTTTTATAAGCACAGATGAGGAAAAAGTGTACTTGTTAACTACCATTTCATTCCATTTATTCACTACACTTCCTCCAGTGTACTGCATATGTTTCACAGGAAGCTCTCCAAAGACAATATTTTGAAATTAATTATTGTTATGGCTTAGGCTTTTTGCTTTTGAAGAAATAGCACTTCAGAGAATCCTTGGACTTTCCAAGAGCACTGCACTGTGAGGTCCTATGATGCAAGGAGGTTTGCAGGACAGTAAGAATGCAGATTGTGCTTTTCCCTGTTTACAGACCCTTTAGAAAGAAAAGATCAGTGAAACTATTGCTTAGCATCTGGTTGCTGGTCTGTCTAAATTGTGCCCTATGGGGGTAATTCCTATTCCTCCGTGTCAGCAAAGAACTATTTTGTTGAATTTGATTTTTCTGAATTGGTGGTGCACTTCTTGGTTTACCTGTTTTCCCTTTCCCCCTTGAAAATGCTAGATCCATTAACTGTTGTTCAGTGAAAACCTTTGATACCTGTTTTATGTTCTACATGTAAAGCTTGCAAGAAAACGTCTAAAATCCTCAGAAAATACAAACATTTTTAGCAGGGATGGAAATCTACTAGGAACTAACAGTAAGTTAAAGCCTTGATTTTTCTTCTTATTGTTTGGTGAGTGGGTTGAATTTTAAATTCTATCTTCACAAAGTATTCCCGGTGTATTAGTTGATACAGTGCTCTTCAGAAGAACACTTCCTTTGCCAGAAGTTCAGCTTCTGTTGCCTAAGGAGCAATGATGGCAAAATAGCAGGAACCCAAAAAAGAACTCTTTTCACCTTACTTTAGATGGCTGCATCAGAGATGAACTGTAAGTGACATGTAATGGAAAGAAACAAAAACATCATTTTTAGCAGAATTCCAGATTGCTCCAGTTGGTCTCTGTTAATCTGGTCAGCATTAGGATGAGATGCCTTCTTCTCTTCTGTGACTGGAAAAAGTGCCTACGATGAATTCCGTAAAGGTAAATGTATATGGCATAAATATTGGGACAGATAAATTCTCATTCAGAACTTCATGACACTTCATTAATGCTAAATTATATTTTGCATAAATAGAGGCAAATAGACATACATAACCTATATTTTTGTGTAATTTAAGGAGATATTTTTCTTCTTACTAAAAATTCTATTTAAAGATGGGTGCTTTTGAAAATCAGTTTTCAGCTTGTTTATGGGAGGATTGATTGAGTTGAGCAGATTGTTCATTTAATGACAGAATAACGTAAAGTTGTAATATTTTAATTCCAACCTAAGCCTGCTTCGTAAAATACTTTAAATACGATTGGAATGCAAAAGGAAGTTGTTATTAAATGAAATGGAAGTGTTTTAGTGACACAGAAGCACTAGGTAGTAAGTGACAGAGTATGGATAGAGAACTAAACCAAGATCCAAACTGTTTTCCAGAATATGTAGAAGATTATAAGCTCCTGATTTTCAAGCATATATATATATCAAGTTAAATTAGGAAAGTTTATATTACTTGCATCTTCTGAAAACTTAGGGCCATGTGTCAAATTTATGTACAGAAAATGACATGTTTAGCTTTGAATTTGAAAATTTTAATTTTTATTTTAAATCACTTTTCTTCTACCATACTTTCTTGAGAGAAAGAAGTGGTTTTTATATGGAATAGTTTAAATTAGAATGTTTTAATCAAATGCAATGAATTAAATTCTGTGATACTATCTCATATTACAGAAGGTAGTAATCATACTCATCAAACCGGGACTGTGAACCAAAACATGTTTTAGGAAAGCTCAGCTCTTAAGCTTATTGGCAAAGCCATTCATGTAGATACCAGAGAGATCATGTTTTTAAAGTAAGTTTAGTTTAGTAGACATGTCCAACAATTTGAAATTTCTTCAAGTTATTGAGTTTAATTTTGTGTTCCAAGCTGACAAATCCCAAGAGCAGCAGTTTTCAAAATGTCTTCTGGCTAAATATGAAGCTCTGGTAAAGCCTCATATATTAATGATTAAGAGTTCTTTATAGAATATTTCTAATCTACCAAGAATCGTCAGAACCTCTTCTGCAGGGAACAAAACTCATAGCTTCTCCCAGGTCTTCCTGGCTGTCCAGGATAAACAAGGTATGAACTAAAACCCATGGAAGTTATCAGAAGGATTCTCTTGTATCTCAGCACCTTGGGTTTGGCGTGCTGCCTCTTGACTTACCAGAACTAGCTGCATGTTTTAATTAAGGTTTATTTAATGGCAAGGGGCCTTTCTGTGCAATGAAGAGAATGTAGCAGCATTTCTTCTTCAGCATGGCCTGCTTTGCTATCCAAATCATGCTGTGCTTTTCGTCTTTCTGGAGCTGTTTCCAAGCCAAGCAAAATGGTTGTAGTGCTGATGGAGGCATTGGTTTTCTCATCAGACTGGGATGTGTCAGCTTTTGGAAAAAGGAACAGATGAATGTGGAGTCTTACTTACTTCTCTACTTCATTTGGACATTCCTTGGCCTTCTGGTCGACACATGACAAGTTTCTGGGTTGGGAAGGAGCTTAGGTATCTAAATCAAAGTGTTTGATTTTGTCTCTTTTAAATCACAGAATAATACAACAGCACAGGTTGGAAGGGACCTCTAAGGACCATTTGGTCCAACATTTTTAGCAGAATCACAGATTGCTCCACTTGATCTCTGTAGACCTGTAATACTGATCCTTATCAAAAACACTCCTATTGACTTATTTTTTACTACTACTTGTTGAAAAGACTGAGACTGCTCTCTGGGGCAGCATCGAGGATCTTTTCACAGAATCCCAGAATGGTGATTTTCCATTCACCAAGCTGACACACACCAAGCTGACCCAACACGAGTTGGTAGCATCGTACAAGATTGTGTAGCAGCATGTGGCCATGCCACCATCGATCTGAGCCCTTTGTTGGGTCAGTTTTGTGCCCCAGCTGATAAGCCTTAGTTCTCCGTTGCTGGTCTCCCCAGGCAGATTGTCTCAGTTGCAGCACTATGGTGGTAAAACCATTCTACTTCTGGCACTGCACCTTGTGTGACTCACGTGGCACCTGGCTTGCACTGGTCGTTGCATCTTCCTTGATAGTGGTACCTTCAGCTCATGTCTGCCCACAGCTCCTAAGAGATTCGCTCATTTGAGGTGTGCTCAAGCATCTGTCTCTCTATCTGTCCGTCTGTCTATTTGCATGTTGCTCTTACTGCTGGTGGATGTGTAATCTTGTAAGCCACTATTATTTTCATTAACAGTTTTGTACTGTAAACTGGCAATTTTACATAAATTATATATAAATGACATACATAAATTTATTACATAAATTATGACACTGCAGGACTTTGACAGATCTAGGATCTAGTTAACTTAGGAAACATTTATAATGCATCCCAGACAAGTTTTCAGTTGAAGTAAAAGACCAGAGAAAAACTAACAAACCTTAAATCCCTTACAATATATATATTTGAAAATAGATATAGAAACTGGTTTGTAGCTAACTATTCTTTTATGATGAATGTTGAAACAGGAAATAACACACTAGTAACAATCAGAAAGCTGATTATTAAGCTTGTGTTTACTGTAAAACGCAGGATTGTGATACAGCAAGGCAAAGTCTAAAGGGTAAACAATGGTATCTAATAGTGTTGTTTCTTGTGATTAATGTGACATTCCGGTGGCTGTAATATGTTCCATACATTGTTTTGGGTAATATTTGCATGGAATATGTAAAGTGCCCAACAATATTGTATGGAAGTAGCTTTCAGAGGTTATTCAGATCCTCTTTCTTACATATTATTTATTTTTGTGTGCTTTTATTCATTGCATAACAATAGATTTGGCCAATATTTCTCTAAATGAATTGCAGAATAATAACCAAAAGATTTTTTTTTGTGGTGACTAATCTATGAATAAGAAAGATGTATTTATTGAATTGAGTTGCAAATTGAACAATTATCTTAGATTATGAAAAAATACTATGTTTTATCAGTATAGTTTACCTAGAAATTGTTGGGGAACAACACATACCTGCTAAACAGAACATTCCCTAGATCCTTAATACAAACAAAAATATTCAGCACAAAACTCTTTGGAAACTGAAATTAAAAGACTGGTGCTGTGGGATGGAGAAAAAATTTATAGGATATAAAATATATGTTTACTTGTAATTTTATTTCTTGATTATGTCATTAATAAACAGGATACAAATAAAATTTTCTTCATGCAGTCTGGGCTAGCAAATGAAAAATGTACCTGCTTAGGGATCATTCTCACCCGCTCTCCCAACATCAATCAAAGCCTAAACATTTTTTATAGAATCAGACATGCTTCCTAATAATCGTTTGCACGTAGCTGTGCCCTTCTTCACTTGATTTGTGTGAAGGTTCTAGCATGGATCTTGTTCATATATGGCCTGACAATAAATTGGGTTAAGGATTGAAAGGGGCATCTGATCTCATTGATAAAAGTTTGTTGGTTTTATTAACAGCTGAATACTTCCGCTGCTTCGGATGAACGCTGCCTTAGTTCTCAGGCCATTTTACTGAAATGAATAGGCTTTCCTCCTGAAAGAAGATGACAAATATGGTAAAAAGCAGACCTTAATTTTGCCTGATAAGATGAAAATATATCATTTATTTTATACTCATTACTCTAATTCTCCAAGTGTTTTGGGAACTAGCAATAAACCATACATCCTTTACAGATTTTACTGGTGCATATATATGCTTTGCATGTATATTTGTGCAATTAGCTGCTGGCAGTGGGCAGTAAAATGGCTATTATGTACTCTCCTTTCCATATGGGTATGAATTTCAGAATTAAATTTAGCTTATTGCAGAGGAAATGTGCTGATCCACTGGCAGAAGTGTGTCATCTATACCAATGACTGTCGGCTTCTCAGCAGAGCAGGGGCAGTGGTAGTGCTGGCACCGGTGCTCAGCAGATGCTGGTGTGGTGGCCAGCAGCAACACCTGAGAAGCACAGAAACACTGGCAGGAGGAAAAGAGAGGCCAGGCAACACAGAAACAGTATTTATTCCCAGAGAGGAAGACAGATTTTAGCACGGCTTTTTTCATTACTATTATTATTTCTCTTCTGAGATCTCACATGAGAGGAAGAGTTAAAACATACTCAACCCGAAAGAAAAAGGGAAAGAGAATCTACTTAGTTGGCACCAATCTACAAAGGGATAGAAAATGTATTTTAAGGACAGAGAGCAGAACCTGCTAGCATGTACACATCCAGCCTCTGGTATAATGCAGGTCTTTAGTTCAGTGGCACATATGAAAACCGATTCACTTACCTTAATATTGATTTAGCCTATACTGTGTAAGTCTTGGCCTTCAAAAGCTTCTTATCCTTTTTTTTTTCTGAACCTACTTCACTCTCTTTTGTCAGAAAAACATGCCAGCCAAAACCACACCTAATTTATGCAAGTATGTCCTGAAAAACTCCCCTCCATCAGGAGTTCTCTAACCTCAGCTGCTGCTCCCACTAAATTCACAAAACTGCAGTACTCTAAATCCCCTATCATCTTTCTCTCAGAGGAATACAAAAATGTATGAGTTTTATTTGATACTGTTGTGATATTTAAGATACTTCTGTGGAAATTCCACCTTGGACAAAAGCTTACTGCAGTAATAAACAAATGAAAGAAAGCACATCAGAAATTATGTGCAGCTCCAGTGAAGGGGATAATAGTTTATCCCCATCCACACAGGAATAATAGTTTATTAGACTTCCACAGTAAACTTCACAGTGATGTTACTTTTTAAATCATGAGTTGAACATTTGTGATGACAGTACTTACAGTGTTTGTCAACAGAAATCCTGCTTTGATGCATCCCGACAGGCATGAGGCGGAATGGCTCTCAGGATTAGAAATGGGATAAAGAACAGTAAGCTTTGCATTTGGGTTTTGGCTAATTTGCTGTAGAAGCTATTGTTTGTAAGCAAATATTCATATTGCAACTCATAAGTTTGTAAGGCAGTTGAGATCATTAAATCACAGAAATCTAAAGCTCAAACTGTCTTGAAGAAATCATCTAATTCATCACCTCTACTGAAAGCAGGATCAAGTACATCCATATGTGACAGATGCTGGTGTATATTCTGTTCTTAAAGTGAGAAAGCTTTTCCTGAGATCAAACATAAATCTTCTTTGCTGCAAATTAAGATAATCTCTTGTTATCTGCCATGGTCCCAAAGAACAATTGATCATTGTGTTTTCTACTCCACCTTCTGCCTACTCTACTCAAACACCTCTCTCCTTGCTCCTTCCCGCTGCCACTTCCTCTCGGCTGCACCTCGTGGCCTTTGTTTTGCTTTCCCTTCATTAAAATTGCATGTTTTGGTCTTTTTGTGTCTTCTTGTTTTCATTTGGGCTCTTCAGTTTGTCTAGAGTAACTTGCCCCAAAACACTGACAGTTCTCTGGAAAAGGTCCACTAGTGATAAGTAGAAGAAAGTAAATATTTCCAATGTCTCATATGAAATACTTGTTAGTTAACAAAGCCAAAGTGACACTGCTCTTGTTCTGCAGCAGTGACATGTACAGGTAGTGATGAATCATACATTTAGGGAGCGATTTTAAATCCCCAGACCCTTTCTATCATTCTGCTGAGTTTCCAGGCTGTTGTCATTTGATCGTTTGGTGTTACACTTGACATCGTGCCCCTAACCCCCCCTTTTTTTTTAGCATCACACTTGGGACTGTGGCAGTAGGCGTATTTGGCACACCAGGTTCACGTGGCATTCTGGTTGTCTGTGGGATTTTGTAGAACCTTCCCCAGAGTCATGTGAGCACTGTAAGCAAAGTCTCCTGTGTACCACTCTGCTGAATGAAGCTGGGTCCAGGGCAGGCTTGGGTAGCTATGGTTGCCCATTGTCCACAGCTCCATAAAGAAACACCAGCAGCATTTCATGTGTTGTTTTTCAATGTGTTTCGCACCATCTGAGGCTGCCCTCACTTGTACCATGTAGACATTAGATCTGTTTGAGATGTCCTGTTTTCTGCCTGGCTTCCAAATGCTAGATCTTGTGGCCAAGCAGGGTAGGCTGCTCCTAGGTCTGTGTCATATCTATGAGCCTTGTCTTGTGTCTGGAGACTTAACATGTGTTGGGATACCTGACCCTATTTAAAAGCAAATAATACTTGCTATGAACGGACTTCTGTTTTCTCACAGTGTCAAAATATACATACGTATAACTTCAGAGATTTGGCATGTTTTCTTATTTTCCTCAAAAGTGGATAGAGAAGGAAGCCTTTGCTCCAGATTTCTTTTCTTGCACATTTTATTAAGATCCACTGATAAAGATTTTCTGAAGACATTATTCCATTAATTTCTTAGAGCCACATTATTTCAAAATAAAAATTATTTGGCCTAGATATTAGAAAGGCACTTTGTATTTTATCTCCTCAGCTGTATAGGGAAATCATTGTATACAAAACATGTCATTAACTGAACTGAATTATTGTTAGACTGCAGTGTCTTATGTACAGAGCTGTCACACAGAAGTAAAAGACTGAAATACTTAATACAATATAAATTTCTATTTTTCTGACTTTAATTATTCTTTACCTTTACAATGGATCAAGTGCTTTCAGGAAGGATCCATTCAAACTATGTGTGAGTCCTGTGTTGTAAAGACAGTCAGCAAAGTTGATAAGGAAGGATAATTTTAGAAATGAAGCTGAGTGGCTCAGTTTTTGCTGTGAAAGAGATGTAACTTCAATAAATGAGAAAATTTAGATGTGGCTTGTGGGAAGAACCTTTTGATTTAGTTGAGGCAGTTGTTGCTGATCTTACAGTTTAATTTCTTAATATAAATTGAAACATTTCCAGTAATTACATATATGTTGATATTAAACCTTTCACTGAAGATAGTAATCATATTGATATAAATACATTGCACAAGGATAGTAATACTTGAAGTAGCTTATTTTATGTTAATCCAAAATGAATAGCTAGAAATAAGTTGAAAACCATTCATTTTTCAATGTTATTTGAAATAATAGGGATTGTTTGAACTTTTTTTATCAGTATGGCTCCAGAATACATGCACTAATTTTAATTCCCTTTGAAGATGATTGCCACAGGAAATTAGCCTTTATTATTGAATTGGCCTTATGCAGCTGGATAAAGCTTGAAAAAACAAAGATCAAAAAAGAAAAAAAGTACTTTTCCTACTACACGTTCATTTTCTTCTCCATTTTTTTTTTAATGGAAATCATTGGTTCACTTCTGGTGAAATTGCTTCCTTCTGACTGAGCAGTGTTGTTAGAGTATTTTTGGGATTAAATGAGCTAGCTGTAGATTGGGTAGATAATGCTGAGACTTAGAAGCTGGATTCTTTTAAACATTTGAATGAACTCCTATTATTGAACCTGAGAAAGTTTTGTCAAACATCAGCAGTTACCATCCATATAAAGAAATTTTTACCTTCTCAAATCACTTTTGCTTTCAAGAGTTAAAACTCTATGTAAACTAAGAAAAAAAAATAGCAGAGGGACATCTGAAGGTAAATTTGTACCGTGCTTCTTGGTATGTTTTAAGGTGTGGCTGAATTTTATTATTTGCAGTGTCTTTATTGTTTCTCCTGAGAAATGAATGTTTATAGACATTTTAAAGCATCTGTACAACAGACACAAACCAAAAAATACAGATTGTTGTCATTTAGCAAATTCTAAGGACCTTTCTACAGTGTGCTGGGGAAGCATTAATGGAAAAAAAAAAAGAGACCAAATGTAGTTCAAAGGCCATTTCCTGGTTGCCTTGGCAGGCTCCAGTCCTGATTTGTATTCTCTGAGCTGTAGCAGAAAAGTGTGACTTAGGACTGATGAAGTGGATTAATGTTGCTGTATTCAGAGGTTTCAAAAAATAGTTTTGTCTGTGGAGACACTGGATTGTGGAGTCTGGCAGGTGGTGGTGGTGGTAGGGTAGAGAGTCCTCTAGGATGCGCCACATCCAGACAGAGAGTTAAACATCACAGGCTGTCTTCAACTTGCTGGGTCCAGTCTCACCCCCATCATTTGTTTTGACTTCCATTGTTTATTAATTTCTAATGCTTGGCAAAATCCTTGCAAAATATTTAAAGTTGTACGTGGGTGAGGAAAAAATTAACTTCATATGATGCTTCCTAAAAAAACCCCAGTTATATCATGGCCTTATAGGCCCTTACTTTGGTTCTAGTGCTGAAGTAAATATTCAGTTTTACAAAGAAAAAAAACCCATCTTTTTATTACAAAGAAAATAAAATATATTTTTATTGCAAAGGTAGTTATGCATTTTAGGTACGGGTGGTTCAGTTTTACATCCTTCATGTGGGATTATGCTGTAGAGGTTATGTTTTAAAAAAGATATTTCAATAGTAAAGTTTTCTTTCTTTCTTACCTACTTCAGACTTAGTTTAGTTAGAAAGTTAAGTTTCTCTTTGCCATAACAGGAATATTTTAGTTATGGATCTTAAACATATTAGCCCCTGGCAGGTATTGCAATTGCCTGGAGGAAATTTTCAAAGTGTTTTAATGTGCAGTGTTATGAGTGGATGGTTTGCAGTATCCCAGTTTCCCTTTTAAGCTTGAATCAGAAATGTCCAATGTTCAGTGTTTGTGCAAAAGAATATATGTTAGTTTACTTGCAAAGCAGCTGAGGTTACCCGAGTGGAGGAAGGGCAGCTGATGGGCTGGGAGCCACCCTTCAGAGGGGTTTCACTAGACCAGGTTGCTCAGGTGTCCCTGCCCATGGCAGGGGGATGGAACCAGATGGTCTTTAGGGTGCCTTCCAACACAAACCATTCTGTGATCTATGATTCTGGGCTGCAACTGCAGTTTGCCACTACCTGTAGGACATTACAGAGAAAACAGACTTTCAGCAGTGTGTAATGGAAAGACAAAAAGCTGCTGTCACAAACTGCAATGCAAATGATTTCAGCTGAGCATAAGGAATAACAATAATTTAGAGCAGAAGTGGTTTAGAGTAAGAAAAAAACTGAACAGGGAAGTGGTAAAATCAACTTCAGTCTGTTCCCTGGAGAATTCAAAAGTCTGCTGACTTGAAGCACTGAGCAATCTCATCCAGTTTTTCCATTAAGTGCTGTTTTGAGCAGAAGCTTGGGACTAATCTCCTCCAGAGGTCTCTCCCAGCCTCCATTTCTCTGTGGTTCTTTGAAGGCAGCTAGCAGGAAGCCTCTAGAAAAAAATGTAGTTCAAAATATGAAGGGGGTTTGCTCTCACTTTCTTTAACCTGCTTAGGGAGGACATAACATGATTTATTACATCAAGAAACAGAAAGTGCAGATCATAATAAAACCAATAAATTATACGAGAACAAACTAGTAGGGCTGATGAGTCAGATCTCATTGCAAATAAATCTAAGAGAAAAACATTTATGAGCACTGGCAGTTCCCCCTAGAAATTATATTTAAGGGAGAAGCACAAACCATCTCAATACTTGTGAAGCCTAGGAAATAGCTCCCTTAAGTAAGCCTTGACTGCAGTGGCCTAACGCCCAGGAAAAAAAAAAAAGAATCCCTCAGAAAGTGGAAACTAGGTCGAATTACCAAATTAGTGTAGATGAAATAGCACTAATAGGAGGGGTGACAAAACTGGAAAGAGCAAGACACAGAGTTATGCATGACATAAAAAAAAGGACACAAAAGGGAACGAAGTAATTTTATAAACACATTACTAATCAGAGCAAGGTAAATAAAAAGGTTGCTATGCTATCAAACAGGGAAGGAAATAAATTGAAAAATTGTTTTAAAACTGAAAAAATATTTAATATCTTTCTCACTTTTCCTTAATTGGAGCTACTGTGCGTTAATGCAACTACTAAGCCTATGAAAGGGCTAAGATAGCAGATTGGAATGGTAAAAGACTTTCCTGAAATAATACGTAGAGCAATTACATATTTGAAAATAATCCAGGTTTACTGAAGCTTATTGTACAATATTTAAGTAACTAGACAAAGCCTTCTCAAGATCCATTAGCAGTTCTCCGTTTTGAAGAATGGAGAAAGTTTCAGAAAATTCAAGAAGAGCTGACTCAGTGCCTGCCTTTGTAAAGGAGAGGAAGGAAGAGCTGTGGAATTACAGACCCATCAGCATAATTTAAATGTCTTAAAAAAACCCCCAAACAACTGGAACAAATAAATCAAATGAACTGTAAGCACCTGCAGAATAGTGGGGAGATGAGTAATAGCCAAAACAAATTTATCAAGGAGAAATTGTGTAATACCAGTCCCATATCCTTTTGTGACAGAATAACAGTTCTTGAGAAGGTGATGAACCAGATGTCATCTGTCTTGACAAGTAAGTCTTCTGACATTATTTCACATGACATTTTCATAAGAAAGCCTAAAAAAAAAAGAAATTACATTCTATTATGTGATCATATAATTAGTAAGGAAGCTGTGCAGAGTGTATTGTTCCCTGTCAAGCTGACGTGTGCCCTGTAGGAATATGCCCTCAATCTTGTTCTATTGCGCATTTTTAGTAATGGTATGGACAGTGAAATAAAGACTAGTCTAATGAAATTTCCGCCAAAATTGGTGGGAGAGAAGGATAAGCTGAATCAGTAACCTGGATGAGAATTCAAAAATTTGTAAGTTAAAAAAACCCCAAACCACTAAATACCACAATTCTGTGATGGCAAAGGCAAGTTCTTACTTTAAGTGAAAAAAAACCTGATACAAAGACAAACATGTTTAGAATTGAACTTTAGATGACCTGTGTTGTATAATGTATTTAAACCCTGTTGGTATGCACTAGCCAAACTCTCGCTCAAGACCAGGATCCACACACCAGGCTCCAGTTATTGGCTCAGTAACCTCCTACAAGCAGCTGTGGCTGCAGGGCGGGCATTAGCCCTATAAATCAAGCCCTGGGAGGAGCCAAAAGAAAGGATGTGGTTGTTCTTGGTTGCTGTATGCTGCTGGAGCTCTGCGATGAGAAATCATAATCCAAGGATCAGAAGACTGCGAGCTCCGGCACAGACCTGGGTTTGTCCTTTACAGTCATTAATATTATCTCCATGATTGTAATGATAATTCTTAATTTCATTTTCTTAAGAAAAGTTTCAAGTAATGTAAATGAGATGCTTTTACAGTACATAATTCACTACTAAGGTAAATAAGGGAAAATTACATATAGGTCTTCCACTGTCCTTAACTTTGATCTTATTACAGGTTGTTGCTATAAGAGAGGTAGAGCTTAAGCTTTTGAATTTTAGTAAAACATGCTTTGCCTTTTTCCAAAACTAGAATCCAGTACATTTTCATTCTACCTTCGTAACATCTTTATTTCTAGATAATGTTTCCCTTGCTCCTCTGGAACAATTATTCCTGGTTTATAGTCCTTGAGTTCAGAATGCATCATAATATTTTTGATAAATAACAAAAAAAAAGTTCAGCTTTTATAATATTTTCAGGCAAGAGTTTTCTAAAATATATCCCTGAGGAACATTGAGGGCCCAGCATTTGTATCAAATCTTAATAGATACCCTAGACGTTCTCTCTGGTGGATGCAAACCCAAATTTTTGGTCATGGATTTTCACCATTAGTAAAAGACTGTAATAATCATCTGCATCATTACAGTATTTTACTAACTGAATCTGTATTAATGCTATTAAAATGATATTTCTGTAGGTGTGGTTATTGTAGACTCTATTGTTTACATTTTGCCACTTCTACACATATAATATCATTGCATTTTTGTCTTATTTTCATACTATAGCCAGCTTGGACAAAGTGTATTTCCAAGAGATGTCTCATATAAAATACAAAAGGGAAACTAAAAATTGCATATTAAGCTCACCTAGACTAAAAAAAGGTGCATCAAATAAAATGATACAATTTGTTGGTGCTCTTCAATTTTATTGAGGCTTAGGTAACCTTACTATAACATGAGTAAACTAAGAAAATTGTCAACCTAAGAATTCTGCAATCTCTGCTCAAAATAAATGAGAAATTTAGAAAAGAGGCATTATCTCTGGTTCATATTTGTTAGTTAAATACCACCATGGTCTCTAAGAGGAGACAAAGCATTCCGTTCTAATTGCTCCATATTTGAAGCTAGGGGAGGGGAAAAAAAGGTGAGTCAAGGCACTTGCCTCTCACTTTCCTGTTCCAGAATGTATGTACATGCAGACAGTTGAACATTTTTAAAAATCTTTGAGTAGGACATGCAGAGAACCAGGAAAGGAAACGAAAAGCTCACTGCTACAGTCAAGTAGAATTTTGTCAGATTAGTGACAGGTTAGACTCTGGGACCTGGATTTACATCCCCTAATTTTAGACATCAAGGTATCACACCTCATTTAAGTCAGGCTGGCCACTATCTCTAAAAAAATCTTTCAAAGGTGCAGTATAGAGACTGGGCAACCCCACACAAATGCATAAAAATAATAGTGTTGCTCTACAGTAACAACTTAATCATTGAAAATTCCTATGGAATTCATTTTAATAAAATTAATCATGAAGTACTCAGTCGGGATTAATATGGATGAAGTACTTAAAGGATTTCAGTGTTAATTGACCATTATATTGAAATGTTCCTACATGAATTTTGAGCTTGGGAGCATCACAGTAAGGATGACTTGGTCGTAAGTTAGCTCTAGAGCTACAGAGGTATGAGCATGTGATTTAGATCTGGGGATGGTTCTACATCCTTACTGCACAAACTGAAATCTGCTTGTAATGTCCGTTGTGGTTTGCTTTTGAGCTTAATTGAAGTTGCTGGATCAATTAATGTAGACCTATTTAAGTCAGTGAGTGGCTGTGCATGAAGAGATGCTAAGTTTAAGGAGCAGGAATGAGGCATTTACAGTTAAATTGCCTACATTTTGCAGAAGTTATCAACCACTGGCTTTTGATTGTTCCTTTGCTTTGAATAACTTTATCTTGAAACTAAGCTGCATAGGGTCAATATGGATATTTGAACTGTGAAAATTGTCCTTTTGATTCAGGATGGGCTTCTTTCATACTGAGCACCTGTCAATGGGCAGTAGATTCAGATCATCTGAAATCAAAAGGAACAGTGGTGGTAATTAACTGCAAGTGGTTATCTTTAGGGTTGCAGATTGGTTTTCTACTTACCTCCTTCTTTTTATTACCTCTTTCTCACATCTTTTGGACTGTGCAAATTTAGGTCTTTGTGAATATATATTTTCAATTTCTGTTTTTGGAAAATCTTCAATGAAGTTTGAGGTCTTCCTGTGGAGTGACACTTTTTAGTCTAAGGTCATCATTCATCTTCTGTCTTTTACGATTTCTAGAGAATTGGGAAGTGTATGCTTTTGTCTGAATTCTATCCATTTTTATAGACTATCTAAATGCAGATCTATTCTATGCAGCAGAACACAGAACAAAGGTTACTAACCTTAGTCTGACTTGCATCTACCACATGTCACAGTGCAGTACTCTACAGACACACCAGCTGGTGTCCCAAAATGCATATTAAGTGCAACAGCTAAAATAGCCACCATTTCTAACAGAGGTATTGAAAGAGAAATGTGTTTTCCAGAACAGAGGTTGAGAAGGTGGGGGGAAGGGGGGAGATATAAAAATAGTCAACCTGAAAATTCATGCCTGGCAAGTAGTTAAGGGGATTTCTGGAGGGTACTAGAGAAGCAAAAAGAACAGGTTATTAGCCATTCTGCCCAGAAAACAGAAAGATTATCGGTTTTCTCTCTCCAGTATCTGAAAGGAAGTCTACAGTTTATATGTGAGCAAGAACATATATGGTGCTCTGTCTTTTGGGGTTCAAGTAATGGTACTTGCTTTTGCAAATGAAAAAGTTGGAAAGCAGACTAAAACCATAAAGCATTAGTGTTGCTTTGTTTTAAAATATTCTGTTTTTAATTGTGCAATTGTTAATCTTATGTGATTGACAGCTGAGAACAAACCTGAGCAAAATTCAGCACTTGCAATGTTGTAATTAAAACCAAAATCAGAAGCTTAAGATTATGCTTTTTAAAGTTTTTTCTGAGTTGTCAAAGTCCATAGGTAGAGCAGACTGGGCTGTCCATTTCATCAATAGATAAAACAATAAATACAAGTCTAGTCCAAGGTGACCAACTTGAGTTTAGAAATTTTAGACAATTAATTCAGGTCAGATCTGGTATAGTGTGAAATATTATTTAGGAAAACAGAGAGCACTATTTATAGTTTTCCAGATTCCCTACTTCACTCATTTTGCCAAACTCCTTCTCTACTGTAACATGGAGCAATAAATGTTTCAGGGTAGACTTTATGAAGAAATGAAGCGGTAAATTGCATTATGTTTTGTATTATCTCTGTCTGCCACTAAACAATGCAGCATCAAATTGAGCTCATATGTACAACAGCTTTTACTAGAAAAAAACATCAGTTCTGATAAACTCATTCTGTAAATGGCAGGTTTTCTACCTCATGCAATATCAAGTTGTTTTTCGCTGAACTTTGTGAGTGTGTTGCACAGGATTGCGAGCACAGGTTCATTAGTTTTTGAGGTCTGTGAAGGCATTTCATTTAGTGTGTCAAACCAGTCAGTCATGTCCAGTTCCTGGGAGCTGCTTGAGATGAAGAGGGAGGATGCTGTAGTCCAGGTGAATCGTGCTGGCTGTAGCATTCTGCTGAATGCCCTCTTACATTATGGGCCCTCACTGCTCATGTATGCTGTGGGCAGCGTACATACATATATATATATGTATATATACACACATACTCAGTACAGGCACCAGTGCTAACAGCTCCAGTGCTGCAGATCTGCTGCAGCCTTCATCTTGCTTCAGGGAAGGGGCTACAACCCACCATCCTCAGCTGCTGGTAAGGAGATAATGTGACTCTGAAACTCAAAGCAGCTGAACCAAGAGTAAGAATTTAAAATGCATTAATTTGGGCAATGCTAAGTCCCTGTTTGTTAAATTAAGTGGTCTTTCTTCAGAAGAAACTGGTCTACATCTGTCTAGTTGCATGCAAATATATATTCAGTATGTATTAAAGATACACTCAGTTGGCTTCATGTCCCATCTAGAAAAAAATTATTTGATGTGGAAAAAAAAAATGGTGTAAAGACCAGGCTGCTCAGTGCTTTCACTAAGCCCCTGCAAAGGTCAGAGCAATCACACAGCTGTTGTCTGGAGCTACTCCTTTATCTGCCTCTAAGCAGGTCAGTCTTCCCAAACCTGAAGAAGAGCAGGACATACTCCAGGCAGATAAATAAGAGGAGCTAGAATTAAACCCCTGACTGTGATGTACTGTTTCATATACACTCTGTCCATGGTGACTCACAAGTTAGAGATGACCAATTTCAGTCATCATAGAGTACATTATTCTTCATTACCACCCATTTAAAGATCATTACAGTGTAAGTGAAAAGGACTTCTGGAAAGAAAGAGAGATGACTGAAACTTAAAATGGTAAGCACCCAGAGGTTTTTATGTTTCCTTGCTCTGTAACACTTTTTGGTGGCCCTTAGGATGCTTTTTCTTCCATTAAGCAAATCACTTCCAAAAATTTGTTACATCTTTCACCTCTGAAAATGAAGATGCAGTGCTCTGTATCTCAGCTCACAAAAAAAAGGACCTTGAAAGCCTTTTCTTGAGCAAGTCCTTTCAACCTGTGGGAGAGGAAGAGATGAAAATAAATGTCATTGGTCTTCTAAGAAGAATTTTCCTTTTCACATGTCTTTGTGCTGGGCACTTCATTTCCACAACTTCTTTATACATGCTTTAGAAACTTTTCTTTTATTGTTTTCAGATATTTCAAAAATTATTGGTAAAGAAGCCTATTAAGAGCAAAAAAAGATTAGCCAGCCATTGTACACATATTATTAGGAATTAAAAATTGGTTTTTATTAATAAAAGCCCTGCAGCAAATTCATGCTCCAGAACCTGCAGTACTTGAGCAAAAAAACCTCTAATGATGGAAACAGTTTAACTATAAAACAGCTGTGTGCACTGATGGCTGAAGAAATTCCCATTTTAGTGTAATGGCTCATATTGTTGAAAAACTCCACTAAAGATGATGAAAAAAAAGAACAGTAAATGTTTTTTTATTATAAAATATGATTAACTTTTCACATGATTGGGCCATATGAAAGAGATGGAAGAGGAAAAGGTAATTTAAAAAATAATTAAAATTGATATTTGCAAAAGGTTTATTACCTTGATTTTTAATAAGGTTTTCTACTAGCTGCTCTACTCCCTGCTGTTCCGGATTTTTCTGCTAGAAATCAGTCATAGATTTTAACAGTAATTCACCTGTCACCAGGTATTTTAATTGTCAGTGTGATCATTTATTAAAAACCAGAGGATGATCTTCCTTCTGCTGTGCAGGGTGTATTTCCATAGATTCAAATTAAAGCAATTGTGCAAGCATGTCTTATACAATAGAAATAGCACCACAGGAAGGAAAACTGCTGTGTATAGATAATTCTCTAGTGCTAGTAATGCTGAAGGTGGAGATACCACTGAGGGCTCTGGTACTGTGGGCTGTGGTATATGCTGCCGTGGAGGAACTTCTTTTGTGTCACTAGGGGTATTTGAAAAGTCCTTTCACCAAAGGACACGATGCACTAAGAAAAAAAAGGTGTTTTAAAGAAACTGCCCTTTATCCTAGCTCTGCTCAAGGCAGCAATGGGGCAGGAGCTGGATGGGGACAGCTGCTGCTCTCCTGAAGTAATAAATGTTTTGGTTTGAGATTCGAAAGCCACAATCCGGTCTAAGAGACCACATGCTTAAATGTAAATAGGTCCTCACTGATAAAGGCTGGAACTAAGTTATTTTTTGCAGTGATTAAAAAAAAAAAAAAAGAAGACCTGTAGTGAATAGTAAGTCAAGAAAATATGTTCTAGTAAATAGTAAATAAGAACTACTATGTAATAGTAAATAGTAATAGTAAATTACTACTTATTAATTTATCAAGTAGTAAATTGAGTAGTAAATAATAATTGAAGAGTAAATCAAGATCTTTCATTTTCTAGTCTTGTTCTTTAATCATGATAAAATACTGTTTCACCTTTTTCTATATGAGTTAATATTCAAAATATAATTTTAGTACCAAACCTTCATGTACAAAGAAACATGAACTCTTAACTCTTGTCGACACAGGCCAGTCTCATCCTTAAATTTACTTAAGGCACCTGCTTGAGTCACTGCCTCTAAAAGGGTACTTGGCTATGAGCCCTCTACCATTAGAGGAGAGAATTACAGCCTGAGATGCTCTGAGGAAGATGATGCATATCCATCTTCAGTGGCGCTAGAAGGAGCTTAGGTCATTAAAATACAAACTTAGATGTCTCATATTTCATAAATGTTGGTCATTGTAGCCACATTTGGGACACCGGACTCTGTGGCGCTCTGTTAAAGCTTAGTATTCTCTACATTCACCACCTCTTCCCTGTAAGTTTTCCTCTGTGATGACAGGAATGAGGAAGAGAGAATACAAGAATATATAGGTGAAATCTCATTTACCAGTCTCAAGACTTTAAATCTTTATACACAGTGATGACTGAATGAAAACTGTGCAAATGGTCTTGAGTGCAAAGTACCTCTTTGCTCACTAGTGAATGGAGAAACCAGCATGTACATCCATCCGTACAAAGACAGAGATTGACTCTGAAGCCTGTTAATTTTTGTAGATTGCTGGTCCCTCTTTCACATTCTCATTACAACAGCCTTACACTGGTCTGATTCTGTTAAATCAAATGGAATCACTGAAGTCAAACTGCATCAGCATGGGTGCAATCCAACACAGTCCTTTGAAATCATACAAAGGTACTTATTAAAACAGGTAACTTTGTGTTGAACTTGAAAATGATCAGGCATCATTATTTAGTGACCAAGAATGGCTTATCTTTTAGCATAATTCTCTGTACCTGTGGTTGTTGTAACTTTCTGTAAAAAAGGCTTCCTTTCATTGTGGACTTGGTGGAGTCCTTTGTAGAACCAGAAATCTGCACTGTGATAGAAGGAGGGTATTGGATGTAAAGGATTAAAGTACTCCTGACAAGTTCTCAAGTAATGTGTATGCAAAGGACAAATAATCCAGAGCTGAGCCAATAGCTAGGGGAGCTGGTATTCCAGGTCTTCCACCAGGCTGACTATAAAGGAATTCCACCAGGAACCTCTTTGAGAGGTTTGCTTTCATCAGAGATCTCCCACCTGTAGCAGAGGGGATTATTTAGGCCCTAAAATACAATTGCCCTACGAAATAGAGTAAAACTCATCCCGTGTCCTGAATTTACCAAGTTTTGGCTAGCAGGATATTTAAACTGCAGAGTTTAAAACATCCCTCCAGCCGAGGTTTATGTTAGACTGGCAACACTGATACCCAAATAAAAAAATACTACTCTGCTGTGTGATGTCTGGAGCCTGCAGAATACAGAATGAGTTCAAAAAGCCACTTCTCTCTTCACCTTTGACACTAACCGGGTTTACATTTCCCTCTCTGTTAGTGGACACTTTTCTGTTGTTCTTTTTTATTCTTTTATGCCTCAATAGGTTTTTCTTGCAATATATACTGAGGCCAGGTTCACACACACTTGGGTGACTCCCAAGAACTCAGAATTTCACTTAAGGACCAAAAATTAATCTACTTCTGATCAGGAAAAATTTTTATTCATGGAAGTGATAGTTTGGTGAATTCGAAGAGGTAGCATTTATGAAACCCTTTCCCTTTCAAAGTCTTCATTGAAATTAAAACCAATCAAAGGGTTATGTAATCTATTTTATTTTTTGTATGGAACATCAGTTAAAATTAAAAGGAAATGCCATTAAATTAAGCAGCAGTCTAAGTCATTTTTGTATGACTCCTAGCTCTTAATAAAAACATAGCTGTTCGTGTAATTCACTATAATGTTAGATAGCAATAAAATGTCTTCCTCATTACAATCAATACCTATGAATAGCAAAGACCTGCAGTGTGCCATGGCCTTTCTCAACAGGCAGCCTCGCTTGGTGGTAAGGAAAATTGCTATTGTCTTATATGAAACCATTTTAGCATCACCCTGAGCTTAATAGAGCAGTCTTTCATTGCCTGTTAACAGGCTGAGCTATTGCCAGGAAGTGTTTAAACTGACAAATGTTGTCAACGCTCTTTCCTTGCAAAGATTAATCTTTTTGGGGTGTGTAGTGTGTTAACATCAGTTTGATTTCTATCAAAACTTATGTTGGTTATTTTATTTGACAAACCAGTCTGTTAGTTCAGGAGGACACAAAAGGTCTCTCAGTAACAACAGCCAGGTATGAGCACACTGATGGTAAGTGGGAGTCCCTTTGTTTGTGCTTAAATACATCAGAATTTCAGGTGCATTAAAATACAGATACAAATGTTAAGGGCTGCGCTGTGCCGCCCAGCCCCGTGCTCAGTAGTCACAAGTCGTTCTATGCAATATACAAGACTTTGCTATTGCAGCGACAGCCCACATATATCAAATGTGGTGGAGTGACAAACGTCTCGTAAAGGCCAGACGTGCTGACATTATACAGGCATTTATAGGCCTATATGTACTTGCAGCTGCACAAAATGCATACTGATAATAGCATACATAAAACAGGACAAATGAAGGTACACCATATTTATAGAGGTTTGGTGTAAGCTGAATGGTCACATAAAGAAATTCGAGAAAAGGATCATTGCATTACTCTGTATTCTGGAAAGGAAAAGATCAATCCTAAAAAATTTGTTAAGAAGAGAAAAATGAAACATGGGCTTTTTGGAAACATACATCAATTTTATGATTTCAACAGTTGGGGTTGTAATATGGATGCATTCTTTGTGCTGCGAAATCTTCCGAATTACACAAATGGTCGAGCAGACTTTGCCTATCTGCCTTCCATTTTTGTAAACCTTTCACAGGCAGTTAGAGCCAGTAAGAGGCAACAAGAAATACTGAAGAAGAATATGGGCTGGTGTGTGCTGCTGTAGGCAGCTTCCTTCTTGCTTTATTTTATTGCAGTCATAATTTATCACAAGGTAACCCTTTTCAACCCTCATGGCACAAAGCTGTGCTGTACTTATCCTGCTGCCTCTTTTGCTGAGTGCTCTTCAGGTAAACCCAGTGGATGATACTTATTATTTTTTGAGTGTCACAGAACCAGTAGTGGTTTGGCTTCTGAAAGTCTTACAGTTAGGATTTTACTTTTCAGTAAGCCTGGCAAAAAGAAGTAACAGTTTTTATTTTGTACTTGGTTTTATTCTCTGCACCTTCCCAGGAGCTTCATCAGATTTTCTAGATTATAAAACTATTGAGGAATACATTTGTTGCACATAGCTCAGTTTGCTAGCTCCAGTGTGAGCTGCAGATCGAGCTCTGGGGGGCAGACCCTGAGAAAAGAGGCCATGAACTGCCAGCCTTTGGGGTAACAAAGGGCGTGAGGGTGGGTGACAATAGCCAGGTGAATGGACACTGAGAGAAGCAACAGCAGCTGGAGTCTTGTGAAGATGAGCAAGAGTTTTGCACACTTGGACTGTGGGGGTATAAAAGCCCAGAGATCCTTTGTTTGGGGCACCAGCTCAGGCTGTTTCTGTGTTGTTCCACCATGCACAAATGGCTTTGTGGAACGAG
Organism: Lycocorax pyrrhopterus obiensis; assembly: GCA_014706295.1. Classification (NCBI taxonomy): domain Eukaryota; kingdom Metazoa; phylum Chordata; class Aves; order Passeriformes; family Paradisaeidae; genus Lycocorax; species Lycocorax pyrrhopterus. Next base: position 42,650,008 of record JACSVZ010000001.1, on the reverse strand, counting down.
ACCTCTGAGCCTGCCATGGGAAACCTGGAGTGACTGTGTGAGTGGGGTGAGCGGGGCTCCTGTCAGGTCACTGGAGCCGCCTGCTAGGAAGGGGCTTCAGTACCACCAGTGGAAGCCTGGAGTGGGGAGTGGGACTACTAGGGAGCCTTGTGAATGGTCAGAGTGGAAACTTTCCTTAACAAAATGGAGTTGGATGTGAAGGGGAAGCAAGATGCAATTAGTTGTCTGAACATTCTAATTTCAACTGGTTTTCATGAAATAATTAGCAATTTCATAACGTCTCTTGATTTGAGCTGGAACAGTTACTGGGCCCTTCAAATAGAATCCTCTATTCTCATGAAGTCCAGGAGCAACCAAAAAACCCCCTTGCAATAAAGTAAGGATCTGTCCTTGGGTGTAACTTTTTCATTCCCGTCTAATATAAACTTAAGTTGTAGCCATTCTGCAACATGTGATTAGTGCGTGGGGAAAAGTTACTCTTTTAATATAATTGTTTTGCTTTATGCTCTAAGGAATGGTTGGAATATTACAGTGACTAAAAAGGAAAAAAAAGGAATTAATTAATAACTTTCTTACGCTGGCTCTGGGTTCAAATCCATGTTTCTTGCTACTTTACGCAAGATACTCAGACCTAGAAATAAGGTTTCAGAGTAAGAAAAAAGCTAAAATATAAAGAAATACAGAATCTCACAAAGAGGGTATTGTCTTCTTTTTTACTTGAAAAATCTCACAGAATCAAAAGGAGGACAGAGCAGTTCTCTACAGTGCACTGAAAAACAGTCCTCCTCTATATCCTGGAGAAGGAGCATTTTGCATCAAAATCAGGCTCATGCTACAGTAAGTCTCAATACAAGCACTGTATTAGTTGAGACATGGGGGAAAATGAGAGGAGGGAGCAATCAAAAGACAAACATACAGGAAACTCCCACTTAATTTAAAACACTTTCAAATCAGTAAGTTCCTGAAATAATGTTTGAGACAACCCTGAAATTTCATGCCTTCTAATTACATACCGCAAAATAAGATAAAGGTTTTTCAAGAATCTCTTCTCCGTTTTCCCTTTCCATGTCTGTGAAATGCCAGTGATCATTGAATGTACAGCCCTCTAGATCAGGAGACCAAGTTAAATTGAGTGCTGTCACTGCATAATAACAACGTTCTTTTTCATAAAGTGTTTGTTATTTTGTGGGCCACAGGTTTCCTGTTTCCCTGAGCAGTGAGATTTAGCACAATTGTGTTAGTGCTGAGAATTTTATGCAAGATCCAGTAGTTTTGCTCCTGATGTCACAGAGATATCAGAAGTTTTAACTAGTTATAGGTTGTGCAGCATGTGAGAAAAATTTGGGCATGCATAATTTAATTTCTAGTTCTTTAGAGGCAGGATTTGAAAGACACTTTCCAAAATGCCATGCTGATTTGGGTTTTGGAGATAAAATACATTTTTGTTAATTTATTTATAACTTTTTACCTGAGATACCTTATTTTGAATGTGTAAGTGCGAAATGGCCCAAACTAAATGATAAAAAATAGTGCCTCTTGGTACATCAGGCAGCTAGAACGTAGAAGGTTAGTATACTTGAAAAAGTTTGCATACCACTGGGGATGAGACCAACGTTTTTGTCATCTGGTCCTCATGACTATTTAAAAAAAAAATGCAGACAGCATTTCTATGCAATGTACCATAAAACAGTTTGTAAGCAGAAGTCTTTTTGTTCATAATCACATAATTGTACTTCTGTTCCAAAATATGTTTATCCATACTCTGAAGTTTTGGAGTCTAGCTTGTTACAAGTTCCGGACTTCTGAACACTTACACTTACTTGGAGCAGATTTTAATTTTTGTAGAAGATTCTCAATGCTAAACAGAAGCATTTTCACTGAAGACTGCATCTGCTGTAAAGGAACAGCAAATGGGTGTTAATATCGGTGAAGATGTTTACACATGGAGACTTCTCTTGGTTTTGTTGTTAAGTTTGCATAAAGTTCCTGGAACTTTTCTCCCCTTATCTTCCTGCACCAACACATTAAAGCCTTCCAGAACAGCAGGGATGCTGCATTAGCATTTGCATTGTGTTTGTAAAATTATCATCAGATTCCTTTTGTTCAAGTAGATCTCATACGATCTTTCTGAATAGCTGAAGAAATAAAATCAGCTTGCTGGCTGCAAAAGGGAAGGATTTGCCAGGAATCAAAGGGTGGCCCTAGCAAAGGAGTACTGCTAGGGAGTTTGAATCCAGATCAAATAATCTCAAAAGTGTGGGGAACATGGACAAACATAGGAGCTCTGTCTTTGGAGAACTCGACCGAATCCCTTTATTGAAGTCTGCTGTGCTAATTGCTTAAGAAATCTTTCTTAGATTGCTTTTGACTGCATGCAGGTGAAACTTCATTAATAAAAAGCGAACAAAAAAAAGCCTGTTGCAGTTTCAAGTACTTTGTGGTCAGTCTGTGGTTTTTGGGCTTTATGCATTAATCTGTAAGCAATGTAGCTGGCTAAACAGAGGGATATGCAAAAAATCCTATGGTTTGGAAGCAGATGTCTGAAACAATATTCATTTATTTTCCTGCTTCAGTTGTTTAGTATTGTTTGGAGGAATAATTTAATAGTGTGATTACAAGGAAATATATGCACAATTTAATGTGTGTAACCAAGGTAATGCTGAGGTCTGCTAGGAAGGAAGAGGATTTATTTTGGAGCCTGTTTATAAAAATGTGTATTAATTGGTATCTCTGGATTGTGTCTGAAATTCAGCTTCCTGTTTTGACTTCCAGTTTCTCAGAATCTGCCTGTGTGAGCGCTGAATCTCTCAAAAATGCTGACGTTAACTTTTAGGCTTTGAATCCAATTTTGAAGGAAGCTTTTACTGCAAGGAGTTGAATTAGGGCGTATAAACTGTATAGTCTGTGATGGCACACAGAAAAGATGTGGTAGGTTTTTATAATAAGGGCTTGTGCTTTCAAATATTTGACACTTTTTGAAACTTTATAAATGCAGTTTCTCTTTCAATTGTCCTCTGAATTCTTGCTGCCCCATGTGAACTTTGCCTGCATAAAAAAAAATTCTGATCCTCTCTGTCCATCTGGAAATATTGAGTGGAAACATAAGGCCATTTTACTCATAGATAAGTGTCCAGGCTTTCAGAACAGGTTTCAGGGAGAATTTTAAGATCCAGCCTTGCACTGACAAGTTGAATTTAGTGCTGTTAGAAAGCATGCTGTCCTGTTGCAGTGCATTTCGGAATGGGGTTGTACTAATCAGTTCCAAAATCTCTGCTGCTTTTCTTCTCATTTTCATTTAAGGAGCGTGTTTCATGGCTGACTCAAAATCTGTAGCTTGTGGGTCTCAAGCAGACTTTTGCCCTTCCTATAGTCTTCTGTTTAGCTCTGATAGTATATGTATTAGTTTAATAATAAGAATAAAATTTTGATCAGGGATCATACTGGAAATCCTTGGTGGAACTGTGCAACTGCGCAGCTTCTGAAATTGCTGTCTAAAATCAGAAATTCGCATCTAGTATTTTCAAGGTCAGACATCTGAAGCAATTACATCGTTTTGCATTGATGAAATATTGCATTAGTAATATATAAATGTTGATGAAGTGTTATTGACAGTCATTGGTAGATAGCTTTTGCTGCTACTGCTAAAAACTGTATTTCTACAGACTTCTTACAGCACAGATAAACAGTTTTACTTAAAAATTCAGTGATCACATAGAGAGCTGCTTACAAATACGTTAACTAATGATTTAATTGTGTCTCATTTATAAAATATGAGAAGGCTTTTTTTGTGTATTGTGAGATTAATTCTTTTTTTTTTAGGGATTTGTGAAAATGAATTCACAATACTCAGTTCACTAAACATGCCGAAACATACGTATAATTTTATTTCAAGCACAAAATAAGTTGTCGCACTTCAAAGTCCCACTTGAGTGGGACTTTGAACCACCAGGTCTGGTGGGGGGTGACTCTGCCCCTGTCAGGGGGGTTGGAACTAGATGATCCTTAAGATCCAACCCAAAGCATTCTATGATTCTCTGATTGTTAAACCCATGATCATAGAAATGCAGTGAGCAGATCTTTATCCATCTGTCAAGAAAGAGGTCCAAAACCAGCTCCTTGGACTGCTCTGATTCCCCAGTGTAAAGCTCTGTTTTATAGTCACTGAAAGACTCATCTTTATCCCTCAGCCCTGTTGCTGGAAGTTCTGAAGCTGATCTGGGTATTTGCTAAGGAGAGACTTGTTTGTTGTACTTTGGATATTCTGAAATTATGTGGAGGAGATAAAGCATTTGTTAGCATGTACAATACCCACTTGCAAATCTGCTAAGCAGTCCTGGATGAAAAATCCTGGCAAGCATGCCTAGCCCAAATCTGTGTCAATTAAATATGTTAAAAAAAAAAGGTGGTTACCATGCTGTCTATTTTGCGTGTTATAAATGTTTCTAAAAACTGATCAGTAAGTGAAGGAAAAAAAACCACTTTTTTTTTTGACATCAGCATTAAAAGTGAAAGACGTCTCTGTGTCTGTATGCATTACATAGAGGATTATACTTCTGCATGTCATTCAGGTTCCTTTTGGGAGAAAACTGCTTCCTAGCGGAAGTGTTAGCTTTATAGCTAATCTTTCTTGAATGTCTGTAGGCATCTGGATAGATGTACTTGTTCTCCTTCAGTTCTTTCTGCCTTATTAACTTCTACTTTTGTTAGGACCTAGTTTTACGCTTCCTCCAACTGAAACAGACATTTCCTTAGGGGAGCAAAAATAACTTTGATGAGTCAGGTATCAGTTCTGTGTTTGATGGTCACCTCTGAGTAAATGAGGTGGGCTCTTGCACTGCCCTCCTGTCTGGTGACCTGCTCAGAAGTGTCTCCATCCAACAGACTTAATGTCTTCTATGTCCACTTATGTCATCTGTGGGTCTATGTACTAAGAATGGAATTGATGCAAACATGTATAGGAAATAATGTATGTAGCCATTACTGAGTCATGATGGTTCCTAGACACAGTGGTAGCTATCCACTTTGAGAGGACAAGCAATTCATATCCTTGTCAATCTCCATCCTATTTTTTCTAAATATACTGTTCTGAATCCCATAACCCAGTAATCAATCTAAAATCTAAGAGATAGCTCTAAGGTTCATAACACTCAAATGTGTGTTAACGCAACGTGTTGCAGTTTTCTTGCTGCTGGTGTGAATAACCATAATTCAATCTTAAGGTGTCGCAAATGTTTAGACATGAAATAAAGCCATAGTTTAACTTAAGTAGTAGGAGAGTGAAGAAGAGGGCTACAGTTGTCTCAACAAGACAGATGAGGGAGAGTAATGCCGAATGGCAGCACTAAATACAGTAAGATTCAGCTAAAAAATAAAAGACGTTACAGCATCTTTTGTTTCTACTGTCCCTGCTTGCTTTTTTGCCTTTTTCTCAGCCAGACAGGTAAAACATGAGGATCCATGTGGCGCACTGTTCAGCCCTGGGACCCACCTCATGGAACAGATTGAGGGATCCTATTAGTGCTTGTTTGGCGCATCGTCCCATCGCTCAGCACTGGCGAGCCTGGTTTTGTCGCTTTCCCTCTTCCAAGCTAGTTTAGAGCTCTGTCAGTGAGCCACACCTCACTCCTGTGCTAGAGCTCTTTTTCCCATTTGAGATATGTGCATCACATCAGGTGTCTGTAGGCTGGGTGTTGAGTAGGTCATCCCATGGATACTTATCCTATTTGAAAAGTTAGATTGTAAGTGTAACTACATTTTTTTCAAAGAATACTGTCATGTACCCATTCCTAAGTAGCAATTAGTTTAATTTGGGTTTGCTGAGGACAATTTGGTCGTTACCTATTGTCTTAGAGTGACTCTATCATTCTCTATGCCCAAAAAGTAATTTTGTGCCTTTTCTGTGCCTTTAAACTGAGCTTGAGAAAAAAGAAAACCCAAAAAAAAAGTGTGCAGAAATTAGAAGATAAGATGGAGAAAAATTTCCAAGAACTCAAGAAAGAGATAAAAGAAGGCTTTCTCCAAACCTCAGCAGTACAGATCCGAAATTCTGATACCCAACGAAGATGTTCCCTAAAGAGAAGGTACATCCCACAAAGTGAGCCGTAGAAATTGCTGTGTGACAGTGAAGAAGACATAAAGAAGTGGGGTGCACAGCCCACTTCTGCTCTAGCAGCACGAGTGTGTGAATTAAAGAAGCACAAGTCTCAGAAAGGAAACTTTGCTAAAAAAAAAGTAGCTTCAGTTGCCCGTAGCCAATCTGCTGAAAAAGGTACAAAAGACGTAGCATGTCTGATCCCCTCAAAGGAACCTCTATGATGGATGCCCAGGGAAAACAAGATAACCAGAATTAGAGGGGCCCTGCCTCTAACCAGGTAGAGGCCAAAAAAACCCGTATTTTTTGGACTGTGTGGATTCGTTAGCCTAGTACATCAAAATTACAAAAATATGATGCTTTAGTTGACACTGGTGCGCAGTGTACAATAATCCTATCGCAACATGTAGAGGAAGAATCTGTTTCTATTACTGGTGTAACAAGTAAATCACAAAATTTAAACCTAGTGGAAGCTGAAGTGAGCCTGACTAGAAATGAGTAAAAGAAACATTTCATTGTAACTGGTCCAGAGGCCCCGGGCATTTTAGGCATAGACCTCCTCCAAGGAAGGCCTTTCAAAGACCCAAAGGTACTCAAGTGGGCTTTTGGAATAGCTGCTGTAGAGACAGAGGGCATCAGGCAATTGAATACCTTGCCTGGACTATCAGAGAACCCATCTGCAGTAGGCCTTCTGAAGGAGGAGGAACAAAAAGTACCAATTGCTACCTCGACAGTGCATCGCCGACAGTACCGGACAACTCGAGATGCTGTGATTCCCATCCACAAGATGATCCGTGACTTGGAGAGCCAAGGGGTGATTAGCAAAACCCACTCACCCTTCAACAGCCCCATTTGGCCTGTGCGCAAATCTGAAGGGGAATGGAGGTTGACTGTGGACTATCGTGCCTTGAATGAAGTGACTCCACCGCTGAGCGCTGCCGTGCCGGACATGTTGGAGCTTCAGTACGAGCTGGAGTCCAAAGCAGCGAAGTGGTACGCCACTATTAACATTGCTAATGCATTTTTCTCCATTCCTTTGGCATCAAAGTGCAGGCCTCAGTTTGCTTTCACCTGGAGGGGTGTGCAGTACACCTGGAACCGACTGCCCCAGGGGTGGTAGCACAGTCCCACAATTTGCCATAGACTAATCCAGAATGCACTAAAAAAGAGTGAGGCTCCAGAACATCTGCAGTACATTAATGACATCATTGTGTAGGAGAGCACTGCAGCAGAAGTGTTCGAAAAAAGAGAAAAAATCATCCAGGTTCTCCTAGAAACCGGTTTTGCCATCAAGAAGAGCAAAGTCAAGGGACCTGCTCGAGACATCCAGTTCCTGGGAGTGAAATGGCAAGATAAACGGCGTCAGGTTCCTACCGAGGTTGTCAATAAGATCACCGCGATGTCTCCACCGACCAACAAAAAGGAAACACAAGCTTTCCTAAGTGTCATAGGCTTTTAAAAAAATGCGTATTCCTGAATACAGCCGGATTGTAAGCCCTCTCTATATAGTTACCCACAAAAAAACCAATTTCCGTTAGAACCCTGAACAGCAACAAGCCTTTGCCCAAATCAAGCAAGAGATTGCCCATGCAGTAGCCCTCGGCCCAGTCAAGACAAAACCAAAAGTAAAAAAACATGCTCTACTCTGCACCCAGAAGCCGTAGCCTGTCCTGGAGCCTTTAGCAGAAAGTGTCTAGTGAGACTCGAGGTCGACCACTGAGATTCTAGAGTCGAAGCTACAGAGGGTCTGAAACCAACTACACTCCCACAGAAAAGGAAATCTTAGCTGCCTATAAAAGAATCCAAGCTGCCTCAGAAGTCATTAGCACTGAAGCACAGCTCCTCCTGGAACCCCGGCTACCAGTGCTGAGGTGGATGTTCAAAGCAAAGGTTCCCTCTACCCACCAGGTCGCTAATGCCACATAGAGTAAATGAATTGCTCTCATCACACAGTGTGCCCGTATCGGAAAACTGAACCACCCTGAGGTTTTAGAAATAATCACAAATTAGCCTGAAAGTGAAAACTTTAGTCTCAGTAACGAAAAAGAACAAGTGACACGTGCTGAAAAAGCTCCACCATACAACCAACTGCCGGCAGAAAACACGTGCTATGCTCTTTTCACTGATGATTCTTGTTGCATTGTAGGGATGAAACGAAAGTAAAAAGCAGCTGTATAGAGTCCCACACAATGAGTTGCAAAAGCTACTAAAAAAAAGGGTAGATCAAGCCAACTTGCTGAACTCAAAGCTGTTCAACTAGCCGTAAACATTACTAAAAAAGAGAAGTAGCCAAAGCTCTACCTGTACACTGATTCATAGATAGTAGCTAATGCTCTGTGGGGATGGCTGGAAAAGTAAGAGAAGGCTAATTAGCAGCATAAGGAAAAACCAATCTGAGCTGCTAAAAAGTAAAAAAACGTCGCTGCCCGAGTAAAAAAGCTACTTGTAAAAGTCCGCCATGTAGATGCTCATGTCCCCAAGAGTAAGGCTAATAAAAAACACCGAAACAACAAACAAGTAAATCAAGCTGCAAAAATAAAAGTGTCACAGATAGACTTAAATTAAAAACACAAAAGAGAGTTGTTCCTAACTCAGTGGGCCCATGATGCCTCAACTCATCAAAGCAGAGATGCCACCTATAAGTGGGCACGAGACCGAGGGGTGGATCTAACCATGGACAGTATCTCCCAGGTAATCCATGATTGTGAGACATGCGCTGCAATCAAGCAGGCCAAGCGAGTGAAACCCCTATGGTATGGTGGGCGATATTCCAAATACAAATATAAAAAAGCCTGGCAGATTAATTACATCACACTGCCTCAAACACGCCAAGGCAAGCACTACGTGCTCACAATAGTAAAAGCCACCACTAAATAGCTAGAGACCTACCCTGTGCCTCATGCTACTACCCAAAACACCATCCTGGGCCTTAAAAAGCAAGTCCTTTAGAGACATGGTATACCCGAAAGAATTAAATCTAACAATGAGACTCATTTCAAGAACAGCCTTATCAACACCTGAGCTAGAAAACATGGCATTGAATGGGTGTACCATATCCCTTACCATGCACCAGCAGCTGGAAAAGTAGAACGGTGCAATAGATTGTTAAAAACCACCTCGAAAGCACTAGGTGGAGGAACTTTCAAAAATTGAGAACAGCATCTAGCAGAGGCGACCTAGTTAGTCAACACTCGGGGTTCCACCAATAGAGCTGGTCCAGCCCAATCTAAATCCCTGCATACAGTAGATAAAGTTCCAGTAGTGCATGCCAGGGGACTGTTAAGAAAGACTGTTTAAGTTAATTCTGCCTCAAGTACAGACAAACCCATCCGTGGGGTTGTCTTTGCTCAAGGACCTGGTTGCACATGGTGGGTAATGCAAAAAGATAGAACAACACGTTGTGTACCGCAACGAGATCTAATTGTTGAGTAAAAACCGCATGTCATGTGAAATGCCTGTACACCACTGCTTGCTGAGTGTTACTGTCACTGTTTGTACATAGCTGTATATATGTATTAATGTGTGTGTGTAGAGTTAAAGTATATTAATTTAGGCATTGAGCCGATGATATGTGATAAGGGGTGGAATGTCTTGGGGTGAGTCTATCATGTGTATCCCCTATCATGCTCTATGCCCAAAAAGTAATTTTGTGCCTTTTCTGTGCCTTTAAACTGAGCTTGAGAAAAAAAATCCCAAACGAACTTTTCAAAACAGTTTCTCAAGGACACAGAGATACACTCCTCTGCGTTCTCTGGCTGCAGGAACACAGAGGGAGCACCCTGCTCGCTTTCCTTCAGCCAGCTGGTTTTTTTTTTCCCTTTTCCCCTCTCGGCCTGAGACAGAGAGTTGAACTTTTGTTTCCTGAGACTTTGGTTTTTCCCTTCTTTTCTTCTAAACTGTTTCAACAACATCAAAACACATTCAGGAGAATTTCCTCCCTGAGGCCGGGGGGTGGGCACCTCGCCGACCAGCTCCAAGGAGGAGAGAGACCACACCTACAGAAGGACTCTGAAATCTTCCCAAGTTTCTCTCTATAGCGAGAGACTTCATTTCATTATTTAGCATCATTATCCTTTTCCTGTGTGTTTGTTAAAATAAATAGGTTTTATTTCTTTCACTTTCCTTCAATGAAAGATTTCCTTTTTTTTCCCCGAACCTGGTGGGGGGAAGGGTAGTTGTAACCTGGTTTTCTCTCAGGGGATATATTACTAAATTTTAGCCAAACCGGCACACCTATGGGGTTTGTAGTCAAAGATCATGTCTGACTACAAGTTTGGGAAGATAGTCTTTGGTTTTTTCTATGCCAGGAAAGCTGGAAAATGATTGAGCTAACCTAGAACTAGTTGGAAACATAATTTGTTCATATTTATATATGAAGAGACCAAGAAAGGAATACTTCTGGTTATCTGAGGGGGAAAAAGTTCGCTAAATTCTTAAAGTTACTTTGAATTTTCATGAATGCCATCAGGTGCCCAAGTTTTTAAATTGCATACTTTAGGAAGCCAGTCAATCATATTCCAGTAGTGCTTTCTATGTGTACTTTTCACTTTATGCTCTAAGTAGAGGAATGAATTTGTACCTAAAGGAAGACTATAAACATTCTGATTGCCTATAATGGGAGTGATAGATTTTATGTTGTATATCTTTTCAGAGAGTTTCCATGGGGACCCTTCCCCTCCACAGTATTTTAGGGTTTTATGGATTGATTACTAAAGCTAAAAAAAAAAAAAAATGTTTCCTGACCATTTCTGCTGCATCTTGCCCTTCTGTCAAATTGATATATGGGCTTTAGAACTTTAGTAGAAGGAACTTTGAGATACATGAAAATGGACTGTTCAAACTCTTCCTTCCCTACTGTAGAGTGCATGTAATGATATTAATAAATTTTTGGTTTTTACAGTGAAGAGAGTTATGTTATAGAGAGGTGAATAAGCAGGTGAAACAGCACTTAGAAGGGATGAAGAAAAAGATGTTGCACCAATGAAGGAAGGCACAGGGTCAGAATCTGGGGAATGCACAAGGTTGTGTGTTTGGATGGGAAGGGCTGCATCTCTTAAAAAGGTTGATGAAATAGCGCGCAAGGTGAAGCTATGTCCTGACTATAAGGAACTAGACATACCACTTGAGATAAAAATAGGCTTTATATCTGAGGAGGATGGAATTATTCACAGATATATAGAAAAGAAAGTAGAGATCTCTCAGGCCAGAATGTAAAATTAAAGAGTTCTCTTTTGAGCTGTTACTATCTTAAGCAAGTAGTTAAGAACTTCTTGAAATGTATCAGTGTTATGTTAAAGCAAAATTAGAGAAGTAGGAATAAAAGCCGAAAGGAGTGATCCCAAAAGCTGCAGCATGACTGTATTTCAAGAAAAAAAACTTGTGCCAGAAGCATTTGAAGATTAGGAGGGTGAAAATTAAGCACTGATTTTGCTTTTGGCTAAGAAAAAGCATAACGAGTCTCTCTGAGAAAGTTGTGTCCATGGAATATAAGGGCAGAAGTTATGCTGAAGTGGAGAAGCTACAGACACTAAGTGTACTTAGAGAAACTCAGAGATAACTGTAAGAAAATATTTAAGGTGCTGGCATCAGCAAATGTAGGTGGTTGATTATGACTTGTTTCTGTTGTGGTTTTTATCCAGCTGAAATGACTGAGCATTTGGACAGATAGGCTCTGCCTAAAGAAGTTACCATATCTGTCTTTTGTCTCACTTCAAACGCTATGAGGAGGACTGAAAAATAGCTTATGCAAGTTTTAGTTTTCATCACCGAAATATTGCAGCTCCAGGATCCAGAGCACTATTAAGTACGCTACTACTATTAATAATGATGATGATGATGATAACAACTACAGCAACAAAACAACCACCTCTATCAGCAATAAGAACATATGAGTGATAGCACTGGATCAATCTGAAGAGACATTTTACTATAATACTGTGCATCTGAGAACCACCACTATCAGATGCTGAAGGAAGAGTAGAAGTTCTAGGGAGCATACAATGATACTTGCGTACTTGCCCAGCCTCCAGCAATTTATAGGTCTTGGGGTTTTGTTTTTGTTTTTTTGTTAGTATTTCTTAAATTAATTTCTTCTGTGATTTAGACAGCATTGCATTTCACATTTCAGTAAATTTGGTGATGGGTGTAGCCTGACATAGCCAGTCATTTTTCTATGGAAATGATAGCTTCAGGTAGAATCTGACGTATACTTCACTTGTGGCTCTCCCTAGCTTATCTTTGCAGCAGAGAACTTTCTTTTAAAGATGTTGACTCAGTCTATTTGTCTTCACATGATTTCCTTGTATAAAGTACTGTTCTTTTTCACTTATTATGATTTGCCATGTTCAAAAAAGGCAGGAGAGACAAGAAGATTTCAAAGGGTGACAAAAGATAAGGGTATTGTGGCTTTGTTTTGTGAAAGATGAGAAAGTAAGAGATAGTTCTTATGGGAAAGATTGTGTCACTGCATGTTCTTTTTTTATATCTTTGTAGCTTTGGACTTTAATAACTGTGGTTACAGAGCTAAATACCTGTCAGATTTCAAGGATTTGGTTTGAGAATCAATATTTTAGTGTCGGACTTTAAAACCTATTCCTCAAATCTCAGGTCTTAGAATAAAACCCCTAAACAGTTGAATGACACATCATACTACTGCTGTCTGGAAATAGTATAAATCTCCTTTTTTTTTTTTTTTAAGGGATTTTGAGTGTGTTATTTTAAGTGGCTTTAGTTTTAGTTAGTTTTATTTTTAAAAAATCTGTTAAAACTTAAGCTGAGTCATTTCTCAGGAGTGACTTTCTGAGTGTTTTTTTCAAAAGCAATCTCCTTTTTCTTCAACCAACTGGCTTTCAAGTCTATTCTACTGTCTAACATTCTACTGTGTGAAGCATCTAATGTGCTTTCTTAGCACATGGTGCTTCAATTATCGTGTAACAACAAATTTTTCCTTCTGTCTTATCTTGGTGGAGTTGATTTCTTTTTTTCTGACAGGAAAGTTTGATGTATTACATCAAAAGTATTGTATGGTAAGGACTTGGAGAGGTAAAGAGTGATGTGTGCTTTTGGAAGTCTGCTGTGCCATCTTTGCTTAATCGTAAAAAATATGTGTCCAGTGCTCCCAAAGTCAGGATATACTGACAGTCTGACATAATATCTTTAGGATTGCTTAGGATCTTCTGCATTTTGTCAGTGAATGTTGCATGAGCTAAATTTAAAGAAGCTAAGTCCATAAAACTGTTCAATCCCTTTTGAGCAAGGTGTGACAGAAAGAGCACTAATCCATGGCATTGATAGTGGATAGGCCTGTACTTGAGTGAGGTTAGACATTCACTTCAGTATTGATATATCTGGCCACATTGATTATGAAATGTTTTTGAAGCCATACACTTCCAATTTTGGCTTTGTTTCCGCTACTTCAAAGAAGTAGTATGGCTAATGAAGTCGGAAGTCTTCTTTGGTTTGGTTTGGTTTGGTTTAAACTCCCATAAATACTAATTCAGTCCTGAAATAAGAGGGCTGACTTTGGCTGAGTTAGATCCACATATACAACATTTGGCCAAAGTAAGCTGATACAGGGAAACACCATGTTGAACAGTAAATCTGTTTGAAAAAAGCTCTCTCTTGCCAAGGGCCAGGCCGCCAGCTTTAATGTGTTACTGGGAATCAGAATGAGAGACACAAATATTACTAGGACACAAAAATCTTGAAATGCTATGGGATTCATAATTTCTTAAAAAAACCCCAAAACCCTCCTTCTGTAATTTCAATTTAGTAATCTTTATTTTTGATAAACAGTAACAGCAGAAGTAAGGATAAAGCAAATATAGTGGGACTAAGAAAATATATAGGGACTGAAGATTAGTATATGAATAACATGACCTTCTTTAACTGATCATGAAAAATGCAACAGCCAAATTTTTCACTCATTTTTCGAATGCAAAACAGGCTGTGTAGCTGGAAAAATACATTGCCAATAGCAGAAGTAAAAATCAGTGCTGCAGTGTAGCAGGCATTGCAAAATAATTCCTGAAGTGGTTGCAAACAAAGGATGGATAATTTCTACCATGTGTATAAGTTATTTGAAGAGCCTCTAGTAAATGTTTGTACATACAAGAAAAATGGTATTTGGGCCCATTTATTTCCGTGTCTCTTAAAGTCATTATTTTTACTTTGTTCAGCCTGTTTTAGGGTATTTTTATGTTAGCTGCCAGACAACACTTAAAATTAGTTTAAGCAAGTTGATAACATTTGGTTGTATTTTATTCACAGAATATGTTTGATTTATAACTTGCTGTTTTATTAACACCATGACAGTTATAGCCTGTTTGCTTGGGGGTGGGGTTAAGTTATATAAAGCAATTATTTTACTTCCCTAAATACATAATCTGTAAAACTGCTAACTTACAATTTTATGTAATCCTGAAATCACTAGGAAACTCCTTATAGGTAGCAGAGAACCCACCAAAGCCAGTGAAGATTCTTACCACACACGTGAGTTGTTTCCTCAAGGCAGGCAACTTTCCAGTTTTGTGATCTAAAACTGAAATTCGGGGGGATTTCCTTATGCCCCTTTTGCATTATTTTATAACCTGCAGAAGCCAAAATGGTGGTGTGTAGGAGGGTATTGAGGCCCCTGGCTCAGGTTCACAGATATTTTGCAGGATGACTAAAAATGTTCTTTATTTTTTCCTTTACTGCCATACCTAACACTCTGCTTTATTAATGTAAAATGCTTTTACTTTTAACTTAGAAAACACACAGGACTGTGAACACCAGAGGATTAGGAAGGTTTCCCTTTCTGCTGTTTCCTCTGCAACTTCCAGCTGTGAGAGGAGTGTACGGAGCCAGGACAGTCCCTGCTTCTGCCATTTCAGCACTTCCCATTTGCAAGCATTCCCCATGCAAGCCTGAGTCCTAGTTTTAAACCCCCTGAAAGACTGCTTTGGTTTTGCAGGGTGCTGAATTCTCAGGCTCTCTCTACTCTTCTACACTGTTATCATGGCTAGTCTCTGTTTCTTTCATTAATGAAATTTAGCTTTTCAATTAAAAAAAAGTCATCTAAGTGGTGAGTTTAGTTGCTTCTGCAGATTTTGTGAAAAGTGTAAAATCACATTATTAAAGAGTCACCCAGGTGTGGAAGTGCTAGATATTGCTTGCATTTTTGTATCTCCATCTTAAAACAGAAGAGAAGCTTTGAGAAAATTGTGTGCCACCTTATTGTTTCTGTTTGAAATTGTAAGATATGGCTTAAATATGTGGGCATATATGGGTGAAACATTTAAAACACTGAAAATGGATCTAGACAAGCCAAATTAATTTGTCTTGCAGTCATAAAAACTATCAAGTGCTATTAAAACCAATGATCTGAAAAAAAAAATAAAATACAGATATGGGTCAGGAGACAAGGCAGTGAAATAGTCTTCTGAGGTAACTTATTTGAGTTCTAATTTCCATCCAGAGAACTGAATGATTATTTGATTTCTTCATATTCAGGAGTTGGTAAACACCTTAATATTTTTTTCCTAGTGCCATGAAAGAATACCCGTTTTAAAAGTATTTTTATTCTACTCTGGATGTGCTGAAAGAAGGGTCTAGTTTTACAATATCTGCATATATTCAGATTATCTGAATATTTAAAATGCGTATATTTCTTGGAATTGCTTTATAGTTCAGTGCAATTAGATGTCTCAAAATAAAAAGTACTGGTTTAAAAATATTTATATCAGACACAAGGATAAGCAAACCTCTAAAATTGCCTCAAAACATTATGGTGCCTACAATTTATTTTCATGTTTCTGGTGCTGTGAGAATCACTTCAGGTTCATTGTTGGACATGTGCTTCAATGATGTTTCCAATATTCCTGCTTTCTGATCTTACATATGTAACACAATCTCAAAACCACTATGAAGATACATTTCTACTTGAGAGCATGTTTAATAGTTTTGTGCATACCTTGTGAAGGAGATGGTATTTTCAGTAAGTTACTCATGAAGGATATGCTTTGCATTGCTGCTTGAAATAATCAAGTATCTTGTTTGCTAGTCATATCCTGTTGGAATTTTTTTTCCTCTTTTGCTCTTGGTATCATCCAATTGGATAAAATTAATCCCTTCAACTGTATGTGTTATGCAGCTCAGAGATCATAATAAGACTTTTTTATATTTTTAAAATGACTTTGATATTTTCTCTTTATATACTCATGATTTAGTGAGCATACTATAGTTGAATTCCTATGACTTTTCTTTTTAAGTAGTTTTAAAATGATTCCATCCTTTTTACGATCAAAAATATGAGAGATTCTGAGAGATACTTGAAAATAATTTATTCCTTAGCAGAATTTTGAAGAAATACTATGAATTAATTTCACTTCTTTTAAACATATTGTTCAAGTGAGTAGCATGATAAAGTCAGCTTTATTGCTGACCTCGATGTGTGACTTTTAGCTGAAAGAGAAGCAACCTATCTCATGTGGACAGCTAAAACAGTAAAGGCTATACAATAGAGGATGATTGGAGAAAGGGACACTATCTGCGTGGTTTAGCACAATATGAACTTATTTCTTATAAAAAGAAATGTAGAAATTTGTAAGTTAGTGTCCTAGCCAGGTTGTGCTCTGGTTGTGAAATCCATTAACTTGCCTCCCACTACATGAATGAATCCATGGACCAGGGTGGTTTGCTACCTGCACATGTCTGCCAGAAATGGATCTCAGCCTGCAGGATCTATTACCAGCAGCAGTAGCCTAGCACACTTGTTACTGCTTCCAAGCAGAAGTTACGTGCCCTTTCCAGCTGCTTTGTTTGGAATTACAGGTTTCAAGCTCAGTGCCATCCTCCCTAATTAGGAGGCCCTGAAGATCTTAGCCTGAGGGTTGTTCAAGCAAAAGCTATTCTCCAGCACAAACATATTTTTATTTCCAATGCAAGTCTGCTTTCAGGGTCTAACTGCAGTTAGTTATTACAGTCATACACATTTAGCTTTGGGCAAACACTGTGAGCAGCATTTGTATTCAAGACAATAGGCGCTCATCAGTGTAAATTCCTGTCTACTATGCAAGGTGCATCTTTTGGTCTTTTAGAAGGAGCTGGAAAACTGGATGGTATTTGCAAAAGTCTTTCAGTAGAGCAATGTCAATAAAATAATCATGTTGAGACCAGTATGTGGAATTGACTTCTTGGAGGGGCCACAGGGATGGTTATAGGCGCAGAAATGAATTGTGTAGCTTTTGATTACATTGTCCAAAGTTCATAGATGAGAAATTGTGCAAAGGCTCAGTGTCTCCAGGCTGTACCAGTCTTTCATTTGACGTGGCGAATTGAAGGTTTTCCCACTTTTTTTTTTTATACAATGTGTATGGAAACACTTTGTAAATACTTTGCCTTCAGCGCACCAGTAAATACATAAAGGCAACAATGAAATGCAATTGCACTGCTGTGGCTGGTGCATGTTAACAAATGGGAGCAAATGTGTAGCTTAATTTCTCACTGAAACATTCTTTCACAGTTTGTGGCTCCCCACAAACACTCTTCCTGTGCAGAGTTTTGCAAATCTGCAGTGTTTAATGTATCTCTCTACAGATCACTGCTCCCCAGCCACCCTACTTCCATAGATAGAATTGTTGTTATTATTATTATTATTATTATTTTGACGATTATTACTATTATTTTTCATGTGTTTGTTGTTAATCCATTAACTTGAACACATGGCAGTTGTGGTTTTTTGTTTTTTTGGTTTTTTTTTTAATACATCTGGAAGAAGCACTCTAATGAGTATATGTAAATCTTTTCTCCTTCCCAGACATTAGTACTTTGAAAGTAGCATTATTTGAAGTTTATTCTTTTAAGAACCCTATAAAGGTGTCCGGATGTTTGTGAACTACAAAAGCAAGTGCTGTACTCTGAGTGATATTGCAGGATTGCCACGGTAAGCTGATGGTTCATTAAAAAGCTGGTTTTAATATGGGAGAGAAGTAACCAAGAAGCGGAAATGAGAAAGTAATTCAAATGAAAAAACAGGGTAAGGAAAAAGAAAATGACTTAATGGAACATACAGTATCAGTGCTTCATTTTTAAAAGGTGAGTGTATCATATGTAGGAAGAAGATGGTAGATTGGTGAGTCCACTGCTAGAAATACAAAATACAGGTTTTTCTGCTATCAAGTTAGGATCTTCAGTTTTATTGATGAGTCTTCTTTGTTGTACCTTGTGTTGACAGCAGCATGTAGGAATTTAACAGTGCTTACTGAAGCTGCAGAGAAGCTCCTAAAAATAAACCCTCTTTTTTTTAATGTTACTTTATTTCAATAATTTTCAGTAAAGTATTTTTCAGGAAAAGGCTTCTTGTTCAGTGACCACAGAGGAGAGAAACTGCTGCTAGAGATGGATATTTAAAAAGATGACATCGAATGCTTGAGACTGATAGACTGGTTTTTTTTTTTTTTGAGTACAGGGTTTCTTTTTAGCTATAGGATGTGCCCATTATCTCTTTGACATTTTCACATGTGAGTTCTGAAATAGAAAAAGTTCATATTTTTATTTTGTTTTGTATGTATTAGACAAAGATAATGATTAAAAAATGGCAAAACCCAGTGTATATATATAGTTTTAAAATGCTTGGAGATTTCAAACCACAAGACAGTGGCATAAGAACATATTCAAGTGCATATCAGATTAGACCTAATATTCAGCCAATTCATATCTTGAATAAAGCAGATTAGTAATAGGGTATTGACAACCTAAGGAAGAGTCTAAGCTGGAAGAAACATTGCACAGAAATTTTTCCAGGGCTTTCTGAGCCATAATGATAGGTTTGTATTTAATGATTCCAAACCAAGCTTTTTTTCCATTGATTTTTCCTGTCACTTTTGAAATACTGTAAAAATTTACAAGTACTTTCTTACCTTAATTTGCTGTGTAACACAAGTTATGTTTGTTTTCCTTCCTTGCTTTTTCTGGGGTTGGGTTTTTTGGTGGTTGGTTGTTTTGGTAGTAACGCATTCCCTTACTCCCTGTAGCAGGAAAGAGAATGAGCAGTCTGCATGCGCCTTCTTCAAACTGCTGAGAATTTAATAAACCTGTATTATATCTCTCTCCTCTATTTATCTCTCAGCCAGACTGAAGCATCCTTGACTGTTTGGTATTTCCAGGTACAGAAAAGCTGTAAAGAAGACTAATATGTTAGGAAATCTACTAATCCAAGAAGGCAAAGCTGCATATTTTAAGCAGATGAATTAAAGAGGTCTGTGTTGGCTTCTAGAGTTCTCCCAAGCATTAGCTGGTATTGCTCATTGGAAGTTTACTCAGTACTTCAGTGCTCATTTAGGAAGTGTATACATCTGTGAGTCTGTTCTTTATAGCTCTTCCTAGAAATATAGGCTTGATAATAAGACACAGCAGATCTCTATGATTCAAATGTTGTCTTTGTGATAATTCAAAATTAAAAAAAAAAATCAGAGAGTCCCTTAACTTTTTCCTTTGACATGCACATACCTAAATAGGGCAAGATTACCTTACATACACTGAAGTTTATTAACTGACATGGTGTGCTATTAACAGTGACACTTCCAAAGTTGATGTTGCTTGCAGGGGCTTTATTACTTAATTCAATTGTTCAGACTTCGTATTTTGGAAACATTTGTCTGATGGTTCCTGTGAAAATGTAGATGGAAATTAACAATTTCCATAACAATTTCCAGAGTAGAAGGACTAAAAAAAAAGAACTTTATTGGATTTTAAGGTTTGGGGGTTTTTAACAATACAGAGTAAAGCAGAATTAGGGAGATTACGTTTGTTGGCAGATGTCATGCAGGATTTGCCGTTTCAGCTTTGTGCTGAATCTCGTTAAACAAATACTACTAAGCTCTCCATTTCCAAATTTGAGCTGGATTTTAAATACAATGTTGCCTACTTTTTCTATATGTAATCTTACATTTTTATGGATTCTGTGGAAACACAAACTATGGGAAGATGAGAAACAGGGTTAGTCATTCCGCAGTTCCCATCTTCCTGTGATTCCTTATCACAACACATCCTTCTTGGGTGTGTGGTGGGAGAAATAATGTTAAAACTCTCCCCCAGCTGTTTGGAGAGTTTAGCAAGATCCACACCTTCTCTGAATGACTCTGATGCTAAGTATTGTGACATGTATAATGGACAGAATACTTGTTTGAAAAAAAGAAACCCACCAAACTTTGGACCTTGGTGTCCTGTAATACTTGCGTTCAGAATGAAATCACCCAAACAACCGATCTGGATGGAAATGGGAGTCCTTACTGCAAGAGTCTTTGGTATTGTTAGCTTGGACAAGACTCCCCAAACCACTCTTCTCCTGGCTTGTGGTACTACTTGGCAACCCCAGTGCATGCGTGGTGCATTTTCAGGAGCTATCTCAAATGACGTAGGAAACATCTTCTTACCATTGCAAAAATCCATGCGAAAGACTGTCCTAGATGGACTTTTCTGTGTCTGCAGCAAGTTTCTACAGGCTGTTTTCACGTGGCTTACCTACATATAACTGGATTAATTCCCCAGTAGGATCTGACTGGGGCACTATACTCAGGACATTAATCAAGACATTTAAGCTCACAAATTGAACAAGGCACTGAAGGGAACTGCCTGGGGGAATCTCTACATCCCTTTAAAATTCCCACCTGGAGAGCTCAAGTATCTGCAGTTCCTCAGTCAGATAATTAATTGTGACAGAAGGTGGCTCGAAGATCAGTCATTTGCTTAGCTCGAAGTCAATCCCTTGTCTCCAGCCAGTCCATTAGCTCATCTGTGTAGAAGACTGGTCTTGGAAGTCCTGGGCTTCTTGGGGAATTCACTGCTGAGTGTGAATGAAGGCACAGCTACTGTGGACAAACTTGAGCTTCATACTTGGTGTTTGACTTTCATAGCTTGTGCCCCAGAAGAAGAACAGGGGAGGTGGCTCAGGAGGAAGGGACATGGAAATGCAACAGTCAGGGCTTTCTGCTCCTCCCAGTCTCTTTCAAACTGTTCCTTAATATCTGCAATCAAATGGCCAGTCCTTCTGCAAACCTAAAATATTTTGGCTTCTTCAATTCCACTCACTAATGTGACAGTGTTTCTATTTTTAGTGGCTGTAAAATGACTCAATATCCCATCAAATTCTTTCTTCAGGACCCTCTGGCTTAAGGGAAAATTCTGGATTGCTCTTAATCATAGAATGGCTGGGGTTGAAAGGAGCCTAAAAGATTATCTAGTTCTGATCTCCCTGCCGTGGGAAGGGAACACCTTTCCTAATATCTGCACTGGCATTATTGGAGGTCTGTCTTCAGGTGTAGGGGATTAATTAGATAATGGCTGGAAGTTCTTTTTGCTGAATTAAGTGAGTTTTTCCAGTTATCAGCCTAGTGGATGCAGAAAATTGAGTATGAGAAACAGCAGTGAAGTCTTTTAGGGCTGTTAGGTCACTGAGAGCATGTCTCCTTGTTTGTCTTGAAAATCAATTTTGGAATAAAATCTCCATTCTTTATGCTGGTTTTGGCTGGGGTGGAGATAAATTTCTTCACAGTAACACAGATATGGGTCTGTGTTTTGGATTCGTGACCAAAACAGTGCTAATAACAAAGGTGTATTTCAGCTGTTCCTGAGCAGCGCTTACACAGAGCCAAAGCCTTTTCTGCCTCTCACCCCACCCTACCAGCGAGGAGACCGGGGGTGCGCGAGGAGCTGGGAGGGGACACAGCTGGGACAGCTGAGCCTGGCTCACAAGGGATATTCCCTACTGTATGGCATCGTGCTCAGCATATAAAGCTGGAGGAAGGAGGAGGAAAGGGGGGACATTTGGAGTGATGGCCTTTTCTAATCCTAATAATCTTTTACATGTGATGGAGCCTGGCTTTCCTGGAGATGGCCAGACACCTGCCTGCCCATGGGAAGTGGTGAATGAATTCCTTGGTTTGCTTTGTTTCTCTATGCAGCTTTTGCTTTATCTATTAAACTGTCTTTTATCTTAACCCATGAGTTTTCTCAAATTTACCCTTCCGATTATCTCTCTTATCCTGACATGATGGCTGCATGGTGCTTAGTTGCTGGCTGAGGTTAAACCACAACATTATTTCAGGCAATTGCCTTCCTACTGAAATTTGACCCCCATTTTATACGGGATTTTATGAAAACCTACTAATTCCCATTTGCTTGAGGCTGCTGCTTAAAATTACAGTTCTTTAACTGTTAGATTGGTGACAAGATGCCATGTATGGAATATTTGTTATCTCAAAAAATATCTTGCAAGCCTTGTATCCCTCTGGGAATGTGAGCTGCTATTTACTGCACTGAGCTTCAGAAACAGGCTAGTAACACGCCACAGCTGAATTATCCTCAGACAGGAATGCTGGTTAAGTGCATGCCTTGCTGTCAACAATTTTAGTTGACACAGTAGCTTTTTTTTTTTAATCTGAACAAAATTTAAGTTTAACATAACCTGGAAAGTTGACCCCTTCCTAATTGGCTGATATGGCTGGGAAATGCTGTAGCTTGTATGCCAGAGAAAGAACACAAAGGCTGCCAATGAATATAAATTGATAGGAATTACAACACATTTGCCTAGATTAAGAGTGTGTCTGTGTAAGAGTGCGTCTGTGATATATTTAAGCAATTAGCTGTGTCTCTATTTCTGGTCCAAATGCCTCTATAACTTTGTAATTTGTTTGTTTTGTTTTTCTTTGTGTTGTTTTGTCTGACCAGTCTCCTTGTAATTTTTTTTTTAATTTATTTTTTAAATAGATGATCCCAGTCTTGCTGCTGTGTCACTAATTGGTTCTGTTGCTGAAGTAGCATGATCTAGGATAAAACATTCTGTACTTGAAACAAGGACCTCACATAAGCTTCACTATTACTAGGGACATACTCCCTTACATTTTTAAAACTTGTACAAACCCTTCCTTTAATTGCCAAAATCTTTGAATTAGTGCGGAATATATTCACTGGTCACTGAGGCTTTTTTCTTGATTGACACTTTTGTGTAAGTCCTTCTAGTGACTGGTGGTATAGCAAAAATAAATATTGAATCTTGGTGGCTCAGTAATGCAGCATTTTATACAAAATGTTTCCAGAGTGTCCCACATTTCATAACTTGGGTAATAACTTCTCATAAGCAGTTTCCAGTTCACAGCCTGAAGCCAGAACTCCTTGCATTCATTTTTTCCCCTCCTCCTCCCCTATTCCATATGGCTGGGGTCCTCATCTGTCACCCCTCCAACTCACTACCAGGTCTTATCCTGCTGAAGTGCAGCATCTCCTGATTTCCCACCTCTCCCTCCTCCATTCCCATCTCTCTTGGTGTTCCCACCACCAAGGTGAGGAGCTCCATGTATGCATCTTTCCCCCTAGTGTTATTTAAACCCCTCCCCTTCTATTTTCACCCTCCCACCTCTTTTCAGGCGTCTTCTTTGCTCCCCTATTGGGATATCCAAAAACTCAAATGTACCTCCATACAACAGCTTTCCCTGACACAGGTTGCTGAGTCTTCCTCACTCAGGTCACGTGGAAGTCTCCTATTCCCCACCTCCTTAGTGATGGTGGCCATGCAGAGTTGTCTCTCAAGGTGCATTCAACTGAAGGATAAAAGGTTTTCTTTTGACAACTCTTTCTTTTCTAACACTCTTCCTCCCGTTTTTCCACTGGGAAGGGGAGACCAAAGCCTCTGTTAGTGCCTTCCAGTTTTACCTAAGACACAGTTTTCCTTACTGAATGGAACTTTTTTCTCTAAACAAAAATCATCAATAAGATTGACATTATAGGCACAAAATTTGAGGTATAACTGATGAATCTGTATAGTAAGTTCTTAAAAGTCATAGAAATTTTGGAAATATGAGCAAAAGTGAGGGTTTTATTTTCTGTCTGTGGATATTTTGGTTAAGCTGTTTTCACTGAATAACATCATGAGAGTATTAATACTTGGATGAAATTGCAGTTGTTTTTTATAAACAAATGGAGGAAATCCGGTCTGGATTGAACAGCCAGAAGAAGATGCTGAGAAGATTAAAACTGTATTAAGCAGAAATCCATATGGGGTGATAGGATTTGATCTGACACTTATTGCCAGAAACATAAACATGAAAATGCCTCCCACAAACACATCTCTACTTGCAAATACACCAAAGCAAATATGTCAGCATACGGAACAGAAGAAACTTTTTTTTTTTTTTAAATTGATAGTAGGGCAGTTGTTCGGAATACAGACTGTCTCAGGTGCAATAAAGACATTTTTCCAAGCCTAATCTGATCTTGCACTGACAGCAGTGTGCAACTGTACTGCATAATGGTAGCCACTGCAGAAATGCTGAAGCTGGCAACATCTCACACCAGCTCTGGAGTCATGGGATGTAACATACAACTAAGTAATTTAACAGCAATGCAACTGAATTTGTATGATGCCATATTCAAACTGTTTTCCTGCTGAGAAATGTTCTATCTTAGGTGTAATGTTACATTTTTGTTAGAACATGTGCCCCATGCTGAGCTGCCTCGTGCAGACGCAGGAGCTTGGTCAGCATTAGCTTCAGGACCTCAGTGATTTGCAGCGTGGTGGAAGGATGCCCTGTGGAGTCCCTTGCTTATACATTAGAGTACTTTCTCTGACTCTTCAAAAAAAGATGTGTTTATCGAGTGTGCCACTGAGAAGTCGGTGCGATAATGACTTCCCTTTACTTTCATGTTTGTGATGAATTATACGTTATCAATATTCTCAACAGTTAATTGCTCTTAAAAGTCTCTGAGTCATCTAAATCGAAAACAAACTTATTTTTTGTTCTCCAGCAGAACACTCATCTTTGCTCAACTGCATTTTGACAAGACCTCTGCAGTATTTTTCACTTTCACAGGACAGTGTCCCACTGGGAGACATCAGCAACATAAATTCTGTACTGGGAAAAAAATAAAGCTAAATTGTTTCTCCTTATGTTGATATTAAGCTTTGCATTTATCTTCTCCCCTCTAATTCTCTAATTCAGATTTCTGTGCCTGTCACCAAGCATGCAATGTACAGAATCTTGCAACACAGTGAACTGGCATGTGAATCGAGTTGTGCAGAGAGCCAGGCTTTTGTGATGGGAGAGTGGTTCCTGAAGGACATAGTAATTTGTGCATTGTGTTTGTATGTAATTCTGCTGTGACTAGACAGATGGGTGGCTATAAATGAAGTATCTTCCTATTCCCTCTGAGACGTATGTGGTAATGTCCTTCTTTCGATGTTCTGTCATGGCAATGCACACAATTAGCTACAGAATATTAGTTACTCTGCAGGATGCAAATCAACGTCTTTCTGTAAGTGTGGTAAAGGCACAAACCTATCAAATGGTATCAAGCTTGTATTAGTGATTTGGTTTCTCATCAGCTGAGTCAGGGGAAGAGAGTATAACAAATGGACAATCTTACGTTTGTTTGTAATGAACCACAATTTAATGTTTTCATCTCCTTGCCCATTTAAATGCAAAAGAGCACATTTCACTTTGCAATATACCACATATACTGATGTACAACTTCAGTGAAATATCAGTTTCTTGTGAAGGTTCTCATTGAGATGTAATAGCGTCACAGCGGAGAATGACATTGTGGTTAAACACCAGTAAGGATCTAAGTCAGAAATAAACTCTTCTTTAATGTTCTTTATAAAAAGAAAAATACATTCTCCTCTTAACTTTAATACTTTTTCAGTCAGGAGGATTTCCCTGAAATTCTTTGTGACCTTAGCTACACCAATAGGTGTCTGACTCTCTGTTAGGAGGTACCTGGGCAGATTGGTCCAATTGACGAATAGATGAGTTTGATTAGACAGCTTAATCTGATATGTGCATATAAAGAATGACCTGATCTCTGCCAAAGATCATCAACAGACTGTGGATCTGTCACGTTGTTCTTAAACAAGAAGTCTTAACTCATATATGTTGTAAAATCTGAATCTGAATTTCAATTTGAATGCCCAGTGGCATTGCACTCCTGAGAATGAAACTCTCAACTGGGACCTGAAACCCCAGGATATGACCTAAGCACAGAATGCCTTTGATGGCTTCTATACAATTCATACTTTTCTCAGTCACTGTGAAAATTTAGCAGTTCTGTTCACACTTGTTTTGTTGTGAGCCATGTTGTGGAAAGATCTAGATCACTCTTCTTGCATCAGTTCTGTCTTAAGCCATTAAGTCATCTCACTTTTCTCAGACAAAATAATATTAATAACCCTCTGGAGGAGCTAATTTATCTCTATTGATTATAAGGTAGTATAGGGATGACAGGCTAGACGAAAGTGTATGAAAGCTTGTGGTATAAATTAGTATTTAATAACCTTACACTTGAATGCAGCAAAACCTTTTAATGATAACAGTCTGTGTCTTCGTAATCAACTTTCTGTTAGCATTTCACACAACAGGAAAATGTGTTTATCCTAAAGCTGGAGTATGGCTTTTGGAAGGACTAAGTCACCAGCAATTTTTAAATCATAATACAAGCTGGTTACTTTCTTTGTTGCAACACTGTTTTCGTTGCATGTGGCAGTACCCATAGCCCTAAACAGAGCTTCCTCTCACCTACTCCTAGATGAGACTTCTGAATATTTAGTTCTGCTTTAAGCTTTCTCCTGATGTGTCATGAAGCATTAAAATTTTGCATCCAAACGTTACAATTTATCTCATATTAAGTCCTTAAAGGAGACAGACAATATTATGTTGTTAACAATCCACTTTTTTCTTATTTCTACAAGAACTTGCTGATGAGTCTTGATGACATTGTAAAAGTAGGAGAGAGAAAATAGATTCATAGCATTTAAAATGAAAAGGCCTTTGCAAAAATGAATCTTCAGCATGTTATGCCAAGAGGGATCTTGAGCATTTACTCAATATTTTTGGAAAACCAGAAAACTGCTTTCCATACGAAAGTCAGATGGAGACCTTTTATAGCAGTGCAAGCCAAATTTTAAGACACTTCAGGGAGTCTAAGAGTGGATTAAGCAGTTCATTTAAAGATCCATAGTACACTCTCCTGTCCCTGTTGGAAATTTTTGATTGTGTTACTCTGGGTAGATAGAGTCACTGTGTTTTCTAAGCCTCCTCTTTTCTTTTCTTTTCTTTTCTTTTCTTTTCTTTTCTTTTCTTTTCTTTTCTTTTCTTTTCTTTTCTTTTCTTTTCTTTTCTTTTCTTTTCTTTTCTTTTCTTTTCTTTTCTTTTCTTTTCTTTTCTTTTCTTTTCTTTTCTTTTCTTTTTTCTTTTCTCTCTTTCTCTCTTTCTCTCTCTCTTTCTCTCTTTCTCTCTTTCTTCCTTTCTCTCTTTCTTCCATATATTTACTAACAAATCTGTCAGAGTTGTGAGGGGTGGGTTGGTTGGTTGGTTTGGTCTGTTTGTTTCTTGCATGCCTATATTGCAGTATACTTGCATTTGTTTTGGAAGAAAACTCTGCTTTGTGACAAGTAACCATAGTTTTCTGAGGCAAAAGTGTTCCTTCCAATGATGAATTATTTTTCCTTCTACTTAGGGCAGTATTTGTGGTTGTCCAGTGGGTAAAGTATTGAAGGGTTAAAACTTTATCATTACCTTACTTTGTTACATTAGTGCAACACTGTAAAATTTCTGTTAAGTTACTTCTAAGATTCTTCACGCAAGAAAGTTCTTGAAAGGGAGTAGAGCTCACCCTGGCCCCAAGCTTCTTCCAACATAGATAACACTGAAAGCAGTGAAGCAGTGTGTTAGCTTAAGCATTACCATCATCTTGTGTTGGATTTTCTTCTCAAAAAAAAAAAGAAAAAGAAAAAATTGACACAAAACCAAAACAAACAAAACCTCCAAAAACCACCACCAACAAAAAACCCCAAAAACTAACAAACCCCCCCCCCAAACCAAAAAAACCTAGCCTCAACTCTAATCACTACTTCCTTGTGCTCTTTTTCATTCTGTAGAGCATTTGTTCAGCTCTAGAAGGGTCTCAAAAGCAGGAATGATAAACAGAAGCACCTGCTTTCTGTTCTTGGTTTCTCTTCAAGAATGAGTTTTCTCTGCTCATAACAGAAGTGGTTTCTCATGCAGTCTATGCTGAAATTGATGCAAGTATGGCAAGCTAAAATCTACAGTAGTAAGACTAGAATATGTAAAGTTCTTCATTTCTGTGATGATCCACTGAATCTAGTAATTTTGTACCACCTCAGTGTTCATTTTGTAAGGGTGAGGCCAGTGTGAATCACTGCTTTGAAACAAACTGGATCTATTTCCATTCAGTTTGAAGACGAGTAAATAGCCTCACATAATTTTTAAATATGTTGCTTGTAGTACACATAGTGTACATTAGCTTTGTCTAGGCATTGCTAACCAGGCTAAAAGTAGCAAGTCATCCAGTGATTCTTCATTTAATTCTTTGAGTGCACATAGCCTTGGTAGTGACTATACCATGCTGAATTTGTCAGTACAGCCTTCGCATTCATTTCTCTTGCCTGACAGCAGCTTCATTCTCTAGCTTGGTCTTTGGCCAACTCAAATTAACTACTTAGACTGAGGCATCTATTACAAGGATTGTGCCAGATCTGCATAGTATTGGCAAGTTTTTGGAGACTGCCTTGAGCCCTAGAGGTCTAACATGTTTAGATGATTAGGAGGGACTGTTAGGAACCTCATTCCTGGTCCCTACAACCATTCGTTCTGGCTGTAATTCAAAGAAAGCTCTTCCTCTGGCAAACGAAAGAAAAGAAAAAAAAAAGAATGTTTCAGTTGGAACAGCCTCATGTCTCTTCCTTTGAGTGTCAGTATATTATGAATAGATGTCTTTTATAAATATAAAATCCGTTAAAGAATTATGGCAGGCTCAATTTTGTATCCAGATGACTGACTTGCACTGTATTCATGAAACACGATTTCTGAGCTTTGAAGTTCAAGTTATGGGTCGCTTCCATTAGCAAATTCAGAACAAAAGTTTGACTAGCATTGGTTACTTCACAGAAAACTTTTTAAGTTATGACAGGCAGGCTGCTGGTCACTTCATCAGTTCTTCTGATGCTTTTCTACTGATGCCTTTGATAACAGCTAATCCAACAAAGCTTTAACGCTGTTTTTAAAGTCGGCTTCTCTTTTTCTCAGAAACCACCAGATGCTGCTTTGATCCCCTTTTGCACCTCTTGTCTTTTAGTCTTATTTAAAATTACTGTGTCTGTTTTGGAGTTTTTTAAACATGCTGGCATCTGCTCTTTTGTGGTTCATCAGAAAAACCTGCTCACAGTTTTATCTTCTTAAAAATAAATTCCATGTCTCCTACCAGCATTTCCCTTTCTTGATGTGAGAAGCTAGCTAGTAATTAGAGTCCTGAGGATCCTTTGTGTTAGAGGATAAAATGACAATGAGGTTGAATCTCTCTTTGTACCTCCTTTGTGAAATAAATAGGGTTGTGTCAAAGTACTGTTCCTGAAGCACAGTATGTAAGGAGATGTGCTTTTATTCACAGATTCCATTCTTCCACCTGGCTGCTTTGTTGCCTGCTGCCTCTGCTTCACTCTGCATTTTTTTAATCACCCTACCTCAGAGATGCGCAGGCCTTCGTACCATCCAGCAGAGCTGCCGAAGCACCGTGCCCATCTCTGCCTGGCACCTGCCTTTGCACAGGAAGTGGCCTGGGTTTTGTTCTGCTCTGAATCTCCTGTTTCAGCTTTCTCCTTCCCAGGAACTGCTCAGGGGCTGTCCCAGCTGTCAGGGAAACAGAGCTTTGAGAACAGCTCTCCATTCCCAAGTCATTTCACCAAAGCATAACCTACCTGAGAACTTATTTTGGGACTGGGAAAGATGACTGCAAAGGTCCCTTCCAACCTTAACCAATCTGTGACTAACTCTGGGATTGTAATCGAACACTGTAGAGAAGTGGGAAATGTGGCCCTCAGCTATCCACATAAAAAGTGGAACCAGATACACATCTCCAGACAATGGCCTACTGAAGATCTAGTTGCTCTTAGCAAAACATTGCCTTCCTCCTTGTTGACAACAGTGGAAATGTCCCATCTACCTCCCTGTCAGCCCTTCATCTAGGTTTTATGACTCTCCCTTGTTCTCCAGGTATAGATGTAAGTATTGGAGTAGTATATCTGCCTGAATTTGAAGGGACATCTGATTTTAAGAGACATGTTTGAAGGATTCCAATTACACTCTGAAACAGTGGACCTAGGAGCTATCTATATTAATTTATCTTCTGATCTGATGACTAAATAAATACATCTTCATCCCCTCCTTCATATCTGAACTTTTGTCTTTTCTGCTAGAGCATTTGTTTTCTTTTTCTGGTATTCTGCACATCTTTTGGTATTAAGAAATTGTCTTAATCGATTTGAGTACTGGAACAAAATAAAAAGCAAATACTAAATAAGCTGTAGAATGTTAGAATAAAGATATGCTCTATCTTTAATAGACAATCTAGAGTATAAACTTATATAGAGTTTAGATGAACATTCATAGCATGAATTTCTTTTTCATAATACCGTGTCCTGATAATTTGAGAATAGAAAGCAGATTGTAAGTCATATAAATTTTTCTGTATCTATAGGTAATATTTAAGTATTGAAAGCCAAGCAAGGAAGAAAAAAAATTTTGCACTCCTAAGACACTTCTGGCATTTCAAAGCTTTGCACTGGAGTAAAACCAGTATCTTTGGAATGAAAACAAGAGTATAAAGATGAAGTTATAGGTCTGAATCAGGGAGAACAGCAGTATCAACCTGTCTCCAACATAATATATGAGCTCTGTGACCAGCTGCTTACTGGTTGTAGGTCTGTGTGCACCCTTTCACAGGCTATTCTAGCTTTGATGAAAGCAACACCTCATGTCTCTGGGAAGTTTCAGTTCTTCAAGCCAAATTAGAACTGAGTTTTGATTGAAAGTTCCAACTGCCTTCATCTGCAGTATCTTCCTTTTAAATGCCAGCCTAGTTTATCATAGAGAAATGGACATAAATGTGTTTATCTTTTGCTGCTTTTAAATACATTTTAAGTATCCATTTCACATGTTACTACCTGAAAGAAAGACAAACTCAAATTCTGCTCCTTCAAATTCCCTTTTGTAGCTTCTCCCCAGTCTTTAACTGGTTTTAGTCAGTTGTTCTGTTTCCATGGAGCTGTATGAATTAGTAGACATCTGGGTAGCGAAACAAGAAAAAAGGTACAAAACCAGAGCACGTATCTTATCTGACATTTTCAGAAGAAAAACACTGTGTTTCCTTTCACTATCGGGAATGTGAAAATGGGCACATCTTGAGTGTTTTGAAAGTTTCAGTTACTCTTCAGGCAGAAGGATCATTACCGAAGCACTTCAGCACAGCTCTTTTCTCCCCATTGAATTGCAAGCGCTCAGCAGATTATGGCAGCTGCAAACAGGGTCTAGATTTCATCCCTTTTGTTGAGAGCAAAATAGTTCACTTTCAGTGAAAATAGCTTTAACAATACTTCTCTATATTTGTGATGCTTTATAATCATTTTGCTGTTGAGAACACTGCCACACAAGAGTTTTCTTGTCGTTCAGGTATGCTGTGGCATCACAGTGGAAGGATCAATCAATCAATCAATCAATCAATCCATCCGTCTCTGTATGCCTATGCACTGACTCATCAGTTAATCAGTGTGCTTATTTAATTGCTACTTGTCCCTTGCTAGGTTAGTAAAAATGCTGTTGTGGCCCCCATAAATTAAAAATAGTATTGTGCTAATGTAACAGCAGTTGTGATTAATTATTCATAAATTCTTATTTATGTGATTATTCTTTTGACTGTGATGTAAATGATATTTAAACCCTAGGATCTATTTTTGGGAAACTTAATGACAAAGAACTTCAGTTTAATCTGAGGTGAATTGAATCTCCAAAGAATAAAGGGAGAAAAATAAAAGGAACAGTGATCCACATCCTATTCTTTTCTTCAAGTCCATGGACCATTACATAGTGAAAAGGTTAACAATTTACCTCTAGAATAACAAGCTTCAGATTGTTCTGCTTTAAAAATGCATTTGTTATCTTCTCAAGTGCTGGAAACAACCCAGATGACTTTTATATCCTTATAGCCCTCAAATAATGCAGAGACCTACACAAAAAGCAAAAGGGTGGGAGTTGTGCCCATTAAAAATAATTCAGGACAGAAATATCTAAGTAGAGGTGACAAAGTAAGATTCTCTGTCTGTGGACTTCTGTGCTTTTGAGTGATTTTCTGCTGATTCTAGTAGGAATTGTCTCTTGTAGCAAGGTAGGGCTCTTCCTGCTACCCTGACACTTCCACCCGTGATGGGTGAAAAGAAACCTAGAGGTATTTCATTGCTGACAAGTATATAAAGGAGGTACACACAATCTCTCCGTATTTCTGGGATTTGGAATAAAACCGTCTGGAATGCTGGAAGGTACCAGATTTTATTCAGGGTGAAAACTGACCAGTATCCTTTATTCATGTGGACAGTGTGGATCACTTTTTCAGCAGCATTAAAGTTCTTACAGGCCAGGACACGTCCCTTGACCCTAAATCCAGAGGCACAGTATAACTCTGCCTTCCCCTTCCATTCTCCTTTTCCTTTTCCATAAGTCTCAAGGAAAAACAACCAAATTTTTGCTGAAAAATGCATCAGCTGCTCAAAGTGGTGTGTTTTCATTGCACTCACTTCTTTGCTCTCATTAGTTCCTGGAGAATTGTGTCAGAAATCCAGGTTGGTGGAAAGCACGAAGTGCTTTGGCAGAAGTGTTGAAATGACACGTGCAGTAAAGAAAAGTAGCTGCTGGATACAGTAGCCCTAAAAGGAGCTGAACAAAGGAAGATTTCCATCTGCTACTCAAATTTAGTTTTGCCAACTCTCTTAGGGTGACTATCCACAGCATTTTCACTACATTGACAGCAGTGAAGACCTGAATCCCAGGAATATACTTCCTCTAAGAGCTGGCAAGTACTTTAAGTAGTATAGTAAAATTAAATCTCTTCTATGGGAATTATCAGACCTATAATGGGCACATGATTTTTATGAAGACTCTGCGAAATCTTAGCTGCTTCTGCTGCTTTGGGTTGCTATGATAAATACATGCTGTTTATCTAAAGTAAATGAGTAATATAACTGTGTTATAGAAAAAAAAAAACAAACCAGGTTTTCTCTTCTTGATTAAAAGCAGCACCTCACACTTGTCCTGCACTGCCCAAAGTGCAATTGCAGGTCCTTCATAAAGTCTTCTTTTGGATTAGAAGCACTACGTCCTTTCCCATCAGCAGCATGAGAAGAGTGGGGTTTTGATTTTTCTTCCTATCAGCATTAGAAAGAACATGTACTCTTTTTCCCCAGCTGCAATTTAAGGGAAAAAAAATAGGGATATAATGTAATTACCAGCACTGGAGCCTTGCCAGGATGCTGGGCCTTTATTTCCTTGAGTTCCTCAAAAAAAGTGTCCTAGGACCATCTAATTATAAGCAACCAAGACCACAGTTCCATATCTGACATGAAAGGCTCTGCCTCCAGCAACACAGAACATCAGTCTGGGCATTTCCTCAGTACTGACTCAAAAATGTCCCCTAATGACTCATATTTTCTGCTGGTTCTTTTTGTTTGAAGGTTTTTTATAAATTTTGTGATGTACCTAGAGCTTGTCAAAATATCTTAATAACCAACATATGTACATTTTACAACACACTGTTTTACAGTCAGTAAAACAAGATTAGCCAGTACATATAATCCAGCGTATACTCTTTAACACCATTAAGGAGTATATTTACTCCTGGAGTGTGGAAAATTTAGGGCAATACTCTTTTCTTTGTTAAAGCGAGTTCATGTGATAGAAAATAGAATGAAAATGGTATTTTAATTGCAAGGAGTTTTAAAAACATTAGTGTTTGATAAACAGTTACAAAGTCAACAGAAAACTGTAAATTAGAAACAAATGTCCCATTGTACTACCCTGCCTATAAAATGTGTCTGAGACTCTGTTTTAATGCATATTGAGAAGAGCTATATCCGCCCTCCAATGACAAAGCTGATCAGCATCTGCCAATTAAAAAAATCACTCCTGTGAAATTTGAATTTCCTCAAAAGTTTGGTATAACAAGCCCTGTTACTCTTGTGCAAAAAGGACTCTGGTATTTCAAAGAGGAGGACAATAAAAACAAACAAACTAACAGAAAACAACAAAAAAACCCCAAACAAAACAAAACAAAAACCCAAAGGAAGTGCAAAAAGGAAGTGGAGTGGGCTTGCTCTCATAGAATTATTTTTATAACATACCTGAGATAGTTGACAAAATAGAATAAATAGAACATGGTTCATGTGCCAGTTCAATGAAATACCTTTGTAAATCCCTGAGTTGAGGTGTCTAGGTGGAAGGAAGCATATATAAATGAATCTCTTCCCATCCTGAACTATAAACAAGTCTAGTTTTCACCCTCAAAGGGACAACTGGTAGTAGAATATTAATTGCAGAAAGCCTAAAAAAAATCTTTATTCACATACTAACTAATTGGAGGAAAACACAAAAGTTATTAGATAGGACGTGTACTTACTTATAATTGATCTCATTGCCATTAATATGGAGAGGATGTGGTAAAATCAATGATCGGCATGGGTAAATGAAATCAACATGCTGGCTTCATCAACATGAGAACAAAATCAGCATCAGCAAGGCTTAGTGAAAGTTTATTTCTGAGGTTGTTTTCCATTTTAGAAATCATTCAGTGTAGGTTTTCCTTTTCTAAATTTCCTGTCAAGCTGTTAACTGTATAAAATAGAAAAATCACAGTTAGTGGATGCCTGGAGGGAAGGAGGTGGGCATCTCCATTATTTTCCTGTGTCAAGGAGTGTGCATAAGGATGTTCCTTTCTTCATATGAGGAATCTGTAATGATTTTAACCCTCTATTTATTCTACTTCCGTGACTATTGGCTTTAGCTTAAGTTTGGCTTGGTTTTGGTTTTACAGTAAGTCAGCTTCTGTACATGTAAGGCAATAACAACATACGCTTGTGTAATAACCATTTTAAACAGGAGTTGCTTTACTTTTGGAAAACTGGTTTAGGACAGCTGTGGTAAAACTATTGTCCAGTGAGATGAGAAGCTGTGTGGTTGCGTTCAGTATCTCTTGAGTTTTTGGCTGGTGCTTGGTGCAGTGGGAGCCTTTTCGAAGTGATGTTGAAGTGCAGCGGACGTCAGTACCCTTAAAAACTGGTCACATCATCTTTGACTTCAGAATTTAGGAGGATCTGATCCCCAGCTTACACTCAAAGTCCTTTAAAGAAGCTTGCATATATGAAAATAGAACAGAATAAGATAGTATTTAATCTAACTTTAATAGGGGTTTTTGGCAGAAAATCGCTGTAGCAATATGGTTATCCAGGCAAATTCTTGTCTGTTTGTATCAAATAAATTTAGATTATATTCCTCTTTGTGGGGAAGTCAAGCTGAAAGCAGGTCAGAACATGTATTCACAGATGTAATTCTCAGATTTTCAGGATGTATGTAGGTGGCCTCCTATGAGGTGGACCAAAATTTAACAAGCTAATAACAGATGAATAGGAAAAGTGGCATTCAGCAGAAATGCAATTATATGTTGTGTAAAAATTTTAATCATCTGGAAAAAGAAGCCTGACAGCATGGTGTTACAGGGATAGTAATACCAAGTGCCTCTGTATGTTTAGTTGGAATAAGGGTTGTTGTTATTAATACATTGCTGACTTTTAAACAAACTATAACCTAGTTTTGGAGCATTACCACAGTGATGCTCCACAGAGCGATTTAAGTGGAATAAAGATATATTAGTCCATTAATTGTTACTTATTTAGTTCTAGTTTTGAAATATTACTTCATGGGATGAACAAAAGAAAAGGGCAAGTAATGAAAGATGGGCTTTACTGAGAGGACCCACCTCCTTATTTAGTCAGCCAAGGGTTGTTATCCCTTTATTATCCTGTAACTGAGGGCAAGTTCAGTGAACAACTGTGGAGGCCATTAGGAGCTGTCATGGAGAATTTATTTGCCTTTGAACAGAAGGTGGATGCAGTATGGTAGAGGCTGTGTGCTTCAAAGGGGGTAAATCTCCTTTTGCACGCTTTTTAATACTATGTTTATTGTTTCCTAGTACATCTCCCTAGACTGTTTTTTGTTGCCTTTGCTCCTCTTGTCAGGAATAAAATTTATAGAAGTGTGGCCCAGGAGAACCAATCTTATTTTGTGTAGTGACTATGCTAGCAGCCCACAGTGTCTTACTGGAAACTTGCAGAAAACAGTAAAATCCACACCTCTTCAGAAGCTAAAGGTCTGGTGACATTTTTTACATCTTTCCTGTAAAATACAGGTAGTTGGGGTAAAATAGATTCTTTCTTCCGGTGTTCTAAATCCAAAGCAAATCTCATCAAAGTTTATAAAGGCAAATTTTAGCTAAGTTGTTACATCCCAGTTTGACAGTGCAAGCTTCTGACTTTGTAGGAAAGCAGTTACTGCTCTTGCAATTCCTAAAGTGTAATAGACATCTTGAAGACAAGAGAAAAATCTGTTCCTTGCTTTGAATAATGCATTATATGAACTTAAAAGGCATGAGAAGATATGATAAGTTAGAAAAGAGACTGACAGCAATACATTCATCCAGTTGTGAATGCAGGGGACATTTATCCTGAAAGAACCAGTGCTGCTCAAAAAGTGGAAACAAGAGTTTTGCTCAGTGTTTTGAAGGTATGCATGGGAGAGAGGGAGATCCTTTTTTAGCAGACACTGTATATTGGATGTGAAAGGTATCTGTAAGTAAAGATACAATTTCTAAAGCCCATGTCACCACTACTCTTATGTAATTCACGTATCCTGTGGATGTGTTGTGTTACAGGAGTGTTTGAGGAATGTATTTTATTTATTCTAAGTGAAATCAAACCTTGAATTTTGATCTGCTTTATAGGCATGCAATTTCCTTACCAGGAAATTCAAATGCAGATGTCTTGGAGAAAGAAAATTAAAACCCATAGATGAATATGAAAGTATCTTAAAAAAAAATGTTTTCAGATACAGAGTCAGACAGTGGGTTCAAATGGTCATCTGAGTGGTGTATTTCTCTTTCAGAGTTAATGTTACTTTGGTTACCACTCAGTATTCTAAATTTATGGGATCTTATTGTGACATTGATACTATTTACACAAGTAAATATAAATTGACAGTTACAGTACATTTGTGTGCATTTATACCAACTAACTTACCCATTCTTCCTAATACTTTATCAAAAGCGGGATTTTTAAACTAATTCTGTTTATTCGCTTTAAGGTTTACTCTCAGAATCAAACACTGCTTTCTTTCCTGAAAAGTGTAGTGTTGTTGAAATATTGCTGAATGAATCTAAATTATCTAAAAATTCCAGCTAAGTCAGTCTGCTGACATTCATCTGAAAAAAAACAGTTTCCAGATACACAAAATATTCTTGTTCATAGATGTATTGCCTTGCCCTGCAATGCTCCATAGTTATAACATGAACTCTTAATGAGGTTGATATACCAAGTCTTCTAGTCCAGACAGAAGTACATAGTCTCAAGTATTTTATTAAATGATCAGCTGCATCCAGTGAATTACAAAGATTCTGGCACTATTTTTTTTTTCTTCTTAATTGGTTTATTAAGAAGAAAGAATTAATATGAACTTCTCAATGGGATATTTCCACAAGGCATGCACTTATTCCTTTTATAAGTACCTAGACATTATTTAAAACATTTCTTTCAACCACTGGCTTTTAAAGTATACATTTCCATTCTGCTTTTCTTCTAGTTTTCCTTTCTTCTTTCATCTGCAGGGTTTTAAACAATTTCTAGCGGCAGTAGCAGAGGTTTCTTGTGATGTTAGTGATAGCCTAGAGGGCAGTTTATAGAACAGCAATAGGAGGTACTGTCAAAGGTAGAATGGTAACTTTTAAAATTTAAATTACTTGATCTTCCAAAGGACAAGCAACAGTCATTTGCTAACCATCAGTTATGAGTGGAAGAGTTATTGTGGTGTTTTTTAATTCTATCCCAAACTCTCTGTGGCAAACAGCTGCCAAAAGGTAGCTATGTAGCTGTTATCCTCTGTGTTTAGTTCTGTTGAAAGAAGAGCAATTCCTCAGCAAGCAATGTGCTCATCTAGTGGCAAATGATCAAGTCAGACATGGGAGATGAAAAGAGAAGCCCCTGAACATATGATCAGGCATTATCTGACACTCCCAAGTCATCATGAGTCTGAGCTTACCTTTCGCATGTTCGTTTGTTCAGCTGTTGTCATTTTTAGGCTACAACTGCAAGGGTAAATGCACAGGTTCCTGAAGCATTCCCAGCTCCTCAGAGGAGGAATGCTGGGCGGTCCGGCCTGTGCCAGTCACAGCTGGGCTCCACTGAAGGGGAGTGATGATATCATGTGAGACAGCGCTTGGCTGTGGGGGCCGTCAGAGCCCCTCATGGTGCCCTGTGATCCTGCTAACATTACTCGTGTGTGTATAAGCATGTGTGCATGTGGGAGGCAAAAGCTCTTTTCAGTTTAAAGTATTACTTTGCATTGCAGTGTTTTTATAGCAACATATAGAAGGTACCATGCTCAAAGCCTGGCAATCCTCTTGTTCCATATGCTGAAAGTAGAATCGAGTTGCTCATGTGTTCCTGCGCACTGTGCATAACCCCTGCTAGAGGCACTGAGTTGCTTTCCTGGTAGTTAGGTTTTAAAGTAAACAGCAGTGGACTGCTGGTATTCATGCTTGTATTTCCCAGGTAGGCTGCTCCTTTACATGCTGCACATACACTCCCTCCCATATGGTGTTATTAAGGGCAACAGGAGGTGGCACTTCCCCAGTAACAGTGTGAGCAGTGTTGGAGCTGTTGGGTGAAGCTCATTGCCATCATTACCAGCAACCACAGTTTTCTTACCGTGGCACCATTCCCTTGCTGCTGTCCCTGACCTTGGTTGTGAAACCCTCTGCTCCTGCCCTCATGTTTTACAGAGCTGCTGGCACAACAGATGCATTACATTACAGCTGGTTCCTGCAGCTTCAGTGGAAAAGGACACCTTGGATGTGTTGGCATTGTCAAATAAATCAAATGCTTCTTTGTGAAGTGGTGGATCGGTTACTTGATTCCTAGGCTCTCTAGTGAAGCAAACCGAGTTGTTTCCTCCCTCCAAGGTGAACCCAGGTGCAGTTCAGGAGATGCTTCTTCCCGAGGACAAATCACTCCTCAGCCAGGACCGTGCCAGGTTTGGTTTCTTCTGCCCTACACAGTCCTCTACGTCATCCCAACGGGCCGTGTACTTTGAAGCACACCATATGTTCTGATGCCATATCCTGCGTTCCCTTAGCAGCGTGCTGTGTACACACCGTTCTGTGCTGACAGATTGCATGACAGCCTTCCTGTTATTTCAGGTATTCAAACTGAAACATCTTAAAGCCCAAACAATTATTTCTAAGAGGCAGAAGGACGGCATGAGCAAGTGGGACTCGACTGCCGGGCATCCTACTTCCAGCCCAACCAAGAAGGTTTTTCACTGCATGGCCTGGGGCACAGGGATGTTTAGCAGAATAGATGTAGTTTTGTCCCTAACTGGCAGATGCAGTTAATCTATCTGCTGCAGGATATTTACTTGCACAGCGTAGCTCTGTTAGCAGAATGATGTGAAAAAGTGCATCATGTATCAGAGGTGGAATAACAGCCTTACAGTGGCTCCTTTTTGTCACCTGTCCACATTCCAGTGTAGGTGACCAGTATTATAGACCTCCTCACCTCCCTTATATCAGTGGGAAGAAGTAGGGCTCGCAATCAAGACCTGAAAGAACAGCTGCTTTGAAGTCATGCTCAAACATTACGCCTTCTAATTGCCTGATTTTCACAGAATGGGTTGCTCTTGCATGTCCACAGGGCATACCAGTGTCACTTTATGGTGCATCATAGTTCCACAGTGCACTCAGAGGGAAAACCACTCATTAAAAAGATGAACAGTGCCTGCTTTTCAGCACCTATTACTATCAAGATGTCTGAAATATGCAATGCACATTCTTAATGGGTACTGACAAAGTACTTTAAAGCACACTGATGTTTTAAATGTATATTTAGACTAATGAACAAGATGTAGCTGAAGATTAACCTTTTGAGTCTATCAAATCAGTGGTATAGCCCTCCCTGCTCCTGAATCCCACTGTTTTCTTTCTTAATGTTTTGTCCATACAGGGATACGTTAGGGAGATTGTGAGGGTACAGCTCTCCTTGAAGCATCCCAGATTATAGAGAGAAAGAATGGTAATTTACCAGGGTAAAAAAGAACCTGCATAATAATGACATAAAGGACAGATTATTGAAATTATGATTTTGACCTCGGCAGTGACTTTGCAAGAATGGCATTGTAGACCTCCATACTTAACATGTCTCCCAGATTTTTCAGCTAAAACTTGCTTAGCTGGAAAGTGGAGAAATCTTACTCTTCTAGACGTGCCATCCCTACTGACACTGCCCCAGCTCTGGTGTCCCAGCTGGGCTCTCTCTGGCATAAGGCTCCTTAGCAGTAAGAGCACTTACCACCTGCTACTTACCACCCCTACTTACCACCACCCACCCATGCGTGACCTTCGCATAAGGGTTTATTTTCTGCAGTTCCTGTAAAAGCCCACTGCAAGGTTACGCTTGTACTCTCACTGCACTTGATGGATGGGCATGAGAACAACAGGTTTTAGTCATGCCTTGAGTAGGACTAGCAGGCTCTGGGAAGGTACGGGTAGAAGGGCAGGTGATGTTGATGGCAAGGCGTAATGTGAGCAATCTGCCTGGGATTTTTCTGTCTGCGTGGGAGAGACTGAGGGCACAATTTGTCCTGGCACGCAACCCACATGCAACCATTTAGTTAGAACAGAGAACAGAAGTTTGATTGCTTGACACTAGAAATGGAAAGAGAGCCTGTTCAGTCTGAAGTACTGTTGGGTGTATCAGTCCAAAGTAAGAATTCAGTGTTAGAGTCATTTTTTCTAAACATGGGTCTGGGGGAAGAATTCTTTAGCTCCCCTAATTTCTTTTCCCTTTTGTTGAATGTTCAATTGTTCTTGCAAATTTCTAGACCCTGCTTACTGATACAGTTCACACTTTCCTGTACTGCTGTGTTTGTAAAACAGGCCATGTTGGGACTTTCAGGCAACAGGTTCTAAGTCCTTCGATCACCTGTCATAAATGCATGATCACCCACCAAGATAACATGATGTGGAGAACTGTCTAGATCATCAGTGATACTGGAGTTCAGATTATCTGGAGATAAGCCTTGAAAATATGTGAATTGGTTTACTTAGCTTTCTCCTCTACTTGTTGTCTTAATAGCACTTTTCATTGCACCTATCAGGAATATTTTTGATATTCTCAAATGAGGAGGTTATCTGCCCTAGGCCTGCTTAGTAATAGCTGAAAGAGACAGGCATTTTTAACAGACAGACATTTCATGCTTAAATGTAAACATTAAATTTTATATTTTCTTTATCACTGCAGAGAAAAAACAGAAGTGTTTTTAGAATAGGAATCTATTAAAACATGTGCCCTGAGGACTCTCATGCTAAGG
Organism: Lycocorax pyrrhopterus obiensis; assembly: GCA_014706295.1. NCBI lineage: Eukaryota > Metazoa > Chordata > Aves > Passeriformes > Paradisaeidae > Lycocorax > Lycocorax pyrrhopterus. The sequence goes on along the minus strand of JACSVZ010000001.1, from coordinate 42,608,419 downwards.
CTCGCTGTGGTGGATCATTTGTATATTTGAATTCTCAAAGATACAGAAGTCTTGTAACCTATCTGGATCCCTCTGAATATTAGTAAAATAACTCACAATATACTAATAGCTGCTTTAACAGTATGGGGTTTTTACATTTGTTGAGATAATAAAACAGGAACATTCTAATTAAGTACCTAAACTCTCATATAAATATATGTGTGATGTTCTTATCCTTTTATTTTTTTTAAAGCAGGGAACAGGAGGGGCTTCAGTAGCATTGCATTTACTGGATATTTGGGAGTTACATTTACAATATTGGTGTTTATTTCCAGTCTCTCACATCCTTAATGAAAAGTTTTCCTCTATGCAAATTTTTCTCCTAACCACTTTCCTAATAAAATGCAGAAGATATATGGGGTTTGTTTTCAATCCCGTTTGTGTTATCTTACACTTGCATCTTTATATGTATAAGAACCAAACAAGCTACAGAGAAAGGGGCCTCAGAGCACGCAAATTTCATTGCAAAAAATCCTATTGCAAACAATGTCAGTGAAAAACTTGTTAACTACTTAAAAATTGAAACAAAAATCAATGTGAAATTTGGATCTTCCAAATTCTTCTCTTGCATTTTTGAAAAATTGTGGAAATCTGAAATTGCACTGAAGTTTTGTAAAACAGTCATACCAATACATCTTAATTCCACAAAATACACTTTTTTTTTGAACTTGCACATGTTGTTTACTGATAAGTTTAATGTAATTTCTAGATAAATGTCTTATTTCAAGCTAGAAGTATTAGGCATTTTGTTCCTGATACAAATGATCATTTACTTTACCAGAAATTGGTATTTCTCATTTAGTCTCCTATCTTGTGCAAATCTGTGTGAAGTTATTTACAATCTTCCATACTTCATTAACTGAAATGATTACCTGCAGGCTTCAACTATTTAGTCAACTTTCTCTCACAGTACACAAATGAATAGATCTACTTAGCATATTGACATTAACTGTCTCTTTCAGAAGAAGAGTCTTTATTATATACCACAGGATTTTAATTTATTTTTTTATTTACTTGATAAGTGACTCTCACACAAGATTATGATTTTTAATACTCTTTTGCATGCTAGGCCATATTTTGTTTGCTTCCTTTTCTAAAAAGAAGCAGGCACTCTACTGTTGACTGTAGTCTACAGTACTGTATATACTCACTGCAGAGGAAAAAGAATTTTTTCCTTGTGCTGAATAGATAGACAAAAAGGACTTTCAATGAAATAGGGCCCTTAACCCATGATATTTGCATGAGTTGAGAAATGTGGTTTTGGTTTGGTTTGATTTTAGGTTTTTTGCAACTGTAAGCTCAAAGACTGCTCTAATTTGTCCCAATGTCCTGTCTCAGGAACTATGGACACTTCTCCCTTCTAATGATGTTGCCCTTATATTTCTTCCATGATTTGTGGCTTCATGGCATAACTGAATCTGTAATGAACAATCTTTTTACAGAGCTATCCAAGTATCTGATATGCACTCAGTGATTTGCTGCACTTAAGATTCTCCCTAGGGATTTCAGTTTCTAAGGATCAGTTCCTGAAAAATGCCTTTAAGAGAGCATACAACTCCTCTTCCACTATTGAAGACTGACAGGAAAAAAAAAATGCCACTGTGCTTGTTAACCATCTCCTTTAGATAAGTATTTCTTCATTTGAATGTCACTTACTGTATTTTCCCAGGTGCGTTTAAAAACTCTCAAACTTACTTTGCCATTAGTTTCCTCTTATTGTTTGTCTTATTAAATACAGTAATCTGTGATGTCCATTTTCTGTGATCTCCATTGCTCTTGATGAATCCATAGGTCTGTTTTACTTTCTCTTTCCTACTCCAGGGCTCATTAAGAATTTCAGTCTGCGCAGTGATTTTAAGGTGAAGGAGATGGAAGAGAGGCCAGTTGTTTCAGTGCTCAGCAGCAAACTCTTTGTTAAGGGAGGACCAGAGTAAGGCAAAAGCAAGTGCAGTGATTGCTGTCATCATATTTCCATCTTTCACTTTTTAAGTTATTAGTTCATTTCAGATATAATTTCCTCTCATTGGAACAGTACTTTCTCTTACAATGGGAGCAACTCTGGATGTGTATGGAGTTTGTTATTAACTTCCTAATGGTCACTCAAAAGCAGGCATCATCAGAAATCTTTAGGTGGAAATTGCAAGCCTGTTGCCCAAATGTTACGAAACTAATGTGTGATTTTTTTTACTCAGAGCTCCATCTTTTTAGTTTACATTTTCTATTTAATGTGTCCTAGCTGGGATGGATGAAGGAGGGGAACTGTATGAAAAATAATTGGACAGTTTAATGTCTTGACCAGTTATTTCTTTCTTTACCTCATGCCAGTATATGACTGATCTGATCTGAGCCATGGCATTTGCGTGTGTTGAATTCATGGAAGTAGTGTAGGTTGCAGTAGGGTGCACTGGGAGAGGAACCTTAAAACCCACCTGGGATCCCACAGGGATGTATCATATGTGGGGAAGAGGCAGTAGGTTGAACCTTTCCTACCACCTCCGGTTCAATCTCGTTCTGGGCTTGAATTAGTCAGTAATGGGGCTCCCGTGCCTACGCCTTGCACTTTCCTGCTCTCTAAGAGAACTTCTGGCAGAGCTGCTGCTGACAGGGGCTTTTGTTCTGCTGTCACTGAGATTGAAACCTGCCTATAAACGTGACAAATGTCTCCCAGGCGTCATTCCCCTGGCTTCAATAGAGTTACACAAGGGATGATTTTGGACATTTTCAGCAGTACTTTGTGATTTTAGTACCTGTGTGCATATGGTTTGGAGCACGTATTTAATCTGCACAATCAATTTGATAGGTGTCCCAGAAAGATAAGTCACCTTTTGTCAGAATTATTGCTCTGTATGTTCCACAGTTAAGAGACTATTAAATCATTTTCTCTAAAAGCTTAACGTTCTCCAACTTTGAGATTTTGCTTCTTTCAAGGAAACATAATGTCTACTCCAGTATACTGTAATCTTTTTTCCTCTTATTTTTTAATAAATTCTCGAGGAACTAAGTAACTAATAATACTGTAGTTGGTTTAGAACCCAAGGCAAATACAGTTCATTAGGCGAAGGTCCAGAAATGTGAAAGTTCTTTTTTTCTTGGAGTGCTGTATTTCAGGGTATTTGTTCAACTGTTGTCTGATACCCACCAGCCTTGTGACTAAAACCAACTGCTGTATCAAGTCCTCTGTATGCGACCAGAGCCAGGAGTGAACTATCAATTAAGCAATTAAATGGGTGTTGAGAGTTCCTGTGACTGAGCTTTCTCCTTGCCCTCTCGTAGTTTGCAATATAAGTGTACTCAATTATTCAATCACAAAAGCTTTTAAGCTAACTGTGTCTGGATGCAATCTGCATTTTTAGGTCTATGAAGCCAAGTCTCAGGTTCAGAAATCCTTTCGACATCCCCTTCTATCATTGAATAGCACTGCCTTAGCTCTGAAAAGTAATTTCTGATGCTTCTTGGTCCACCTAGGGGTTGCAGCCACACTTCTGATGCTCTGGAAATTCAGTCTGATTTATGAATGTAAAGACGATAGGCAGTAAAACAAGGCTCAGCAAAGGCTTATTCACTGGTACTTTGCCCTTAAAGCATAAAGACATTTCGTAGTATCCCATATCCTTCTGTTGTTGGCCTTTCAGTGAGTGTGGTGATTGGAGTTTGGGCACAGGAGACCCTTACCAGTCCTTGCTTCCATTGACAGCTGTTGGGCAGCCAGGGCTGCTTGGGCTTGCCTTTATAGAAGATATCTTTCTTTATAGCCAGCAGCTTTAAATTTGAGAATGCTCCAAGCAGGTCTATTCATAGTATTCCCCACACAGCCATCTATTCAGCAGATGCTTTTTTGTTGTGGGGATTTTTTAAGTTTTTTCCTTTTTCCCAGGAAAGTTTTAGTAGGGAAAGAGCAGTAGTAGCTTTTAGGCTATTCCATAGCCTTTCCATAAGCAACCAGTGTGATTTCCAGGTTAGTGAAAGTGCTTAATATGTTTTCAGGGTTGTATAGGCCTGTAGAGTCACAGCGTGCTAACACTCCCAAACTAAGATGAAACACATATGAGGAGATCTGTTCTGTAACACTTGTTTCCCTTCCAGTCGGTGTTACAGCCTCTAAGTCACTCAGAGCTGGCTGAAAAGTGAATGTACTTCATCACGGTATAGGTTGTGACAAGTCAAAAATTTATATTTTATTTTGCTTTTAGTGAATTTTTCTTGGAAAACTGCAAAGGAATAGTCCTAGAAACATGATAAAGCACTTAATGCACCATATGCATAAAAAGTCAAAGCTGCTGGAGCAGAAGTAAAGGTTTTGTGACCATTAGCAGCAGCAATGCTGACTATTCATTAGGATTCTCCAGCTCACTGGTACACTGCATGAGAACAGTTTATTTTGTATTCTGGGTTTAATTACCGCGTTAGACCTTAGACCTCTCAGCAAACGAAAGCTTCCTGCCATTCTGACAGCTTATTTGATAGCAATGATTGTTAACCTTGAAGGCACCTTAAATGACATTTGAATAGTGTTTATGGATTTATGCCGCTCATCGTGCTGTTTTGCTCGCTCTCCATTAAACCAAACGAGACACCTCCAGAAGGCTGTATTGATTCTTGACCGCAGATCCTGGCTCTGCAGGATACCAGTCTATTCTTCAGAAAGGTCATGCTCTCTCAGAAGTCTTTTTTTGCAGAAAATACACATTGCAGTGCAGCCAAGAGCTATGCAGATGACCACATAACCCAGTTTTAATGAAGGTTACTGTCCTTCTGCTCCTACTGCATCAATAGTGCAACACCTTTTAAAAAATGTATGCATACAGGATTTTTTCAAATTCAGCTTTATTAGTCTAACAAGTAGCAGACATATTAAACCTGTTGTCATTTTGTCCATGCTTCAGTGAGTTCTACCTGAATTTTAGGAATAGAAACGTCTCACTTGATTTAATGTTTTTTTTTCTGTTGCTCTTTACCTCTGCCTGGCAACACTTCCTCCTATGTCTGTAATCTTTTCCTGTTTATGTTCTGTTTCTTTGCCCTTGAAAGAAAATACTGGGAGAAGCCACTACTCTGATCACTTTTGACTCACCTTACAAAGGAGAAGTGTACCTTTTTAAATTCTTTTGTACTTTGGAGAGATTTGAAGGCTTTTCTGCATTAAATATACTCTATAGACATTTGCATCTAGACTTTCTTTACAATTAGAAGGAGCTCCATGTTCAAGTAAGTGGTTTGTGGAACCTTTTTTACCATACAGCAATACATAAAAGCAAACAAGGCAGAAGAAAATAGACAATCATATTAATGATAAATACCTCCCTGGATTGTTTTTTTTTTGTTTGTTTTTCTGTATTCACACTACAGGCATTTCAGCTTTGTAGCCTCAGCTTTTTCTTCCTGTAAGAGGCACTGCATCACCCATTCAGACAGCTCCTAATGTATCCCATCCAGGATAAACTCATCCTCTCATTTGCACAAAAAGACATGACTTTGAATTCCACTGTAAACTCTCCAGACACTTCTGATGCACGTTTCGAAAGACAAGTACATTTTTGGCTTTCTAGGCTATACTTACCAGTCAAGAAAGTGATCTCTTCACTTGTACAGCACAGATTCTGCTGCAGGTGTCTAGATAGGTGTCAAATGCTGTGTCCAGTTCTGGGCTCCTCAAATCAGGAAGGATATTGAGGTGCTGGAGTGAGTCCAGAGAAGGGCAACGAAGCTGGTGAAGGGTCTGGAGGGTAAGACCTATGAGGAGTGACTGAGGCAGCTGGGGGTGTTTAGCCTGCAGAAAAGGAGGCTCAGGGGAGACCTTATCAAACCCTACAACTACCTGGCAGGAGGTTGTAGCCAGGTGAGGGTCAGCCTCTTCTCACAGGCAGTCAGTGACAGGACGAGAGGACATAGACTCAAGCTGTGCTAGGGGAGGGTTATGTTGGGCATCAGGAAGAATTTCTTCACAGAAAGGGTGGTTGGACATTGGAATGGGCTGCCCAGGGAGGTGGTGGAGTCATGGTCTTTGGAGGTGTTCAGGAAATGACTGGACATGGCACTTAATGCCACGGTCTAGTTGACAAGGTGTTGTTCACAGGTTCGACTTGATAATCTCAAAGTTCTTTTCCAACCTAATTGATTCAGTGATTCCATGAACCAGTGATAATATCATTTGCTGAATTATTTTAAAATCCCATTGCAGTACACTAACATAACCTTTCAATATTCTGTCAAAACCAAATTTAGTTTTCAAAAGAGCATACTAGTCCTTAAATAACTTGTCCCAGTTGACTATTCAAGTTGGTGATGCCAGTTCAACTATTTGCAGGTGCTGGAATATTATCTCGGAGACTGGAATGAGATGTTGTTACAGGAACATGGTAAACTGATAACCTCCAAAGATTGGTGAGAAATAAAATGATTTTTGGTTACAACTCCAAGGAGAAAAAAAGCCACTGACTCTTCACTGCTGCTTAAAATAGGATCAGAGGATGAGTTGCAATACCCAGGATGTTGAAGTTTGATCTTCAGAACGACTGCCAGCTCTTGACTTCTGCCTTTACCATGCATTATCAGTATTTTTAATTATTATATTAATTATAATACTAAGCTAAGGGTATTTGAAATACTTTATTTTCTTACAGATGCGTACCAGCAGGTTTTCAACTACTATGCAGCAGTGGGCTACAAGTTGGTCTGCTGAAATTTTCTGAAAATCATTGCTAAAGCAGTATCTTGGAAAAGATCTTCTATGGATGGTGAGGCTTGTTTACTGTAGTGTTTTAGAGCCACCATGGGCATATTGCAGTTCTCTACTAGCAATCAGGGACCTCTGTGACCTTTTAGTTGTGTTTATCAAGCTAAGTCCTGAATTTTTGGTGTGAAGCAGCTATCAAGAATGAAGGCAATGAACAGAAGTGTGTGGGTGTTGATGCATAAAAAGAAAAAGTTGTCTACTAGGTAAAAAGGAAACAGAAAAGCATTTTCTAGAACATGTTCAGGTTAGTTTTCTTATTTTTGATGTTGTAGTCAAACAAAAGGACTTAAAACAAAAGATGCTTCAACTCTGAATACACAAGTACATGCAGTTTGATGGAGCACAAAGCAGGAAGATAGAAAGTTTTTAAAATCATTTCTTCCTTAAAAAGTTATTCCGAAAAAAATTATTTTTGGACTTCAGTCTTTATATTTTTCATCTGCTATCTATATAAATATGTGTTCATTTGCTTTGATCCTAATGACATCATTTCCCTATTTATAATAATCTAATGTCATAAGTCTAGGGAATCATGAATTTTATTTTCCCAAGCTCTGGAGTCCTTTGTATGTAGACTGAATCAGTTGCTGATATAAACAGAATAATCAAAGCTACTAATCTGAACATCAGGCCTGAATTAAGGCCATTAAGTAAAACAATGACATTAGAGAGCTGAACTATAATTTACTTTAAATTAAATTAAATTGAAAATGTTAGCATTATTATGCTGTGAGAAATTAAATACTTCTACCTTCTTGTTATGCACAAAAGCTGCTGAATTTTCCTAATTGTTTTTTATAATAGTTTTAGAATAAAATACAATGCAACATAGGTTTCAAAAAGCAGACATTATAAGTGATTCCTGCCAATTGAATAACATTATTATAAAAAGATGTAAAAAATGGGGAATAGATTGCAAATTGCTTAAATCAAATAGCCTTAGAGAAAAATATAATTGTTTTCCTTTTCTATGTAGTGCTACTAATGATGGCCTAAAGTTAACCAGATATGGTTAGAAAATTCCCAATTTTTATTTTTTTAATAAATTTAGCTTATTAGGAAATTCTGAATTTACCTATGAAAGATAATTGAGAAAAATAAAAAATAAGCTGGTTATTCTTTTGTGCTTTGGTAAATTAAAATCTTCTCTTTCACTTTTAAACCATAAAAATATAAATTAAGTTATTAAATAATTATGAAATATAGGAACGTATTTCTCTTTCCTCTAGCACTTGGTATTCTAACCAAGAATTGCAAGCATTTTTCAACCACATTTCTCAGAATTTTAAAGAAAATTTTAAGATTTCTGAGATATTTGTTTGGATTCTTTTATACTTTGGGGTGCAGGTAACCACCTGATTTTAATACTAGTGACTGGCTATTTGGAAAAAATAAGAAAGAAAGAAAAATTATCAATACGCAGAATTCAGAAACAGCTGTTTTGCTACTAATCCTTCCCAGGTAGTCCCCAGGGATAATCCCCAGGCATAATAGCCAACATTTTCCATTACTTCTGTGCTTAGAAAAAACAGTGTAACCCTTTTGTCAAGAGGATTGATCCTTCTGCTCAGAATTTGGCCATGCTGCAGACAAAATGTTTGTGTGAGTCGGGGACAAAAATCTGTGGAGATCATGTTGAGGCAAAGGGACAGTTCAGCTGCTATCACAGCCCGCTTCTGCTTTTCCTGATGACATAGTTATTTGTTTGAGGCATCCAATGGTTTATAAAATTCCTCTGGTGTCTCCTTGACTCTTCACAATCCTTTCCAAAAACATGTGCAGACTCATTTACACACTGGAGAGATGTCTGAGAATTACAAAAATATCCATATTCAGAAAAAAACATCTCTGTTCATGGTGCCTGTGACCACACATAGAGATTTGCACATGGCTTGGTTTTGACAAGTTAGATTGACAACAAATGCACAGATTTTTCTTCTGTTGCTACCCCTACTGCAGTTTACATTGTGAATCTGCTTCCAGTGTTGCAAATAAAGCTAACATCACCAGATTAAAAGGTACAGGTAATACTTAACTGGAAACACTGCACAAATACTCCTGGAAGTGCTGGGTTAACAGCTGGACTTCATGATCTTGGAGGCCTTTTCCAACCTAAAATGATTATATAATTCTGTGATTCTGTAACATATATGTGGTGATTATATCCTGCAAGCAGATACAGGCAAATTTGCCGAGTTGAGACAGTAGCTCACTATTAATAAATGCTTTATTGAGTGGAATCTCAGTAAGCCTGTTTGCTCCTTTGTATGAGGAAGGCAATTATAATCAGTGAAGGAAGCGTTGCCTTGCAATATTGAAGCTACCATGCACTCTATGTAATTAGTAATAAATGCAAGAGTTACAAAGATATACATAAGGAAGAAAAAAGAAGGAGTAAGAGAGATGGAGTAAGTGATGAGAATAATTAATAGAAGTATCCTTTTCCAATAATTAAGTATTCAAGTATTGTTATGGTATATTATGAGTTTCTCAGAAGAAACTGAATTTTTCTGGCCAAATAGAAATAAGTCTTCTGATGTAAAAAAACAAAAACAACAGAAACCCCAGACAAACCAAAAAAAAGCAAAAAAACTCCAAAAACCCCAAAAGCACCACACCTTATCTCAAAGAATATTTCATCTATTTATTTATTCATTGGACTTTTTATTAGTCTTTCAGAGGAGAGAAGCAAGCAGGGTCATGATGCTCTGTGCATGCTGTTTCTACACACACCTTGCACATCAAGCAACCCAGAGGCACTGGGGCTCGTGTGCAGCACTTTGTAGTCCTTCAGATTCAACTTGGACATTTAGGAAAGCTGCTCGTGGCATTTAGGAGACACAGTTTTTCTGGGATTAGCAGCTGGAGGCCGTGAGGGGTTGGTTCCCTGGGACCGGCACCAGACACATATATGCAAGCAAGTAAATTGAACACTCGAGTAATATAGAGGAAAAAGAACAACCATTGAGGTCCAGGAGTGTTCAGCTTGTGGCTGACACTGCTTTGGGCACTGATGTCCCTTTCCAAACTGAATTATCATGGGATCCTATGAAAAGAAGTTAAATTTTACTTTTGCACTGGTTTCTGATTACAGAAAATCTAGGGAGGAGATGTTCCTGAGATTTGGGTATTAACACAGAGTTTAAATTCCTCGAGGAGACTGTCCTTCAGCCTGCCTGTCTTATTTTAGTACTCATGTTTATGCATAAGTGAAATTAGTGACTCTGAGATTATGCACGGATTCTACATCACTCAAGTCCCCTCTGCTGGGATACTGAAATGAATGGTTTGTGCTTTTCCACTGAGACCAGAGTTGTATGTTACAGTCCTTCCAGTCTCTGTTGGCAAGTCCACCCAGGCCCTGCAGAAAACATGAGCAAGACCTACCACTGGTCAGCTGTATTGGTTCCCTCTCACTGCTGCAGAAAGTTATCTCAGATAAACAGCTTGCTAACTCTGTTTCTTTTAAGTGCCTAGAGGAAGATTGCTGTCAGAGAGCTGAAAAACTTCCTGGAAGGAAACGACAATAAACTAAATTGAACTGTGCTATCGTGAAAATACAGCCAATATGAGCAGTCAGATATGCTTAGTTAATTAATCACTGCTTGATGAATGGCATCCTTCTATTCATTTCTTTTTAGCTGAGCAATAACTCGATCAAGAGTAGATTGATATTTTCAAAAACACACACCTGAATTTTCTGTAATTGACTTGCGGCTAAAGTGCAAACGTATTTCTGAAAAAAAACCCAAAAAACCTCATATCACTGCAAATAATTGAGCCAGTAAAAGCAGCAAGAATGCTGCAACTGTAAAAAAAATGAAACACAGGGTAGTGCATTGTTCAAGAAGGCAGTAAAATGTCAGCAGAAACAAATAGTGCATACTTAAGTATTTACAGAGTAGAGATGTTTCACAATCCTGGTCATTTCTGATGTCAGCAGTTCTGCCACAATGTGCACGGAGGGGCTCTGTAGGGATTGCCATGCAGAGGTCTCAGGAGGCCAAGCAGATAAGCTGGGTCATTTTAATGCCATGCCTACTGCCTTCAGAGATTCCTTCTCATCACTAGAGAATGGTGAAATAAGTAGTTGTCTTCAGCATTAAAAAACAAATTTTAAAATGGTACTATGGAAATCTGGGTTTAGTAGTTAATTAATTGTATAGGGGAATATCAAGGAAAAAAAAAATCCCTCTAAACTACTGTATTTGAGATTATAGACCTTGCTGAAAACTTTCTCATAACTCAAGAGAAAAGCTTAAAATAGTTATTTATTTAAATAGACTCAGCTGTCAAATATTTTATGTTTTAATATTCCTTTTTACTGACAATTTTTAAAGGAAATGCTATAAGAATTTTTATTTTCATAATGGTACCAGAACTGCCTGTCCAGGATCATATGGCTTTACTACTGTGGGGTAGAAGTCTAAGATATGAGTGCTGTATGATTCTTGTATAATTTTATTTGCTGTTCTAGGAAAATTCATGAAGTGATTTAGGACAGATGTATTTATAAATGACATTCCTGTTTGAACACTCTTGCAAAAGTACAGAAAGTAACATGCCCATTCTAGCAAATAATGACAATTATTGTTGACACCTTATTATTTATCAGACACTTATTTTGAGCTTATTTTTTTTGTTTTATTCTAACAAGTAAGTGTTCTCGTAACATTAGTGATAAAGATACGTCTTTTATTAATTTTAAATAATTAATTGTTAATATAAATCTGTTCTGGTGTGCTTCTGGATTTTGCTATACCATAAAAATATGTGGAAATAGAAAACTATTTTAGCACAGGTAGATAATTAAGAATATCTGTAACTAAGCCAAACTTTTTTGGATGCCTAATTTTTTACTTTTTTTTAAATAGGCATTTTGAGCTTAGTGAAAGAATTCATGAATATGGGTCAAAACTGGTGAGGAGTTTTCCTCAAGACATAAAAAAAATAAAACCCCCTCATTTTCTAGAGATCTTGCAGTTCCATATCAAACTATTTTTACCCATTAACTAACGAACTAACTAACTAGTTTACTTCATTAAAAATCTTTACACAAAACTTTTTAGGGAAATCAGTTACACCAGATGTGGATTGGAAATGAAAAATGTGGAAAAGGATTTTAGTTGTGAAACTGAAGACAAAGCTGTCCTCATACTGCAATGAAAATTAAGCAGTGCTTGCTTTTTCTTAGTTTTAGAATCACAATACTTAATACATTGAGCTCTTACCCAGAATGTTCAATTAGCAGATCTCAATGCATCTAGAGACGATTTAATTGCAATTATATTAATTCCACCAAAGACCTCTTAAAATAACCAAGTATTAAAAACCTAAAAACACAAAAGAAATCAAGGAAATCTCTAATGAGACATTAGGTCTAACTCCTGAGGGAAATTTCTGCCTGGGACAAGTTTTGTGCAAAGGTTTTTTTCCAAACTCTCAGAAGTAGGGGAAAAAAAATCATGTTTTGTCTTTTTAAAACCTACTTTGTCAGCATCTTCAGGCAAAGGCATGCAGATCAAAAGATATGTGTCCAGACATTTGGTCTTTAAGGCACTGATCTTAAGTTACGTCTGTAGAAGTAACTGACTGCCCGCATTGCACTGTTGAACATTGTCTCTTCTTCTCTGTACTGTTTATTTTCCATACTTATTATTCATCCTGTTTACCAATTATGCTTGATGTTTGCACATGAAAGCTGTCTTTTTTCTTACCAGTAATACAGGTGTTATGCTTGACTCTGATCTCTCAGCACACAATGTTGGCAAAGGCAGGAGAGCAGAGTGGGTCCAGGAATACAACACATACAATATACAGCTGCAGAGTTATAGAAACTTGTAAATTATGTTCTACTGTGAGAAGAGTTCAGTTAAGCAAACCTTAATTCTGTGTGTAAATGTTATTTGTAGAGATCTTTCATCCAGCAGCCATATGAGGGACAAAACAATTAAATCATGTCCTCTGCTGTCATATTCTGGACTTTGGTAGTGTGTGAAGACTAAGGGAAATAAAGGCAATGGGACAAATTCAGTTTATGGCTAACATTTATTTTTCTTTTAAGCCACTCAAAGGCTAATTTTCCTTTGTTCTTAAAGCTTTTTCAGAGCCATATATTGAAGTAATATCCACACTGCACTATTTAGCTGTTCAGGATAACTCTCTGATGCAATTACACCTCAGTTAGCTAACATGTTCTTTTGTATCACTACAACTAACAAAAAAAATTGCAAAACAGTATCTAGGCAGAGAGTCTTTCACAATATTCTTGGAATATTAGTATCAGTAGTATTTTATTTGTGTGTTAGAAGCCTCGGCTATATTCAAAAAATCTAACTTGGTGATTCATTTGTTGCTTCTTTGTAGTAAAATCATGGTGGGTTTAAGATGATAACCTGATTTTAGAAAACTCTGAAAGGAGGTTTATGTGGTCACAGAGGTGCACCTGGCTCTAGTACTTATATGGAGTCTATCCATTGGAGCATTAACTATATGATGGGCATAGAGCAGTCCCATTGAAGAGTGAAGTGGCAGAAGTTTTATTAGTTCAGGTGTGGGCAATTCAGGGAAATCAATACGTTCCTGACCGCATAATTGATTGTGGGAGCACCAAAACACTCTGCTCAAATACTGATTTTGTTACCATCTGCCAATTTTAACAGCTTCTCTGGGTAGTCAACTGAAAGCCTCTTTAAAAATAATGTGTAGGTTATATTCTGTAGGTCTTCCACAGGTGAGCACCATTTGAAAACAAGAGAAAGGCCAGAAATACATTTCCTCCAAGTAAAAAAAAAAAAAATGCTAATGAAGAAATGAGGAAGAAAAGTCTTTTTTTTCACAACGATACTTTATATGCCATAAAAACTGTGGCATGGTTAGGGATGAAACAACCTTCATACAAAAACATGCCCAATATCCAGAATTGTTCTGATTGTTAGTTCATGTCATTTAAGGGAAGTAAGAAGACAGGGAAAAAGTGCCTGTGCCTCTGTCATTTATTGGAGATCTACCTACTGTGCTATTCATAAAGCAAGCATTATTGGTGAAAGAGGTAGTTACGTATTAGGGAGCTCATAGCCCGAAGACCTGATGTAGAACTGTAATTAAAGTGAATACTAAATGAAGTTCATTCAACTTGCTTTGTACACTATGCCAATGATTGATTTTCACACTCAGGCTAATAGAACAGTTTTCATCAGTCCTGCTATTACATTACTGTTAGAGCATTCTTAGATTTTTTTTTTCTTTCTTCTGGTACTATAGATTTAATAGAATTTCTGAGTCTCTTTTGTTGCTTGTAAATTTCAATTTAATTCAATCATGAGATCTCAATATTGAAAATTTAACCTTTTATTCTTTGGAAGTAGAACTGGTTTTTTGTATTCCCACCTTCTCAACTGACTGACCTCAAAAGGGTAATAAATGCTTTCACGATGGCAGATATTTAAAAAATAAAATGGCTTAAGCTCAGTCATACAGTACACTTATGATTTATGAAGATTAAAAAACCATGTCGCTCTGTCTTTTTAAGTGGATTTGGAAGTCTGCATATTTGTGTCACGATTTATAATGAGAAGATGTTTTGTCATGTTATTTAAGTGAACCCCAGACATTGAACAAATAGTATTTGTTTTTAACAGTTCTCTTGAAAACATGGTGTTTTTTGGGGTTTTTTTAATAGCATAGATGAAACTGGTCCATAACAGAAAGATATCAGTGCAGACAAAAATAAATTATTTCAGACTGATGAAAAAAACTATCAATGGCACATGAGATGATGTTGGCTCTGAAAAATCAACAGAGCTGACTGATCAATCATGTTGTATTGTCAGGTACATACGGATGGCGAACCTGCATGTTTGTTTACTGAAAAAGTAGCAGGAAAAATTCTGTTGCTACACTGCTGTGTTACAGATTGCATTCTTTTTAAGTGTCAGTCAGTGCTGATATCTTTTAATATAAAGTATTAAAAGCAAGAGTTCTCAAAGAGTTACATAGTAATTAATTCACTGAAATAATATTGAAATAGTGTTTTGATTTTTTTCAAAGCAAAGGCATTCATGAAGCAAAGACAGATTTAGAGGTGCTACTTGCAACATCATCACAATCCAAAGCATAGTTGGAACACCCTGCATAGTGAAAAAACAGAGTGTCTACTTTGGAGTCACTTGATCTCTGTGGTTTATAAACCATGAAAGCTGAGAAAGTGCTGAATGAGAGGGGCATGTGAGTAGGCATTGAAGATAAACTCTTCAAAGGGAATACAGATTATGGACTGGTCTGTCCAAAAAGTACAAATGATCACAGACAAAAACATTTTCATACACTAAAGCAAAAGACTTTTGTGCTTCACTCTAATGACCCTGGCACAAATAAGAAGGTAAAAACTGAAAAACAAAGCTGAAAAAGATCATGGCTTACATAGTTTTTTTTACAAGAGCTGGGAGTAGGTTCTGTTTTCAGATAGGTGGAGAGAAATGCGTTTCAGTATGATTTTAAGCTGAAGTCATGTAAATACACTGAGGATAGTTTGTATTATGTAAGTTATATGCCTGGTGCAATAAACTAATAATCAGCTGTACATTTGCTGGAGGAAGTAGCATGACCTTTTAAAAAAGTATTTGGGTCTGCTCCCCAGCTGCTGAATCTCACAAGACCATCTTCATGTGTATTTGCAGATTGTATTTGAAGGTGTTTAAAATTACTGCAAGGTCATTGTTTTGAAAAATAATCAAGGCAAAGGAATTTAATGTTTTAATGTAAAAAGCTGCATCTATATGGTGCAATTTCAGAAGGTTTAATGTGAATTAAACCGAAAGCAAAAAAGCCAATATATTTTTTTTAGTGATTGTATGGCAAAACTGGAAATTATTTGGGTTCCAAGAAATAGCTGTAAAATGATGCAAGAGAGCACAGGAGTTCAACATGACTGGTAAAAGGGAAAAGCCTTAACAGCCTTTTTTTAATTTTTTCTGAGTTCCCCCATAGCCATCTCTCAATTTCCACAGCTGTCTGCATCAGGAAGAGATCTTTGTTCTCTAGCCAAGGGATACAGGGAGCCTTTGTGTGCCCACTGAGTTTGACCAGGAGGACTGTGTTGCTGCTGCAGAAGTGGGATCTGTGCCCCAGGACCTGTGTGCACTTAGGTGCAATGCCTGTCTCATGGGTGTTTCTCAAAGTCCCTGAAATAAAGTGAAGGCTTAATTGCAGCTCAGCAAAGTGCTGTTTTCTTAGTGGAATGGTCAGTGCTGCTTTGCATGTCTTGGGATGTGTCCTGAGAAGGGCAGTGGCTCAAGGTCTGATGAGACAATGTCAAAGTGCAGTGGATAGAGCAAGGGAACCACATCTGCACTTCATCCCAGTCATGTGTCCTCCAGGCCTGGAGAAAGGGAGATCCCATTGGCTTCATTGACAAAAAGGGTCTCAGTGGAAGTTAAAGATTTAAAAAAAAAATTCAAATAAAACATCAGCATAAACCAAGAAAGAGATTGCTCTGTATGGATTACCTTATAAACTGTAAAACTGTTTGTTATGGGCCATTATGGATACCAGGACTGTGCAAGAGTGCAAGGAGCAATTTCATTAAAAAGTTGATGAAATGAATTCCATCAAGAGTTTCTAAATGCAGAGGTGTCAATGCCAGAACTGGGAAACCTGTGTGATGCAGAAACACAATGACCGACTCAGTGTTATGAGTGTCTCCCTGTGTGCTTAGCTTAGCCATATAGTTTGATTTTGGACATCACTGGAAACAGCTTATAGGGCTAAGCAGAGTGGTTTATGTTGCCGTACTCAACTGCATCAAGGTTTCCTCCTGTGTCTTTTGGTTCTTCAGGTGGAAGTGACCTGTGTTACCTGTGTTTGTTTTTTGCTGGCTTTAAGAGGAACTCCTTATCTACATGATTCAGAGGAAGATACCACAGTAATTATTTATGAAGAAGGGCAAACTTGAGGGCTCTCCTGAAAAGGCTACAGAGTTCTGAAACTGTATTTCTCAGTGTTCACTGGGAACAGAGGAGTGTTTAAATTAGTCAAAAAATGTCCCTGTGGGGATTTAAATGAGGAGCAGACACTGGGAAAGCAACAATTGGTCAGTAACAACTCCAGTATGCCCTTGAGCAACAAAAGTGAGAATCTGCTCTCCAGAAGATATAAAGTAGGTTTAAAGAAGAGGAAAGGTAAAGGGACATGAATTTTATGGAACATGGAAAAACTAGCAATCTTATTCTTGGGACTGAATTTCAGGAAAAGATCTCTCTATATGTCTTTTGCTTTAAATCAAGTATCTCAGTTATAATGTGGAAAATACAGGGCATCCTGTAACTCAAAATATTTGTTGACAAACTTTTAAATACATTCATTGTGATAGCAGTTGTAGATTTAATTAATACTTAAAGTTTTATGTAATATTCAGTATTAATTAAAATATAAAAGTGAAATAAGTTTACAGCAAAGACCAGCTTGCAGTCATAGACCTTTGAAAGTATTTTTTTTTCAAGCCATTCCAAAAGATGAAAAAAGAATAAGGCAACCTTATATTCATGAATTATGAAATATCCTGAATAATTATTTGTCATAACACTATGGGAACAATATGTATGTACAGCACACCTGAAAGTGAAGTGTCTTATTGAGGACATAATTTCTTTGTATTTTTTCAAGTAGAGGACATGTGCAGCTCACTTCAGGAAGATTGGTAAAAAAATATTGTTCAAAGTTTTCTTCAGTAGTTAAGCATCTAGATATGTTTTTATAGTTGCCACTGCAGGTCCAATAAAATAATCATAAGCCTTCTAAGGCTCTTAAGTATTAGAGTACTTAATCATAAGTACTCTAAAGTACTCTTGAGAGTTAAAGAAGGCACGATGTATGTGTAAAGTAATCCATAAAGTCATGGTAGAAGCATTTTCAACAAATGGTGATAACAGTTGACATTTCATGTGTGCACAATGAATATATCTGGCCCTGCTTTTGGAACGCCTGGACAAATGTGGTAGTCATGGGAGCTGTGAAAAAAATGGACAAAAAAGAGAAAAAGAAACTTTCAGATTAGAATTCTAAAAGCATATTTCATGCAATGAAGGTCTCTGAGAAAGTTGGTTCACTAGAAACTGAAAGATGATTGCAACAGACAACAAGATGGACAGATACAATTAGCCATGGATCGAGGAGACAGTAAAGTGAAGGTGTATCTGTAGTTTCCAGAGCACAACAGTAAACATGGAGTAGACCATCAGGGAGAGTGCCTGCTCTAAAAAATGTGAACTGAGAAGGGCTGGAACTAATTTTAATTTTCTGCCTCATAAGATGAGCTGCTGCTTTGCTTTTAACATTAAGAGGATGTAGCTGTAGCTCGCTTTAGTGAATGCAGATGTTCAGGTAAGTTGTTATAATTATAGTGAAGACTTACCAAAATAATAAATTAATGTGCTTTTGAAGTAGCCATTTATTTGTGTGTTTAAAAGGAAAACATAGATGTATAAAAAACAAGAGATTGTCATGCAATTTTGATATAATTATACTTATGTATTTGCAAGAAACCATTAAAAAAAAAAGGGATAAAAACAGGTTTCTTAGAATACAAATGTGAGTATAAGCCAGGAAGGCTCTTTGCAAGCAATTCTGCCAATCTAGGAGAAGCTGTAATTTTAATTTTTAGTATTTTTTTTCCTATAAAAATCAAAAATGTACATTTGATGTTTAGAAAATAGAGAAAAAGAAAGATGCTCTCAGGCAGTGGGTCAGAGAACCAAATCTGGCTGTAAAGTATTTGCTATGCTGTCAAGTTTAACTGGTCATTGAAGCAATTTATCTAAGGTTGCTTTCATGCTTCCATTTTACTTTATCTTGAGTAATACAATTTAAAATCCATCCAGATAGTTTTTCTCTGACATCAGAGGAGGAGAGGCTAGGTAAACAGTTCATATCCTAGAGGCTGGTATCATAAATTACAAGCTTTAGTAAGGTCCAATAAAACCCTTCATATTCAGACCCTAGTTCTGCATCTTCTCTCCAGCACTGCAATGTTGATGAGTTTGTAAAGTGCCTGCTTGAAAAATGCGTAGAAGTAGTGTATGTGAAATGTCCATTTGTTTTCATGTGATGTTAAATCCTCTCTTGGTGTCTCCCCAAACTGTGACATTCAAACTCTGTTTTATGAAGGCTCAGAAGGAGGAAGGTGGCTGCTGAGATGCAGAAGATCTCAGTGTCAATACCTTAAAGTGTAGGCATTGTCTTTTCCCTTCTACCTTTGCTTTGGAGTTGTCATTTCTCCTAAATCCTGGCAGATTGGATATTTTAGGTGAAAATGCATTTAGTATTTTAAGGTAGTTCATGAGGTTTCTTTCCTTGTTCAGCAAGTGTTTGTTCAAATGCTTGGTCAAAAATGTCGTTTTCTGGAAATCATTACCCACAGAAGTCCCCAAACCCTTTTTTTCCTTCTTAAAAACCCATTGGGAGGCCTGACCTCATTCTCTAAGACTATTTAGTAGCCTAAATTTGTATCTGTATTTTCAGAGTGTTTAATAGCATGAACTGAGCATCACGATCCAATTTTATTTGGTGCTGTAAAAACACAGATGGAAAAAGCAGGTCCCCAAAATATGTGAAAGACAACTACCAGATGGACAAATTTCAGTTGTGGAATACAAGGAATGAATTAGCCAATGCAAGTGCATATTGCTGGCAGAGGTTTCAGGGCAGTCTTGGTTTAGACAGTGACTTCAAATGAAAGTTTGTTTCTAATCTGAAAGTGCAGTTGGTAGGGTATGGGTGAATCTGAGGATTAGGCCGGTGAATCTGGATGCAGTTCCACTGCTCAAAGGTTGTGAGTCTGTGCAGTTTTAAAATTTCTTCTTTCTAAGTTTCTGTGGTCTTTCTAAATGTTTAAATGGTTTCTTTGCTCAAGTTTTGTATTCAGTTTATGACGTGTCAAGAATTAGTAGCAAAAAGAAGAAAGGTGCAGGTTGCCTGAGTATTCTGAAGGCAAAATGAAATAGAAAATTAAAGATATTTATCTCCATTATTCTTTTTTTAAACATATTATTAACAAATCTGAAAGTACAAAGAAATTGATAAGTTATTATTCAGACTGTGAGGGCAATATATATTTTAATGGGAAGAAAAAAGTAGCCTGCTGCTTGCATATTGTGATCGTCTCTGCTTTTTTTCTGGAATAAATGAGATTGCAACTGTTCTGTGCATATCCCTGCCTATTCCAAGCAGTTGGTAGATGCTGTGATGTGTTTTCATGGCAGACGGTACCAGCTGATGCCAGGAGAGAGGTCAGTAATAACCAAAGCAGGCTTCCAGTGACAAGGAAACATGAATTGCCTCACAAGCTCAAACTATTAATGGCATTAAATTAAGCCATGGATTTTTCAAGTCTCTGTGAATGTTAGGTAAATTGTAAAGCAAAAAAATCTGAGATACTGTGAAAATTATATTCCTGAATATGTGATGTGTGGGATGATATTCTTACATTCAGTGCTGCTTCCCTTGTAAGCTTCACTCAGTGAAGAGCTTTTTATAATTTGGTTCGCAGCTTTTTCCTTGCCTCAGAAGGAAAGCTGTAGACTGCTTCTCTGCTATTGGAATCTCTAAGTCATGCTTGCTGGGTAGGTTTACAAACAAAATTCAGCAACCAGCACACCAGACTGTCTCCATGTGCTGATTCCTCTGCTGTCCTGGTGGGACCCCCGGAGCCCTGGCAATGCCTCTGGTCCCGCAGGGACCTCAGAGGGAGTTGGGTATTACAAAGGAGTCTCCAGGACGTGAAACCAGTTCTCTCAAATCTGCTCTCTTTTGATTGCTGATTCCTGTTATTAACTCAGTGAGTATTTTGGTCCTCAGTAATCCCTAGGACCACAAAAAAAAAAAAAAAGATGGTAGTCATGTGGATTAGAAATGCTTTGAGCTCCTTGGGATCAAAGCCACCCAAAGCTTTTCTGTCTCCCTGGGCTGCACACTGCTCGAAAGGCAGAAACGTAGACAATTGTCATAAATAACTGGAAAGTAGTGCCATGTTTTAGCAAAGCAATAGTACTCATTTCTCTTCCTTCAGAGAATTAGTACTGGTTGTACTTAAAATAAACCTGCTTGTTGTCAATTCAGCCAGCTCAGCTGGCATCTTCTTATCACTGATCAGTGTGCATCAACTGTCCAGCTACAAACAACCTTTTTTTGGTCAAAACAGCTGTAAGAGTAACACCTGAAAATTGTTTCAGCTCATATTGTACTGATTCAATTACTGCATATTGTACTTTCAGATGTAATTTGTAAACCTCGGTTGTAATGTTCCATATTAATACTTTAAAAATACTCTAGACAAATTGTTGGCCGTTCAGGAACACTGGACTATCAGGTAATCCTGATGGATTAATGTGTTTGTTATAAGCGTAATGAAGCGTATTTTACCTGAAAAGGTTTTAATTAGGAAAGCATCAGAGGTTTGTGTAACACAAAACCATTAATCTGCAAATGAAATTATAACAAAACCATATGAACACACCTCAGCAACTAAAACCAAATTTTCTCTAATTATAGAAAATTACATAGTCTGTTTAATACATAAATTGCAAGATAATG
The DNA here is from genome assembly GCA_014706295.1 of Lycocorax pyrrhopterus obiensis. Taxonomy (NCBI): domain Eukaryota; kingdom Metazoa; phylum Chordata; class Aves; order Passeriformes; family Paradisaeidae; genus Lycocorax; species Lycocorax pyrrhopterus. The sequence goes on along the minus strand of JACSVZ010000001.1, from coordinate 42,587,061 downwards.
AAATTAGGGGTCATCTGTTTGAATAACAGTGATTGTTTTTGGAAAAAAAGGACACTAGCACACATAATGGAGTGGGAAAGGGGTTATGATAAAAGCTTTTCAAATAGTCTCTGCTGATCCTTGTAAGCTGAAAAAGACAAACATGATCTTGAAGAATATTTCTAGAAAGACATTAAATCAGAATAATTGTAGAATATACTGCTGTGCTCGCAGTAAGATTTAAGAAGTTTTGGTAATTCTAAGACAAAGATGTTCTATGAAAGGTCTCAAAGCTCATATTCTGAAAATGGTTTTGCTTTATTTTCTAGCTTTTTTCAGTCATAAAATGTACAGTGGAAGGGCAAAAATTTTGCTGATGTACGGAGTGACTTAGTGACAAAAGTAGCTCTATAAGTAACTGACTTTCAAAGAGAAAGGCTAAATATGTTAATGATAACAGTTAAAAGTGTGTTTGTTCTGTAAACTCAATATTGTTTACTTATTTAATGAAAATCATGCCTGTGAATATCCAATTAGATCACAAAATAATGACTGTTATGTAAAACCAAGAGAGTACAAAAGACCTGAGATGATTTGTAGCTTCATATTGTCAGGGCTTGATTATTCATTAAATTTGTTCTGTAGCTTCCATACATCTTGTAGAGGTTTTGGAAAAGTTGGCATGTTTTTCTCTGAAGCACAGATCTTTGAAAAGTAATAAAATGTTTTGTCACTTTTGGCCAGGTGCAATGACCCAGGTAAGACAAATGATGCAGCAAGTGACCTCATGCAAGGTTTTGGGACTTACTGTGATTCTGATGCAGAGCCAGATTCTGAGTCACTATTTCCTTTCTGCACTAGCCCAATGGTCAATGCCCAAGTCCAGCTGTTCTACAGCTTTGTATCTCTACTGCTAACATAAGCAGGCTTGTATTTTATTTTGGAGGACAAGAGTAAAATATAGTATCTATTCCTGTGGACTATCTATTATCAGCATTGTCTAAATTTGGCAGTTTATTGAAAAGCTTGGCATAAAGCAAAGGCTTTTGATAGCTTTTGACCACATTCATGACAAATTGTGACTGAAGCTGTGTCAGCAGCTGTAATTCAGCTACACAGTAAAGAAATGCGCTACATATTTGAAATTATTAAATCTGTAATACCAATTGTCAGATTCCTTTTGTAAGTTGTAAAGTGATAGCATAACTAGATACACAACAAAAAAATCCTTGAAAAGAATGAAAATGTCTTGAAAGCCCTGGGTCTCCTTTCATGTTACAGCAGATTGGTGGATCACCTTATCAAAGTACGTGTTGTTGATATGAAAGAAAAAGAAGCAATATGGTATCAGAATTCAGTCTTTATACGTAATATTCCTTACTTCTAAAATGTGTGTGTATATATGTATACACACACATATAATGTATATTATATACACATTTCTTGCCCACAGCATATATATATATATTCCTTACACATGCTTTCCTAAATTAAGTAAAACCCATTAAGTGGAAGGTGACGTTTTGAGATTAGAATTGATTGATCAGAAGAAATACAAACATGAAATCAAGAGACAAGAAGTATTCTAAACTATACAGTCTGGTTCTAAAGACATCACAGCAGTTACAAAAACATAATTGTATTTAAATGCCTTGACACAAAAATGCTACCTCAGCATATTACTTTCTGAAGACCTCTTGCCTTGTAATATTGTTACAGAACTGCCAATGCAGTGAGTTCTTTGAAAAATTGTCCTTCAGTATTTTGTATGCCTCAGTGATTCATATGCCAAATGAAATTACCATACATGCTGTAACAGAGCAGCAAATATTTTATTCATTGAACTTTTTATGACAATAGTGAACGGTATTTATTTTCAACTGCTAATTTTTTTGCTCTCCCATATTCCATTCAAACCCATAATTCAAGCTTATTTAATTTAGATAAAATGATCAATGGAAAGGAAAGGTAAAATACTTAGGTTTATCTATAAAATGTGTACATGTTTTAATATGTTTAAAATGTATACATAAACATATGTATACGTACTACATACTGGAGTATTACATACTCCAGCACTGGAGTTTGTAAGCTGGAGCTGAGTTGCACCTGAGATGGCATTATTTTGACACACATTGCATTACTCTTTACCAGGGGCAGATCTGTGCTCAGGCTTTCTGCCTTGGTCACAGTTACAGCTGCTTGGTTTTGGAGTGTTTTGTATTGTTTGTATTGGTTTTGTACAGCACAGTTTTTCTCACGGTGATAGGCACGATGTACAAACTTAAGCAGATAAGTAAAGGGAAGGAATTTTGATTCTTCCAGTCATTAATGGAAATATCAAAGAACCCCAAACAACACTGAAAACTGATCCAGAATATCCAGTTGCTGCCTCTCTTTTTTGTCTGTTCAGGGAAATCAGGCACCTTTATATAGTGATTCATTTCTCCTGAGTACCAAAAAATGGGCCAGCTAAGGTCATACAGAAAAAGTTCAAACATGTATTGGTTAGGAAGAGAGATAGAAGTGATATTTAAATTATTTGAATTACTGTGTGAATATAAATTATTAAATTATCTACTAATATCTTTTCGTATAAGAAATTGTCTCAGTTTAGAGACAAGTTTGGGAGAAAACCATTCTGGAATGAGTGTTTCCTCTAAAAAGGGTTCCAACAATCCCTTTCTGCCAATAAGAAATGAATACTAGTGGATGAAAGTGAAAAAAACCAACTCCCAACTGTTTATTGACAAACAGAGTGCCCACACAGTACGGGAAAAAAGGTAAATAAATGCTAGATACTGAACTGCCAGACCTTTCCTCCCCCCCACCCCCACTGGAACAAAACCCCAAAATGCCAGGGTTAAAAGCCTGCTGAAGAGCCCCAAGGCTCCCCCTCCACCTTACAGATACCGCAACCATTTTTGGGCCTAAAGCAGATGATCAAGGAATAGACTGTCATTAAATCACCCCAAGACAGAAATGTCATAAATACTATAAGAAATCTTAAATGCAGCAAGCTGCTTTAGAACTTCATCACGTGCATGTTTGTCCCTGATGCCTTCGGGACAAAGTGTTAATCAAATGTATTAATGTTTATCGCTGCTTTAGTTTTTCTTCTTCTCTCATTTGCGTAAGGAGATGTCTACTGCACATTTATGTAGTCTAGTTCCTCTAGGCTAGTGACACGTTAGAGTTGCTACAGAAGGGTAATAAAACATATGGGTTGACTCTGCATAGTATTAAACAAATTGATTTTTTTTTCTTTCAAATCAACCAGGGGATATTTATTTCATTATCTTCCCATAAAAGTTACATAGACAGATATTCTCAGTCTCAGATCTACAAGATGGTTTGTCTTTTTTTTTCTCAACTTACTTTATTTCAGTCTAGACTGTAATAAAAAAAGTTCATTTGGAAAAAAAATTCTGTCTTGCTACATGGTAGTTCTGTGTGCCTCATCTTTAAATTAAAAATTTATTGTCTCTTTAGATTAAAAATTTATTTTCTATTCCAGTGTATTTCTAATGTTAACTTTTCCATTAGAAGTAGGATTTTAGGTTAATGTTAAAGAAGACAATACATCATGAGTAATTTTAAAACTGCTGGGTCATCTTAATCTTGTCCTTAGCAATGAAGAACTTAGCACAGGTTGTAAAACTTGCCTAAGAAGCACACGGACTCTTCATAATGCACTGTGCATAATCTTGTGTCATCATGGCCTGAGTTGAATGCAATTGTAAACTACATCTTGGACTGCAAACCATACAGTTACATTTTTATTTTTACTCTTCCTTTCAATTCTGTTTTCAGCCATCTGGAACTGTATATAAATTCATATCCATTCTGAGTTAAAATTTGACTGAAAACATTGACTCTCTTATGAGGAAAGTTTTGTGTACTAGAAGCTGTTCCTTAATTAGCCTTCTGTACACCAGTTTCCTCCACTAATTCATTGGAGGTTTGCATATGCAAATGCCAGGCCTCCTGTAAAGTCTACAAAAAAGCTGTGCACGGGTCAGCCAGGGATGCATGCTTCGCCTTCCCTGTCAGTCAGACATGGATAACTGAAACCTCCGAGTGCTCCACGGACACCAGTATTTGTTCATACCCTTTTTACCATGATGTAAGTTTGCCTTCACAACAGTAATTGAAAACATGTCCCAGGAACAGCAGCTAAGAAGAGCTGCATGTAAAAATAGCAACATTTTAGAGTTTCCTCTCAAACCAAAATATTCTCATCTCTTTAATCTTCTCCAAATACTCTTCCCACTTTTCCTCTTCATGACGTTTTATGAAAGAGAGTCAGACAAAAAAAAGGAGAAAGGAATCAGAAAAAGTCTGTATTCAAAGTCTTCAAATTTAAACCATTTGTGAATCTACATACAGGAAACTTCATAGCAAATGTAAAGGGTCTAAAACACAGAACTGTATAATATTTAATGTAAGTGTAACAGATATTGAAGGTCAGGAATTTATGATCCGTTTGAGGTCATTTTAGAACACATCTTAATTACAGAGAAGCTGTCAATTGACTAAACAGCACCGTTCTTTGAGCACTCCAGAATTACACAGTACACACCAAAATGTGGTACCCATCATCATTCATATTGCTGTATTTGTTCATATTGTTGTATTCATGGACATGGTTAAATAAAAAGAAAGAGATTCTATTGACGAAAAAAATATTTCTTGTTATTTCAGTGAGTAAAATGTAAATAACAGGTCCAGCAATCCTTCTAACCCTAGGTCTGTTCATATATGCAAAGACTTTACATAATGATGTAAAACTCTTTTACATAATGATTAAAACTTTTTATTTTATAAAGATTTTATACTAAATACACTAAGATATTACCATTAGAGGAATGTAATGTGTGGGAAAATGTCACAGAATGGTTCTGTATATTATTAATAGTGAAATAAAAATAGAATGACAGGACAAGGCTGAAAGATAGGAAAACTTTGTGCAGTGTAGTAGGCAAAAATGTGAGTTTTCATAAATTTGTTTTTATTTTTTCCCTGATATTTTTCATTGAAGAATAGTTCTAAGATGCCTGAAGTGTTGTCAAGTGTAACTCACAAGATCTGAAAGGTTCACCACATGCTATTTTTTTACTTTATTTCTAGACGCTTCAGAAAATCCTATGGATGGCTGTAGACAGCCATCATTTAGCTCTCCTGGGAGAGTAGCAAGAGTAGATCACATGTAGTCATAATGATGCTTTGTTGCCAAAGGAAAGCATATAGGCAGACTTTACAGCCTCCAGGATCTCAGCAGTAAAAATATCTTTCATGATCTGTGTCAGGCCTCTCACACTATCCTGAATGTTCCAGATGAGCTGAGAAGACATTCGGATTTCATGCTTTAACTGGGAGAGACATTTGTAACGTTTTTTTGCTAGCATCTTACTGAGGTTATTTCTCTGCTCACCTGGGGAAGTTCTCAAACCTGTCATTCATGAGACTCTTCTTGGAAGGCATGATTAGATAGCTCCTAGAAATGAAAGATGTAAACAGTGTCATAAATGATTACTGTCTCTTGAGACATGCTCGTTTTGCCAGAGGAGCAGAATGTTGCAGCTGGACAAGTGCAGCCTGATTCTTGATTTCAACTGTGATGACTTGCAAATACAGGAAATAGGTAAACATGCTGTGTCTGGAGGGCACATAAATATGACCTAGTAATAATAAGCAGCAAATCTCATTCACTATACCTCAGAAATAGTTTTTCTTTATAAAAATTCAAGGTGAGATAACAGGTGGCAAAATGCCTGTAGCATGCTTAAGGATGGTACTGTGTTTTCTGTTTTTTCATTTGCTGGGTGTCCTAACACAGACTTCTAAATTTACAGATTTGTGTCTTCAATCAAAATTAGAGATTATGTTGCCTGTTAACTCTGATAGCTATTAATAGTTTAATTTTTTTTCCCCATCGTGTCTCAAAATTGTCACTTAAGTGACATTGTACCTTTAGTTTTCTGAAATAAATGTAATTGCTAAAGATAAAGGATAAAATATTGGCCAACACTGTTACCTGTGACTGCATATACATCAAGTTGCTGAGTCTTCCTTTCAGGACAAAATTACAGATTCTGAAGCAATTAATAGAGCACTACTAGGTATTTTAAAAATGTTATTTATTGTTAGCAGCAAAACTCAATGCAGAGTTGTAGAATGCACCAAATGCACCAAAGAGAAAAATCATCCAAACTTTACATTTCCTTAGCCTTATCACTCTAGGTGACTTGAAGTATGGAGTTCTTTTTATCACAGAGTAATTTTTTGTTTAGTTTTAGCCTTTTATCTGAATGCATTCAGCACATTTTCAAGATAACAGGGTTTACAGTCAGGCCAAAGATCATGATTAGTGCAGCTGTAGTATTCAGCACCTAAAAGAAAGTGTTTTTCATAGAATCACAGAATGAGTTGGAAGGGACCTTGAAGATCATCCAATTCCAACCTCCCTGCTGTGGGAAGCGACATCTACTAGACAAGGTTGCTCAAAACCCCATCCAAACTGGAATTGAACACTTCCTGAGATTAGGCATCCACAACTTCTCTGGGAAACCTGCTTCAGTACCTCACCACCCTTACAGTAAAGAATTTCTGCCTAATATCTAATGTAAACCTACTCTCTTTCAGCTTAAAGCCATTCTCCCTTGTTCTTGTAAAAAAGACCCTCTCCAGCTTTCCTGTAGGTGTCTTTTAGGAACTGGAAGGCCACTAAAAGGTCTCTGGGGAGGCTTGTCTTTGCTGGGATGATCAGCCCCAACTCTCTCAGCCTGTCTTCTTAGGACAGGTACTCCAGCCCACTGATCATCTTCGTGGCCTCCTCTGGACTCATTCCAAGAAGTCCACATCTTTCTTGTGTTGGGCGAATTTTAATGCTATCCAGATAAAATGGGAACCCAATCAAATTTACAGTTTTCTAATAATATTCCTAGAAAATCTGACAGATCAAAAATGATGACTAGGACAGATTCTGAAAACCAGCAGGAAGGATTGTTTAACAAATAGTTTTAGAGAAAATGTCTTTTGACAAAATATGAGTAAGAATCAACTCAGCCCTAAACATCACTAGTTTAATTCTGTATTAAAAAAGGGAGTTCTAGAATTGATTTTGCACTTTCACAATTCTTGAAAAAAACTCAACTTGGTTTCCTGTAGAAATATACCTGAAAAGATGAACAGCAGAATTACAGTGCTGTTCAGATTTTTGTAATTTTGGCTTCATAACATGAGGGAAGTGCATGAGTGTGTGAATCAGCACATACAAGTAGTCAAGGCAACCACCAAGCCAGAGCTAAAATGCAAGGAGTAGATTTACTTCATCACCTTGCTAGCAATGCTGGGCAGCAGAGACACATGGGGACACACAGGCTCCGTTAGGCTTAGTTCATCCTAGCAGCAAGCAGTGGGGAGAGAGAAGCCTCACTGCCTGCCCCCATATAACAAAAGGCTTCCACAGGTCTGTGAGAATGTTATCTCTCTTCAAGAATTCTGCTTCTCAAAACAGGCAAAGGATAAACCACATTAGGCGTAAAAAATGGAGTTTTCCCACACCGACATTTTTATTTATAGCAATTTTTAGCATTCTCAGCTGCAGGGTCACTTTGAATGAAACTATTCCCTTCTCCTCGCCAAATCTTCTGGTTTTAACCCTTTCCTCCTAGCAATGAGGTTGAACACCACAAAACTTCTGGATTTTCTGGTTTTATTTTTAGAATTGTAGTTGGATTTAATTTGATAGATTAATCAATGGCACAGTCTGAAGGTGGTCTTTTCAGATCTCCCATCAGCTTTAGGAGTGTTCCCACTGCTACTGTTCTGAGCTGCTTTGGGCAAAGATTGGTTGTTGGAGTGCTAGTTTGTGGTCTGTGAAACTTTAAGCAACCAGAGCAACATCAAATTCACCTTTACCTTTTTTTCTTCAGGCTTAAACTTCACATCCAGAAGTGGAAGTAGTATTGTCACTCTGCAAGTCTCAGTTATAATGTCACAAGGTCATTTAGTGGTGGAGAATCCATTTCCTAATATCTGGATTCTCCTATGGAAGTTAAAGCTTTATACTGTTTTTCACTGATCCACGGAAATAAATGGCCAAACTGGTTTCTTGAGTTAAAAATGGGTAGAAAGAGATCTAAGATGATCTACACGTTTATACTGTGCGTATAAGTGTTCTCATGTGGCAGTTACAGATATCAAAATGTTCTTAGAGTTATAATTTTGGTGTGTGGGGGGGGGAATCACTGTAAATCCTTTACAATTGTGTATAGATGATGAGATGTCAAAAGAGAGAAGCTGGTCAGTTTTATACAAGAGGAAAATTATTCAGGACACCATCAGTGCACAAAAATGAGCAAGATGAGGCTATTTACACTCTGAAGTCAAGTGTAAGTTTTTTATTCAGTAGCTTCCAACCCATCTCTTGAGCTGAATCACTCAACAATATTGTGAGTTGCCATTTATCCTGTCTTCCTTGCTTTTTTTATTCTCTACTGAGAACAGAAAAGAACTATGGAACAGTTATTTTCATGACACTGAACAGTTGATTTTTGTTCCTTTTTCTACTATATTGACCACTATAGTGATATATAAATAAAAATACTTTCTTCTAGAAAAGCTGGAATTTAAGAAAACAGTAAAGACCCTTTGTTCAAATGAATGATGACAATGTCCTTTTTGTGTGGAGATTTTAATGGTAAATCTTCTTTATCTTCTTCTTTCTCTGTTCTTTGACATTTAGCTGCTAAATTCAATAGCTTTCATTAGGAAGAAGGTACTATTTCAGAAGAAGAATGTGACTCTTACTTTCCTTTTGCCTTAAGATTTGGCAGTGGCATTATTTATACTTTTATCCAATAAAGAGAAGCTTTCTGGAAAGTGATTCATGTTCTGTCTGTTTAAAGAATGCAGTGGCATATACTCCCCTCAAAGGGAAAAAAAAGAAGGATTTTTAGGCTTTTTTTATGTCATGTCTCTCCTCTTTATATCATTTTAATGGTTCCTTCAGTTTTTATGAAATGGAGGCTTTATTGACTAGTCAGCCTAAAACACAGTGCTAAATATTATATATGAGCTAAATAAGTTGATTGTTATTTTTCCAACTAGATGTCTGAAAAATATGAAACTCCCCATTGTGATCATCTCAGGAGAACCTCATTTAGTCACTGAACAATCTACAGCAATGTTACTTTTGGTTTTGTTTGCATTTATTGCCAGAAAGGAACTGAAGAGTTACAAAAAAATTATCACATGTAGGGAGAAAAAACAATATTTTAGGAAAATTATTTATTACTTTGATTGAAATAATAGTTCATTCCTTCAATTTTTTGGGGTTTTTTTAGATGGACCTTCCCTCCTTTAAAATAAACAGTGGGTTGCAGAGGCAAAATCCATTCTGCCTTAGTATATATGCTCATGGTATAGCAAGAATTAATATTGGATGTTTGCTGTTTTTCTTTTCCAAAATCATCCCTTAAACTTGCTGGTTCCTTTCAAATATTAAAGAAATAACAGAAGCCTTCAGACACACAACGTGCTAAACTAATTCTAATGCTTGAGCTGCCATATTTTTAGGGTAACAACTGTGGTAGTCCTTAGGACAGCAAAGCAAGGGAAGGATTTTCCAGCTAAGGAGAGAGAACTCATGGTAAAAGGCTAAAGGCTACTACTCTAAAAAAACTTATTTGCAGATGGAACTTAGGTGCTCCTTATGTGCAGTAAAGTTTTTTAAGGTCTCAGTGGAAGAGTTAACAGCTGCAGGGTTCTAGTGTTGGTGAAGCCAGGCATTCAGCTTCTGTCTCCAGAATCAGAGTACCAGTCAACTAGTACAATTTTTTAGAAGTTGGACCATTAAGAGAAATGTTCCTTTTTAGGGATTTAAAATGCACAGTATCAAGTTTTGTATACAACTGAGTTGATTAATCTTTTCTTCAAAGAAAGCTGCAGGGATTATGTAATTCTCTGACTGCAGATGCCAGTGGCTCTAAGGAAAACATTAAATACTATAAACTCCTGATAAACCCATAAGAATGGCTGCCCTACAGCAGAGACTGTGAGGCCTGAGTTACATCACTGAAAACAGGAATTATCAATCAAAATAATTTCCTGACCCAGAACATGCCTTTTTCTGCTGAAGAAGAAAAATTCACACCCATTTGCATGAGAACAGGAATGGAGGAAAAGAGAAAAGGCCAAAGTTCACATGAATCCTTGAAGGTTCTTTAGGAAATCACAGAATACTTGAGGTTCGAAGGTGCCTCTGAGATCAACACCATCAATTCCACTTCTCAAACCAAGGTTAGCTACAGCACATTGCTCATGTTGAATTTTGAGGATCTCTGGAAACGGAGACTCCACGAACTCACTCGGCAACGTGTGCCAGTGCTTTGTCACCTTCACAGTGACAAAGTCATTCCTAATGTTCAGAGAGTACCTCCTGTGTTTCAGGTTGTGCCCATTGCCTCTGATCCCATCACTGAGCACTACTGAGCAGTCTGGCTCTGTCCTCTTTACACAGTCCCTTCAAGTATTTCCATACATCAATGAGATCCTCCCGAGCCTTCTTTTCTTCAACAGTCGCATCTCTTGTAGCCTTTACTTACATGAGACATGCTCCAAAACCTTAGTCATTTTTGTGGCCATTTTTTAGCCTCACAGCTTTCAAACTACTAGTTTTTTTCAAGGATATATGTAAAAATAATAGTCAAAGCCACTCTGTAAAGCTTACCACAAGAAGAGTAAGGCAAATCACAAATGCTTGCTTTTTCAAGAATCAAACTATATCTTCATTAAGTTTTAATGTATGGATAGACTTTGGGTGCTGTTAACCAGTCTCTTGTTACTTTGAAAGCTGAAAGAATTGCAGGGTGAAATTGGTTAGAGGATCTTTTGTGTCTGGGAGGAAGCAAAGGAAAAATTACTAATTCGTAAAGAAGGCAGGGCCCAGACTTAGCACCTTTGAAGCTCTTTCAAACTATTTCTTAATTCCTTTTCAAGCAGTAGTGAGTTTTGGAATGAGCTGTGAAGGGTTAATGTATGGAGATGTGTAAGACTCATATCAAGCCAAGAGAAATGTTCATAGCTTCTTGCATCTTTTAAGGGCCTTTTAAAGCCCTGGTTCTTGCTCAGAGAGTTTATTTAAGAGGGGCTTATGGTACTACTTTTTCCTGAGGTGAGCACACTGGAGAAACACAACAACGTTCTCAGAAGATTAAAAAACAAACTTTACTGGCAAACTTTAGAAGGTCAGGAAGCTGGCAAAATTTAAAGCAAACATTCAATCAAAACAAAGCATTTCACAAAGCATTGACTTAGCAAACTCTAACCCATCTAACCTTAAGAAGAAATAAGAAGAAGAGGACAGAAATAAAGAGAGAAAAGCAAGGTACAGTTATGGCCTCTTGGATCCTAGCATGGATCATGGAAACAGTGCTGGATTGTAGAAAGTGAAGGATTTTTGGATGAAGCTGAACCAGATATTTTTCTGCAAATCCTATGTGCACCAAAAGAATGAACTAGAATGAGTGTGTAGTAAAAGCTTCCAAAAACTCAACAGAAAGTGCTTTGCTCTACAGAACCCCTTGTTGCAGTGCACTGAATTGCTGATGTAAAAGACAGCCCACAATGCACTTACACATGCCCAGGAACTAACTTTCTTTGTCATTAACAGACAGACCATTTGGACGTGGAAAGCCCCATCTTTTTAAGAGACAAATTGACCAAGTGATGGATCATTTGTAGTAGCAGCTTCTTTGTAGCTAAAACTGTGCAAAGTGTTCAGATGAAGCTTGCAGGTTAGAATTCAGTCAGTACAGAAGCTGACTTCACAGCATCTGGTCCACTGGTTGATTTCCTTCAGTACTGGTGGTCCACCTCTGGGGATAAGGGTTTGTGTTCTTTGCAAATGTTGACACTGTTAAACTAATGATCTGAGCAAACTTATCTTAACATATTTATGTGTATGAGTATACACACACACACACACACACACACACACGCGTACAGTAGACACGTGCACACCAAACATGCTGTAGTGTTCATAAAGCCCTCTGCTCTGCCTTTCTTCAAATTGTTTTTCACAGAAATCTTGCTGAAGGAACTTTTGCTGGCACACGTGAAAAAAAATCAATGTGTCCTCAAGCAGCTGTTTCTATGTAAAATACATTAATGTAGTTAATTAGTATTGACCTTTTAGAATATTCATCATGCCATTGCTTTATTATCCTGAAAGTTCACTTTAAAGGAGGTATAGCTGGTCCTGCAGGGAGAGGCTGACAGAAAACGCAGTTGGGTTTTAATTTTATGCTAAAGTAACCGGTTTCTGCTGGATAGCCTTAATTTGCATCATCATTATACACACCATATTTATTTTGTGCTACTGTAAACTTTCTTAGATTATATTATTCTTTAGATGATTACCTTGGTAGAACACTAAAGTTGCTTTTACCGAAATTGCTTAATAGTCCTGCTTTAGCATATTTTCCTGCAAAACCAAATGTTTTTATCCAAATAAGCAAAGTAATAAAGATTCCTCAAATACCATCACCTGTCCATTGAAGAATAATCATCAGGAGTGCTATTAAGGACCTTTTGATACCTTATGTGAATTATTTCTTACGAGTGTTCAGTCACTTTGTGTAAAGTTATCGTTGTTGCTTACTTGAGTTTCCCTGTTTTCTGTTAATATTTTTCTGGAGCTCTACTGTGCAGGCTTCATCTGCTGGTTTAGAAAAAAACTCAAATAGTAATGATCTAATAGTAAGCCTATCAAAAAAAGAGCTGATGCAGGTCATAGCCATGGATATTTTTTTGCTCCCTTATTTAGACTTTCCACATGAAAATGAAAAATCTTTGACATACTGTTTCTATATCCAAGTTACACACAGGAGGTGCAAACTCCTGAAATGACTGAAAATCTACATGGCTTCATATATACATATTCTTCTTTTTCAGAGTTTTCAGAGTGCTTCCCACTGCATTGGAGGCTCGCATCTTGCAAAATGCTAGTCTGGATTTCTGCAGTTTTCAAATTAGTACTTCTATATTGGGGTTATTCCAGTGTATCTTGCCTAACTAGCTGGTGGCACTACTAGATTTTCCCATTTACAAGTTACTAACTACCAAAGATAGGTTTAGGGGAGAGCACTCCAAAGCGGCCATCTCAGCAGGGTTAATTCAAGAGTTTGATATTTATCTATGAGGTCATGTAGTGAAATAAACACATTTGTCTTGCTTTCATATTAGTATCAAGTATATTTGATAATCTCCAAGTTGCCATAAAAAAAGCATCTGATTTCATAAATGTAAATGGAGTCAGTGAAATTTCTGCTCTGACATTTTTATGCAGGCTGGAAAAGGAATTATTCATAAGTCAAAAGGCTTGTAGTGGGTCACACAAGTGCAGGAAACAACAATGTTCTGCCTCACCAGCAGCAGGACAAACTTCCTTTGGATGAGAGGGCTGTTAAGTCAAAGAGGTAAATAAATGTGGGAATTGGGAAAAAGTGAATGTGTATATAACTCCAGAGAAATAGTCTATAAACCCAGTATGTTTAAGTAGGAACAGATGCTCATTAAGGACATACAGAGGGAACAGAGGACAGCAGGATTCCTGAGACTGTATCTGTGAGCTGGATATACAGAGAAATCTGTTAGATTGGATGTTCACTCATACAGCATAAATATAGATTACTATAAACATTTGCAACTGTTTTCTGTTTTACATTTGCTATAAAGTTTTTTTTATTCTGCCCTAACTGAGTTAAAGAAAATGTTGAGGTGCGTCAAAATGCTTCTCACTCATTCAGGGGAGAAGGAACCTGAACTGCTGGAGACACTTTCTATGATAACCTACCTTTGCAGCAAGTTATTTTCAGGCTTGACACATAGGCATAACTTGTCCCAGTCTGAAAATTAGCATCTCAGAAGCCAGGAAAGGGACTTTCTCACTCAGAGATAGGTGATATTTGGGAAGGTTCTTCTAATGTAATAGAAATTTCACATGAATGTACCTAACTACAAAGGTCCTTACAGTGGGTAATACAGTGTATTTCTGTTTTCAAGTTCATACTTGAAAATAGAAATACAGCCCTTTACTAAGTGTATTTTCAAAACTTACCACGGTTTTCCCCAGGTGTGCTGCTGTTCTGCTGTACAAAACCATTTTGACTGGACCACATGAGTGTAGAAGTGGGCAATTTGGGCAGGGCTAGGCAGGTAAATACAAGGATGTATGGAGATACATGTATTTCTCTGAACTAGTTTGTTCTTCAGTGGCTGGTTTAGGTTCCAGGATCAGGCATCAGATAAAGCATAATTAAAACTAACCTGCTTTGGCCACTGCTGTTGTTTCTGCTGCTGCCATTCATACTGTCAAAGGACAATTAATCTAATTGACTAAATGAAAGCACTTTTTAGAGGGATGCAAATTCAATGCATCTTACTCAGCACTTGGTCTGTCATAAAGGTAAGCAATCTCAGACTGTATGTGAAGACTTTACACTTCCCATGGGCAGTAAAGAAGTGAATTTTTAACCAGTGTCATGCTTCTTTCTGTACCTGATGATTAATGTGCTGGTAAAAACTTCATGCACACTTAATCATTCATAACCAAATATAACTGATTCTGTGCTGCTAAAAGCTTCAGCATTTATAATTAAATGACAACAGTTGAAAGAAACCTGCAAAATCTGGACCTACACAGTTTGAAAGCTTGACAATAATGTTTAAATCTTCCTCCATATTGCACAGTGGTATTTAAGGGATGTCTTGGTGGGTTTTATAATGAGGGAGGGACAGCTCCCCCACAGTATTTTCTGGGGTACACTCTGTTTCCTTGACTAGGGAGAAAAAATTGGGCAGTGCAAGAGCCGCCTAAACATCTTCACAGAAATATATATGACAAAGTTTGTTTGAAGCCATGGGCATGAATTTTCAGCATGTAAGTTTAAAGAAAATGCTCAAGAAGACAGCTTGTTGGCTGTGAAGATTGTAAAGGGGAGGGGAGGGGCAGTCTTGAGATTCTGCTTTCTCATCTAGGAACTCTCTTTTACTAAATTAAGGTGTTAATCAGAAATAAATTATTGCCAACATTACAAGACAGTCCTATCAGTTGTTCCTTCACCTGCCTCACCTTAGAAGAGAAGGAAATTTAACTTTAATTTCCCAGCATGTGAGAGGGGGCTTCAGTCTCTGAAGGACTGGATAGAAGCATGTGCATGTTCTCAGGTCATAGCCTGAATACAAGCTCAGATTAGAAAAAAGACAGCTCATGAATTTTGGCTAAATTTAGATGTTGTTTCTCATAAATTCAAGAGCGTAGACTCACTATTTTTCAAATTGTTGCTTCCTGTAACTTTTACGATTTAGCATAACTCATCAAAAGTTGTTTATCTTAGATAAAAACTGAGTATTACCTAAAACATATATATGTATTTAAGACAATTTGCCAATGGATATAAACTGTTTTCTGAGAATATTTGGCATTACACTTTTAGTATTTTCATGTAATCCAATAAAATAAATAAATAAACCCACTTTTAAATTCATGTTTTTAAACAGACTTCTTACTGTTTCATTCACTTGGGAAGATGTCAAGCAGTAGTAGAGGGGAATAAATTACAAGATGTTTTCACCCTGTGGGTTTTTTCTTTTCCTTTTTTTGTGTTCCCCCAAAGCAGGT
Source organism: Lycocorax pyrrhopterus obiensis (assembly GCA_014706295.1). Lineage (NCBI taxonomy): Eukaryota > Metazoa > Chordata > Aves > Passeriformes > Paradisaeidae > Lycocorax > Lycocorax pyrrhopterus. The sequence continues at coordinate 42,571,394 of JACSVZ010000001.1, read as the reverse complement.
GTAATAGATGGATCAGTGGTCTAATTTATTAATTCCCTGAAGCTTGAAAGAGATATCTTAGGGCAAAAGAATGTGGAAGCTATCTAAAGCAATGCAGTATTCAATTATTTATTTGCCTCTGTCCTTAAAAAATGCTCCAGTTCCAGATCTTCCCATTTCTCTTATATAATTAATGGGGGTATAAAATACAGCTCAGAGAAACTTGGCTGGGTTTGAAAGCACACGTACTTTTTGTTCACCATAGAAAGTGCATAGGCATATGCACACCAGCCTCTGCTTACTTGATCAGCAAATACTTGACGTGTGTCATGTGTTTCACTGTGTCCTGAAAGTGAAGACACCTGTTTCACCAAACACATTAGTTGTAAGTGCAATTTGCAGGAACATATCTGCATAGATGTATAAAATATATGTATAAATTTGCAACTGGGTGTATTTATAACATCTTTTTAGGCCTAAAGTGTTATTTTAACTTAGTCATACTGAGACAGACCTCAGAAAGTGACATATTCCTATGAGTTTAGTCACCATAGGCAATGTTTTGCAACAGGAACAGAAATCTTCACTCCAAAATACCGAATGGATGATGGCATGTTCTTGGAAAGTAAAAGGTTTAGTTATATTCTTCTGGCTGAAGAGAGTGTTGAACCCAGATCTTCCATTTAAGGGGTAGACTCTAAGGTGAGAGCCACCACTGCATTCATCAGGTGCTTCTTTGCTTCTCTTTCTTGAAAAAAATTTAAGAAATCAACTGATTGCCTCAAATAGGATGTGTAAAATCACTGCTGTGTCATTGCAGAAATTCCAAGTTGTTCATCCCACCACTTCATAAATCCCCAAATAGATTCCAGATCCCATCTCTCTTCTGCTTTTGGGGTTTTTTTAGCTTGTCATAATCAACTATCAATAGATGCCTTATTCCTAGACACTCTTTTCCTCACCAGTGGGAAAGCCCAGATGGGAATAGGTAGCTACAAACTCACGCAACCCATGCTCTGAACCAACTTGGCATCAGACTTGTGAAAGTAAAACTCTCAAAAACCAGTGGCTAGACTTCTGAAAGTATGTATGTGCCAAAGATTATTTTAAATATCAGGCTTTGTACAGCTGAGGATACAAAGCCCCATTGTTTGATACCTGTTGGACTTTGGCTCCTAAAGACACAGGGGACTTTGAAAGACATTGACCTGTGCATCCATTCACTGCAGTAAATTGTAGATATTTGTTATATTATAATAAAAATAAGCCTGCTGTCAAGTAAGATTTTAAAAATATAGTAAATGCATGTGGGCTTTGGTTTTGGGTTTTTTTTTTTTTTTAAAGCTGATGTTGGAGACAGATAAATGTGATAAACAATATTTAGAACATTGTTATTAGATTAGCCATGTGTGTCATGTATTATTACACATACTGAGTAAAAGTGTGTGTGTTTATGAAATTAATTAACTGATTTGTAGACTAAGAGTTCTCCAAGAAATATAAAAAAACAAGTTATCTGGTTGAACACGGAATGCACTTTGTATTTGGATTCCCTGTGCAGTTTTAAGATAAGTAAAATTCAGTAAATGTGGCATTTCACTACTGATGAAGTCTTCAGTTTCTAGAAATCAGCCATCTCCGATAACTGAAGACCAACCAGTCCAGCTGGGGACACTTGTATATGCTGTTTTCCACAACAAATATTTTAAAATGCAGAAACCGCTGATATAAGAAAATGTGCCCATGGATAAATGCATTCTGTTTCAGAGCAGCTCTCTCCCAGGCTTGCTAGACTGATCTGCATAGCTCACGAGATTCTCTGTAAGGAGGCAAATATTCTATTGAGGCCACTGTTTTCTTAAAATTCAGGTCCTGTTTTACACTCTGATTTACTAATCTGAGCCTTTCAACAGGAGAAAGTGGATGCAAAAATCATACTATTAAGTATGGTAAATATAGTCATTTATAGAATTCAGGCCCTGCAAGTTTCCTATACAGAGGCTAATAGAATTATTTATTTCTCTGTGTCTGGATCTGAGTTAGTACTGGAAACACCAAAGTAAATACAGTTTGCCCTTGAAAAGTGGTATGGTTTAGGAATGTGAGGCAGTATCTTTATTTTGAAAACTGCGTGAGCTCTGTGGATAACAGATTTCTCAATTTGTACACATTAAGTAGACCTTTCATGTTGTTTTTAATGTTTAGTTTACAGTAACCCAGGTCATGATGTGTGACTCTGGAAGCAGAGTGAATGAAAGCACAACTTTTCCTTCCCGTTGGTGAGAAACGAGGGAGCGGGGAGGAGGGTAAGTGTCATAGCAGCTGTCATTGCCAAAGATTATTTAAAAGCTGTAAAAGCCTTCATTTGCCTTCAGGAGTTGTGACATATGGTCAGAAATGGTTTGAAGATTTATTGTCATCTTTGTTGGATGAGATTCAAAGTGTTCTTTAACAAGGATCTTGTCCCTCATCATCCTTGGAAAAATCCTTCAGAAATTGTAAAGCATACAGAAAGCAGACAGAGCATCAGAGATTTTAATGATTTTTTTTTCTTTTTTTCAAAAAAGTCATTAAGCAAGGATTCCAGATGAAAGAAAGGAAATATTCATGGTAAAAGTGAACCTTATTTTTCACTTGCAATCCATTTTTTTTATGTGAGACCATTTCATATGCATTGACGACAGATTGTTCCTTACCCAGTTAATTAAAATTTCAGGTGCAGACTGTGCACGCTATGTGTCACAAAGCCGTCCAGTTGTGATTTGAAGGCATAAAGCTTTTCCATGCAATTACAGCTATCCATTTTGTCTAGACCTCCCTCCCCCAATAGTTAGCAGATGTGGATTTCACATTTTGAAGGGATGATGAGACCTTTCTGCCCATAAAAGCCCATCAAAACTTGTGAGGCCGAGAAAGCAACAGGAAGGTACCAAATGACAGGCTGCCTGATCAAGCAGAGTAAAGGCTAATAGCAAAGGGAAGACAATTGCCTGAGCACAGAAATACTTAGAACCAAAAATAGCCCCAATTGCAGGTCTGCAAATGGTAATGGACAAATCATCTCTGACTTAATTTTTCAAGCTGAAGGTACATGGAACAGTACTATGCCTGCTCTCACTCCCACTGCCTGCTGCACCTGTGGGGATTTAGAATAAAGCCTGACACAATGAATATTGAAAGGCACATTGATCTCAAGGTATGTGAGGTACCAGTGAGATATGGCAAAGGGCACCTTTCTCATCCCTCTCAAATTTTGCATAAGTCACACTGATTTAAGCTTTAGCTGAATAAAATCCTGCAATCTTAGCAGGCTTGACAAGAATTTATTGTGTTCCAGCAAGAAAATAACATGGAAACATAATACTCCAATCATATTTTTAAAGGTAACTTCACAGTATAAAGTTATGGTGCTTGCATGGTAGAATTATAGTTACTTTCAGATTCAGTGTCCTTGGCTGTTTTCTGAATAACAATAATATATCACATAAGCAGGAAGAGACTGTTTACATATGTAAAACTTCTTACTGTCTCTTAAATCCAAAGTGCTGCCACGTTACTGCTCATGGTGGGAGGAGGTGAAAGGCACCGTGCAAGCCTTTCACACTTGCATGACGACTGTGTGAGGACCATGAGGAAAGTGATCTGGTAGTAGTGACAGGCAGAGAAGCCGAGTAAATTCATTTTCACCAGGGCTTCTTGGAGCACATGGAAAAATGAAGGTCGGAAAGGGGAAGACAGACTTGATCCGACTCTTGGACAGGGAGTTTTATCACTTCCTTCATTTTGTTGCTGTTGTCACTGAATTTTTCTAGCCCTTTTGGTAGGAAGGAGAGTATCTGAATAACTTCTTGTCATGCTTTTTGCTGTGTTTCCAGGTACTGTGAAATCTCAGTCAGGATTACAGAAAAATAAAACCGCTCATTCCAACATGCATTTACCATCCAGGGCAAAAGAAGAAAATATGTTTGAACAGAAATTATTTAATCTAATCTGTTAGGTTCTGATCATCATAAGTGATGACCACTTAGGTCTGTCCAGAGCTGTCCTCTGACAGGGGGGCTATCACACTTCTATATTCAGTTCTCTACCTTGAGGTGTTGCTTCGTGCAACATGCCCATGGGTGCAGCAGCAGCCATGTGCCACTCCTAACTTAATTTTTTCCATACATGCCACTGCAGAAAGGAAGATGGTCCGTAATTGTCCTGCTTCAGGGTTCTTCAGTGTTTTTACCTGTTTTATTCTTTCTTTGAGTGCCCCAAACTTTCTACAGAGCTTCATTCTTCCTGGCAGAAGCTATACTTTCCTAGTGGCAAGACCTTCTTAACCCTCAGACTGTATTTTTTTAGTCTTGATTTGCATAAATTTGCAGAAACCCACCAATATAGGGCTTCCCATCTGCTTGCACTGTTATCACTGAGTGGTAGGAATAACACAAATGTTCGAAACAGAGCTGCCAGACCTGCCTGAGATGCTCTCCTTTCTCATTCAGGGGCTGCTGCAGCCCAGCAAGTTGAAACCAGACTTGTAGCCATGGATGCCACTCGCCACTGTGAAAAACGCCCCCTTCCAGTCCATCCAGGGGTTCAAACTGACAAATGTGTTACTAGAGCAGCACAAATGTGCTGGGAATGTCACCATCAAGGAGAAATGTAGGTCCCCAAGGAGTGTCGTGGTACTCCTGATTGTGCTGGCAGGGAATTCCCTGCTGTCAGAGAGGCGTGGCTGTGCCAAATACCTGCTTGGCAAGGCCACTGCAGCTCCCCCGGAGGGGGCTGTCTTCCTAGCGCCCATCTCCACGTCAGAACTACGGGATGGAAATCAGGAATGAGTACATGGTAACAGAGATGTTTGCTGCAGAGTGGGAGGGGAACCAGCCTTGATAAGGAGCAAAGTAAATCCTTTGCTTTCCACACCTACATCTTGAATAACTAGGATGAGCTATCCAAGGTGATAGTGAAGCAGCCTTGTTCCATGAAAGATGAATCAATGCAGGCCCATGTATGGTGCCTCAGAAATTGCTCCAACAGGATATGCCTCACAGTTTCTGAGATGCAGAACTAAGCCCTAACAGTTTTCTGAATCACTTGAGATTTGTTCCTTATTAATGCTAATTTAAATTTTCTCGAGAACATTGGTAGCAAGTCTGTCCCTGGCAGAAAGTCATCCTTTTTATTTTTAAGGATGGAAAGATTATACTTGGAAGCAAATCTTAGTCCTTTTTCATTTGATTTTTACATGAATCACTCAGGTACCACTCCATGGTTTAAATTAACCTTGTTGCTACAGTTACAGAGAAATTCATGCTCTCTGATGGCTTTTAATTCTTAGTCTATCTTCAAACACCTGTTTTTGAACATGGAGCCAAGGCATGTATATGACATATATCAGCTCAAATATATTACTGGGAACTTCTAATAACCTGTCCCATGGATACTTATTGTCTCATTAAATAACTTACGAAAAGGAGTTTGAATTATCCACATTAAATGATAGCTAGGAGACCTGCATAATGAATTTATAAGTTTATCCTAATCAAATGCTGTTTTCCAGATATAATTTCTTGACTGAGCCTTGGGCTAAGGACAGCTCAGTAGGGGTCTAATTATAGTGATGCTTCTAGTATGAGAAACAGTTGCTTTCCCTTATGGGAAAGTTTCTGTAGACTACTAGGTCAAGATAATGAAGCACTGTTTGTAAGTCTGGAAAACTGCAAGTTATAGCTGCTTTTCTTAGAAGTTGATGTAGATGGTTTTGAGGAAGTTTGTGAAATACTGTGAAATACTTACCATTGCTTCCACAAAGTAATTCCAGTGAGTAGGATGAATAGGCTACTGTATTTTGTTTAATATACTGCATTAGAAATGTCAGCATGCATGAGAATAACAGATCATGTGGGTGAAGGAGCTATTGCTTCTTAAAAAAAAATCAATATATAACCATTAAAATAAAGCCTCTTTTCAGTATAATGGGGGAAAACATTTTCAAAGCGCCTATAATATGCCTACAAAGAACACTGACTCCAAGAATAGGTGCTATAACTGATCTTGCCATTCATGCACAATAAAACCCTTTTGTCTCTTACATTTTGAGTTTACACAATAAGTTTTGGGTCTGTAAATACAAATGAAAGTGGAAATTTTTTTTGTAGCTGTACAAAAATAGTAATTAATTCTATTGTTGTGCATACCTTTTTAAGAAAGGAGCAGAATAATAGAGGTGCACTCTCTGGATCTGTGGCATTAAGCATTTTGAAGAAAGCTGGATTATATGGGTTACAGAACATTAGGACAATCAGGCTTTTGACTTAGGCCTTAACTGCTGCACAGCTATTAGCACGTTGCATACCAAGGTTAGGGAAGATTTTCTCTTCGTTCTCTGGTGTGAAAACATGTGGTCTCAGAAGAGAAGGCAAGCAGATTGGTGTTTGAATTCTTAGGTATTGATTTGACGCAGGGTTCTGCAATTATTTTGCGTCGTTTTTGTTGCCACTACATCTATTCTGTTTTAGTTTTAGTTTAGGGAATAGCTTAATATAGTGCTATCAGTGAAGCATCTCTTTCCCATTAAACACTGCCATAATTTGCAGTACAGAGTGTAAAGCTGATGAAAAAATTACTGGTGTGTGGTTTTCTAACATCAGCTGTAGTTGATTGTAGGTTTCTCAAGAATGTTAGGAAGTCAGTCAGAAATTATGAGAAAACAACATGATCTTCCCAATATGTAAAAAAATGTCAGGGGACTTCTTTCTTACTATAAAGAGAGAGTTGATCTCTGTTTTGGTGTTGTTGATAGTCTTCTGAGGACTTCACTGCACAACTCTCTGGGTTTCTTTGCTGCAAATTTAGACCACATGCAATTTTGAAGAATTGATACAGCTCACTCCTCACTGGATTTGAATGCCAGTAAGAGCAGTGGTGATTTAGCATTTGACAGTTTAGTTTAAAGAAATTTGAAGGTAGTAAGTGTATGTTTTTCTCCTTGGTGCCCAGGCATAACTGTGATGAGTTTTGGAGATACTGAGTTTTGAAGCAAAGCCATTTTCTTTCAAAAGTATGAAAAACAAACTGATGTGTAGGTCTCTACAGTATAGGCAAGGTATGAGTAACCCCATCAGATTTACTCTTTCAGCATTCAGCAGACTACTTAAGGAAAGATATTAATTCATTTTTAATGTTAGGAAAATACAGTCATTAAAAAGTAGATAACATAAAATGCCAGAAATGCTTTTAACATTACACGAAGTGCACTACTTGCCTAAATAGCTTGCTACTTTTGGAGATCTAGATACGCTGAGGTATTAAATATTAAAATAGAGGTTGCTTTTTAAAATGCAGTGTTTCTTATCAGAAAAACAGTTTGAACAAGCAGTGCTGTTGTATAATGCATGATGCTGCTAATAAGAGAGTCTTGGAAAATAATTTTTCATGCTGTAAGAGTGACTAGTGTTCTGAATAAGAAAGATGCTTTCTCTGTTCATGTTCTCTTAACACATATATATAACAGTGCTGTCAAGCTGCATGCAATTATAAATTTACAACACAGTCTGAGTCACAGGAGGTCCATTCTGGGCTTTTGTCCTATTTTTGTATATTTAGTGGTTATCAGCTCTGTTATCAGGCTATACATAACCTTGATTGGAAAGTCATTCTCAATGAGTCGTTATCAGGACTTCAGTGGTGGTTTATATGAATGTGTTGGAAGGGTTCTGCAGCGTCTGTACTATGTCCAGTGTTATTTAATATTCGTGGTATTGATGTGGATGAGACAATAGGAACAATAGTTTATTCAATTTTCCAATGATACTAACCTGTACACAGTTGCACCTTCATCATCAAAGGGAAAGATTCTGAAATGGTTGTGGAAACCATTGGGAAGAAAATAGGGGGAATATAAATGAAAAAAGTTAATCTAGAAGGAATAGCAGTGTAAGTACAGGCTAGAGAAAGGTTGATTATGTAACATTTTAAAGACAAAGATTTTTTTGTAACCACAAGGCATTACAAAATTAGCAAAAGTCAAAAATGGAATGATATTGCCAAAAAAATCCCAAAGTATATAGTGAGATGGATAGAAAGAAGCACTTCTGTAAAGATACATGTATATATCCCTTGTGCAGTGGTGCAGGGGCATTTTGTCCAGACTTGAACACAACCAAGAAAGAGCAATTGTAGATAGTCCATACAGAGCAGTAAGAATTACAAGACCTCTGAGAAAAGGTGAGGGAAACTTAAGTTTCTCAATTAAGGGGAAGTCTTGGAATATTAAAAAATATTTAATAAATTCAAATAAGTTCTCAAATTTTATGAAAGGAAAAGGAAATAGGTATTCAGTATCACCAATTTTCTAACATTAGGGCAAGTGAAGCATTGGAATAAGAATTCATGAGCAGATTAGACAAAAATCTTTCAGTGAAGGCAGAGACACTGAGAAATGGGAGGTGGATGAGAGCTGTGTATTTGGTTCTGAGACAGAATTCATTGTCAGAAAGAGCACTTTTTGTCCACCCCAGATACCATTCTTCTTCTTGCAAAAGACAGCAAGCCACAGTCTCACTTCAGGATGGACTTGGGATTGAGCAGAGTGCCCAAACCTTTAACCTCATAAATCAGTGATATTTAAACTTTACTTTGATTGTTTCATAACAGAAGTATGTATTAGTAAGAACTAAGTAGTGTAGCTGTGTGGGCTTTTAGGGTGTGACTTTGTATTCAAATGGAGAGATGAACACACTTTTTATCTATTCAGGTATTCTTTTCAGCAAATTCCCAAGGCATTGGAAAATTTTCAGACAAAATAATAAGGCATGTGAAGCAGATGGGAATAATGCATTTGTTACAGTGAAAGTCTATGTGAAAGTTGTTTTTTTTTGTTCGTGTGGTTTGGTTTGCCTTGGTGACAGCACAGTGAAATGGCTTGAGAACAAGTACAGTAACGTTTTCACTCCACATTAACTAATAAAGGATCACTATTATAGAAAATTGAGAGGCTTCAAATAGGCCATATGATAACATGGAGCTAAATGACTTGAGAGGAAGGGACATCAGACTGAAAGGATCTGGATTTTATTTTTTTGCCCTTGACTTGTCACTGACTTTGAACAAATTTTTTTTGCCTAGGCTAATTCTTCAGAAAGGAGTGCAATGAGTGCATCTCACTGCATGTTTAACAACATGACCACCCTTGTTCCACTGGGTGCTTTAGGGAACTATTATTATTTAATAACAACAACGTAAGGCAGAAAAGGAAAGGTTGTAAGGTTCGTATGCACAGTACACATGTAGTCTGGTTAAACACAAGGTCTTGCTGAGAAAGATTAGTACTGTTCAGCCAGAATCTGCTTTGTTGCTTATTCCCTTTAAAATATTAATATTCTTCACTTGTAGTGCCATGCACAGCAGCAACAATAAAAAGGAACCGAATAAGAAATTTTCATAATACTGACTCTAGTAGTCTGCATCTATTTCTTGTGTAATCCCAGTCCTGTTATCTTTCATCTCATCTAGTATTGTAAAACTCTTTTTCAATAAGTACTTCAATTGAAATGCAAACTTAATGCTTTAGCTGTTAACATTGGACATTGTGTGATAGCTCAGAGAAGGCAGACATATTATGCCCAGACCATTTTATGCTTACAGGTTTATATTTACATTTTGCCTGCATTTTTGTTCTGAATCAGAAGTGTTGATGTAGTAGTTTTATAACCTGTTGATTTTAAAGTCTGTAATTCGCAGTAAACATAAACTTTCCAGTGATCCATTATTTGCAAGCACTGTAAGTGAAAATTTGCCTGCCCATGAAAGGGATTAAATCCCTTGAGACAATTTTTGGGTAACAAAGTTCCCTCAGTGTCAGGTAGAATAGCTTTTCTGAATTATTTCAGTAGACTTATGCTTCCAACCTAATCAGTTTTGCTGATTTAAGAGGCCCACTTGGGAGCTATTGTGAGTCACAGTCAGGATTTTCAGATAGGACAAAATGTAGAACTTTGAAGGAATCAAAAATATTCTGGATTCTGGTGCATTCTTGACCAGTACCTTAACTGTAAAGCATTAGAATTAACTATTCAAGAAGAATATTAAAGCTTATAAGATTGTATTAACCTTCTGTGAAAAGAATTCTAATTGGATCTGAACTATAATAAAAATAATTAAATAAATATCTTGGCTTTTATATAGCACGTAGCATTTGGAGGGGAGAGAAGGAATTCCAGAAGAATAAATTGCAGTTATTCAGTCTGTTTTCATTTGGTTTTTTCCAAAAATTATTAATATTGTTACATGGGATGGGGATGAATGGGAAGCCTGAGATCTTTGCTAACACTTGATTGAATATTCACTGCTTCTAGTATGTCAGCACAGGGAGATCTAGAACCCTACCTAGTCCAGTTTTCTGCTGCACCTTCAGTCTGCTCACGATTTTTCATGAAGATGGGGGCTGACCTGCAAGTTCAATTTCAGCCTTCGACTAACCTTTTGTGAGTTGAATGAAAAAAACAGTGACTGAGGAAAACTGGACTTGGCCACACTGAGGTGCTGAGGAGTCATGTGTTCTCTAAGTAGGTCCACTGACCGCATTCAGTAGGACTATATCAAAGTGGTAATGAAGCAATAAGGCTTGCAGATCACACTCAGACTAAAGTCTTCAAAAATTGACAGATTTCTTAGGGGAAAATACATCTCTTTTTTAGCATTTTGATGCTGCTTTTTAAAGTTTGGATGATACTGATACAAGGTTTTTGTACAACAGGCTCACTGTTTCAGCCATTTAGAATTTAAATTGCTCTCAAACTTTTTAATATATAATACAATTTCTCTCAAGATTAATGTTTACTTTCTGTGATAGCCACGTACTATAGACTGTTTCAACTTGGTGCTTTTACATTCACATCAAGTGCCAGTTGTTTGAACAGTCTTGTATCTTGCAGTCACCATGAATAACTTTGCACCATGATTTAAGTAACTATAACTTTAGTGTCCAAGCTTGAACAACAAGTTTCCCTTCACAGTCAAGGAAGAGGTATTTCCAGAGAGTAATTAATCTCATCCTGAAATAGGCATCTGTGGGGGTTGAACAAATTTCCTTCTGGTGAAGTCTAGTTTTCTTCATTGTTGTACGTATCCAGACACTCAGATGTGGACATTTAACTAATAGATGTCTGAAATTAGAGGAGCTAAAACTTACCCCTTTAGACAGTCAGTACTGCACTGAGAGAAAAATATTTATTTATTTGACAGAAAAGCCTTACCTGGAATTTCAAGTGTTTTTATTGGTGAACTCCATAACTCATTGGCTGAATTTCTGATGAGATCATTCCTAGTACTGAGATCAACCTGCAGTATTCAACAGCTGAGAAACATTTTGATTTCCTGCTCTGAAGTTTTGGAAGTCACTTATTCCCAAAATGATATAGTATGCCTGTGTTGCTGAAAATTATACAGACATTTTTCATGGCCAATTTCCAAAGATGAGAAAGTCATACTTTTGTTTTGTATCAACAAAGGAAGTAGGATTTGATTTTCTACTCTTTCAATTGGTAGTCATTTACATGTGTGCCAAGAACAGAACTTTAGCAAGTCAAAATAGTTGGCTTTATGCAGCTCAGATCTGTCAAATCTCATGCACTGAACATGAGACTACTGCCCTTCTGTTTTGATTCTTTTCTCGTGTTTCTTTATGACTACACCTGCACTTCTGCCATATGGTGCCATGGTCTCTCTCCTACTCCATGAGTCCCTGCACAAATGCTGCACTTCCTGGTTGGGGATCTACTGACCAGCTGCATACACACAGTGAGTCAATAAATAAATAAAATGTCAACAGTGCCATACTGCTGCCAGGGCATTTCTTGTAGCCTGATTTTGCTTTAAGGGACCGACAAAAAGGCATTTTCCCTTTTTAGAGCCTTGTGTGCAGTCATGTAGTTGTTGTGATAACATATAGAACATGCATAATTTGCTGTAATATTGTAGGAGAAAGCCAAGAAAAGTATACATTTGTCTTTACTGCAGAGATGAAAACAGCAACTAAAGATATAACAAAGACTCTAGTGACTCAGATCCAAACAATTTTCTGAGATTTTATGGCAATAGAGATATAAAACAAATAGAAAACAAAAGGCTTTGATTCTCTGTGAAACAGCACATTCACAATCTTCTGTCATATCTAGGTAGCAGTATGTAGCTAAAAGAGGCAATGAGATGTATGAAAATACAGCAAAAAGAAATTGGTAAAGGAAAGAGAAACTGAGAGAAACCCCTCAATCCAAAGCAAAACTGCTTAATCACCCAAGACCCAAAAGCAAAACTGTTCAAAAGACAAATCAAGGAAGCCACTGCCTATCCCTTTCAGGAGGTGAAATCCACCCACAAGAAGAATTTCTTTTCTTCTGTGCATGAAAAAGAAATCAATGACATGTTCAAATAATGGAAGAATCTGCATATTCATCACTTATATGGAAATGAAATTTGCTTTGTGGTCATAAGAGCTGCGTTTCAGTAGCATTGATAAGCGAATGTCAAAGTATACATTTTTAGGAGACAATCTGGTTACTTTGGCAACTCAAGCAGTATTAGTCACTTCTGATAAGGCATCCTTCTTTCATTACCACCTGTGGCCTTTGTCGCTCTGTTTCCTAGTAACATCAAGTTGTTTTGATAAAAAGTAATTAACATATTCAGTTGCAACAAGACTGTACATAAATTTGATCGTTCTTTATTGTTTCTTCTCAAGGCAGCATAATGAAATTGAAAAGTAAGCTTTGTTTCCTTTTATTTTTTCCTAACCAAGCTGAGCGAATTACACTAAATTACTGAAGCATCTATATATCCAAGCCCATTAAAATAATATAATTAGGTTTAAAAATGCTAGTTAGGATTGCTGCTTTAGATCAGGGTATATTTGATTAACAAGGAGAAAAAATAGCCTTGAGCTATAATGAAATAAGAAATGATTATTGTGCAAGCTTTGAGAAAATTGCAACAATTCAGAGATGCAGAAAACATTTAAAAGTCCTTTTAAAATGAAATTTTGATTGATTTCTGTTGTAAATTATCTTGATTTTTTTTAACCACTTTTTAAAGCCCTGATAGTCCTAGGTCAGGAAAAACACTAACTTTTAAAAACCTTTATACAAGAAATATTGTTAGATTTTATGCAGATGATTACTCATGTTGACACACAGAAAAAAAAAAAACCACAAGTTACTGTGTATATATATGTATGTATGCATGTGCTAAGGACTCTGTTTCAAGATGTAAGATTCTTTTCTTGCTGGCAAAACAGTCAAGCCAGAGAAACTATACCTCTGGTGGCGGCAGCAATTCCCTGCATTAAATTACTGATGGCTTCAATGTATTACAGAACTGCAGAATGGCTGAGGTTGGACAGAGTCTCTAAAGACCATCTAGTCCAACCCTTCCACCTTCAAAACAGAGTCAATGAGAGCAAGTTGCCAAGGATGGAGTCCAGCTGGGCTTTGAATAGTGTCAAGGTTGGAGTCTCCACAACCTCTCTGGGCAACTTCTACCTATCACACTTTTACAGTAGAAGTTTTTTCTACTATTTAAATAAAACGTATCAGTTTGTGTTCTTTGCCTCTTGTTCCACAACTGGATACCACTGAAATGTGTTTGGCTCAGTCTTCTTTACTCCCGTCAAGTCCACACTGAGAAGATCACCCTGAACCTTCCTTCTGCCATTAAACAGTCCTGGCTCTCTCAGCCTCTCCTCATATGACAGTCCCTTAATCATCTTTGTGGCCATTTGCTGAACTCCCTCTGGTGTTTCCATGTTCTGCTTGTACTGGATGATCAGAACTGGACACAGCACTCCAGGTGTGGACTCACCAGGGCTAAGCAGAGGGCAAGGTCATTTTCTCTCAACTTGCTGGCAACACTCTTCATAATGCCCTGAGAAGCTGTAGGGGTTTTTTTGCTACAATGGCACACTGCTGGTTCTTATTCAACTTCTTGTCCAGCAGGCCCTTGTCTGCAAAGCTTCTGGCCAGTCAGCCCCAGTCCATACTGGTGCATGGGGTTATTCCTCCCCATATACAGGACTCTATTTCCCTTTGATGAACTTCATGAGGTTCCTGTTAGTCCATTTCTTCATCCTGTTGAAGTGCCTCTGGATGGCAGCACAACCATCTGGTGTACCAGACATTCCTGTTTGCTTTGGAAAATCTGCAAATTTGCTAAAGGTGCACTCTGTCCCATCATCCAGGTCATGTCTTTCCTGAAGTCAAGATAAAATACATCACTGTTCTTCCTTCATCCACAGATCTAGTCCTTTCACTGTAGAAAGGTATTGGTTTGATCAGGCATGCTTTCCCCCTCCATAAATCTATGCTGACTGTACCCAGTCACCTTCTTGTTCTTTATAGGTTTAGAAATGGCTTTCAAGAATATGTGCTTTATCACCAGAGGCTGAGGTGAGACTGGCAGTTCTCTGGGTTCTCCTTCTTGCATTTCTTGAAAAGAGAAATAACATTTGCTTTCTTCCACACCTCAGAAACCCCTGTCTTGGCCTAACCTTAAAAAGATGTTTTAGAGAGGTGTTGAATGGTGGTGGCCAGTTTCCTCTGCACTCATGGCTGCATCCCATCCAGATGGGATGGGATGTCTATGTCCATTCAATTTAAATGTTCCCTAGCTTGATCCTCCTCCACCAAGCTTTAAGATTCCTTGTTCCAGTAGGTCTCAGGGCAGGGGCTGATGAAGGCTGGCCTTGCCAGCATCACCTTGTCAAGGTGAGGAAGGTGTTGAACACCTCAGCCTTTGCTGTGTCCTGTGTCACCAGGTACCCATTCCCATTCAGCAGTGGGCCCACACTTTTCCATTTGCTGTCGACAGACCTCTAGAAGTCCTTGTTGCCTTTTCTGAACATTTTCAGATTCAGCTTCAGATGGGTCTTGACTTTCCCAGAAAAGCGTGCCTTAGTTTGAAAACAGCTAAAATCTTTAGAAAATAAACCTATGCAAAATATGTTAGTGTATACGTGGGTGTATATTTATGTGTATTAGTGTATGCATATGCATATGAGCCTGTATATATTTATGTTGGTAAATTCCAGTGACCATTCAAATATTAAAATAAATGTTGTCCAATTCCATATGTATCACAGATTTCAGGGGCCTAAAAGAAACCCTAAAAATTAGTGCAGGAAAAAGATCTGAGTTTTGACTGCCTGCCAGATTGCTGATGTAGCAAGAAGTAACTACTCCGTGTCCTTGAAATGTGACCTTCCTGCTCTTGAAAAATAGGTGTCATGGAGGGATTTACCCACAGAATTAATTTTAAATTTAAATAGGTGTAGTTCAATTTGAAATGTGGAAACAGCAACTCAACAACTACACAAAATAGAGAGTTTGTGTCCCTATATGAGTGTGAGTTTGTACTCGGGAGTGTATTAGAGTGTTGGCAGTATATATCCCATTGATTTTAATTGAATAGCACAGGTAAATAGTACAGAGAGTTACGAGAAATATTTTTTTCTGTTGCATTTTCAGATACATTAAATGTTTGCAGTTTGCCAGAGTGTTTTGTTTTGAGAAAAGTGAGAAAATCTAAATATGTTTATTCATGAAATAAAGCACTCTATTAAAACATTGTCAAAATATTTACCATTTTATGATGTTGCATAAAGTTTTTGAAAGCCATCCTGGATTCCTTTCTCTTTTCTCTTTTCTCTTTTCTTTTCTTTTTTTTCTTTTCTTTTCTTTTCTTTTCTTTTCTTTTCTTTTCTTTTCTTTTCTTTTCTTTTCTTTTCTTTTCTTTTCTTTTCCATTGTGATCATGTCATCTTCTGATTGATGTCTTTTATTAAGACTCTGTGATTTTAAGTGTCCAGAAATGGCCAGTAAGTTCCTACTGAGAATCAGCACTTGCTGGATATTGATACTGACTGTTCTGGCCTTTTTTGGTATGCAGTTGAGTTCTCAAAGACTGCAAAAAATTAGAAACCAAAGAAACCTGTGAATATTCTACATGAAATTTAGTCTTCTGTGAAGTTCTCTGTACAATGGCATGGGTAGAATAAGAGTTGGTTTTGATATTGCCACTGAATACTGTTCATTTTTAAATACAATTTATTGCTATGGTTCCATGATGAAATAGTTTCCAGAAGTCTGATTGTGAATTTCCATGTCTTTGTACTACTTTTTCTGATTACCCTGGGAAACAAAAGTCTCCATATTCTTTGGTAGAATGAAAGGAAACAGGTCATTTTATTTTATAGGAGCAAGGTAATTGCTTGCCATTATCACTTTTATTTCATATTGTTAATAATTGGAAACATAATGGTATTTGTAGTAATTATTCAGTTTCTTAAAAAACAAAACAAAGCCAGAAACATTTTTTCTAACTAGATATTTCTCATTTTGAACAATTGCTGCAAGTGAACTGCAAAGAAGCGTAATGCAATTTGTGAATTGTGTACAAATGTTACATAGTATTTCCAAAAAATGAACCACTGCAATTTTAATTTTTTCACATGCTGTTTCCTTCACTCATAAAATATAATGTGAATTTCTAATCAAAATTTGTTCAAAACAGAAATACTAAAATATCGAATCAGACATAAATCTTTCAGAATACAACAAAAAATGTATTATGTATTTTCTGTAGCTCAGGCTTGATTGTTACCTTTGAGAAGAGTATGAAGCCTTCATGACCAGAGATAAGGACAAAATTAATCAAATAAATTATTCATTAAGAGTTATTGCTAGTCTGTAGTGACATCATGGAGAATAATTCTTTTTATTCTTTAGGCCAAACTAAACTCAGTGCATTAATATTTGAATTTGATACTCTGAATTAATTGAGTCATCTTTAGGAAGGTCAATGGAAAAAACAATTCAAGACCCTGATCTTGATATCTGGTACTTAAAAATAGGCTCTTGAATGCTTTAAACTAGATTCTTCTCAATCTTAAGTCACTACAGGAAAGGTTGGTGAAAATTCAGAGTAATGTTGCAACAGTGACAAACATGGGAACAACTTCTACACAGCAATTGAATACAAAATTACTATGTCATTTTACATAGTAAAAATCACTGGTTCAAAAACCACTGAGATCAGCAGAGGTCCTTACTGTCTGTGGAAGTATTGACTTTGGGCCTGAAGCAGTTAGGAATGATTCGAATGCACAGCAGCATATGTTTAAAAAGACATCTTTTTCTCATCCTGTCTAGAAGCGAGCACTATGCTTCAGCTCATCTAAACTCTAATCCATTTAAATTACTCATTTTGCTTAAGTTGTCAGCTATGTTTTGTAGGTAGGAGAGACAGGAACTTCAAAAGCATCTAAATTATCTCCATTAACTACAGAGAAATGGCAGTGGTGGATGCACATATATATATATACACATCTGGTAGAAGAGAACCAAAGATGTTCTATTGTGTTTGCATGGCCAGGTTTTTGTAGCAGAAGGGCTACAGGGATGGCTTCTGTGAGAAGCTGCCAGAAGCTTCCTCCATGCCTGGCGCGAAAACATATTAAAGAAGGACAAAAATGTTACTGTGCAGATGTAATTGTGGTCAGAGAAGAGTGGAGTGAGAACATGTGAGAGGAACAATGCTACAGACACCAAGGTCAGTGGAGAAGGAGAGGGAGAAAGTGCTCCCGGTACCAGCGCTGAGCTATAGACCATGGTGCAGACTATGGTGAAGCAGCTGTGTCCCTACAGCCCATGGAGATCTGTGGGGATACAGAGAACCACCTGCACCCCATTGATATCCACAGAGATGCAGAGATCCACCTGCAGCCCATGGAATAGCCTACACTGGAGCAGGTGCATGCCTGAGAGGCGGCTGTGACCCTGTGGGAGGCCTGTGCTGGAGCAGGGTCCAGGCAAAGGCCATGGAGAGAGGAGCCGACACAGGAGCAGGTTTCCTGGTGGAACTTGTGACCATGTTGGAGCAGGCTGTGCCTGAAGGACTGCACCCGTGGAAGAGTGACCCACATTGCAGTGGAGAGCTGTTGCCCATGGAATAGACTCACACTGGAGAAGTGCACGGAGAACTGTCTCCTGTGGGAGCGACTCCACGCTGAAGCAGGGGAGTGACTCCTGTTCCTGAGCAGTGGGAGAAACAGTGTGTGATGAACTGACCATCACCCCCACTCCCTGTCTCCCTGTGGTGCTGGGGAAGGAGGTAGAGCTGGGAATGAGGGAGGGTGGGGAGAAAGGTGTTTTTAAGATTTATATTACTTCTTATTATCCTACTCTGATCTTGTTAGCAGTAAATTCAGTTAATATCTCCAAGTTGAGTCTGTTTTGCCTATGACAGTAGTTGATGAGTGATCTCTCTCTGTCCTTAGCTCAACTCACAAACCCTTCGTTATATTTTCTTTCTCTTGCCCACTTGTGGAGGGGAGTAACAGAGAGGCTTTGGTGGGCATTTGGCATCCAGTCAGGGTCAACCCACCAAAGACGCAATCATATGTGGCTTGGAAGACTGGCAACATTTTTTTTGGTAACTGCATGATCATATTCATTTTACCCAGTGTAGACTTGTCTACATCAGATGAATCCCCCGCACACATCCCAATGTTGCTTATTACCGCCTCTGACTCTGAAAGTGCCATAGCTCAGGTGTAAACGTGGATAGCCCAAATGTAGACACCGATAATGTACAGAGATACGTCATGGAGTAAATAAGTCCTACCTTCTTTGCCTCTGGAGTTAAATTATGTATTTGCAAGAAGAACCATTGATTATGTTACTGTAGAGAGAGACAGAAGTTTGATACCGAGTTCCTTGACTGCCTGATGGAAGGCGGTTGATGCAAAACCTCTGTGATGGTCAGCACCTGATTTTTCCATCTCTGTAAATGGCAAGGAACAGTTTTCTGTGACTTTGACTTTCAGAAGGTATCTGTAATTATATTCTAGAGAAATACTTGTTACTTTGGGGATAAAAAGAGCCAAAACATGAATAAATTTTAGCGTAATTCCTGGTTCTTTTGCATCTCTTTCAGTATTGCATAGTGTACGAAATTAATTTACTTAATATCTGCTAAAACACTGCAGGTAGGTAGAATGAAAAAAGAACTATAAATTTCTACATGAATTTGCATCTGTATTTCTATCACAATCTTGATCTGAAAATCACATATTGAGAGCCACATCCTAAATGCAAATTATGTATGCTCTAACTGTACTCCCATATGAAATGTGTCGAAACTAATGGGCTGTAGGCATAGTGCAGTTTTAGAGATATAATTACTTGTTCAGGACTTGTAATTGGAAGCAAAAATCAAACAAACTTGTCAACCTCAAGCCAACCAATCTCAGTATTCAAAAGATGCTTCACAAGGAATTCCATCCCTTTAGACTGAGAGATGTTTGAAAAATATTTTTCCAATAAGCAGAGTTTTGTGGCAATAAATTCAGGTACAATTTTAATTCGGAAAATAAGTTACTTGGATAAGGTAGCAACTGCAGTACTTCCCTTTCCAAAGAGTAAAGGGATGGGGAAAGAATTGAATATTTATCTATTTGAGGGGGAGTGTTATTAGTATTCCTTAATTTAGTATGTCGAAGTTAGTAATTCCTATGTTTATACATTTGAAAATGATAATTTCTACATGTGTTCCTATAGAGGGCTGATTAACTTACCTCATGTGTTTGTAAGTCTTATTTCATTAAAAGGAATCCATTCAAATGTCACTCTGTGTTGAAGCAGAGATTTGATTTAAAAGCTACGTATGCTAACAGTATTCAGGTTTTCAGAAGTAAAAATATAGTATCAAAAAGAATATCTGTGCTGTGAAATGTTTTTCTTTTTCTGTAACAAGAGTATTTTTCATTTCAGTTTTGTTTGAATTTTGTTTAAATGAGTGAAAGTATCTCATAGACAGTATTTACACAAAAAGAGCTGAAGACAGGGATGATATCAGTATCACAAGAAAACAGCTGAATATAGTTAATGCAGCAGCATCACCTTGAGTTTGGGAGGCTGTATTCAGGGGACAGCAGGGTATTAGGAAATCTGAACTGTGACTATAAGTAGTTGTTTAGAAAGAATAAGGAGAATGGTAGGTAAACAGATACTCAGCTTTATTCTCCTGTGTCCCTGGGAGTTGATGTAGTGGAACAGAGTACTCTGCTGGGATCAAAGAGAGATGACATGGCCATCATCAGTAAGATGAGATGCAGCTGACTCAAGAAATTCCCTTTGCAAATAAATCAGTCTTCCAGGCTAAGAAAATAATTTTGCAAATATTCTGTCACTGCAAGAACACAGTGTTCCTGCTTCATCTGTGGGTATGATCAAACTCTTTGATGGGCAGTAAGCTCGTTTATCTCTACTGACTGATAAACAGGGAGTACCAGCTTTAGGAGGCCCAAGTGATGAAAAAGAGCAAAGAATGGTTTTGGGTGCCCCATTCCTGGCAGTGTTCAAGGCCGGGTTGGATGGGGCTTTGAGCAACCTGGTCTAGCGGAACGTGTCCCTGCCTATGGCTGGGGGATTGGAACTAGATGATCTTTAAGGTCTCTTCCAACCCAAACCACTCAATGATTCCATGAAGGAAATAAGAAATAAAAGATGAATAAGTTTTTGTTTAGTATTAGGTATATTATGGTTTTATTACTTCCTGGTTAGGTTCTGCTTTGGAATATTCCTCTACACACTTTTGAAAAACATGCCAGAGGAAAATACAACCAGAAGGGAGAAAATTTGAATTGCAGTTGAGTGGTGCCAGAACACCAGTTCATGGTTAAATAACTTTCAATTTTATTTAATTTTACTATTTTTCTTTTCTTGGGATGGAGTTAGAAGGAACTACCTTAACTTTACATGCCAGCAAAAAGTACTGTTAAAAACTAATAATAACTGTATAGTCTCCTGCTTGCATTTCCCCAGTTTCAGAGTAATGGGAGATGACAACTGGAAAATGACTGTTTAGAGGTGACCTTAAAAGGCTGAGGTGATTATAGACCTGTTAGTTTGACTTCAGTACTGGAAGAGAAGTTATAAAAATATGTATAATTATTATAGAGAATTATTCATATTTTGTTTACAGAAGATCACAGAAGGTGGATTTATAAAGGTGTCGAATATACTTGGTTTTCAATAAGAAAATTTTTCTCAGTCCTTTTCAGATTTTTTAGGTGAACAATAACTATTAAAGGATAGGAGACTAGAGTTGGTAGTAAACGGTCAGTTTCTCCAAAGTAGATGAAACTGGTGCTCTTTAACCTCTCTATGGATGACTAAAATAATAAAGAAAAAAAGGTAGCAGAAAGCAGATCAAACTGATTAAGTTGTTGGTCCTTTCAAAGGAAGGGTGATGTAATTAAAATAAACCTAATTAATCTATATTTTATTTATAGCAGTATGTAGTAATAAGAATGTAGGTACACAATGATGATCTATAGATTAGGTATTACTTTTTTGGGAAAGAGTTTAATAGGGGACAGTTATTAAATCTCACTTCTCAACAGCTGTAAAAAAGACAAAACTTATGGGATTTTTAATAATGGCCACTCAAAAAGAAGCATCGTTATACTAGTGTCCAGACAAATGTTTTGCCTTCATCTTGAAAATTCCATTCAATTCTGCTCATATCTAAATAAAAATAAAAATTAAAAAAACAACAAAAACCCCAAACAAACAAACAAACAAAAAGCCTAAAGAGCTTGTAAGTGTGCAAAGGTGTTTGGAAAAAGATCATCAGAAATACAGACTTTCATGCAACCAGAATTATTAAATAGAGTAAGAGTATTCAACATTGAAAGGAAATGCTTGATTCAGGTCAAAGGAGATGCTGGAGATATCTGTAATATATGGAAAAAATAGCCAGGTCATGGTCAGTGGGTCACTATGTTTTGTTGTACAAGGAAAAATTATTGACAGTCAATTAAATTGTTGGGCATAAATTTGGAGAGAAACACAAGTACATTTCTCACAGTTGGAAAAGTGTTGATGAAGATCATTGCTGTAGTTTCCCCTGCTCTTATACTTCTCTAGGTATCTGCTTTTTACTCTAATGGCCTCAGGCTCTTAAGGTTAAGTAGCTCATGGACTGGCTCCTGTCCATTTTTGCACTAGTCCTTCCCGAGCAGATTGGCTAAGTCTCTTGGCAGCCCTGCGTGGTGCTGCTGTGGCCCTAGCACACAATTCTTATTTTGTGTCTGTGTCCATGCATGTGTTTTTTTACTAAGAGTGTCTGAAATAACATGACGACTGTGTTGTAACCTGCCAGAACAGGCTCTTCAGGTATACTGTGGAGAATATGGGTTGCATGGCATCAGGTATGGAAAAATAACTATTCCCTCTACTCTGCAACCATAAGGTTGCAGGAGATTTGTTCTGGACTATCACTCACATCACTGACAGAGGTTCATTGATTCGTTAGGTTGATTCATTAGCCTCAGAACCAACTCTTGAGAAACAGTTGCCTAAATTGGTTGCCTGTTAGAATTTGAACTATTAGCCTTGAGTCTTATTTGCACAGCCAGTTTTCATCCACCCTGTAATTCACACATCCAGCCCATCCTCCCAGTGTGGCTACAAGGAGACTTTGTCAAAAGCTCTACTAAAATAAAAAAAAAGTCTTCCAGTGCTTCCTCCCCACCAGCTCCATGATCCACAGAGGCTGTTAAGTCCTCACAGAAGGCAGTCAGGTTGGTCCAGTGCCATTTGCTCTTTGTAGATCTGTGATGGCTGTTCACAGTCACCTGTTGTCCTTAATGTGCTTCGAAATGGATCTGTGGGGACTTGTTCAATAAGCTTCACTAGTCTTTCCTATTTTCAGATTAAATGTAAACCAAAGTAAAAATTCTCTTCTAAAAATTTTTCCTTCATCCAGGTAGCACTGCTCCAGACTTATTCTAGTTTGCGTTCATATTTTTTTTTTTTTGTAAATGATGAATTATGCATAGAGTATTCTAGATGAGGTTTAATATTGTTCCTTACAAAGTTGCAGTAATACTTTCCTTCAATTCTGCAAATACAGTGTGACACATAATATATGAATGTTGTAGCCTGCATTATGCTGGCCTTTTTCAGTTATCCTCTCTTCCACAAGCAAACCTATTTCTGTCATACCTTTTGCTATTCCTCTCAGTAACATTATTTCCTAATTGTGTTACCTTTTTTCCTACTTCTGTTATTCCTGAAGATTTACGTCTCACTCTATGGTATTCATATCTTCCTGTCTTGTTTCTTGAAAAACATTCTTTAGTGTATTTCTGCCCTCTGTGCCAAAATCACTAGTTAAAATATTCCTAAGGAACATATGAGTAACTTCCTTCCAGTAAAATATGTTGCTTTTCTCCCTTGAACTAGTTTTGTCTCCACCTCAATTACTGTAGTAATAAATGTTAAACCTTTTTATATAAACTAACAACTTTTTAAGTGTTATCATACCTAATGTGGGGGAAGTCTGAAAAAATACATCCATATTTTCTAAAATACATTAATATTTTCTAAATAATTTATTTTCTAGTTATAAAGCCAGTCTGGCATCTGTGCTTAGCCCATACATTTTATAATCTTGGAAGCATTCTTTTAAAATATTATTTCTTTCAAAAATTACTCTAAAACATTCATTTTTTAACATCCATCCTCAAGGCATATACATCCTTATAAGTCTTTTTTTCCTCTTTCTTGTAGGTAGGTTTCATGATGTCTAGTCATATGAAACACTGTGCAAGATGCTGATATTTCTTGCTAGACAAGTGAGACCACAAAAAACAAGTAGAGAATTACAGTTTCTTCCTGCAAAAAGTAGGGATTGAATAGGAGAAATCAGTGGGGCAGCTTGTCCCAGTGAGCATCAGCAAAAGGAGGCAAGTCTGCTCACAGTCAACAGACAAGTCAGATCTGCTGAGGACACTTGGCTTGTTTTCACTTGCCTTGAGAGACTGAGAACTGCCCTAACTTCTCTGAACCTGTGTGATGGATGCACCTATGTGTCAGACCCTAGAAGAGATTTAGGGGATGAGGAGAGTGTGTATGAGTGTCAAGCTTTTCTTATGGATGCCTGCTAAAGTAGCACAGTAGTGTGTTGTGGTTGTAGCTACACAGATGCTGGGTACAAACTGTGGCTCTACCCAGTATCAAGGTAGTACTGGTATAACTGCCCTCACAGGGCAGACAGGGATCACAGGGGTGAAGAGAGGTGCTCTACTGCAGATCTCAGGTCTCTAGGGATGCCTGGGATATCTCAATGAAGATCAACACCTGAAACTTAGCAGGATCTTGATTTACACTTACCAAACTATCTGCGTTACTTGGCATCCCATGGCTGTAGTAGCAAGAAAACAATAGTGCAGGTATACCAGCAATAGCATTTTGTCCTTAATTAATTCAGGGTGAGTTTCACCATTTAATCCAGAGGCTAAGGCACATCATGATTTTGAAGAACTCACCTGGCTTTCAAATATTTACACTTCTATTTTATGGAATTACTAATCAAGAATAACATAATAAATGATAATAAATAGAAAATGTTTTGGGAATTGCCTTGACTACACTTCCCAGATGTCATTTTCACATGTAAAGAAATCCTGAAAAAAAATCAAAACATTTCCTTGTGACTAAAACAGTATTATCTTGCTATCCTTTCTGACAAAATACTGGCTTATCACATTTACATTCAAACAGTGTTCAGATCAGTGAAGTGGAAGTAAAAGTAACAGGGTTATTGGGTTCTTTTATAATTCTGTGAAAGGAGCAATCACGTCACTTTATGAACAGCAAGTTCTTAGGTCAGGGAGCATTCAGAGACAAGCCATAAAATAAAGAGCAATATGGTGAGGATTTCAGTAAAATAGTAGAATCAGCACTTCTTACTCTATTTAACTGGAAAAGGATGAGGCCTGCCTTGAGAACTAATGCTTCTTAACAGTATTTGGGCAGAGAGCCAAGAGGAAAATGCATTTCAGAAAGAAAAGGACAGGCCAGTAGTCGGTAGGATAGGTAATCGCGGCAAGCCACCCTAAAGCACCTAAATCCAGGATTTTAAATTGAGCATGAATGAGACTTCCAAGTCCTTGTGGCTGAAACTAGAAATCAGTAGTGTATTTATCAGATTACTAGTGAAATAGAAGCTTGAAGTTTAGAGATTCACTTACTCTACAATGCAGAACTGAATTTATTTAAGTAACCTAACTGGTTAAATAGAAGTGTTTTTATAAAAATACTGGCTTTCATATTCAGTTAGATCAGCATGGGCTTTGCAAGATGTAACAGGAAGATATATGGCTTCAAAGATGTGTCCATCCCTGAAAAATGCAAGCAGAGTCCAGAAAATCTAATTTTTCAGTGTGTTCCTTCTTCATTTCATTGTGTAGTTTCTTTATTTGAAATTTATTATGAAGCGCAATCGATTAGAATAGTCTAAGTGTAAATGCAGATTACTGCCCCTTCGTAACTTTCTTCCTCAAGTTGTTTTCAACTTTAATACAAGATTATAAGTGCTTTCATAATAAGCAGCAAACATAACTCTTTAGGCGTACTTTAGGGATTTTTTTTTTCGCAAAAGTAATCTCATTTCCAAGTTCAAACACATATGAAGAGCTGTTGGAAGAGAAATCTATGTTCATGCTGATGAAAATCTTACTGTAGTAGCAGTAAGTGCTCTTACAATACATAAATAGCAAAGGCAACACCTGAAAACTGCTGATATTAGAAAGAGTGATAATTGAGGAACAAGATGATATTAGAATATTTATTTCCTTTCAAGAAATATTTGACATTGCTTTTGCCCCCCTAATGGTGTTAGATGTTAATTAACTTTGACATCAAGATTCACTTTGGCTCTTACGTGTTAGTCTTTTTAAACAGATTATGTTTTGTCTTTTTTCATATGCCTATAAGCAGCATAGGCAAGAAGAAATCCAAGCATTCCCAGTCTAAATCCATCCTTGGATGCCAAGCATGTTAACTTTCATACTTTTCTGTCAATTAACAAGTCTCCCTAATCTGTTGCTCATTTCTTTTTAGAAAGGGAGTCTAATGTGATTATAGAAGTACGTTTGGTTTTTTTTGGTACAGAATATTTACCCCACCATTGAAAAACTAGGCATTTTTAATATAAGATTTTTTAGACATTCAGTTTGTATTTATCTTAAAACCACGTTATTTTCTTCTACAGCAAAGTCGTAACAGTCCTTCAATCTGCTACCAATAGTTCTATTTTCAGAGAGAGAGACTCAAAAAATCTTGAATGCTACATATCCTCCAAAGCACTCTGTTACCTCCTTAATACCTCAAACTGCATTTTACCTTATGCCCTAGTAAGTTACCAGACTATGATGTAACTTCTCATTTGGAAGAGAGGAAAGGAAAAAGCAGCAGCCAACATTGAAAATTTCACAGCATCTATAATTTTTCTTCTGCATAAAGGGGCAGTTTTCCTTGTCAGTTCAAGTAATCATACAACCATAGCTGTCACAAAAAATTAGAAACAAATAGGCATATCTGTCATCAGCTGGTCTTCAGAGTTGAAAGACTCACAATACTCTAAATTACTAGTTGTGTTTTTAGATGTTATTATTGAGTTGTGATTTTAGAACTTTCCTTCTGTTTCTTTAAGTTCCCATCCAAAGATACCAAAAAATAATGCAAGCAGAGCTTCTTTTTTAAATAAGTTCTTGTGGGTTCATTTCATTCTCTTACGATAGTAATTTTCATACTAAAGTATATAATCTCTTTTCAGTTTTTTTGCAACTTAGTATCCATCTTACTCAAATCTAAACATTGTTCCTTTGATTTCATTCTTTTGTGTAAATCTGCAAAAGCACAGACAGAAGCTAACACACAGCTATATCAAATACATGTAGTAGATAATGAGGAAACTTAAATTTCTTATGGTTTTCTCTTAGGAATGGTGCAGGCATTGCACTCTTTTTTTTTTTTTCCTACAAGTAACCAAACAAAAAGCCTGAGCAAATACCTGGAAATTTTCAAGTCAGGTACTGACTCTAATGTTAAAGTAGATACTTATCCCGGGATCTTTGTCCCTCTGCCCTCACTAAAAGAATACTGTGTATTTTCTAGAGAAATATTCTGAAGGATTGAAAAAAATTTTAAGCATGTTATCCTCATATTCACTTTTATTTGTCTCATGGCTTATAAAGACTAGCACGACTTGAACTGTTCTTCATTTTGGGAAAAGTATCAAAAGCTACTAATCCAGATCTTAGTAAAGGTCTTAAGGGATAAATGTACTTATCTCCCCTGATTTGTGTCATAAGTATGCTCTAACCTTTCTGCTCAGGTGAGCTGTTTTACAGGTTCATCTTTCATTATCTTCCATTAATGAAATAATTGATTATGAGAGATTGTATAAACAGTTAAATTTTGAACCTTTTTTGCTACCACTTCAGATGAGCTGTATATATTATGCTGCTAGAACAATTGTGAAAAAGAACAGGGCTTAACCCATTTTACCCATTTTATTCAAAAGCTATATCAAAATGAGTTATGTAGCTTTACTGTTAATGTTTCTTTTTCTTTACAATTATTTTTAAGGATATTCAGTAGGCACAGAAATAGCATGCAAAAATATTCATGTGTAAACAGTAGAAAGTAATTTCACAGCAATCTTTTGTATGCACCTGTAGAAGAAATAAAGCAATACTTTCAGCATGAGAGAAAATTACAAGTATTGCCCATAAACACTTACTTAAACAAAAGCTCTCATTTTCTGAAATTGTCTAAATATTTTCAAATCAGTAGCCTTTTCTCCATAGGATTGCCTCTGTATTATAAACTCTGGTGCAGCATGAATGCTTGAATGCTGTCGTTGTTTGTCTTACATAAGATATTTAAAGAATCTTACATGTCTTACGTATGTCAAGCTATTCCACAGAAAACAGTTTTAGGAGAAGAGACTGATAAAGAACCAACCTTTGGCATTAAATATCCTGCCTGGAATTCATCTCATGAAACTTTAGACAATAAACAGCCATTAAAGATTTCAGCAGTAATTTAGTTAAGAGTTAGCCAATGGGAAAGAAGTAGAAATAGCATAAGTTAAAGGACTTCATCCTAAAAGCGTCATCAAGAATAGACTGCTCTTGTAGGTGTTGACATTGACAATTAACAATGTTTATACAGCTGAATATAGGAGAGATGTATCCAGAATAGATAATATGAGTATCAGAAGAATTTGGATCAGGTTCCCTCAGGCAGAGGTAAAGAACTGAACTTCTCTTTCATGTGGAGTAAAATCTCTTTTGAGTTAAATACTGACAAAGAAACATCTCTTAAAGCACATACTCACTTCAGTCATTTAAGGAAGGTAAGGGGAGGAGTGCTGAGTTTGTGAGCCCAGCAGTGGTTATCCCTGTGCCAGAAGCCTGGCTGCTTGCTCCGCTCAGAACACATGCCGTCCTAGGGGGCTCGGAATGGGAGGCTGTGCAGCTGGAAAACACACCTGCGGTGCTTCAGAGCCCTGGGGAGGTCATGTACTGCTGGTGTTAGGCAACACTGCTCTCTGGGTTTTGGGGAGCTTAATTTTCAATTTAGGCATTTCAGAAAATGGCACCCGAACACTTATGTCCCATTTGGGATTTTTGTGTTAATGAACTAAATCTGTTCTAGCTCTTTTCTAAATCAAGTGGGCATATTATTTCTGATTTATTTGGGGTGGGATTCTTGCTGTACCTTAGTCAATTCCCAAAGGAGGATCATAAGAAACTATATACTTTAGTCCCTATAAAAAAAAGAACTGCTTTTATTTTGGTTTGTATTTTCTGTGGTTTTCGTTTGGGCATTTTCTGGTGTTTGGGTTGTTTTTTTTGGTGTTTTTTTGTTTGTTTTGTTGGTTGGGTGGGTGTTTTTTGTTGGTTTTTTATTGTTTTGGGCATTTGGGGGGAGCTGTTTATTTGTTTGTTTTGTTAGGGTTTTTTGGGGTTTTTGTTGTGGTTTTTTTTGTTAAGGAAGTACATCCAGAGACTGTGAGTATATTTAAATATGTCTTTAATAAAGAAATATGCAACAGGACAGCTCTTTGCTTTGGCCACTAAAATCAACAATTGTGGTTTAGTCACTGAAATTGTGTTAATATACTTCCTATACTGTATATTTCTGTGTACTTTATGCAGTTACCTTTACGCTCTGAGTTCAGGAAACCTAATGGGCTGATTTTGGATGGTGCATTTGAATTAGTCACTTGAAACTAGGAACACATCAGCTTAACGCTTCTGACTGCATCTCTTACTCTTTAGTCCTCAGTGATGGTTTTGGAGAAGGGTCTTGGGAGGCTGGGAACCGTTGCTTAACACAGATACCCTGCCTTGAAATCTGCAGAATATTGTAACAGCCTCATTAATGATCCATACCTTTTCTTCCCTCAAATCATTTCATACTGAGTATTTTGAAGGATAGCAACTCTCCAGCTAATCCTGATCTCTGACATTAATTTTGGTTTCTGTCGCCAAGCCAAGGACTATTTTCCTTGGCTACATTTTCTTTAGTCCTAGACCCTAGTAACCAATAACAATAAAAAAATAAGTATGGGAATGTGAGTGATAAAGAAAAAAAATAGCATACAGAAAACTAATATCTAGTGGAGCAGTTCAGATGTCAATATTTGATGCCATTATCTTCTCTCTCAGATCATTAAACAGTTGATGATACTGAAATGGAGCAAAGAACTGCTTTGCCAGTATTTTGTCTGTAACTATTATGTTTCCCTTCCTAGACCATTTGCAGAAGCATTGGGTGGAGTTCTTTCTTGCCCCAAGGAAAATTTCCTTTACAACTTAATAAATAGCTATTAAAT
Source organism: Lycocorax pyrrhopterus obiensis (assembly GCA_014706295.1). Classification (NCBI taxonomy): domain Eukaryota; kingdom Metazoa; phylum Chordata; class Aves; order Passeriformes; family Paradisaeidae; genus Lycocorax; species Lycocorax pyrrhopterus. Next base: position 42,541,677 of record JACSVZ010000001.1, on the reverse strand, counting down.
GCCCACCGATTTTCAAACTTTCTGGATATTTATGGGCTGAGTCACTCTACTCAAACCTTTACAAATCTACAGATATTTGAATGAAAGACAGCTAGTGTTTTTTCCATCTTCTAGAGGAGACAGTATATGAGAGGCAACAAATAAATATCAAATAAAGCATGTGTGTTATAACATTAAACTGGGAAATGTGAAAACACTATGGTAAAATGTTACCAAAGTAACAAGAAAGGTAACACTATGCCCAATAACTATAATAGTGCCATAACTAGTGGAAACTCAGTCTGTAAAACTGTGATCTAATAAAGAGAGGTAAAAACTTACTTTAAAATGGGCTTTCAAAAGAGACCTGAGATATGCAGTATAAAGATATTTAGCAGCCTGTATGTTCCAGAAGGAGGAAGTGCTTGGAAAGAAGAATTATGCCAGGAATTCCAATAAAATGCCGGTACATTTTGGGGTTGGATTTAAAACCAGTGCTGGGGTGCATTTTAGGTATGAAGCAAAGTTTTAGGATGTAAGTTTGTGAGGTGAAAAAATTACAGGATTCCTGACATATAAACACAGTGTTGTCATCTAAATTTCTCAAAGTGTCAGTGGGACTGCAATGTTTGTGTCCTTCCCATTCTCATGTGTCCTTCCCATTTTCAGTGAATGAGTACAACTCCATCAAACTTTGCTAATCTCTTTTCTCTGTCCTATAAGATGTTGCAGAAAATATCAGCTGGTTTGTTTCTAAGAGGTCTTTTAGCCTAATGCAAGTTACGGGTGATGCACTCTTCTAAGGCCTTATGAATGTACCAAAATGATGATATAAGCAAGAAATAAAATAATAATAAACTGACCTACTAGGTAAAATGTGGAATAGACAAAATTCCTTCCCAAATTCAAAACAAGGAACTAAGATGATAAAAGTGCAGGTCCTTGCTTTAGAGCTGTTGAGCTGAAGAGATAAATATCAGAAGAGTCCCGCCTTCAAAAAACCCCAGCCTCCTAGAAAGAAACTTCAAAGGTTCATTGTCACTGCCACTGTCACTGAGGGGTCAGCCTCAGGGGACGCTTGTCCCGCTCTGGAGAGGCGACAGTGACCTTCCCGCAGACAGGCACTGGAAAGTGTCGAGTCTCGGCGGCCGCGTGGTTGGGCAGCACTGGCTCTGTGGCAGCAGGCGCACCCAATGCGAGGAGACACAGAGGTCTGAGTCCCTCAGGTATCCCAGAGGTGAAAGAGGCACGGGAGAGGACCACTCCGTGAAACCTTCCAGGAGTTTATGTCCCCCGAAAGCAAAGGGGAGGAATGGCCATCGGGCCAGGGTTACAGGTGCCTTTTCAACTGGGGTGGTACAGAACAAACAACCAATAGAGGACGTTGGGCCAGGGTTACAGGTGCTTTTTCAACAGGAGTGGTACAGAACAAACAACCAATAGAGGATAAGCCCAGGGGAGGATCCCGAGGACACAGAACCAATGGCTAGGTTACAGAGGAGGGAATTTACAGAACAAACCAATGAACAACCGAACTTAACAGAACCTTCTAGAGGAGGGGTATGGGCTCAGACCTGGGCCTCGCCCGCGGACTTCGCTCTCTGACTCGTCAGCCCATTGGGTAGGCGTGGCGTGATGGGCAGCGGGCAGACCCCAAGTGGTCCAAAGCACCCCAACAGTTCATGTTCCCCATTTTGACCCGACACAGTCCTATACTTACAAAACTGCACAGCTAACCTTTTATGATTTCACAATTTCCACAGTCATTCTATTCCTGTATTCAAACGAGTTTTCTCTTAGAGAATATTCATATTTCTTAACTACATTTTTCTTGCTGGAGTGTAGTACCATTTTTTCTTTTCTTATGTACTGAGGACATGGAAAGTAGCTTATTTCCTTTCTCTTTACAACTGCTTCTTAATAGTGGAGATCATTCTTATATTCCAGTTTCAGTCATTTTTCTTCTATGAACTACAAATCTAGTTGTTTCTGTAGGTTATGATTATTAGACATCTGGTTGCCACCCTGTTGGATCTCTCTAATTGGCCAATTTTTTTTGAAGTACACATTTTTTTTTGAAGGCCCAAAACTAGACTCAGTAGAGAGAACAGGCTTTGCCAATCCAAAAAAATTATTCCATGTGGCTTGCAAAAATATTTCTCTTTTTATGTCTCAGTATGATAGCTTTTTACCAGTCAGCTGGCATTGACTGCTTACTGTCACCTGAGAATTCATTATATGCCTTAGATTTTTCCTTTTACAGCTGCCACCCTGCCACTTGTTTCCCACCTAGTATTTTTGCGACCGTTTGTTTTGCCTCACTGAAGAACATTGTATAGTTTTGGGGTTTTTTTCCATAATGAAATCCGTCCTGTTTCATTCAGACCACTTTGTCAATTCTTTGGTCTTGTTTTCTAAACCTTTTTTCATTTTGATGCCTGTGAATTCAATAGATGTATTCTCTGCTCTGTCACCAGGTTGTCAATGAAGTATGAAGACTATTGATGTAGTGCTGTATCTATATATGTTGATTGTCGTACACCTTCCAGTCCTACAATCAACTATTGATAAGTGCTCGCTGAGTGCAGTTCTGAAACTGATATTGCATAGATCTTAGAATAGCTCTGTCTGTAACATTGTTTGCTTATCAAAATGTCTCTTGAAGCAATGTCAAGAGTATTTTTTAAGTTAGTGTATTTTCTGCCACTTTGTTTTTCGTAAGGTCATAGAAGGAAAATTGAATTGGGTTTGTTTTTGATAAATATATGTTGACTGCTGTTCATCTTCGTGTTATCTTTCAAGTTTCTAATATTCTTAATTTCTTCCAGTATTGTTTCAGGTACTGAACATAAGTTGAATAGTCAGTTTATAATTCCTTGTCTCTTCCTTTTGCCACTTTCTAGAGATAAAGGTTGTGCTTGACCTTTTTAAATCTTCTGAAATGTCATCGTCCTCTCAAAATTTCGAAAGATAACTGCAAATGCTTCTGACAGTGTTGTAGTCAGTGTTTCATGTCCTCTAAGGCAAATTTCCTGAGATTCAGTTGATTTGGCAACATCTAATTTAACCAGATATTCCCTCCTCGGTTTTCTCTGTTCTCACCTGATTACTTGTCTCTCTGTTAAAAATGTTAGCTGCCTGATACCTACCTGGTAAATGCAGTAACCCCTCCTGATTTCTCCAGTACCTGTAAGATAGGCTGGAGCTTAGGAAATCAATTCAGACTGATCTTCAGTGTTCTTGTATCTTCTTAATCCAAATCTGAACCCCTGCTTATGAATGCTTTTCGTGCTCAGATAGGACTAATCTCTCTCCAGAGAGCCATCAAAAAAACTTCTAAAAGCAGGTGGAAACTTCCTCGAGGTCCCTGATAAAACGTTGTTGGTTTCATTTTGTTGATTTTTGTTGTTGTTGTTGTTGTTGTTGTTGGGTTTTTGGGGCATTTTTGTTTTGATTTTTTTTTTTTTACTGAAGTTCAGTCACAGAAACAAAGCATGCCTCTAAATTTCTAAATTGACATTAAAGGTAGGATCCAGACTGTGGTTCAAACACCTCCTTGTACGGACTCAATACACCTGCCTGACATAAATGCTTAGGTTTTTGTGATACATGCTACAAAATCCAGAACACCCTCTTAACACAGGACTTTGGTCTTCGAGTGTCAGTTCCGTTCAGGTGTCTGGTACCAGCTGAAATGTCCTACAACATCCTGCTTGTCTTCAGCTGCGAATTCAAAAGGTCATGTGTGTCCCACGTATCTTCTCTGTTATTTGATAACTCGTGCAGATATCCCAGGTATGCCAAGATGTCTTAGGTGCAGCCTGGCACCTATATTTAGGCAGCTGATTTCCCCCCCTACACACAGACACACCCCTATAGCCTGTAAATTAGGTGTCTGATGTATAACTTAAATCCCGCTCCAGATTTCATAATAATAGAATTATTACTGGTTGGAAATAATCCTACTTCTCAATGAAAAGTGCTTGCATGCCTTTTCTTCAGAAACTGTTTTATGATTGTATATATTTGATTATTTTCCTGTATTCTTCAGTACTAGGGAAATTAAATAAGAGCACCCCTCCCCCAGGCTGTTTCTAAAACTTAATCTTCTTGCCGCTCTTTTGTATACTGAAGTCATAATCCTCTATTTGTGATGCCTAAACTGGTTGCTGTGGAAATAATTACACTGTTAAAAACTTGATTAAGAGTTCAGGTAGAGAAGCAGCTGGAGAAACAAACAAATTCTTGGAAATAAATATTCTACCTTAACATTAATATCATTGGTAAGGAATACAGTATTAAAGCACAGTTGTTTCTAAAAGGAAGTTTTTTTCCAAATCTCTCCAAGATGTGGAAGTCTTTTTTCAGCAGTTGTCAAATTCTTTTTTCCCCCATAATTTTGTGTGGGTATCTTTAATAAGATAAAAAGAAACAAAACAGAGAATATATATAATACAATGAACAAAAGTATTTCTAATATATATTCTGAAGTGGCAGCAAAAAATCTCTGAGCTATGGTTGCTGCTGGCATGAATTATTTCTCTCCTCTTGCTGCAGATTAAAACATCCAAAAGTATTTTTCTCTTAATCCCTTTTTTCACGTTAGTGACTTTTTCTTTTTTTTTTTTTTTTGAGAAAGCATATGGTTTTCTTCATGTGTGATAAGCCTAAAATTAATATGAAAAATTAAAAAAAAAAAAGAAACACAGTGGAACTAGAACACTTGAATAGAAAACCGCAATAGGGAAAAAATTTTCTTAATTAGCATCCCAAAAGCACTTCTTACTTTAGGTTAAAATGAGTAATGTTGTTCATTTATCATCATATGTAAATAATATTGGCTGGCCTATCTCTTGTATGCTGAGAGCACCACTAAACACTCAGTCACAGAGGTTTACACTAAAACACTTTGACAGCTTGCAGACATTTTAACCCGGAGACAAGTATCTCTGTGTGACCACTAATGATTCTGATGCATGGAAAAGCAGCAATTGAGCTGAAACAGTAAGAGAAGTAGATAAAGCTACTAAATTAAAACTAGCAATCAGATCCTTGAAAGCATCGCTTACAGTTTCTCTGTAGTAGGTGCGCACATTAATTGCGAAGCCTGAGATCCAGACTCCCAAGAGCATATGATTTATTTGTACTTAAAAAGTAAATCATGTTGATGTTCTGTGCATTACTTTGGCTAAATGGGTAAGTCAAGAGGAGATGAAGTCTGAGGTTTTGTTTGATCGGGTGAGCTTAGCAAACAAATGTTAGAGAATTAAAGCTTTCAGTAACAGTCTTTAACACTTAACTGAACTGGCTGATCAAGTGTAATTAACGTATCTCGTGTCATGGGTGGAATCCAGCTTTCAATACACTGCGTCCTCCATCTGTAAAGGAATACTACTTTCGCTATTTGAGAAAGAGCCATATTCAGCACCAGCTAAGGAACCTGTTCCCGACATTGAGGAATTTACATTGCAGTCAGGTTAACTCGTTCCTGTTTCTTTGTTCCTTTCAGTTGTCAGTATCTTTGCTCCTCTGTACCTCTCTTAGTCTTCCGCTTCTATGTCAGTACAGCTTCAGCTCCGGCTGTAGGAGATGCTTTGCAGACATGCACAAAGAATGAGTCCCAGGGATCTGAGAATACAAAGACCAAGCAAAACGTGGAGGCTGGAAAGAGACAGAATCTAAAAAATGTGGGAGAAAGGGGCTGTTATGAATCCTCTGTGTTTCGTCTGTGCAATTTATATTCTGGACCAGGCATTAAAGAAACTTCTGAAAATCGTAGCAGTTTAAGCTGTGCTAGACTCCCTCCCCTGTTGCTGGCCACAGCACAAGGCTGTATTTCTAGCCTTAGAGTTTGTGTAGCAGCACCTAATCACTATAAATCTGCATCTTTCAGACTGAACTGGCTTAAAATATCTCTCCAAGTTTCTGTATAAATTACAGGTTTGGAAGATTTATTTAAGAGGAATATACCTTAGCATTCCTACCGATGCATACGGGCAATGTAAAATTTCTAATACTCATGGAGCAATAGTGACCAATCTCCTTTCCTCAAATTTCAGCAGATTTCTTCCATGAAATCTGTGTGTAACTGACCAAGGAAGCTAAAATGTGGAACAAATTTCAGCTTATTGACTGCATTGGCAGTAATATTGCCACACCTTCATGAGGAACATATTTGGCTGTGGAGCACTTACAGGAAAGTAATCATCTGAGCTCCTTTTGATCTAAAAAGTGTAAAATCCCGAATCTGTAGTAGATCTTGCTTTCTCAGTTCCTGGTGCAACAACATGAAATGATTAGGATAAACCTTAACAGATATTAAATTGAATTAAATTTAACTAAATTGAATTTGTATAGATAAATAAAATATATTCTTTTTTAAGTTGTATTCCAAATTTTATTTCAAGTTTAAGAAATGTTTGGTCATTGCAGTCAGCTTGTTCACACGTGCCTTAATTGCTCCCTTGGGATCTTGTCTGTAATTTGTAATTGCTGGCCCTCGTTGTCAGTGGTGCCTTTTAAATTTGTGACTTCTAGCATTGCCAAGAGAACATTTATCATTAACTTTCCTATCACTGCATTCATTTTGATCCTTCTGCTAGTTTTTCTTTTTTCTTTCATTTAATTTATCAAAGTCAAGGTGGAACAAAACAGCTCATCGTTGGTTAGCAAGAATTGTGGTCCAGTAAGAGTAGATCTGTAGAGTGTAATAGCTGCTGCTGAGGACCAAATGTCTACGTTATCTGCATTTTCAGGGTGTTTATTTCACTTGGGTAATGGTTCTGTGGGCTGTATTTGACTTAGATACTTAAAGTAAAGCCTTAAAGTGCATCTTTTCACTTGCTGCATTTTAATTGGAAAGAAATGCAAGTTGTGTTTGCTGTCTGATACGTGACATGAACCAAACCATCACAGGTGCAGAGACTGCAATATTCACTTCAAAAATCTCCCTCCTGGTCCAAACCAAAATGCTAAAGTAGCACACCCAAAGAGTAAATACATATAGGACCTCAATGAGGCAAAAATACGTGGGAAAAAATCGACTTTTTTTCAGAAGAAAAAGAGTCCCGTGATAAAACCATAGTAGCTCCAAAATGTCAGCCTGTGTTCAAGGTGCTGTTCAGCTATGTGTAGAGTCATGCAACAGCACTGAAAAACTTGCTTAACTCAGTACTTGGTGGATGGTGTTTTGCTCTACCTTAAGGATGCTAGGAAATGTTTGGTAGGCACCACCAGAAAGCCATCTTGCAAATTGTGGTCATTAACCAAATCAAGTAGCTAGGGAACTCTGAATCTCCCAGATCTATTGAAACTGAATTCAGGGTACTCAGCTTGAAAGAGAAAAGGACTTTGTGATTTGCTTGACAAAAGTGGTACGGTAATGTGACAAGCATGGAATGACCTGTCCACTGGTTTGATTTGCTGATAATCTGCAATCTGGGTGCTTTCTGAGCAGGAAATTGCATCTGTGTCAATATGTTCTGCAGACAGCTTATTTGTACAATAACTCCTGAATCCTTACAGAATTTTGCCACCCAAATGAAACATGCCCATGAGCCAAATACAGAATACCTGCTTTTTAAAGTCACTGCTTGATTTGATGCCTTCTGGTTTTTGCAACATGGGATATGCCTTCCTTAGCAAGTAGTACAGTGCAATGAAAGTGAATATGTAGAATGAAATGATTCGTGCTGATGACCTGATAGCCTACAATATGCATTTGAAGGGATTTTACATCAAGCTAACAGTAGTCTGGTTACATGCACACCTGGTAGTGGCTGACTCATTTTAGGTGAGTATATGGAGTGCATCTTTCAGTTTATTTTCCTTTTAAAGGACTCTATTTAATGTGCACTGAAGCTCCTCTGTAGTGTGAACCAAAGAGGATATTTGCTTCAAGTGCTCTCCAGATCAAAACAGAACACTGATGTGGATTCACACTGCTAGTAAGAGTTGCCTACTCTTCTTGCTGCTATTTGTCATCTTCCAGATTTGCCTCACAATTTCCTCAGTAATCTCTTTTCCTAGCTGAAGTGCTCTAGTTTATCTATTTCTTCCTTGTATGAAAATATTCCATTCCTTTTAACATTTTTGTTGCCTTCTTAAGTTTATTGTCTCCTTGGGAACTGAACTGCAAAAGTCGAATCCTTCACCACTCCGAGACCTCTTTAACTGTGCTGCAGCAGGGTTGAACAAGTGAATTGCTCTGCCCCACTTGTGGGACCCTGGAGTCAGTCTCTGGAACTGAAGGTTCATACTGTTCTTGTTCCTTGGCTTGGTATCTGGTCAGTGTGGAGTAGAAACCTCATTCAAATACAGGGACATAGTCGAGGAGAAGTGGAAGGAGGCAGTCAGGTAACTGGCAATTTGCAGGACTAAAGAAATGGCAAAAATGACAAGAGGAAATTCGAGTACATTAAAGGTAAGGGAAATGGAAAAGAGAGAGCAGGGAGGTCTAAAATCACATATTTCCTTCAGAATGTGGAAGAAATAAACAATATTCCTCTGCAAAATATCTGTCAAATAGACTTACAAAATAGCATCCTGCTTGCACAATTGGTTCTGTTAGGTTGTGCCTATGTTCACTTTTTGCTTTGAGGCGGAGCTGAAATTCTGGGCAGAGCTCACAGGTCATCCCCACGTGTTGCACATCAGAAAGCTGAGTCACAGAGCTGTTTGTATTTTCAGAGGAAAGCAATAAAATCTTCAAAGCATATACCCCCTTCACAGAAGTCTGACTCAGGTGCAAGCCAAATAGAGTCCAGCCTTTCTTGGAGAGTAAGAGTTGTTACCAATGACCAGTCCTTTGGATCAGTCAGTTTCCACGTCTCTGGTGCAAGCACTCAGTCCAGGGAACTGGATTCATCTCATCTGAGGTAAAACTCCTGTACCAGATATACATCATTGCAGGGGCCACAGTGCCATCTGTTTTGATCAGCTGATCCTCTTCTGTTGCTCCAATTTACTTGTTAACATATATGTACTCTGCAAAATCAACTGATAATTAGCTTGAACATCCAGTGCATCTAACATTTAGTGCAGAGCTCATTATGGTTTCACAAAGCATATGTGACATTTACTTTCCTTTGTTTGTATACAGCAAAAAAAGTGACTTTTGAAAGAGCATTAGACTCCTGTAAACAGAGTCTGGAAAGGCTGGAAAGCCACATGCTCAAATGTTAGGAAATGTCAGCATTACGGCTGCAGAAATGCCCAGCAGTCACAGCTGCAAGTCAAGTCAATTAGAGCAATATGACATCTATTAAGTGTTAATGCTCTTGAAACTCAGGTTCTGCATAGCTTTAAGAAAAAATGTAGTGTATAATCTGGATAGTTTTCCTTTCTCTTTAGCAAAGTGCTTATTGCTGTTAGTTTTCTAGCACTTTCAGAGGAACTCTGGTGTCAGGGAAGCGAGCATATATTGTGGCATAGGCATAAACGGATAGCTCTGTGAGTTTTACCTTCTTTGTCAGTGGTAATCTATACCAAATTGCAATCAGAGCATTTTTGAATTACAGCCAAGCTATTGCAGGAGTGAGAATAGCCCTAAATAAAAACCAAGTTGTACTGCTGTGCTGCTGTGATCGTGCCTGCCCTCCTGATGGAGTGGTGCACTAATGCCGTGAGTGGTCTGCTACTGGGTCATGGTTTGATGTTCTTCTGCCCCACCAGACACAGACTCCACTGGCACTTCCCATCCTGAGCCTGTCATTTCTGTTTCAGTGAAAAAACCACCTTTTATCATGACTTCCAAAGTTTGTCCATTGTGTGCATGCTTAAAAATGTGGTCTTCCTGTGGTAGTTTATTTACTAGCTGAGATGAGGGGAAGAGAAGAGAGAAACAGGCAAGGATCTGATGTTCTCAGATTCTGTTATGTCCTGATATTTTTTCCAGCACTAATATTACCTGAATTGACAGTATCATCATGTCAAGTTTTCAATCTCTGTTTACAGACATAATGTGGAATTCTTAATTTTGCCTAGCAGTGAGATTAAGCATGGCAAAGTGAGTCAAGAGCGTTGGCTTGGAATTCTCCTGTTGCCTGCAGTTTGCAATTTGCACTGATGTTCCCAAGATGGACTTTGCTGTTGTGGACACAAATTGAAAATATACACACCCAAATTCATCTAAGTATTATTTGAGTCTATTGGGTTTTTTTGCGGTAGTAAAATGCAGTGTATGAAAGGGCCTTTAATGAGAATTTTTAAACAGAAACATAATGTGCTTTTTCAGAGAGGCACTTCTTAAAGAGATGTTTAAATTAATCTTTTGTTTATGTAGTTTCAGAACAGAATTATAAATCAAATTATTCTGAATACCTTTGTAAGTCAATTAGAACACATCTAAATATTTTTTGTGTGGGGATGAAATTTCTGTGATCTCATTTTAATTTGCTGTAGCAAATTGACTCCTTTTTATATTTGTTTCTGGTTTGCATAATAGTTACTTCTGCTCAAACTGTTATCATGTTCTAAAGGAGGGTTTGCAGATGGTATAAGCACATTGATTTTTTTCATGACACATAGACTGAATTTCTTTCATAATAAGGTAGCTTAAAGATAACATTTTGGTAAGCACACTCATGCCAAAATACCAGGGTGTTTTGTTAAGATATAACAATCTTAATTGCCCTGTTATTGTGAATGTTCAGCTATAATAATTTAAAAAAAAAAACCCATATTTTGATTTTGGGTGTTCTTCCCATTTTAATCCACTACAAGTGGAACAAGTTCAGCAATCCAGGTTGAAAGGAAATCAGCTTAGTGGGAAAATATGTGTTATATCCATTCCTCTAACAATACCTAATCCAAGTGCCAGACAGTATTGTAGCAAGATGCTACAAGAAGTTAACTCTAACAAGAAATACTTGGTATGTCAAGCCAAAATTTGAAAGCAAGTCTTGAGCAAGTCTTTTCTATCTTTTGGTTTTGCCGTGATGTATTTCTTTATTTGTTAAAAAAAAATCTGATGAAAAAACCTCCTGTAACATAAAATTCCCATTTAAATCTGCTTTGTTAAAGCACACGCTTTTTTAATTACATGCCTCTGTTCTTCACAGTCTCCTGACAGTTTGACTTTCACATAAATCTCTAGCCATGCCACCCCAGTTTCATCAGTGATGTCAGTCCTAAAGCCCAGCTGCTCTTCTGTCACTTTTGTTGTGTCTTTGCATGCCTCTGCAATGCACTGATTATGTTCCCAATGAAACCCATCAAGAACAGCCATCTGCTTATGCAAACACAACAGGAAAACCTCTCCTGTCTTCTTGTCGCTTGAAGCAATTCTACTACCATGTCTCTGCTTCCTTGTTTGTGCAAAAAGTGAGTTGAAAAGGAAAAAACATCCCCAAGTTATTTCCTCAAGGTGTTTTCCAAGCTTGTCCATTCTTTATCCAAGGTTTTCATCCTGTGAGTGTGGCCAGTCTGCCTGTCACCAGGACTTGCTCTGCAATTCATTAGTCTCCCAAGTGACTCTGTACTACGTGTGATTCTAAATCAATCTCTTCATCTTCACAGCAGCTGTACATGCAAAAGTTTACCAACACACCCCGGTACAGGTGATGTATACCATCCCAGCCATGTCATATTTCTGGGTTGCATTGTTTTTTTCTGATACAACCAATACCAATAAAATAAGTCATGTACCTTAATACTGTGGACAGAATCACCTGCATTTATGTTAAAAAAGATTCCATAGTTCTCTGGACAGTTGAGTGAAGAACTGCTATTATCTGAGACTGGAAAGCATCCCCAAAACAGAAAATCAGGACATCAAGTTAGGCCCAAATACATTGCTATTCTACTCAGGAGGTAGACCTCATTTGTTTTCAGAAAAGTGGCTATGGAACATCTAAAAAAAGTGTATGCAGGAAGAAAGAAGTGAGAAAACTTAGATTTGAGGGAGCAGTAGGAGTAGATAGATGTCTTAGAGAAGATCCACAGAGGCACGAGCTATCCTGCTGCCATAGACTCATCCACAGCCATCACCACTTCAGGATATAGAACAGTGCATCCCTAGGGACAGAACCCTTCCTTAATGGACACGTGTTCACTGTCCAAAAGTGGCCCATAGAGCAGCAGTATTTGCTGTCACAGCTCAAAAATGTCCATGCAACAGAGTTATGTGGAGACCAGAAATCCCTGTCTCAAGGGAGCCTGTGGGCAACAGCTGTCTTTTTTCCCTATACTTGAAACAGAAAAAATCTACTTGTAATAGTCAGGCTATCATCTTACATGGAAAGCTCAAGTATTTGAGGGGCAGGGTATGGCAAAAGAGAAGGGGGTCAATGAGGGGATATCCTAATTTAACCTGATAATAACAAGGATAGTGATGTGATGACGGAATTATCTCACTGTACAAAAAAGACTTTAAATACAAGCTTTGGCATACAACCAAAGCAAATCTTAGAGTAACCACTGAAACTGTTCTTTTAAAAAAAGCAGTGAAGTTTCAAATACATGCTTTCTTATTTTATCTGCTTCTCAACATGAATCTTTTTTTCAGTTTCTGTTATTTTATGTAATCAATTATATTACATCTAATTATGTGTTAAGTGTAAGTACAAGTCATCAGAGGAGTAGACCTTTTAATTACAAAATAATTATGAAGTTATTGTGCTGTACAATTACATATTCATCCTCATTAAGGATACCACATGGTGTATGCATAAGAAGAATTTCTTTTGAAGTTCAGTATTTTCATAATTTCAAAATGTCAAGAATAATTAGTTGAAATTATATTTTTCATTGCCTTACATGTACAGAATGCTTACAAAATCTAGACATGAAACGGTATAGATGAGTTTCATTTTGTTTTCCTACCATGCAAAAAAACCCGTGATACAAGAGTCAGATTTTTTTTTTTTCTTTTTTTTTAAACTTTTGGGTTTATATAATTATTTTCAAAATGTCTTTCAGGAGGGTCAAGTTTGCAGCAAAATTGAAGCATAGCTAGCACTCAAGATCATGGAGTAGTGTATGGCTGTTATAGCATTTTATTTAGAAAACCAGGGGCGTGGAGCTTGCAGGACAGAACGGAGTGATGCGTGTCTGGTCTTTCAGCCCTGCTGGGGAAGTGCAGCCATTTGCAGCTGTGCACTGCGGTTCTCAGAGCAGTTATAACCAGTGACACTTCTCAGCAGCTTCAGAGAGCAGTTCCCAAACAGCCCACCAGCAGATGGGCTTGCTGACTTGATGGACAGAAGAGCCCCAAATCCCTGCAGTCACAGTTTGTTTTGTTCCTACCGACTGCTACGTTTCAGACCATGCTCATGGTGGACAAAAAATTTACAGCAAGTGGTTAGTGTTGATGAATGTTTCCTACTCTTAATACTTTGTTGCACAGCCTTATTACATCTCCATTGTGGTGATTCAAGCAAACTTTTTAATTAAAGATTTGAAAGGTAATTGTTTGGATTGAAATTCCTGTTTTATAATACATATGAGTTTTGAAATGTGCAGGGCTGTAGCTTTTTTCTAAATGTGGGAGCAGCAGGAAGTTGAAAGTTTGGTGATAATTGCTGTCTCAAAAATTTATAATCTAAGTAATAACTTGAAGAGTTTCAAACTGTAATACAAATTACCAAAAAAATAGCTGTAATTAGTAATATTTTTAATTGTTAAACTAATTTATGATGCAAATCTCAGTTTTTATTGGTAGAAATTTTTGGAATAGTAGCTTTCAGCTATCATTTTAAAAGAACATTTCAGTACAAACTTCAAGGAGTAGTCTCATTCTTTGACTCATTCAGAGGGAGTCTGGCGTATTGTTTGGCATATTGTACAAAGAGATAAATCCCCTCATTAAGGAAAATAAATCAAATTACCATATTCCTATTTCTCTGTATACCAATACAAACTTTTCATATAGGACCCATGGCAGGAACATTATCATTTGCAGATATCAAGAGAAGAGTTAGTAACAAATTGTTGATCACTGGAAATGAAGAAATTCTTTGTTTTTTAATGCATGCTTATGTGAATGAGATGCCTAAAAATGATCACAATATTCCTGTGGCTGAACAACTGTATTTCCAGTTTTCTGTGGCAAAGAATGAGAAATTAAAGGTTTGCAAATGCCAAAGGTTCACTGCAAGAAGCTGGATAACAATCTCTCCAACACCCAAATGATGATTATGATTATGATTATGGTTGTTGTTGTTGTCAAACATTTACTTCAGTAAAAGTAGGTATGTAGGTCAGTGAAAACTGCTTGACAGATTTGATCTAACCTGGGAATCATTCATGCTGTGCAAAAAACCCCACCAGAGAAATAAAGTGAATGAATGAAGGAAAACTATTATTTCTCTTGTTCGGCTGCCAAATGAGAAAATACAGTGTTCCTACATTAAAGTATGATCTTTGATATATTTGATATTCTGTAGAAAATCTACAGATAAAATGTTAAACTCTCAACAAATCTTTTTTCTATTTGAATGGAATCTAGACTACTTGAGAACCTGCCCTGTAGGTTTCTGGTTAACACAGTGCTAATAAGAAGGGGAGAATTTTTGCATAACATGTTTTTGTCTTGAGGGAAAAGCTATTTTTTTCTGTGATCTCAGAAGGGAAGTTCAAAGTGCTATGAAGGAGAGAAAAAGTGAAATCAAATCCTTTAAGTGAAAACAAAACAAAACAAAAGCCTTAATAAGTCTTCAGAGTAGTTTGCTGGAGCTGCCAGGTGAGAACTATGAAATAAACCAATCATCTGCACTAGTTGTTTTGCACTGCTTGAAAAAGACATTATTTGGAGGAAAAAAGCCACAACATACAAAATCACAATAGTGAAAGATACATCTGGTACCTTGGGAAATTATTTTTTCTGCAGAAAAAGCTGAAAATGAATGATGTATTTTTTTAATTAGCAAACACCTTTTTTGTTCTATTTTATTTGAGGTCCTTTTTAAATTTAGGGTAATTGAATCTTACTAAAAAAACCCCACACCTGAAAGCTTTAATCAGTCATTTGAAAGGTAAGCCCTATGTCAATGGTAGGAAACCTGGATTTTACTTACTTTAACCAGGCCTGATGGCAGCTACAGCATGGTGAGTTAAAGTGCTTATATAATTCAAATTTTGCAATTTAAGCTGAATACTAAAATGCTGCCAGTAGAATTTTCTTTTGCTTACAGAGGAATGGTTTTGGTAATGAGCAATCAAGCCTTTTAAAGTATAGATATATTTCATGTAATTCTGTTTGTCTCTTGAGTAGTTTTGAGTCTCTAATACTATTACTTAATCTTTTTGATAGTCAAAATTCTGTTACTCGACTTTTGACAGTATTAGTACAGAAAAGTTATTGGCAATGAGCTTGAATCCGTCATGGAATTACATTTTGTTCTTTTAGTAATGAATGAAAAGCACATAATAAGCAAATATTTCTCCATGTGCTTATTATTGCCCTAATTAGACCTAAAAACTTTTAATAGTGGTAATGACATGGTGAACTGATTATCATCTGCAAACAGTGCTTAATGGACTGGTTTTCTGCCTCCTTCTACTAGAAAACTTACTAATTTCAGGCTGCTTTGAAAACCTTAATGATAGAATTACCAAAAACTTACATATGAAATTCTAGTTTAATTAGAGAATATACACATATACGTGGTTAAAGACACACAGACACACAGGGTCTCACATATATGTATACATCCATGCACCCCTCAAGAAACACATATTTCTGTAATCAAAGAGGAATTCATATTACATCTATGATATCATCATCATGCGAAGTTGAAGATTATAATAAAAGATTGGATGCAAAGGAAATAGTGCTTGTAGTATCCAGACTGGTTTGGATATTGATGAAAGCAAAATCCCCATTGTTCAGAAGAGCACTTATTGATGGGAAGAGTTAAATGACTGTACAAATCTGTTTGGTTTAGTTCAGCTTCCCCAAAGCAGCAAGATGCATGTAGAAAAACTCTCTTGGAAAAATCATAAATAAAGGAAAAACATTTACCTTACAATATCTTAAATCCCTGAAATCCATCTGAGGCACTCAGTGTTGAGATTTACTGTACAGTTCAAAGATGCTATAAAGTTTGAACACCATTAGCTCAAGCTCTGCCAAATATCCCCAAAACCTAAGATTCCTCCTCTGCTTGTAAGTATCAGTGTGGCAGACAGTGATACTCCATAAAGAAAGACTGATCTTTTGCAATGGAGAATAAATTGCACAGAACAGTATCTTTATTAACTAAAATTTTTAAAAGCTGAAAACACTGTGCAAGATCTCTTTGTAGACCTGTCCAGGGCATGTGTGGAGCTCGGGGTGAAAACTAGATGAGAATTTCCTGACTATAAATCAAAACAATAAATCAAGTTGAAGTCCGCTGCGTTTGTGTCAGTGGAAAATATACACATCAGAGGTGGAGAACAAGCCATGTAAAAAGGCATTTGAGTCTGCCTGCACATTTCTTTTGGCTTCTCCTTGACCTCTTCATCCCACAAGTGATGTGTGTTTTAAAAACAACAACATTTGCTGTTTAATTAACAACAGCAAATATGCAATTTTGTGGATTTCTGAAGAGTGGAGATCAGAGTAGAAGGCTTACAACTAAACTTCAGTTGTCCTGTTCCTGGACCAATGTCCTTTGTTCATAGCATGAACAAGTCATATTGGAGAAGTATTAGCTGTCTACAGGTCCAACCAACAAATAGGGAGAGGTCTCTTTTGGAGACAGACACTGATTCTGCAATTTTAAGGATATCAGCACAGATAGTGATGTTTTTGACAATGCTACTGCTTCACTGTTTTAACTGCTGCTGGATGTTTCTCTGCCATTCATAAAAGGCTGTGTTTATGTTCTTTATTTGTAGCTGTTATTCTGCCTTCTGTGGTTAAAAAAAACATCCTCTGAGTTGATAACTTGCATCCTTCAATACACTGGAAGCAAGAAAGAAAAAGTTGCACATACCTGCTACTTGCAGGCAAGTAGCAGGTACTTTTTCTTGGATTTAGGGACGTGTGCTGGTTTTGGCTGAGGTAGAGTGAATTTTCTTCACCATGGCTGGCATGTGACTACATTTCGTATTTGTGCTGAACACAATGTTGACAATGTAGAGATATTTTTGTTACTGCTGAGCAGGGGTTACACAGAGCCAAGGCCTTTTCTGCTTTTCCTACTGCCACACTGATGTGGAGACTGGGGGTGCTTGGGAGGCTGGGAGGAGATACAGTCAGGACAGGTGACCCAAACTGACCAAAGGGATGTTCCAGACCATATGGCATCGTACATCAGTGTGTAAAGTGGGGGAAGAATGAAGAACGGAAAGCATTTGGAGTGATGGAGTTTTGTCTTCCCATGTTACACGTGATGGGGCCCTGATTTCCTGGCCCAAATTGATTCCTTGTTTTGCTTTGCTTGCCTGTGTGGCTTTTGTTTTTCCTATTAAACTGTCTTTATCTCAACCCATGAGTTCTCTTGCTTTTACTCTTCCTGTTCTCTCCCCAGTCTCACTGGTGGTAGAGTGAACAAGCAGCTGTGTGGGGCTTAGATGCTGCCTGGGGTTAAACCGTGACAGGAGGTTATTAAAGTATTTCTCTTGATAAAAACTGAGAATTTCAATGCACTAATATCAACTGATAGGGCAGTTGTGATGTTCTGGAGAAAAGTATGTGTCTCATTGTTTTCAGGAAAACATATTTGTTGATTCATAATGAAATAGAAAATAATCTGAGGGATCTGTTTAAAGTGTAGATGAAGCTTATTATGGTAATTCTACACGTATATTCTGTACCCTTATGAGAGACCATGGAGGAAAGCATTGCTCAGATGTAGCTCTGAGAAGGGAATTTTCAGTTTGTCCTTTTCTACATGTACTTAGAACTGGGTCAGGAAAAGAAAAAAGTATTTTGCAATTTTGTAATTTTTTTTTGTTTGTTTCTAATGCCCTCATATGCAACTAATGGCACTGTTTACTGGTAAGTTCTAGATACAATACAAAATTGGGCAAAGTGTCAGATAGAGGATTCAGCTTCTAAGCCTGTGGAACACTCTCTTTTACCTGAAAAATCAAAGCACAAACTTGAGAGATATAAAAATGGGCTTTCTATATTTATGCTGCATAAAAGGACACTTTTTTTTCATAGTTAACTTTTTAAAGACAATGTAGAAGCATGCTTCATAAAGAGGAAATACGATACTGCAAAGAAAGTATTAAATATGCAGGTTCCCAGAGACTGTTTTTGCAGTAAAAGAAATATTTTATTCCGTAATAACCAGTGCCACTTGACAACATATGTACTAAAATGTGTAAAATCACAGTTTGCTATATTATCCTAAGTACCTTTTTCCCTTATCCAATGGAGATTTTTGTTAAACTCTTTTATCATATATGACGTGTCATGATTTCTTTGTAACTAATAATCAATAATCAGGAGCAACACTGTTACACACAGTACCTTTGGCTAACATGGATGGCATTTTATTTCTTGGCAGGCAGAGGAGAAGGAGATTTTAGAAGGTAACTGATAGATATTAAAAAGTCATTTGAGAATGTGTGTATGGTTTTTAATTTTAAAATATTGTTGCAGTAACCTTAATACTTCACAAACTTTTTGATGAAAAGTCCTAAATATTCAGAAGTTAATTATACAATTAATCATAACTTTTCCAAATATTCTATTAAAAAAAAAAATTGTTCCTCTAGCATTTTTCAGTGTGGCTATAAAGCTCCAGCATCAACACTCAAATCAAAGTCCTAATCTATAACACCAGAGAGCCATCAGCTTATGTTGGGATAGTACAAATTTGTGGATAAGAACACTTAATTTTCAATCAAGTGCTGTGTGCAGACTGCTCTGCACTGATCTACCACAAGAAAGTCTAATATAAGAAAATACATTTTTAGTTCTATATTTAAACAGTATTGACAGTGAGATACAAGCAGTGAGGTAGACTTTTAACATATCATCATACATATTATTTCAAACCAGGGCTTAGAAAAGTAATTGTACATGGGGCTGTCTTTTTCTGTATAATACTGTCAGTAAACATCTGTAATTTACCATGTTTTTGCATAAAATAAGGCAAAGTTGTTAAGCTTTATAATATAAAATAAAATATTTAATGGGAAAAAATGGCCATGCACCAATAAATTATGAAATATAAATTATTTAAAATTGTTCTCAAAAGTTGCTTTAAGTTGCATTGCAACTCTTATTTTTGATGTTGGTAGTTAGTGCCAACGTACCGTTGATTTTAATGGAGGCAAAGTTGGCTTCACATCTGTTAAGGAAATGCAAGTTAAGTAAAATAAATTAAACAATATCAAGAAGTGATCTGACTTGGGAATAGTGTTGCACCAAGCAGAAGAACTTTTCCTATGGAAAAAAAAAAAAAACCAAAACAAAACAAGGCAAACCCAAAAATTTTGGGATTTATGTAATATCAGAGAGGCAACCTGTGAAATGGTCTTAACTGACTTATTTAAATTTTTAACTTAATAAATTTTTAAAATTTATTTATAGTGAAACTTATACCAGATGAGTGAAGACAAAATATTATTCTCAATTTTTTTACGCTATCTAAACATAATTTCACATAGATCTCAAGAGGAGTTTTTTACGTTTCCATTGGATTAGCACACAGTAACTAGCATCTACCTTAAATTTATTTATTTATTTATTTATTGAGAGGAATGATATTTTAGCATTTTTCCCATGTGTCTTGCTTTCTTTTCAGCGTTTTCAATTATACGATTTATCCTATGTTGTCAAAACAGTGAGTACATCCTTCAAGACCAAAACTTAAACATGTCAGTGGAGTGCTATTTATTGCCACAAATACATTTGCCTTATGGTGTTGTCTCTTCTCTTTTTTATCATCAACTGAATAAACAGGTTTTTGGTCTTCACTGTTTCTTTCTGTACTTTTAGAAGACGAGCCAGCTATGCACCACTGTGCCTAGGAAATGCCAGCAGTTTACCACTGATGGAACTTTCTGTTCTTCTGAGAATATCCAGGTTTGCATGTGAACACTTATGAACTGAAAGAAGATGATATGTAGGTTTCTCTCAGCTGCCAGTACTTAACATTTGTAGTGCAAATTTGCTCACATTAAATTTTGACATTAGTAATTCTGTATTCTTAGCATGCCAATGTAAATAAATACATGAAAAATCACCTAATTCCTGAGAAAGAGCAAAGTCTCAGAAAATAAATTTACTTATTCCTGTGTAACTCTAACAGCAAGTCTCCGCTTTTCTGCTAAGCTTTATATCAAGGTTAACACATGTAATTTACAGGGAGAACATACATGAAATGAAAAATGTTGCCTAACTCTGAGATTTTTTACAGAACTGGTTGTCAAAATGACAACACAAATGTATTTTTTCTCTGTAGTGACTGAGACATAATTTAGTAGTTACACAGTAACTGGTGATCTAGCAGGATTCCTAATCCAGGAAAGGAATGTCAAGGAAGTTTTGGGAACTTCTTAAACTGTATGGGGTTCCCCACAGTACTCTTGCACTATACTTGGGCAGACGTTCTTCTCTTCTTCTAACTAGCAGTTGCATGTGTTTGAGTGTTTGTTGAGAGTGTTCACAGAGAAAAAATCTACTCAAGTACTTCATGAATTGTATAGGCTCACAAACCCTCATGAAATGAAATCATAATCTCCTCAAGTGCTGTATATTCAAGCTGGGCAATATACATTTCTTTTTAGATATGTTTTAAAAGAAGTAGAATGAATAGTCCCTCATTAGCTTACTTGTTAATAGCATGTTTTCCATATCTAAATTTTAGTTTCAGTATATTTAGATTCTCTATTTTTTTTGGTTCCGTTTCTTTCTTCCTGAATGTTTATCAAAATCCTCCTTCCAGCGAAGGAATTTGCAGTAAATACGAAGTAAGTAGACTTTATTGTAATGCATTTAAGTGCCTGTAGGAAATTATATTGAAAAATTGTGTGGGTTTTATTTTTATTTTACAATTAAAAATCGCTTCAATACCCATTTTAATACACTGCGAACTGAAAATACCTTCAACTTTCTAATTTTTTTCAAACTAACTTTGGACCAGTATTGGCCTGTACTTTCTTGCACTTCTGTTCTTGACAAAAATGCTTTGATATGGATCTTTGCACTTTGCTCTATGAAGATGCAAGTCCTCATAGATACAAGTTTATCGTTTAAGACTCTGTTTCCAAAAAAATCCCCAGCTAATCTTTTATCTACACACTTCTGAGATTTACCTGTCAATTAAATTTAAATCATCCAGATCCTCTCATGTGTAGTGAATACAATACTTTCTTACAAAGGTAGACAATTTGTGAAAACTTCTTTGCAAGTATGATGCACTCTTTTGTTTCAAGGACAGTGAGATAATACAAAAACAATAAAATAATTTTCAACATCAAAACAAGTTTCTGAATATTTATAAGACATGTAACATGGATAGAGGTGAGCCCAGTAGACTACCACTTTAATAGATAGCTCATTTTAGTCAGATGTAAAAAAGTTGAAAAAGAATTGAAAATGTTCATATCTCCCTGTTATTTAAATGTATTGTTTAAAGTGAATTGCAGACCAATCCCAAGTGAATATACCAACTGTTGGCTGTTTTCTGAAAGAAAAATGGAAACAGTACTATGAGTCAGAAAGGCAGCTTTTCTAAGGTGGCATAAGAAATACACTGTATATGGAAAGTATTTGTTCAGAAGATGTTTCGTAAAGTTGCAGATCTTGAAAACTGGTAAGAGAAAAAGGTTTTCAGTCTTTCAGTCTTTCAGGTCTTTCAGGTTTTCAAGTGAGTCCTGCCAATCATTGCATCTGAAGTCTGTTCTACAGACTTGAACTGAAGATACAGACCAGAAAACGCTTTTCTTTCTATTTGCATTAAATATTACTCAGTAAAAAAATTTAGTGTACTGAGAAGAAAAATACCTCTTTATTTTCTCCCATCAATCCTTGGTAAAACTTAAAAGCATTTTAATTTAGTTTGTGAGTGAAGCATCCTAGGCAACATTGTCCCCTGAAGGTTTCTGCTACAGCATAATACCAAAACCAGGATGACAGCATGTAAATCCTTGCATCTTGTTAAGACACTGTCCTTACCATGGACTGAAGAAAATTCCTGCCTTTATTTTAATTTCTTAGAGGCATAAGATTATGATCATGGAAAAGCATTTTTAGTTTGCAGCAGTACTTAAGTGTATTATTTTTAAATACTGTATGATGAACCGTAGTGTTTTTACCCACAGCTTTTATGAAGACCTAGTTGCTTCAACTGTAATTTAACAGCTCAGTTGCTTGAGGGGTGTGTGGAGATCTATTTCTTTCTTCAAGTGTCTGTCTAAAGTTGAGCTTTAATTCATTTTTTTAAAGTTTCAGCTTGCTACCCTTAGGCAACTTACAATTTTGAAACACTAATTGTCCTTGAACTTAGCCCGTGTAGCAGATTTCAGAGAGACTGAATAGTCAGTTTGGAAGATTGAAGGCATATGTATGTAGGACAATATGAATAAGGAAGACTGTATATGAAGACTTTATAGTGTATTTGAGGTTGTATGTATTTGGTTTTGTTACTGTGGTACACTGACAAATACCAATACAGATATAAGTGCAACTTAAGGCACAAGCATCAGTCAGTAAAGTCAAAATATCTGAATGAGATTGTTTAAATGAATTATAGAAATCTGGAATGCTACAGATTACATCTAGAAAAATATCACCACATTTTTTACTTCTCATTGTTTCAAAAAAAAGGCTAAATTTTGTTTGAAGAGTTGTCTGCTAGCTCTTCTTCAATGATTTCACTTCTCTTTTTCACACTCCATATGTCTGGTTTGTCACCCGTATGCAGCTATACAAGCTTGCTGTTATTCTGTTTTGGCTGGGTTTTGGCATGGAAAAAAAATGCTAATTGACATAACCTCTTCAAAGTTGTTGTAGAAGCAAGGGTTCTGTGGAAAAATACCAATGTATTGCATTCACAGCAAAGCTGTGCAACATTGGGCAAAATCTTGAAAGCGTAACTACCAGCTACAGTGTGTTTGTGGGTGTGGGTGTTGCAGAGTGAACCTGCAGGAAGGGCAACTGTTGCTTCCTGGAGATCTCCAACTGTAGAAAGCTTCTTTAAGATCCAAACCATTCAGCCTTACACTGGATCGTACTTTCTTAAGAACCATGTCTGAATCAGGAAGATGTAGAAGACCTGGAGATGTTTTCTGCTTGCCTGCCTGGCTTAACCAGAAAACTGCTAACCAGAGGGGCTGATTTGTAGCATGTGGCGTAGTCAAGCTCATACTTACATGCTCTTTTGAAGCAGAAGCTGCCTGCTTGATCCCACACTTCATATTCCTTAACCTTCCTTCTCCTATGGTCCTGTTATAGGGTAACACTGTGGCATTACTGGTGCGTTTTTTCAGGTGACATTATTGGTGACATTATTTCCGTTTGAAGTATCTGAAATAATGTGAGGTTTTGTTCTGTCTAAATAATTAGTGTGATTTGCTTTTACATTCTGTTTTAGTTGAGAGCTTATGAAAACTAAAAAAGCAATGATATGGTTCTTTCTGGACAAATGTTACATTATTTATACCCTCATTATTAATACACTTTGACTGTCTCTCTCTTTTCATTTCCCTTTCTTTCAGTCCCCATTTCCTTCTCATATTTCAAAAGCACTAGACCTTTGTTTGACAATTTAATTACACTGTCCAAAATCAATCTGAGACAATCTAAGGGTTGCAGTCCAGTCCTGGGTCACAAATGAGCCTCATAGTTATGCAAACTTATGCATTGAGTAAGTGGGTAAGTAAAGAAAATCTGACAAGTTTGACTGCTTTTTTTTTTTTTTTTGAGGATTGTGGGATCATTCAAACTTGGAAAAGGGCAATTTAGGCAGATCAGAACTGAAGATTATATTATCTTGACCCTGTGAAACAAAATGGTTGAACTTTGTTCAGTTCTGAGCAGCAAAAATAAAGTGCAAAAATGATCATGCCACGCTACAGGAACATTTAATAAAGTAAGATGTAGTCACTCAGGGATGTCATGATTCCATAGTATTTCTTTGATCCATCCCACTTTCACCAGTATGGATGTCGTTCCCTGTAGTACTTCTACTTTTATCTAATTAATCTGTTCTGATGATACAGCCTCTTGTAAAGGAAATTCTGCAACATTCAGAGACCTGATTTGCTTATAAAATAACTGACACAATTTCAGTTTGATCATTTTGTATTTTGAGTGCGTCTTGTCAAACAAGTCTTAGATGCTGTCTTGACTCCGAATGATGCATCAAATTAGCATTAAATCACTGCCTGCTGCTTCTCTTCCCTGCAGTCTGTACTCACAGATCTACAGCTTGACATGAAGGATGCAGCATCTACCTTTAAAAATGCAGGGAGCTCAGTTCATATCTTCACTCTGGAATTCATTCCTGAAGAATACAGATTGGTTAAAGCTTTAAACGTGTTTTTGTATTACTTACTTCATCTTCATAGATCTAATATATTGCAAATCAACTTAGAATTATTGTGGGACCTTATAAGATTCTGTCACTAGCATATATGCCTAAGTCTTTATTATTATATGATTACCATTTTTTAAAATCTTTTTAACACAATTTTATGTTAGTAGCAATAATAATAATAGTTTCAGGTTGTTATAGGAACTTCAGCAGGAAGCTGATCACACAGGATTTCCAGTTTCTTGCTCTGGAAGTTTGTCTTAAGTATCACTTGAATAAAGATGACAGTGAAGGTGCTTAATTTGCTGTTTTCTTAGATATCTTAGATATCTTAGATATTGATACCTTAAGGTTGTCTCAGCTGAGTTTATCATCTGATTATGAGTAAGTAGTCTCACATTTACAGGGTATAATAAGGAAAGGTTGAATAAAAGACTATAATCATTTGATACATGAATCATTCTACTTCATTGTGTACCAAATGCAACTTTAACTATAAGCCAGCATGTTTGATTCATTTTAGATCCTGTTTGTTCAAATCACAAGTGTGGAGCTCATGATCATGCCCAAATCGTCCTGTATTTTTGGAGCTGTATTAAAAGGAAAATAAATAATTCAGTAATCAATAACTGATCAGTAATAATTCAATTATAAATTTAAACTCCAAATATCAATAAAAAATATGCTCTCTAGCAGCTTGTCCTAATGAATTTCAGTGCTGGCAGTTTTTATGGATGAAGGACTTCAGGTGTGTAAGTCATCACGTAGAGTTTAGTGGTACTTTCAGATGTAGAAGTTATTGCCAAATTTATCACTGTCACCATCATCATCATCATTTAAGAGTTTATGTTGGATGTTGTGGGTAGCTTTCATTTTTTAGGAAGTAATATTATCCTGTGGTAGTTACTTTATGAGTTGTCAGATAATAGTGAATTATTAAATGACACCAAGGGGTAGCCTAGATGTCTGTTTTGTGACTTGGTTTTAATTAGTTTTTGAGTAGTTTTAGAACTTGGTCTGAGACTATCCAGCATTAATTTTTTATGATAACCTCATTAAGATACAATTTAACTTTTGTATTGGGTTTGCATGGGCAGGTTGTGGTAGCAGGGCTGCTACAGGGGTGGCTTCTGTGAGAAGCCACCAGAAGCTTCCCCCATGTCCGGCAGAGCCAATGCCAGCCGGCTCCAGGACAGACGTGCTGCTGGCCAAGGCTGGGCCAATCAGGAATGGTGGTAGCACCTCTGTGATAACATATTAAGGAAGGGGAAAAAAGTTAACTGTGCAGATGTAATTGGGGCCAGAGAAGAGTGGAGTGAGCACGTGTGAGAGGATCAGCTCTGCAGACACCAAGGTCAGTGCAGAAGGAGGGGCAGGATGTGCTCCAGGCGCCAGAGCTGAGATTCCCCTGCAGCCCGTGGGACAGACCATGGTGAGGCAGCTGTGTCCCTGCAGCCCGTGGAGGTCCATGGGGATACAGAGATCCACCTCCAGCCCATGGAGGAGACCCACACTAGATGCCCAAAAGATGCTCATGGCTGCCCGAAAGAGGGTTGTGAACCTGTGGGAGGCCTGCGCTGGAGCTGGGTCCTGGCAGGGATCTCCGGACCCATCTCCTTGCACTGCTGGGGGGACGAGGTAGAGCTGGGAAGAAGGGAGACGTTAGGGGAAGGTGTTTTTAAGATCTATTTTACTTCTCGTTAACCTGCTCTGATTTTTTTAGCAATAAATTCAGTTAACATCCCCAGGCTGAGTCTGTTTTGCCCGTACTGGCAATCAGTGAGTCCTGTCCTTATCTCAACTCACAAACCCTCCCTGTCCACCTGCAGAGAGGAGTGATAGAGCAGCTTTGGTGGGTGTGTGCCATCCAGCCAGTGTCAACCCACCACAGCCCTTGATACTTTGTAACCATATTGTGAGGAAGGCTAAATCTATTTAATTGTGCTATATTGTTTTTGAAAAGCATTCTGTTCTGTGGAAGGGGATTTAGAATGTTCCTAAAGTGACGTTGAAAGAATGCAAGTAGTAATCTGATTCTCCCTTTAGGACATTAATCTTTTAACAGTAGTATCAGCTAAGACTGGCATTGATAATTCAATCACTCAAGTAGTTGAATTTGCATTTGGCAGAAAATGGTTGGAAACATCTGCAACAAGTGCTCAAAACTACTGTTGCAGTTCAGCAACTGCTGTTGCTGAATGGATGCAGAAAATAGCCATAAACTTTAAGAGAATATTCATTAAACACAGTATTCATTAGGCAATTTGTGAACTGCACCACATTAATTACACTGCTTAAAAATCGCCTTGAAATAGGGACTTTTTTCTTAGAAAACAGTACACAAGAAAAAATTTTAACAAAATTCTTTGATATTTTCTGTTTAATCAAGATGTGAAAGATTTGCTTTTCCCTTTTTGCACATAGCTTTTAGTGAAGTTAATAGCACCTGCATTATATTGTTCCTCATTATAAACCTATAAATCTCCTTCAGAAACATAAAATGCTGTGAAAGCTGTCAACCGGTAGTATATTGTATTTATTAGGATCATGAATCCCTAATTTGTAATTTAGAAAAGTGCCAGCTCAGTGAAGAGGTTATTTACTGGCAGATGTGTATATTTTGTATATGGCTTTTTCATAAACCATTCTGACTTGTTTGCTGATGACTTCTTTTGCAGAACATGATTTGTTGCCTTGTCTCATAAACCCTCTGTAAGCAGACCAGTCTTGATTCTTTTTGTCACAGAAGCAGCCAAACCAGTCCAGTTTTTCTGAGAATGTCTTTCAACAGTTTCGCAAGAAGAAAAATATTTTTTTTTACTCTGTGCTTTTAATTTCATGTACAGTGTTGTGCAAATGTTCATAATTTGTCCATACTATTTCCAGTTTGATTGTGTAAATCATCACCTCAGAACAAAGTTTCATCTCCTGGTTCTTCTTATTGCCCGTGAATCAAGCCAGGAAAGAGAGACACTTTGCAGGTTGACACTCGAGAATTGTGACACAGTTGTGCAGTAACTTAAAACACGTGTAGAAATGACAGTGAGTGGAGATCTTCTTTTAGACGCTTTGCACATTTTACTGCATAACTTCCTTTTTTCTCCTTGGTAATTGCAGACATTACCTTTACTTGCAGACAGTTACTCTGGGAAGGCTGGGAAAGACAATTTAATGTTTTTCCACGTATAGTTTACTAGTTGTATTCCTTAACTGAGACTTATCAGTCATCTTTTATAACTCTATTTGTGATATGCAAGGAAAATAAAATATATATTACTTACTTTTGATAATCAATAAAGACAGTGATAAGGAAAATGATAACGTGAATTTTATTAGGAAATTTTCTATTTTAAATAATTGTAAGGACAGTAAAAGTCAATACTGTTGCTGAAAATGTCAACTTACAGACTTTAGAAATTACTAGTAACTAGTATTTAAAGAAAAGGGTATTGCCTAGAACTATTTTCTTCTTTACAAGTTTTTTTGCCAAGGTGAAAAAAAGCAAAATATTCCAGGCCCAAGATTTTAGGCATACATTAGTCCAACAGCGCACCAGAAAGTGCTGTAATATATTTACTACTGCTGCTGTTGAGCCCAGGGTTGAAATACCGTTCAAAGCTTATAGAAAAAAAAAAATCCCAAAATATTACTCTTTCCTAAATATACATGATTCATATTGGAATTATGTGCATGTTGGCCTAGCTTTTATTTTACAGATTTATTTTACAGGGTCAGCACAATCACAGAGCCCCTTGGCAGGGCCACAGGGCTCTCTCCAAGGAGGAGGAGAGGGGAGGGAGGGAGTAAAGGAAGGCAGATTCAAACTGTTTCACCCAAGGCACCCAGGGAAGGCAATAGTCCTTTCCATAGGGAATGAGAAATCCTTACGTTTACACCTTCATAGATAATAATAAAACCCGGAAACATCGTATCTGCATCTGCAATGCAGATGCATGGTTTTATGAATTTTATAGTTATTTTTTAACAGTTTTTGGGATAAGGTGGGCAGTCATTTGAGGTTAGTACAGATGTGCCAGAGACTTCCTTACATTTTTGCCTGTCATTACTGTGATACCTTAACTTGGCTCCAACCATGCAGCAGAGACAAGGGAATGCTTTATTCTGAGTAGTTTCTGAGAAAAGGAACCAAGACAGGAATGTACTCAAGGTGATCTGAATATAGATAGATGCCTTAGAGTCTTGTTTATACTAAAGGCAAAAAGCACAAAGGACTTTGACATAGTCTTTGCCAACTTTCTTCCTGGCTCAATCTGCTATAGATCTGCAAAGAGTTTTCTCCATGATACAAGTGCTCACTTTGGATAGTGTCTGTCCATGTTATGTCAGCCAAAGTACAGAGAGAAAATAGTACCAAAGAGTGCCTAGTATTCTTTATAGGAAATAGCCCATTTAATCATAACGAGGAAGAATTATTAAGCTTCTTCGAGGAAAATACGGTGCCTATCAAACCCTGAAGATGATGCTCTTTCAATAAATAAGTTTTTTTTAAAAGTCTGGTCATCATTTCAGGAGTTTTTTTTTAAAGTGTGGCTTGTAAAATAAGCACATATTAATCAGAGGTTGGTCACTGCTGTAAGCTGCCAGTAAAAAGCTGTGATTGTACTGAGAAATGGGCCCAAAAAAAGGTATATTAAGAAGGTAAAAGTAATTCTCTAAAGGACTGATAGAACAGGTGTAGCTTATTACTTTATTCTTCTATGTTTAAATGCTTTGATTAAGTCTATAAAAGTGCACAGAAGCCTTTTAATTTACACAGTCAAAAATGTTCATTCAAAAATGTGATTACATAAGAGAAGGCTTCAGACACGGATACAGATTTCCTTTCAAGCTGATCTTTAATCATAAAGGTCAAACCTTAAACATTAAAACACCTGAAGAGCAAGAAGCATTCAGTTATTGACTCTGAAGACCCTGACCCTTACCAAGTATCACAGCCCATAGAGGGCGTTGACAAAAGTACAGTAATAAAAAAAGCTAAAAAGAAATTGTTCACTTTTTTTGTTTCTAAATGCAGGGAAAAAGCCACGCCAAAACCAAAACCAAAAGTCCCACATGAACAAAAAACAAAAAAGCCATCTCTGTAGGGCTGACGATAGATTAGATCTCAAACACTATTGGGAATAGTGGAAAAGGGAAATTGTTGTGGCTAAGCTACTATACTCTGAAAAGCTTTCTTTTTCCTTTTGGCAGTGATTACTGTGGCTGGATGATATTATGGAAGCATAGTTTCTGTTAATTAGAGTGAGCTAAAAGTTTTTTCAGAGCAAACGATGTACTGTTGGAAAACATTGATTAAAAAACCACCATGATACTGTAAGCAGGTTTTTCTATTACACTGCAGGACTGCCTGCATTCCCAAGCTTGCGGCATCAGCAGCGCAGGACGCACCTGCCCTGCATCCTCCTTCAAGCTGGGAAACCACTTAAAGTCAAGGACGATGTCATGCCTGCTCTGCCAGTACCTCTGAAGTACCCTTCTCTAATTCATTGCTAGAATTACAGAATCATCATGTTGGAAAAGACCACGAAGAGAGACCAACTGATAACTCAGCACTGCCAAGCCTACCACTAAGCCATGTCCCTAAGAGCCACATCTGCGCATCTTTTAAATACCTCCAGAGATGGCGACTCTAGCATTTCCCTGGGCAGACTGGAAACACAGCTTGACAACCCTTTCCATGAGGAAATTTTTCCTAATATCCAGTCTAAAGTTACCGTGGCTCAACTCGAGGCCATTTCCTCTTGTCCTGTCACTCATTACCTGGAGAAGACACCAATCTCCACCTTGTTACACCCTCCTTTCAGGTGGCTGTAGAGAGTCATAAGGTCTCCCCTGAGCCTCTTTTTTTCCAGGCTAAACAGCCCCAGCTCCCTCAGCTGCTCCTCACAGGACTTGTGCTCCAGCCCCTTCATCAGATCTGTTGCCCTTCTCTGGACACTCTCCAGCACCTCAATGCCTTTCTTGCAGTGAGGGGCCCAGAGCTGGACACAGAACTTGAAGTGAGGCCTCACCAGTGCTGAGTACAGGGGGACAACCCCTGCCCTGGTCCTGCTGGCCACACTATTGCTGATACAGGCCAAGATGCCATTGGCTTTCTTGGCCATCTGGGCACACACTGGCTCATGTTCATCCAACTGTTGACCAGCACCCCCAGGTCCTTTTCCAGCGGGCAGCTCTTCGGCCACTCTGCCCCCAGCCTGTAGCAGTGAGCGGGGTTGTTGGGACCCGAGTTCAGGACCCAGCACTTGGCCTTGTTAAACCTCATACCTTTGACCCCAGCCCATCGATCCAGCCTGTCCAGATCCCAGTCTAGAGCAGAGAGATCCTGAAGTCAAGCAAAGCAACAATCCTTCCAGTCAGGATCTTTCTTTGAATATGGGCTAAGAAATTAGCTCAAGCCCTCACCCAAAATTTTTAGGTCCCACCCTGTCTCTTTTGCCTCCTTCAACTAGTTTGCTCACAGATTCATTGCCTAAAAGGGATTTCCCTGTGAAACATGGGTGCAAGCTCCTCTAACCATATGTATCAGTTGCTAACT
The DNA here is from genome assembly GCA_014706295.1 of Lycocorax pyrrhopterus obiensis. Lineage (NCBI taxonomy): Eukaryota > Metazoa > Chordata > Aves > Passeriformes > Paradisaeidae > Lycocorax > Lycocorax pyrrhopterus. The sequence goes on along the minus strand of JACSVZ010000001.1, from coordinate 42,510,717 downwards.
CCTTTTTGTTGAAGGATAAGCTATAGCCTTTGGATACACATGGAAAGGGACAGAAACTTGAGAACTTGACCTGAAGCAGTAGCTAAGAGACCTTCTGCCTCCTGTAATGTGGAAACTTTAGAGGTTATCAAAATTGGCAAGCTCTGAGAAAGCACTGGGCCTGTAACAGGAAAGAAACCATCTAGTCCTTGCTCAGGAACCCTTCAAAACTCTCCAACTTCTGCTGAAGAGTGACAGGGCTGTTTTCTGAACGACCTTCAGTCCAACCCCCCCACAATCAACTTTAGGCACACACACCAGCTGCCTCCCTCTTCAGAGCATGCTTATGAGTCCAGTCTCTCTGAAAGATGGGAGGACCTGGACACCCCAGGCCAGGTTCTACGAGATGTGACAGCTGGTTATTGAAACTGAGAATCTGAAAGCAGTATTGAACAGGATTTCAAGAATGTCAGTCCTCACTGCTGAACCCTGAGATTCCTAAGGAAATACAATTTATTGAAAATGTTTCAGAATTTCTTGCATATCCATCAAAAGTTTGCCTATCCATGGTTTTAATAATATAGAATTTCTGTTTGCATGATATAGTTGACAATATCCACAGAGAAACCTTTTTTTTCATATTGATAATTAGAAGATTTGTAATTCAGGGTATTTTTATGCATACTTTAACACATGGGTATTTTCAGTCCTGTGAAGTTATATTTGTCACATAAGTGAATCAAAACAGTCTAAAAGTAGTCAGTCAATAGAAAAAAAAATTGCATGAGAGGACTTTCCTCTGGCATATTCTCAGGGGATATCTGTACTCTACTTCTTCCGTCTGTGTCAGCTGGTACCACCTGTTACTGCAGGAGAGTCATTTCAGCAGTGTTGATTCATAAGAGTGGGCAGAAGAAGGTCTGAGTTCCTTACTTGCATACGATTTACGGTGGGAAGTCATGGAACATTCTCTTCTGCACCTTTAGGAAAGCTCTAAATACTTATTTCTGTAGTTCTGAGACTCTCTCACCTGAGGGAGATGCCACTTGCAGAAAAAGGCACCCACCTACTGTGGTATCTTCTTCCACTTGGCTGATCAAGAGGAGCAACTGGAGAAGTTTTTCCGTGACCCCTGGGAGTCAAAGGCTCTCTGAGTCACAGCAGAGCATGTCCAATAAGGACCAATGAGCTATGAGGCTAAGCAATAGATTGGTTATCGTCAGTGATAAGTCACCTGATAATTCTCAGGTGTTCATACAGTCATCATTTAGGTCCAGAATGAGCTGATTTTCCTTGTTGCTTCGTTGCCACACTCCAGTTTGTCACATTTTTTCCTGTAGAGTTTTATACCTTCCCATGTCAGTAGTTCTCTTCTTGAATCTCCCACAATTCTGTCTGTGCTTTGCTTCCAGTACCTTATTTGGCTTTAGCATGGACTTTCTCACATTGTAGCAGCAACTGGATCTGCAGAACCAAGCCCAGGACAAATAAACTTGCACCAAATTTGGCTTGCAGACCACAGAACTGCTGCGTGGGGGTAACAGGACATTATTTTTTGCAGCATTTGGCCTCTCTTGCCTTGAGCGATTTCTCTGGGCTTTACACCTGTTGACATATTCTTAGCATGCTTCTCTGAGGACAAAAAAAAAAAAAAAAAAAGGTTTTCCCCTTCCCTTATAAAATCAAAGATACACAAACTTGGAGAAAGTGCTTTGCTTTTTGCCTTACAACTTGTGTCACAGTAAGGTTAATACTTAGGAGCTGGTAGAGGCATTTTGCTTTTCACAGTGGTTGGTTCCAAACAGAAATTAAAGGACAAATGCCAGCATTTCTAGCCCTGAAATTTCATGGGTAGACCTTGAGTCGGTAAGAGAACAGGACTCTCAGATCTTTATAAATTGTAGCCTCCCTTTTTGTACTCCCTTTTTCCTGAAGTAACTGAGATTACACTGAAAAATATTTCAATAAAGAGTTTATGGCAGTAGCACCAAAGTCTTGCCGCTGATGTATCCATCACAGCCTATGAACTTATGACCAACTCAACATTCATCATGTTTGTCTTTGTGAGCTGTTTCTGTGACTGGCATTGCAGGAAAGCATGCCATTATTAATCAGAAGACAGAAACGTAGATTAATCTGTTTAATGGTAGCACAAAAAGGTTTCCTTGGGCTGATTGAAGCCATGTGAATAAGAGGAGAGCACTTTGATTAATGACTCTTAAATGACTCTTAAACAGTTGTTGTTAAGTTTCATATTTTAGAAACATGGATTTTATGCGTGACAATACAGTGATTAGCAAGGGATCTGCACAGCTTTAAAATACACTTGACAGTGCAATCAAATGGCATGACTGTATCTCATTCAGCTTTAACCTTTGATGTATGTATATTAGTAATGGTATAACTATCTTAAGGACTGGTTTGGGCAGTACAGCATACCCAGTTAGTCCCAGGAAGCTAAGTCCAGCACTCTCTCCTACTGCAACATTCAGTGGGTATATCAGAAGTATTTCAGTGGGTGTATGACCTAAGTGGTGTAAATCTGTCTCTGATATGCCATGTGCTACAATCACATCTTTGGATTTCTGTTTTACTTGAATTGAAGGATGTTGATTAAAATCTTTATAAATACATGAGTGTGTACAATCTCATCCTGCTATCTTAATCATAAAATTGTTCTGAGGGTGGATTAAATTTAAAGCCTGCCTTGCATTGTGTTTTATGGTCATGGTAAAGCAATGTGCTGCTTGTATTCTACTTCTCCCTATAATGCTATATAAGATATTTCTGCTATTATAGGAGGGGACATAATAAACAGCAAAAATCAATTGAGGGGGAGGGGAAGTTGGCTCCTTGTTCCCAGGTGGGAGCATGCTTTGAAATCAGAAAATTGCAGCCGTGTAGCCAGTGAGATGATGAAACTATCAGTGCTGAATCACAGCCTTGCCGTTTGCTTTCCACAAGGCACTGAGCACAAAGCCAGTAATACACTCTCCAAGAGGTAACTAAAGATTCTTCTCACAAACTGTGCTATCAAAAAACAATTTGTCTGACTGTGTATGCTTGGAAAATAAAATGATCCTGAGCGCTGGAGTAGTGGTACTGCTTCTAGTAGTTTAGTTAGGATACTCAAGGGACTTCAGTTCTTTCGTTAGCATCTGTATAGTCTTAGTCTGAACAAGTTTGCCTTGGCCTCGGCTTCGGTAACTTATTACTGAAATCTTCCCAAGGACAACAGGGTCAGGGCTTCTTGTAAATGAATGTTCCCTGTGGGACCTGTAATGAAGAGACTGTTAACTAATTATCAGTCCGTTTGGAAGGCATTCATTTTTTAATTGACCTCGAAGAATTCAAGGAACAAAAGGAATCTGAGCAAAAATTATTTGAGTCCAAGGCAAACAAATGAGTCAGTTTCTTTCTTGAGGTAGTTGCACAGGTTTATTGGAGTCCAACAGACATAAAAGGTTTTCAAGTTCAATATTCCTTTGATTAGAATTAGGAGAGCTGTGTCTGATGGCACGATCTGTGTGTTACAGACAGGTTTCCCTCCCTTCCTCCAGCTGTCATTTTCTGTGCAAATATTGCTCCTGTCATCACTTGTCAGGCCAATATTACAATGGAATTAACTTAAGACATAATCTGTTTCCTTTTAGTTTGAGTAGGAAAGTTCAAACTGTGACTTGAATGTCAGGTGCAGTTTTGCAGAGGCTGCTTGCAGGGCTGTTATACCCCACAGAGATGATAATTACAAAGTCAGAAGGAGCCTTAGGACTTTTTGGTTAGAGAATAGGGTTTTGTCCAACAAAATGATATTTTAATTTTCACTATTTGAATATTGCCTGAAATGCTAAAACTCACGTTTCTAATTTATTTTTAACTGCTAAATAAGTTAATACAGAAAACATGATAGTGCTGCTTGGGGTTTTTTCAAATTAAAGATGATTGTTAGTCAAATTCTTCTACAGCATTGTTTACTCTTAGCAGTTGTGTGACAGAATGGTGTAAATGTATTGGAGAATAGTAGCTTTCTCTAATAGAAAATTAATAATGTGATCATTAAGAGTTTCCCATGCTCCTGATTTCACCAGAGAACTTAAATTGAAAACTTCAAAAGCTTCAATGATATTCAGAAATATCGTCACCAATACTGAAAGTGATCCAAATCTCAGAACAGTGGGCAAGGGTTAAAGTTGAATGAGGTTTTTCTTTTAACTCTATTCATCATGGTTTTTAAATAATCTTTTAAAATAACAGAAAATACAGATAATTGGGTGGAAAATGTTAGTTTAGAAACAAAAGTCAAGCGGTTCCAGTCCTTTATAATTATGAGAGGTAGGAAGTTCTGAAGTACTTTCAAAGGAAAGCTGACAGATCATCTGGTCTCAGGCGCTGTGGGAAAGGGAGCCCAGATGGGGTTAACTAACACTCTGCCCAGTCAAATCTTGAAAACCCCCAGCAATGAGGCATCCACCACGTCCCTGGGGAGGTTGTTCCAGTGACTGATTGTTCTCACTTTAAGAAATTTCTTTCTTATGCCGAGATGAAACTTCTACTGGTGCAGTTTGTATCTTTTGCCCTTTGTCTTGCCCATATGGCTCCTTGTGAAGGGAGAGCCTCCATCCTCTTTATACCTGCCCTTTAATTACTGTAGTACTGTGATTGGGTCCCTCTTGAGCCTTGTCTTTTTCCAGGGGAAAAATCCTGACTCTCAATCTTTTCTTACATGGCAGACTCTCCAGTCTTTTGAGCATCTTCGTGATGCTCCTTTGGGCCCTCTCCAGTCTGTCTGCATCTTCCTTGAATTGTGGGGACCAGAATGGAGCACAGTGCTGCAGGTGCAGCCTGACAAGCACAGAGTATAGTGGGATGCTCATGTCTTTACCTCTGCTAGTAATGCTCCTGGGGATGCAACCCATATCAGATTTAGTTCTGCTGCTGCAGGGTACTGTTGACTCGTGTTGGCTTGATGTCCACCAGGAGCCCCCATCCTTTTCAGCAAGGCAGCTCCCCAGCCACACAGGTGTCAACACGTATTGGGCTCTTTGGCTATTCTGTTCCAGGTGCAGAGCTTGATACTTGTCTTTGTTAAAGTCCATACTGTTAATAAATTCCACTCCTTTCTCCACAAGTGGCTGAATATGAGTAGGTCTGAAGCAAGTATTTCTAATTTTAAAGAGCACAGCTAATGACAAAGCCAAATCACATTAACCTAACCTGCAAGATGAAGAATGCAGAGCTATCTTCCCTTCTTTTAGGCTCTGTTGATGTATACAAGATAATCAAGTTTGCAAGCACACCATTAATTTACCCCATTTATTAATTAATTTTTATTCATTACTGGATTTGTGAAGCAGATTGGTGACTGTGTTTCTCTTCTCCCCGGTCATACAGTTGGCCCTACCATTCTGTGAACAGACCAATATCAAGGTTTCACATTTGTGATTGGGATAGAAACTATAAAATCTTGACAGCCTGAGAAAGAATTGCTTCCAAAATTGCTAAACTTGCAACATGGCCCGTAAAAAATTCTGCCTGGTGTTAAATATGTTATGTGATAATACTTCCATTTCTAATAATGTAACCAATGCTTGCATCAGGTGTTCAGGAAATCTGGTGGTTAAATTGTTAAGGGTAATGTTATATTCCACAGGGTTTACTGATCCTTTAGGCTGTATCTCCTGCAGATACCACGCTCAGATCAGTTCAGGCATTTTGATACACAGTAAAAGCATTTATTCATCTTGAGAGCTGAAAGTTGTGATTTTTTTAAAGACTTCTGAGTTTTGTAGCATGTTTTAAGGACACCAAACAGCAATACATCTGAATATAAAACAAGTGCTTTATAAATTGCTTTATCACACTTCAAAGCAGCATGCTAGCAGGATTGCCAAATTCAACTGCAAAACTTGCCAATTTGGATCATGTGAAGGCAGGTGTGAGATTACAGCTGTAATAAAACTGAAATTGAATACTGGTAGCTGAATTTGTAGTAGGCAATTGATTTGATTTATATAACATAAGCCACATGAGGAGAGATATGTAGGTCAGCATCTTCAGCTGGAAGCGGTGGTTAGAAGAGTTGTGGTATGTCGCTGGGAATATTGAGTTAATAGCTGTTCAGCCTGGCAGAATGCTGGTGCAGTGTAACTACATTCATGTCCAACTTGTTTGGGGAGACACCATTTGCAACAAGAAAAAACTAGTCAGTTATAACCAATGCACTTGTGCCATAAAATTCATTGCTAAAATTAGAATAAGAACCTAGACCATATGGAGTTTCCCAGGGCAAGAACTGGTACATTAGTTATGAGCACATTTTCAGCCTGCAAAATACTTGAGGTGTGTAAATACACAAATTAGTGATTAAATTCCTTCTATGGTAATAGAACAATGTTTTACAAAATGCAAATGGTAAATGATCCAATTTAAGAAATCAGAGGAACCACAATCAAATTAGCCCGCAGAGTTATTTCCAATCCAAATAGCCTGTTAGGTCACAGATTTGCACAAAAGAAGAAAAAAAATCCAAAATAAAGCACACACCTCTTAATTAAAAATATCCAAACTAACAAAAAACCCCAAAACAAACCACAAAAAAACCCAAAAACCCCCCAAAAACCAACCAACCAACCAACCAACCAAAAAAAAAACCCCAAAGCCCCTGCTTTCGTGTTGAGAAAATTATGTCAATTTTTTTTTTTTTTTTTTTTTTTTTACAAGCAGTGAACTAATGACCTGGCAATTTTTACATTAGTTGGAGGTTTGATAAGAACAAGCACAAAATCAGAACCACGCTTTTAAAAAGCAAAATAAGATTAAGCATCCAGAAATTACTTTGTTAGCGGGTTTCCATTTGCCATTCCCAGGAAAACGCATGAGCTTCTATCCAAGTTGGGAGCCTCTGGAAACTGCAACCAGTCATGGTCAGTATAAACATTACAGGACTTACAAGCTAAAATTTCTAAAAGCTTCATTTTTACAAAATATACTTGAACATCTTAGGCATCCAAAGACTGGCATGGACCAAATGGAAAATGCTTTTTCTTTTGCTTTATCTGTAGTCTGACCTGATCCTCCATTGCAGGAAAGAGAAGGAAGCAAAAATCTCAAAACAGAATATGAAGAGTAGCACAGTATTTCCATTTTTATTTCTTTCTGCAGAAATGCAGGGAGTATATGGTCAGGGAGGAGAGAAGAACTAGAAATGTGTTTTGAAAAAAGTTCATTATTGTACAGCAAAGTTTTTGTGATGATGGTGGGTGGCTAATACAGATGGTTTAGAAAGACATATTGTTGGGAGAAAAAGGCAACGAGGCAATGTAGAAGTTGTGAATGTTTCTGATAAATGTGAGTTTCAGATTTCTCTAGTCAAGAGTCTCATGAATGAAGGAATAACCAGTGAATTAAAAGGAAGAAACTTAACGAACATACATGTATAAGAAAACAATGCAGTAGGAATCTGAAGGAGTTTGTAGCAGCCGAAGTGAGAAATAATTTTTGTAGCAAAGCAAAACTAAGACTCTAAATAAATAAGAGAAAGAAAAAATAACTATTCCTGCAAAAATGACTGTTCAATAGAATTTAATGTGTCATAATACTCAGCATAACACAATGTTTAAAAAAATTTAGACCCATGACTGTTACTTACTAAGCACAGTGCCTTGATGATTACCATTAGTCCAGCTTACAGCCTGACAGTTCTGAAAAACAGACCCAGACAGAAAAAAATAAGAACTTCAGATGAAGAGAGGAAAGAAAACTGAATTTTATAAAAATTCTTGGTTGCAATGGCACTAGAGATCATTTTCATAATAGAAAGCATAAACTACCACTCTGACTGGAGCTGGGAAAGTAGGTATTTTCAATAAGGAAAAAACCCTGGATTTATCGAGGAAAGGGGCAGACATTATGGATGGGGTTTTTTTTTTATTTAACCAAGGACACAGCACTGCTTCTAATGACACAATATTTCAGCTTTACTTGTCTGACATCTAATAAAAACTCACATTACTGTTACTAAAATAACCTTTATTGTTTCTTATTATGGTACCTCCCTTACCTGTTGAATAGTTGCAGTTTAATGTGACAGAGATGTAGAGGGTAAGGCAAACACTAGTTTGCCACTATCTTTTATGTTTGACAGCAGCTGGCTCACCAGTCCCTGTATGTGTTGTTTATGGCTTAGATGTGTGACTTTGAGGATGGAGAGGAATTAATTTCTTGTGGTGGGAGGGTGTAGCAGACATGGGAAGCAATTCTTACAATATTTTGATGGTCATGGGATATATTTTTTTCCCAGGTTTATACTAAGTTTTATATCATGGTGCATTTGGACATGACTGTAGGGACTTGTAGGTAGTACTGCCAAACAGTAACTGATAATAATGAAATGGTCCTTTCTGAAGATGTATAGCTGTGAGCTTTTAAAAAGTCTTGAGACTGCTAAAAGAAACCTCATGGCGTTATAGTTCATATATTATGAACTCTTGCAGAAAAAACAAATTAAGATGGGGGTGAGGAGTCAGGGTTTAGGAATGACTAAATTTCAAATTAAAAGACTTCATTCGAGAACCAAAACATAAATTGGAATAAAGTGAGGGCAAACTCAAGGCAGTGTTTATTCTAAGCATGTGCAAACCTCTTTTTGATGCTGTCTTCAAAATGATGCAGCAGCTAAATGTATTATACCCCTGGGAAGCATAAAACTTAGGGCCTGGTTCTCCTCACTACATAATAAGAATGGTGAAAAGCAGCCTTAAAGTAGGTATAAATTGCATTTAAGTCTTCTTTATGGCTCAGCAGTGGTAGAAAGGAGCCTCGATATAAATGAGAATCAGGTCCCCAGTATTTATTTAACCCTTGGGCTTTGTATATCATTTTATTTTCACCTTTAAGAGATTTGCAGAGGGATTTTTAATCAGGATTCAGTGTACAGAAAGCTAAATGTTTTCATTGCCTTACAAGTAACTTTAATCATACAGGCAGATCATTCTCTTTATTTCTCAAGAGGAAGTGGTAGAATTTTCTGCCTTTGTACAAACCAAGCTAAATGTTTCTGACACCCTCAGTACAGTGTCAATTGGAAATTCACATTTCATGTAATAACAGACCATTTTAATTTCATGAGCTGAAGAATTGGTTTCCACTTGCAAATTGTACTGAAGAAAGCAATATTGTCAGAAGAACTGGCAGAGTGCTTCAAGAGATAAATCTATTGAATTAAATAAGAGGCTTTCATTACCTTTTACATTGCATTTCCGTATAACATAAGCATTAATTAAACTCTTCATTGCTTTCTCCTATTCAACAGAGCGCTTGCTCAGTCTGACAAGAAATGTTGCCCCAGAAAAGATGTGACACCCAAATAAAATCGTTAAAATACACTTAAGCAGAAGGGAAGGAGGGGAAGGAAGGGGAAGAAGGGAAAAATGTTTTGGTGCACTTGGGCAAGTGGGGCCTGTCTACAGAAATGCATAATTTCTGTTCTTCAGGTTTTGATAGCTCCAAAGACTTGTAACAGGTCGTCTCACTAGGTGTTTCTCCAGGCAATTTGAATACAAACAGAAAGCAAGCAATTGTTTTTCAAATTTTAAGTATATTTCAGTAAATGTGGAAAGCTTCTTCAGCATGGGAGAACACTTTTGGTGTGAGGCAGTTTTACTTCTTGAAGTATCAAAACAACTCTGCAAAATGTGTGTCCTTAAAGAGCTCCCTGGGTAGCCCACCCAAACTGAAGAGCCATCATGTATATTTGGTTCTTGCACATTTCTATCCATATTCAAATATTTCTAATTCCTCCTCTTCTTGTGATTCCAGGGGAACATTTGAGAATCTGCCCTCAGGAATATACATGCTGCACCTCAGAAATGGAGGACAAGTTAAGCCAACAGAGCAAACTGGAGTTTGAAAACTTAGTGGAGGAGACGAGTCACTTTGTACGCACGACTTTCGTATCCCGGCACAAGAAGTTTGACGGTAGGCTGGGTATAATTTACTTATTTTCAAGGTTATGGGATTTAAAAGCCAGTTATCCATAATAAATTCCAGTGTTCTTTTCTTTACAATTAGATATCACATTTGCAGTTGTCAGTTTGGCTGAGATAAGGGTTAATATACAGCTGGTATGCTTATCAGCCTTGTGAGTATTGCCTTTAATTATAATGACATCAAGAATCAGACTGTTAAGTGCCTGCAGGCTTGGCTAATGTTGAAAAAAGAGATTAGATATGCATAGAGAGCTTTATAATTTTTGTCTCCTAGTTTCAAATGCAAAATTTAGGTTTGTAATTATGTTCACTGTTGCAAGATGAACTGTGGATCTCCCATGATTTTTGTTATTGCAGAGCAGTATTTGTGTAGTCTGCCTTTTCATAGCCTTAAGGCTGTTGTGGTTTTTTCCTGCATGATTTTCTTGTGATGTACAGAGGCTCTAAGAGGGCTTCTGGCTTCCAAACACTAAGGCCTCAAGTTGTGTTTGAGAGGGATTATCATACAAACCCCTTAAGCAGTATTGAACACATCTTTTCTACCTAGAAGGGACTGCCCAGAACAGTTTGGGAGTTTTATTTCCTAGTGATCAGCCTTTATAAGATCTTTGCAGGATCAAGGTTGCGGTGTCACAATTTGCTAAGTGCTTGTCTTTGATAATGAACATTAAGCTGTTTTTATGGTTGTGTCCATATTTTCAAGTCATGGTTTTATCTAAATATGAAATCTGTATTTGTGTTGAAAGTGTCACCTTGAGCATTTCTGCATATGTGTAAGTTGAAAAGGGTCTGGCATTAAGAGGTGTAAATCGGCATTGCGGAGAGGAATGCAGAGCTGCCTGCAGGTGAAAACGCCTGCAAGTAGGAGGCCTAAAGCTGGCTAACCCCAGGTAATGGGTCACATGCACACATTTAGGAGAATGGTGGAAATGTCATCTCTGAAGTTGGAAGCTTGCTTCAAAAGTCTTAGGTTGAATTCAGAAAGAAGTGAAGATGGCTCTAACTCCTTAGGGTAATTCTGTATTATTATACAATTAAAGATTTTTTTTTTCTAGTGTTGATTCACTCAATATGGCACAGAAGAAAAAATGAATTCTAAAAAAAGGGAATGGAAAATGTGTAATATGAGGATGAGCTGGAGGAAAGTCCCTAGCAGCAGATCAGATGCTAATGTAATTTAGAGAGTGTCCTTGGAAGGTGGGGGTGACTGCACTGCTCTGAATTGTGATGACTTCCCTTTTTAATGTGAAATTGGAATTTTTTGTGCAGTGGATTTTAAAAAATTTACTTGTCTTCAAAGGATCTAAAAAAAGGAAAAAAATCCGGAAGTTGTGTGTGATATTACAAGACAAGTGTGCAAGCAGAACAGACATTTCAAACCATCTATGGCATATACAGGGCTTTTTTTTCTAGAAGGAAACTGGGGTGATTGCTGGTGTTCAGTGACCATGCAGCACACTGAAAACACTGGGCTCATTGACCACAGAGCTCAGACAGCACTTTGCTAATTCTTTGGCAACTTCAGGCTTTTCTGTATTGCACTGAACTTAAGGACATTATGGGTTTTCAGTAATCTGAAATTCGGTGTCTTAGTACTGATAGTAAGGTATAGCTGGAAGTTACTGATTGGTTGTAAATACTCCACCCTGGGATCTGCTCTACAGAAACTTGGAATAAAAGACTAAGTTGTTTCTTCTATCTTATTTTTGATGTTTTAAAGGGAATTTGAAATGTGACGTCTTATCAGAGAGCATTTGAACTTTGTGTATGCTTTCAGGATTTCAGTGCTATTCTAAAGCTATTCAAAATTTGTTCATTTGTATGGAAAAACTGCTTCTTTCTAGAAGGGCAAAGACATTAATGGAAAAATATATTCACCTAATAGACTTTCAGTGTGAAATCAGCTAGATTTCTTGCGGTTTAAAATAGTATGATGCTTTTCAATATAAAGCAATATAAAGATTGATAGCTGATGTCCGTGTTTTAACTGTTCGAGTATTATCCATTTTTGTTGTTGTTTTTTAATTTGGTACTGTGATTGCACAAAGGAATTCTGATACATGATTCTGCCATATAACGCTAGTACACTACAAATCACAAAACAGATACAGCCAATTGGGATGATTTTATGGAAGTTTTGCACAGTACCTGTGTTTGTGAAGAGCAGCGTATGTAAGCAATAAAAGAATAGACAAATATCTAAGTAGTGTTGAGGTAGATATCAGCATCGCTCCCTTGAGGAGTTAATTTAAACTATAGTTGCTGCCAAGCTCTTTTTCATTCAGACATTCATATAATTTTGAAAACTCTTGAAAGGACATCAAAAGGATATCTTTTAGATTTTACAGGGGGTTTTTTATGCTGTACTAGACAACTTAGGGTAATGCTAAGTTTTGCAACATAAGACTTTTTAGAGGTATGTGAACTCTGTTGAATTTTGATCTGACCTTCATAAGCATTGTCTTTTTTATTGTTTTCTGCCCCACAACCATACACTTAAGCATAGATAGAATGATGTTGTGATTTCCATTTTGAGAGGCAATTTGAGATCTGTTTTCCTTTTCAGGATTTTTTCCCAGATTCCTATTCATAATCTAATCTAAAAGGAAACTCAATCTCCTGTAACTTGCACATTGTCTCTTTAGCCTCTGGTGAGACGAACATTCTTACACAGAATCCGAGGCTGAGATGTGGTGAGAGTGGCTTTGTCAAACCTCCTTCTCCAAGCAGGTTCAGCTATCACAGGATGCCCAGGATCATGTGCAGCAGCATTTTTAATATCTCCATGGAGAGAGACTGCACGGCATCTCTGGGCAACTTGTGCCAGTGTTTGACAATCCTCACAATAAAGTATTCTCTTGTGTTTACATGGAATTTCCTGATTTGTTTTCTTTTGTTTTTCTTAGTTTGTACCCATTGCTTCTTGTCCTATCACTGGGCTATATATCCCCCCACTAGATATTTGTGCACATTGATGAGATCCCCTGAGCCTTTTCTTCTCTGGACTCTATCTGCCTCTGCTTCTAGAATAGATAGTCTAGATAGTCCAATCCCCTCATCATATTACTGCCCCTTGCTTGGATTGCACCAGTGTGTCCATATCTCTCTTGTGCTGGGGAGTACAGATCTGGACCTAACTCTCCATGTGTAGCCTTATCAATGCTGAGCTGAGATGAAGATTCTTTTCCCTCAGCCTGCTGGCAATGTTCCTACATAATTTCTTTGTCAGTTTTATATTTCATTTCACATGAAGTGCAGTACTTCCAAATCTCTACAAGAACTAAATTTCTGTAATAACTAAAAGCAATAGAAGCTGAAGATGAAATTTGTAACAGAGAACTTTAGAAATTACTAAGCAATTTGGAACCAGCTATGATCAGAAAAAATTATACCTTTCTTTTAACTGACAGTCAGTTCTTGCATCCTAAAGCCCTTTATAATCTTTCATTTCTTATTAATTTGTACTCCACATTTCTAAAGGGCTGTCACTGTGTTGGGACTTTCAACTGCTCCATTCTTCTAGACTCATTTATTCCTCATAGTATATGAGGTTCAACAATGTCTCAGAACCAAAGATCTCACAATATAATTTTTATTTCAGTTTCCATGTTCTAGACAAGTGGTGTGCATTAGCATAAGTCACTACACAACATAATGCCAGCTGCCAGTTGTTTCTTGGCTGAGCATTATGTGCAGATGTTTACAGCTGTAATATGTACATCTGCACATTTGTCATTGCATTGACATACTGGATGGTCATTTCAAGCAAAATCAGTATCTGGAATTTCACTAATAGGTGCATGAGGATCCATAGAATCTTCTCCTAAGAATCTCGCCAAATAATAAAGCCTTGAAATGAGAAAAGTTTCTATGAAAAAACAAGTGCTCAGTGGTGCTAGCAAAGAGTGCAATGCCTGTTTCAGCAATGGGACACACAAACCCTTCCAAACACTAGGAAAAAGAACAAAAAGCCTTTCCAGCAGATAGGAAACACACAGGAAGTGAAGAATTCCAGCGGATACAAATTTTTCTCTTACCTCAAGGCTTTGTGTAAGACTAACCCATATAAGCAGACGCGTAATGATCAGCTGTTTGCTATTCCTAACAACAGACAAGTAATCATGCTCCGGTTCTTGGACCTCCACTGTATACCTCAAAGCAGCTTAAAGTATATTATGCTCCCAGTGTAGCTGTAATAGTATCATCTTATTATCACCAATTCCCTTGCACAGTGACATTGCTGAGCAGCTGTTTCACACACAAGCCAATTTCTTTTAAGTCTTGCTCCATCAGCAGCCGAAACCAGCCTGGCCGGAAGCTTTTGTGATGAATGTTAATGAGGAGACAAGTAGCTGTTCAGTGACATTTTCTCACTAATCCTTTGAATAAGAATAGGAAAAAAATAGAACAAAGAGTTTTAATTAAAGCTAAATAGATCTGAACCTGATAAAAGACACACTATCTCCTCATTCTCATTAAAAATTACAGTAGCAGTCTTAGCAGTGGTGTTGAAAATGAAGGAATGTCTAAGAATAGTTATCATGAACTTGAATGGATATGGATAGCCTTCAGCAGAACGTGTGAGGCATGATGTCTTTTAAGGAAAATAACCTGAATAGCCTAAGGACCCATCTGCAGCTGCATTGATTTATCATACAGTGTCATCATTCCCCGTGCTCCTTTTTTTGCAGTCTAGGAGAACAGTGATCCATACCCATTAATGCTGCTTATACATCTTACAGTCATTACCAGCAGTAGTGGTGTAAATTACAGGGCAGAAAAGAAACTTTCACAGGTGATCTCCCAAAATAATACGTGCAAGAATAGCTAACATCCCAGACACCCTATATTCCCTTTTCTTATGCACTTTATGAAAGAACTTGGAGAAAGATAGCAGGTTTTAATCTTTTCTTGATGCTAGAGCTAGAGCTAGAGCTCTTCACAAAAAATATGTTTTGTGAAGTTGGTTTCCAACAAAGTAAGAACTTTTCAAAGAGAGAACTATTATAGCCAGGTATAACTGTCTCATTAAACTTGGCAAAAAAAAAAAAAAAAAGGTGTGAAAAGTGAACTAAGGGAGGTGCTTGAAGCTGGAGTACACTGAAGTTCAATTGCATGGCCAGTGTAAGTCTCCTGTCCTCTGCTCCCTCTTCCTCCTATTCTTGCTGCCCAGCTTGCCCGCCTGCCTTGAGCTTTAGCTCATGCCTATAGGCTCCCTGACCTCTGGGAATTTCTGCAGAAGACAGGGAATACAGCAACACAGAAGGCCACTTGTACACTGGTGCTGTCATGGTCAGCAGATGGACTTCCAGCAGAATATTTTTTTAATGCTTTGCTTTTCATGCATCCAAAGCGAAAGGGCCTGGTTTCCACATAAAGATTTTTGGCTTGGTTGTTTGGTTTCTGGAAGCAGGAAGTCATAGATGTCTGCCTTTTCCATAGACCTGTTTGGGAGGCAGGAAGCTTTGCTGGAGTGTGGGAAAGTCAAATAGATATATACTTATATTATTCTAGTGCTGCCATGTCTGAGGCAGCACATAGGCTACACCATACCAAAGCTGGGTTACCAGATATTTTGGGGCTTCTGTATTTTGGGCAAGATGGTGATGGTTTGTTTTGTTTGGTTTGTTTTTTTTTTTTACTTTGTTTCTTTTACAAGAGTTCAGTGTTGCTTTGCAACATGTTTCATATCAAATGCAAAATCCATTGCAGGACAGGTGGATTTTTAAAATCCACAACTGCTTAGCTGTAACAGTGCTAGCAGGGCCACAGTCTACATATAATTCATCTACTGGTTTAACACACTACATAAGTTCTGTGTTTGCCAAAATACAGACCTTAGAGCAAATAGAAGCCTTAAAAATATGCAACATCTGTTGACTTGTAGCATGTAGCGGCTTGCATGCCTTCATTGGACATCTGGCACAAGTTTCTAAGCATTAAACAGATTTTTAGTAAGAGATGCCATACCTTTAATTTGACAGGAAACACTAATTTGAAAATAAAATATTCTACACCTGATTCACTGTCAGAACTGATAATAGTCTAAGAGAAACCTCCATTGCCTGCAAACAATTTTAGGCTCTAATCCTATAGGATTTGACTTGAGATTACTGTTTATCAATTTCACGTTATGTCAAAATTTGTGAACTACATTAAAGCTATTTTTTTTGTTTGTTTAATTAACCAAAAGAGGAGAAGTGGCAAGCCTACAAAACTTGGATAGGAATGACTGGCCTAGTAATAAGAACAGTTTCCGGTCAGGGATGGAAGTTCCTGTAACCTGGCCAAGTCCAGTACTGAAAGGCTGGAGAATGGATGTCTTCTGCACACTCCGTGCAGTTGGAAATGCTCTTTGTGCATTTGGAAGGGCTCTGCTCTTCCTCAGTTTCATTTGCTAAGTGCAGCTGGTCAGAGGAACAGTAATTTTCTAACCAGCTGCATCAAGTTTATGAAACTGCAAAGCAAAGGACAAGCTGCTATCCTGAGCTGGAGTGGGCATCACCCACTCTCAAGTATGTTTTGTTAGAAAGCATGTTGTCCAGGTATAGCCAAACCCAAACAGGCTTTGAGAGGGCAGGGATACAGTGTTTTTCCCATGCAACAGAAAGCAGAATTTGCCTTGCTGACGATTAGATGTCCATGATATGGAGTGTTCCTGTAGGTTCATGTTCATGATATGGTGTGTTCCCTCAGTAGTCAACAGGGAATGAGAGGTGCAGGTCACGTTAGTGTAAAGTTTACACCTCAAATAGGTCTGGAAAAATCTTTCCCTGGAGTTCTTATTTCTCTATATGGATTAGAAAGGTTATTTACTTATGACATAGATGCCTATACTTTGGACTTACTTATACATTTGTTCAGATAAATTTCACCCCAAGGAACAGAATAAAGGAGTGAAACATCTAAAACACTTTTGAGGCTCTCTTTTGTGCTTTGTTTGCCTCTTTTGCAGAAGTCATCCTCTCTTTTTTTTTTTTTTAATACAGCATTTTGTAGGGAAAAAGATGTTTAAAATATTGAGGCAGGCAGGCACTATAGAGGTCAGTTATTATCTTATGTTGGTTGAAAAAAACACTATCATGTTGAATTCAAATGGCATTTAATCTTCCGTAAAGCTCTGAACAGTGTATGTTTTTAATATTCTATGATGAAAATTGTTTTCTAATGTCCAATCCTTAAAAATATCAACCCATAAGTAAAATTACTGATTTACAATTACTAAAACCCCTGCGATTAAAGATGTTTCATATACATAGAATTAATGATGGACTCAGCCTCAAGTCCATAATACTGATGTCTTCTTGCAGTCGTTCATCGGAGACTCTCTTTCCCGTACCTGATTCTTACTCTGATGGTAGGTGCTTACCTGTCACACAGCAAGGACAAAACCACGCTGTGAGAATCAAAAATAGGGGCTTTATATAAAACCCAAGCTGTGAAAGAAGGGTATTCATACATATTGTCAGCACTTTGGATAATAGGAGCTGTAGCCGTATAATTTCTCATTTGTCGTCCTCAACCCTCATTAAATGCAGTAATACTATTTTTTAGATTAATCCCTTGACTGTAATAAACAGGCATTGTTATCTTTTTGCTGACCTTCTTTCCCTAATTCTTTTGCCTGTGTGTCCAAACAACTGGGAAATTAAAAGGAAACTTAGTATAGCATGAAAAGGTTCCTGTAATACTGAAAAATGATTTAATGAATCTCTGTCCCTGTTCCTCTGCTTATCTAAAAGACTTTTTAGAGTTTATTTTAAATTAAAGTTCTCTTTTTTTTTTTTTCCTTTTATCTCTGCTCTATGGTTTACCAGAAAAAGATGGAAGTGGATCTTTTTCTGGGAGGAGTATCTTGGAGGACTGTCACTTTTTCTGGGAGGAGTATTTCTGGGAGGACGGTCACTTTTACAGCATCTGGGAGGACTGTCACTTTCAGCAGTAAGATGGGGACAGAAGGGAGCTGTATGCCTAAATGCCTATGTACCATAAGAATGCTTTTAGAGATAACTTAAAAGCAGGCATGTGAAGGTCCACTTGTGCTACACTTAGTGGCAACTACGAAAATTGCATATATAAATCAGATCTACCAGATATTCAGGAAGAAGATAGGAGAGATGTGGCACAGAGGTATTGCTTCTCAAGTCTTCTCCATTTGTTTTGCATTAGCTCTCATTCTATACCAACAGCTGAGAGTAAAAATAAACACATGCTGCCTAGACTCCCAGGGTGCAGTCTCTCTTGTCTGTGTGGGTGCTGGTAGAAAGCAGCAGCCATCGTTGTCTGCGTGGGCAGCCCCACTGGGTGCTGGTGAGGGCTGGCAAAGCTGGTGAGTGTAACACCATAGTCCCCACCGAGCTGGTGTTAAATGTGACACCACGGTGAGGAGTGCAGTTTCTTCTGGCCAGGCTGCCACAGGCAAAATAAACACAGATCACCAAGACACAAACCCCATTAGATGGTCCATACTGCAGTATTTCTTGCTTGTTTTACTGTGCATGAACATTCAAGTGTTGTTTCTGAAATCTTTGAACTTAAAACAATGCATGGCACCTATATTATTGAAATGTTCCAGTTTTCCTAAATACCTTGAAATGCTGAATTTCACTGATTCTCCATAATGGGTTTTTTGTGGATTATTTTACTGAATATTTCTGATACAGTTCCCACTCATTCACTTCTTAGGATTTTTACATAAATAGGAATCTTTGTTTTCAACTTCCCCATCTTTTCAAAGTTATACTGAAATGGTTTTGCTTAATGTGTTTATTGTACATGCATCACATGCTTACTCTGGGTTATCTATATATCGGTTTGTAAGCTTTATCAGAAATAAAGTCTTTAATTTTCTTCTAGTTGTAAGCTGTGTGCTTTATGCATTCAGAATGACATAGCACTGAAATGTCAAGTGTTTCAGCAGTGCACAGGTCAGTTACCTGTCATTAACAGCAGATATTGCAAGGGCAAAGCATAGAGTAGGAGATGAACTGGCAAAGGGAGGGTGGGGAGGGGGAGAGAGAGAGGTCCAAAAATACTATGTCATGAGCTAGCTGTTGAACTGTAATCATGTAAAGAACCGTATAGGGCTTACAGGAGCAATCTGAGAGGGGTAACGATGCAGCTTCTGTGGAAGAGTCTTCACACTGGTGGAGAGACAGATGGTGGACACCATTGCTGCTTGAAGTCTGCTTTGAATCTATACCAAGACTTTTAATAAAAAGAAAACCAAACCTTAAGGCCTGAAATATACCTTCTTCAATATATGGCAAGTTCTTAATTTAACATTCCTGGGTGAAATTATTTACTGTAAATTGATACTTCTTTTGTGTTATAGTGGGAGCATCTAGAAGCCATTCACTATTCCTAAGTTAGGAAATTCATCAACTCACAGCTAAAAGGCTGTCCTTGCTCTTGGAGAGCTACACTCATAGTGAAAACATTAGACATATGTAAAGCTGGAAGGAGGTGAAAACAGCTAATTTCAGAAATGTAGGACATCTTCAGTCAATGAAATCTCAGCAAGATCATGGCCAGGAAAAGGCAACAGCAGGTACTTGTTGAATGCTAACATCAGTGAGTGGGTACAACGTATGCAAATTAATTTTTACCCTGATAAGAGCAACTGGTCTGCACAGGTGCTAAAACTGTGCTGAGGAAATCAGTTCTGTTGTTATCTCCTTTCTCCTTCTTCTGACATTGAAGCAGTTTCACAGGGGCGTGCAGCTTAAGGAAGGCTTCAGTTTATACAAGATTGTTGTATAAAAGTTGAATCAAAGTTTGGTAGGTGGAAGACGAGGTGATTTCTGCTCGATGTGAACTAGTTTTTGGAGCATGCAAAATCTCTTAAGGGGAAAAATGCAGCAAGCTTTCAAAGCATAACAAGAAATGAATGTGTGTGAGGGTATGCAGACTAGGAAATCTGCTGTTCTCTTAGAGCAATTAGCTGTAAAGACTAAGCAACTATAGACAATCTGGGTTGTTTAATTTTCAAAAGCTGGGAACAATTTTTGAAGAAAACACCTTGTTTCAATCACCACAAAGCAAAAAGCAAGATTTGAAGTTTAAGTATGTATTTCATGTCAACAGAATACTATACAGATTTAGTTTTGAATTTCAGTAAAATCAGCTATTTTGAAAGATTTCAAATGAACGCTAAAGGTTATTTTCTATTTGGGAAAAACCCAACATGTTGCAATTAAAAATGAAGAAACAAATTATTACCAAATCTTTTCCAATAGTATATTTTATGGTACAGTGAAGTTCTCTGAATTTGTGAAAAACATCAGTACCGCAATTCTAATTTTCACAAGTTGCTGATGTTAACACTTGGTGAGCTTTACAAGCAAATCTGAAACACTCCCATGAAAGCAGTGGTTTTTTTCAGTATCTACTGTTGTATATATCTCCATAACTTTCCTGGCACTCCTATAAGTAAATAA
Organism: Lycocorax pyrrhopterus obiensis; assembly: GCA_014706295.1. Classification (NCBI taxonomy): domain Eukaryota; kingdom Metazoa; phylum Chordata; class Aves; order Passeriformes; family Paradisaeidae; genus Lycocorax; species Lycocorax pyrrhopterus. Next base: position 42,490,313 of record JACSVZ010000001.1, on the reverse strand, counting down.
CAATTTAATCTCTCATTAAATAACTTGCAGAGGAAACCTTGTCTCACCTTCTCAAGTGCATAAAGAAGTTTCAGTAGAGGCCATGAGCTGAAGATGCTTTTAGGCTATGAGGAATGGATCCCGGAGCCCCAGACATCTCAGGATCATTTTTGGGCTCTACCCAAACCCAGCTAGCTGGGATCTACTGCCTAGTGAGCTACAGCAAGTGGAGAGCTACAGCTTTGAAATTACTCTGCTTCTTAGTTCAATGCCCAGAGACATCCTTTTCCTACATGTAGTTGATGTTTGGAATTCAGCTTCCTGTTTTCATATCAAAGCACGCATTGATATGACATTTTAAAAGGCCACTGTGTACTTGTAAGCATATTGGTATTCAGCTTCTAAAAGTTGTGATTTATTTATTCATACATTGAATTTTAAGTCTAACTAAAGGTATAGAGGCTGAACCATTGTAATCTAATTGTATATCAATGAGAAGTTAAATATCAAGTGATCATTAAGGAAATTTAAATTAAGAATTTAATAGATTATAAATTACCCTACAGCAGAGTTTTCTACCCCTTACATTTTATAGCATCATACTCCTTGAGTAAATATGGCCATATCTTTAATATTTTTAGCAGTTTCAGTATCATGTAATCTCCATATAGGTGGGATCATTGGATCAGGACCTGTCTGCATACCCTTGTACAACAACTTCCTTTTTATGCCAAAACAAAATACCATGAAAATAAGAGAGATTTTGAAAAATGAAAGAGAACTGGAAAGAAGTTTCCAAATGGCTCTTCAGCAATGCTCCTTGTGGAAGGAAGGAAGCTACTACTGGTCTCAGGAATCTGAGTGTACCTGAATTCTCTTTTTCTCTATTTTAACATAGTTCTTTGAAAGGAAAAAACTGCTACTGTTTGTTCAAAGTAATAATCAACTAGTTCTAACAACAGAGCCAGAGAGACAGTACTATACATGCCAGGATAATATGTTTACTGTTCAAAGGGAGCCCTAAAAGCATAGTGATTTATTTGGATTTTCTGGCATCTTACATTCCTACATTCTCTTCCTTAATGTGACTGGCTTTTTGAACTGCTTTCTTTCATATGCGTGGAAATCCACGTCTACATAAAACTAGAGAAATCCTTGTTCTGTTCTTAGCCCAAGGATAAGTCTGTGCTGCGCCTAAGTATATGCAAGCTTAATGCCAGGACTTTGCATGGGGATCAACTGCATTTTCAGCTAATGCATAAAATAACATGCAACAAGCCAAAGCAATGTTCTGCCCACCATTTACAAAAAAAGCCCTTTGAAATGAAACTCCTTATCCTCACCTTCACCTGGGCTATGCTCGTGATTTATGTAGCTGTGTTGCTGAGAGATGAGTTTTTCTAGTGTGATCTGGTTTCCTACTTACGCATCACTAAGTTGCTTGCTGAAACTTTATCGCTGTTGCAGTGCTGTGCCTAGGAGGAAATGGTTTTGTTCATCTGTTTCTAAAGAGGTGCCTGGAAGAAGAGCGATGCAAAAGGGGAAGGGAAGTTCAGAGGTGAGAAAAGGACAGATGAGAACTGACTATAATTTTATGGTGGCCTTAGTCCCATGAAACGATGGGTAAATGTTGAAACCTGAAGGCCACCTAAGCAAAGGTCTCTCACTGGTCAATCCTCAGGGCTTTATTGCCATTGCAGCCTAGGGATTTATTTGTTGAAAGTTGCGGGATCTGGTGAATTGTCTAAAGGCGTGAACAGGAGTAGGCGGCTGTTGCCGGAGGATTGCTTACCAGCAGGGAGTTTTAGTTGTTATGGAATATTATCTAGGACATAAATCTGCCCTCCTTCTGGCACCTGCTTTTCCTCTTCAAGTCGGAAGAGACTTCAGACTACAAGGAGTATCTGTAAGTAGGCCTTCAAATGCACATCTTGAAAGGAAACAATCTTAGCACAGCATAAAGACAATAGCACTTCCCTGGTTTGACTAAAATTTCTCAATGTCTTAATCTCCTTAATTTGCATCTCTAATGACACTTGTTTTTGCAAATTCCCTAAATAGAAACTGTGTTACTATGCAGACTGACAATGCCCTTATTGATAATTTGTATTGTATTTATTTATTTACTACTTTAAGCATATCTAAGAAAGCTATAATCCATATTTAATTTTGGAATAGCAGTGATGTGAGAGGCTTTTTATGTAATCTCTGGAATAAAAACAGATACAACATTAGGGGGAGAAAGGACAGAGAACCAGTGACCATTTACAGGGATGATCTGTGCATCCCTAGTGCAGAGGTGTAGTTGTGCAAAACAAGGTATCCCTGGACAGGGGACTGGCAGTTACCAAGTTAAGTCTCAAGTGCTAATACTGCTTGCGAGTTTGTGAAGTGCTGTTCATTTTATATAAGGAGATAAATATTGATCTTTCATTTTTAGTGATGTGTCATTACTAGACATACAGGTAGCAAGATGATTTTCTGATGGCTGAAGGCTGCACAGATGAAAGGGAAAAACAAGGCATCTTTTTAACAAGTACATTTTTAGATCAAAATATTAGAAGTAATTTAAAATTACAAACTGCCAATGAAAAAGGAAAAATTTAAAATTATTTCTGCTTGCGAAGATTTATAAGATACTGCCTGAAGTTACTCATTTGAACCAATGACCTTTGTTTTCCTTGCTTAAAACTTGTATAGAGTTTTTGAAAATTCTTTTTAAAATCTCCCTTTGCTACTCAGACTTGATATCCTCCCTACTTGAAATTTCCTTCATTAATATGATAAACATGTGTAGTCTGGTTATAGTTAAAACTCCTGTTGTTCAAGACTTGTAGATGCTGAAGCTTAGGGTCAACCACAAGGCCACCTTACTGTGATGGTCATGGCATACCACCGGTCAACTTTAAACCAACTACACTGGCTTAGCTTGTAAAATCAGCAAAAATGCGCTGTGGTTCCTTCAGGTAAAAGAAAGGGGTGGAAAACAGAGAGAGGTGAAAATTGAGTGATCTGTCCATGTAGTATGACTAGTAACTCTTAGAGATGAGAACAAAATACTGTCAAGAGAGTAACAAAATTAAGAGGTGGAAATTTTGAGAAGGAGGGAGTCAATAAGTAGGTTCTTGGCTCTCTGCTTATGTTTAGCTGTGACATAGAAACATCAAAGTACTAATGCAGTTTTCAGGCTCCTAGGAAAGGGCCAGGCGCTGCTCCCACCAATCCCTTAGCACTTAGTCTGTTTGACAGACTTTATTAGACTACCCAGAAAAACAGCACACTATCAAATTCGCTAATAGACCATCTGCGAACAAGTGCAGCAAGTTCTGCAACAGCTAAAAGGTTTCTTCTCAGCTTCTGTTTGCAAAACATGTGTGAGTTAATGGAGTATCACATTCACATGGTGCTGAGGCATTGATCTGGAGTCTCTTCAGAAAATAGATCTAGGTTTTATCTAGACATACTGTGCTTTACAATGGGAACAGCCCACATTTTCCAATAAGAGAATAGTGTTATTTGTTATATTTGTTATGCTTTACGTTACTATGCTGTTCCTTCTTGAAGGGCAGTTCTCTTTCAAATAAGTCCCATTTCTTTTTGTTTGCCAACTTAAGTATCAAAGAAACCAGGACCAGGCCAGCTCAAAGTTTGGAGTAATGATCCCAATTTGTGTGACTAGGGGAAAGAAAATAATCTGATGTCTTTCCAAAGAGTTCAATGTCATTCGGGAAGGAATTTAGAGATAGTTTAGAAATGTCTAGACAGTAGAGCACTTCCAAGGCCACATTCCTTGTGAAAGCATGCTTCTGAGATTAGTCACACAGATAGTGAAGAAACAGAACTATTTCTGATGCTGCTGTAAATCTATCTGTAATATTTTAACTGTTGAGCATAGAACACGCTTATGGATTGTCAGGATTTCTTGTTAATGCCTTCATCTCTTCTTCGGTGAGATATGAAGAAAGGTTGGAAACAGCTTTAGCAATTACAGTTCAGTAGCTAAATAAATGTGGTCTGAAAATTACTATCCCCTACTTCTCCACTATCAAAAAACACAATTATGAATTGTATATCCATTCTCTGAACAATAGGGCTTCCTTTCAACTCTGCATCTGCTTCAACCTTCCTGAAATTAGACTCAAAACACTTTGCTGAAAAGAAAATTTGTAGTCAGATTTTGCAGAGCTGTGCTGCATTGTCATGTTTTAACCAAATACATAATTCTCTCTAGTCACATAGAAAGACTTCATACAGATTACTCACAGAGGGAGGAATATGCAAAAGATCATTTTCCCAGAGTGACGGAGATGGAAATCATAAATGTGTTAAATGAGAATGTAAATCACATATCTCTAAATCTTTGAACCACAAGGATGCTAACTTTCAAATAGTTTAACCTATCCAGATCCTGACAGTTCTTTTGTATATAAAAGTATCTCAGACGTATTTTTTCACTCCATTTATTTTCATTCTACTATTTATATTTTCTCTTACATTTTCAAAATAATCTAAATTGAGATTAGTTATTTAAAGTCTTGTAACTTCTCTGTGAAATAAAAAAAAATCTTATAATGTTCATATAATTATAGAGGTGATAAAGAAACAGAGGCACCTAAAGGCAATCTGACTTGCCTGATGTCACAAAATTTGGTAGTGACAAAATTGCAAATGGAACAAGGGCTGGTTTTCATCTGCTTTTTCTCAGGCTTTATATATACCCCCACCTTCTTGATGTTAACGCCATAAAAGTTTTAGAGAAAGACATAGTTTTTCTTAATTTTCATTGATCCAAGATTTTGCTGTAAGCAAACATTCTTTTTATTTTCTCTCATAAGTTTGATTTTCTTTCATAGACACTTTTTATTACTTTTTAGTAAATTCCTTTCAGTTCAGATTTTTGCTGTAGAAATATCCAGACCTATACACAATATTCAGTGAGTGCACCATGTTGCCATAAAAGAGGTTTCTCATGTACAATATCCTTTCCTTTGTGAAATGAAACTGATTTTTTTTTCCATGCTGCAACACTGTGTTACACATTCACATTACATTTACTATGCTCAGGTAATTTTCCCCCAAGTATTCCTGTTGAATTTTTTCTCATTAGTCTTTAATGCATTCACTTGCATTTTTCCAGATAGAACCTACTTCACTAGTGACTGTCAATTTTTATTTTCAGTCATTACAGGCTTTTGTTTTCCCTCTATATAAGTTGTTGTAACACCTCCCATTTTGAAATAATCTACAAATTTAATTACTGCGATGCTTAGTCCTTCATCCAGGTGATTATTAGATTATTCGTTTGCAAAAAAAAACAAACCCTATTCTTTACATGACACAAGCTCTTTGGGATATACTACTAACATCACTAATTAGGCTGCTGAAATTCTGCCATAACCTCCTCTCATCATTGATCTTTCAAAACAACATTGCTCTCATATCAAATTTCTGCTCTGCAACTTTATGACAGCTTCACATAGCTGAAGTGGGTCATTGAACCCCAGTTATTTACCAAACGAGGCAAGCCTTTTCTTTCAGATCTGTTACCAAATTGCAGTAGGCTTGTGGCCTTCTTAAATTCAGTTCTCATGAAAACATTTAAGATTGTCTGGCACTAAAATTGTTTCCATGAGTACCATTACTGCATTGACCACTCTGTTTTCTGGTTATTAAGGTTCCTATTAAATTTCTAAAACAGTAAAAGGCCACTCATACTTTCTTTCCTCAAACTTTCTCCAAAATGACCAAATGAATATGTTATTTCACTAGGACTGGCTGGGTTTTGATTTTAGCCAGTAAATTCTGCCCAAGGCACCAAGACACCATTCTGTAGTGAGCTAACTGTAAATTAGGAATATTAAAGTTCAGCATATTTTTCAGCACTTCTTATCTGCTAGGCAGAACCTCCTGACTATAAGTTCTGTAGGTAAGGACTTCAAATACAGTTTCTCTTTTCGAAATTCCGCTCAGTTGTCAAGTGCTTTATATTTACCATATTTCTATACTGAACTGGAAAACCAATGCCATATCTAACAACAGCAAGAAAGAATAGAAAAGGAAAAACCAACTGTTTCATCTCCTTAGGACCACAAGTGATTCCATACGCAAAAGCACAAGTATACCCAGCAAAGCAGTGACCTAGTCCTATGGTCAGAAATGTTTAGGAAAAATAAATACCAACAGAAAGATGGAAAAATACATGTATTCTATGTCTTCAATAGATGAAGATGATAGGAAATTTGTTTGCAGATACTACAAATACACTTAAATGTCCATTCCTTCAACTGACAGCGCATAAAATACATGTTGTTAGTTTGCTGGGTGGCCTAGCACCTGCCTGTTACAGCACTTAGCTCTGAGCTATCCAGCATCTTAAAGCCCTGTTCTCAGAGGACTCATGGGAATCAAATGTCATTTTGAGCCTTTTCTCTTAAAATGTATGTGCAGAGAATAAAAAGCTAAATGTTCTTCTATTCCTTGTACAGCTTGAAGATGGCTTATTAGTGAAATGATTGATTTATGCTTTGACCTTTACTGTGCGGTAGCTGATCTGTTTCTCTTTGCCTCTGAAAGACAGAAATGCATGTCTTATAAGGTAGCCCTGACACAGTTTCAAAACATGCTATTTTAAATGGAAACAATGGAACCTGGTATTTGAAAATGCTTCATGAAGAATATCTTAATAAAAGTAATGGCATAGTCAAAAATACCAACAGTAATTACTTGAATATACCTTTATGTAACCTGGAACCTTGTCCCAGATGCAAATGTATTGTGTATAGCTGTATAGTCTTGTAAACATGAACGGATGTTATCATTTTTTCATGGCAAGTTGCAGTAAGAAATGCTTTTAATCAGATGTCTCATAACTAATATTTAGAATATCTGAATGACTCTAAAAACACTTTCCGTGTTTATGACTCAGTAGTTTCAAGTTAGTTTTATTTAGTTTAAGTCTTGATTTTGGAAATAAAAAGTCCCAAAGAATGAGATGTGGAGGTATTTAGGAATTTAGTATTTCTGTTGCTGCTTGTTAATTTGCAAGTATGATCTTCAGAGTCTGTTGCTATCCCTAGAAACAGCTCTCTGAAAAAAAAAGAATACAAATCTAGGATGTCCTGAAGTGCAGCAGGTGATAGCTGTGTCATTTCAACATCAGTTTGGGGTTCAACAGCTTTGCAGGACTGAGATTGTAAGTTGCAGGTGTTAAATTTAAAAGACTGTGAGGCCAGCTGCATTCAGGCACTGTGAGTGTTCACGGCAGGCATTCAAGGGCAAATCATGCTTGAGCAACCTGATTGCCTCTACAGCTAAATGACTGGCTCTGCAGATGAGAAAAGAGCCGTGGAGGTAATATACCTTGACTTTGGTAAGGTTTTTGACACTGTCTCCCACAGTGTTCTCATTTGATAGCTGAGGAGACCCTGGCTGCCTAATCTGATTGCTACGTGGGAAGAAAATCATCTGGGCTATCAGGCTCAAAGGGCAGTGATCAGTGGCTCGATGCCCAGCAGGCAGCTGCCAAAGAGAGGGTACCCAGCACGCTAGGGGACGAGTGCTGGGGCCCTTAGTGTTCATCTGCGACCTCGGTGGTGACCCAGAACAAACTTTTTACCTGGCACAAAGTTAAGGGAAACGGCTGTCATTAGGAATTTGAACTTCTGTCCAAAGGCTTGACTTGGCAAACCTGTCCGTGCTTTTCCCAGAAGCAGTTCAAAGTACTGGCCTACCACTTTCTATTAATCAAGGTATTTATGTTGGTTGCTGTTGTTCCCACTTCCTGATGATTCTCTTTCTTCTTTACATGGGACTTAAATATTAAGGGTTAATGTTAAGATCCAATTATGTGAATTATTAGAGAGATGTCTCTTCCCAAATTAAGGTACGAATAAGACTATATACCAAAGTCAATTGTACAGATTTTTATTTAACTGTAAATGTGACGTAGAAAGATAGGGAAAATAGAGACAAGAACTGTGAGAGAAAGAGAATGACAGAGAAACAGATTAAGTAGAAAAAAAATCACCACTCCATAAATTCCAACAACATCCCATTGGTCTTTTTCAAGTCTTCTCAGTGGTTGCAGACTGGGTCTGAAGTGGTAGAAGGAGAGTCCAACCAGCACCAGGTCCGTAGGGTTTATATTGTGCTGAGAGTAGGTGGAAATGCCCCCATGAGTCTTTGACACCTGCTATGACGTTGCAGCCTTCTCTTAAGTCAGCATAGTTGAGTCAGTCATGGCCCATTATAGCCCATCAGCTGAGATGTATACCCTCATCCTACGTGTGAATGTCCCTGTGCTTGGGAGGGGAGTAACCTGGGTGGTTACTGCAAGTACTCGAATGTTTGAGTCATTAATCACTAGCAGTCCAGTCTCTCACAGTCACCCTTCTGATGCTAGACCTTTTCCATTTAGCTCAGTTCCTTGTGCTCTGTACCTTTGGCTCCTGTCCTTCTCTCTCCCTTAGTCCCTCTCTTTCTCTCTCCCTCTCTCTTTTTTCTGAATGGAGGTGTCAGCCAGTGTGTGGATGACTTCATCTGAGCAAGTTGTCTCAACTCCCTTGATAGTCAGTGGAGAGAAATAGGAGCTCTCAGGGTACAGCATATTTCCTAATTTAGAATAGGTTAGATGAATACATCGTACAAGTGGCTCCTTTTCTCCATTGACTGTACAAGAAATGAAGATGAAGCCTCTCAGATGCATGTCACAGGTATCTAAAGTTAGGTACAGTGATATCACAGTGTATCAGAGTTATCATAGCCAGAAAGAATGATGTTGCCACTATCCCATGATAATAGAAGCTATTTCTTCTTCATGTTTTAAGGACATGTCATTCCTTCCATGTTCAGGGTCCTCTACCTAAATTTCTGTGCCGGCTTTTGTTTTTCCCTTTTTTTTTTTTTTTTTTTTTTAGTTTATGGACACAGTGTGGGGAGACATTACTCCACTTCTATTTGTGCATATATCAGGAGATTTCAGGCACTGAAATTGCTTCTCACACTCCCAAAAATGGTCGAAAGATCACAGTACTGGGTGTCTCGCTGTTGGATTTCCAGATGCAGATTTCACTTAACAGAAACGGAACAGATTAAATACTAATTTTCTGGTTATTTTCTTACAGTCTTTTACATTCCAGTTAATGCATTAGCCTCTGTTATGTTGAATACTATCAATGCTCCCCAGTCTGAGAGATCTTATAATGTATCTGGCCGGTACAAAATGCTTCTGCTGTGTTTTAAGTGTAACATTATGCTGCCAATGAGATTTTAATGGCTCTTTATCACAGCTGGACTCCAGTAATAAATGCCTGAAGACTTCAGACACATTCTCCTTATATGTGACTGAGGACAATGAAAGAATTCAAATACATGGGACATATAATGGGATTATTTTGATCTACAATAAAATAGCCAATGCTGTAGCACTCTTTTCAAACTCCTCAGATTTAAACTTGGCTCACTTCAGATTTTAATGTACCAGAAAATCAATATTAGGCTAATTTTATAGATATAGCAGCAAACCTTCAAATTTTTTCTTTCCAGATATTCATGAAATCTCTGATCATTGAGCTTTTTCAATCACAAATGATAATGAAGCCATCTGCTTTAGAGATGTAAGATCATCAGGTATCAGGTTTCCTATTCTTTCCAATTTCATTAAAACTACAATTTAAAAGAGGAGAGGTTGACCTACAATTTGTTTATTATTGGGTGACTGTTTTTTTCTTTTTTTTTATTGCAGGCATGTTTTCACCCTTTTTAAATTATCCTTACTGCACAAAATACAGCCCAAGTGATTTGCATGCATGTGTGATCACAAACTTAGGTCTATTGTGAAGTAATATTGCACAAATATGAACACATTTGTCTTTCACTTTTATTGAAGTGTATGGAATTGAAAAAGTAAAGTTGGAGTAATACTTGGCCTGCAAGTTATTGCATGTTTTAGATCATTGAAATAAAAGCCATTTTCAGTGACAGTGTAAACAAAGTTAAATGTGAAAGAGCAACTCGTAGCTCTTTTCACACTATGTTTTACAAAACAGCCTGATAAAAGCAGTTTTGTTCTACCTTTTATGAATTTTTTGCAAGCAACACAGTCAGAGAAGATTGCAAGTCACAGGATATACAAGACAATCTCTCATAAAGGAAAATTCCTCATCTTTTTTCTGTAAACAGTAGTAACTTTACCTCTGAGACAACACTGTTCTCAATGTCCCATTCCCATTTAACTCATTGAGATATTAGAACTAAAGGCTACAAGCCTCTCTACTTTGCATTTGGCTTCTTGCTAAAATGTTTGAGTGTGACAGTAGGAGGAATGTAATGCTGTAATGCTGCTGTAGAGTAATGCTGGATGCTGCACTGGGGGTACTTGGTCTGTGTCTTTCTCAGGAACAAAGATGCAGGTGTATATTTGGGTTAGCCCCATGTTTTGGATACTCAGGAAGTATCTACATTCATATTGGCTTTGATTTTCACCACTGAGAAAAATCTCTCTTCACTTAGTCCTTTTTGCAGCATGCATAATTGAATCTGTGTTTATCTCTTCTGTATATTAGTATTGTCTGGATGAATAATTTCTGGGATTTGTGGTTTGTTTTTTAGTTGCTTTTTTTTTTCATGTACAACTGGTTCTGTAAAATCCACAGAATAAGTCTATTCTATGGAATTTTAATGTTTCTGCTTTCAGTCAAATGTGATTCCCCCAAGCAGTGCTGGTGGCAAATATTGTGGAGTTTAAACATTATTGTTGTGGTTTCTCCATCCCTTTCTGTCTAGGAAAGGCCCTTGTTCATTGTAAGGGTGGTCTACACTGTGGAAATGGCAGAACAATCCTGGCTCCAGAACGGACACTGAATATTTTGAAGTCCGTACTATAACTGACAAAATGATAAGTGAGTATTTCCTGAGAGGCAAGGTGGTCAGTCAGTGTTGATAGCATTGGTTTTATGATTTGAGTTAACCAAGCTTCTGCTTCCTTACCATTTTTAAAATAGCTGGGGTGCTTTCTATGGCTAATACCCCAGTCTGAAGCCCATTTTCCCTTCCCTTTCTGACTGTTACATATTGCTGTAGGTAGTTTGACTGGAAGTTATTGCTTAACCACCACAAGGTGTTCCTCTGCAGCACACACAAGCAGTGGGGTTGGCATATTTTTGAAAGTAGTACTTTAATCTCTTACCCCTGGGAAGCATAATGTAAAAAACAAGAAGCTCTGTCCTGGCTGGAACTAGGACATTATCCACCCCTTATTCTATACCGTCTACATCATGCCCAGACCCTACACCTTCCAACTATGTACAAATACATGCATATGTAAATAGATACAAGCACAGGTATTGTGTCCATAGTTAGTGGCTGTCCCCCCAAGATGGCTGTTGAGTTCGTTTAGTCCATGACTGTGGTTTCTATCCATCCCAGATGTTTTCCAGGGCAGAAGAGCTGGTGCGCTGTCAGCTGGCTGCAAGCTGCGTAGGAGGCCACGACTGGTCTGTTTGGAGCAATCCATGCTCATTGTCCATAGTTCTTACGGCACACAGTGGCAGTGTCATTCAGCAACCAACATTATAAAATTCAACATTACAGACTCTCCTCACACAAAAATCAAATCCCCTTGAGGTACCTACCCATCATGTTTCCCCATCCCTCTACATTACTCATAATCATGAGTGGCATGGAATGTAGGAGAAAATGAGCCAGTCTTTGGGGAAATTCTCTGCTCCGCTGGTTTGGAAGTTCACCCCTGAACAACTGCAAGACTCTGTTAAAGTGACAGAATATTTCCAAGAATATTTCCATTTTGGCCTTAAAGGAAAATTTTTGGCGCTTTTTTTAGTTAAAATTTGGATTTAGGAAAATACACTGTAATTAAATTGTCTTGTTATCTGCTGTTTGCTGTTATGCGAAATGGTTATCAAAGTTAATCAAATATGTGTGAACTATTTTGTTAAAGAAAATGTGTCCATGGTTACCTTTTATTCTTTCAGATTCTCAGGGTGTTATTTCCCCTCCAGATTGCACACACTGAATTCCTAGGGGGGAATTCACCCACCTAACAATAGACATGTGCGCCATTTGAGATGTTTCAGCATTCCCAAGACACATGCAGAGGTTAGGCAAATGTGATACAGTCAGAAGGACCAATCTCACAGTGTTCAAAATAACAGCATATCTTCATATTTCAGCAACTGATTCGTATGCTGAATGTCTTCTTATGATCTACATTTTCTGATAAATACTCCTCATGCCCACTGAAATGCCACCAGGTATTCCTCCTGGCCTTCAGATGCCTCTTCAAAAGGGCATGGTTGAGACAGAGGTCCCGTGTAAGTCTTGTTAGCACTGTGGGAACATCTTGCATGTGCTAAAACACCTCAGATGGCACCAGACTCCTCTACATAGATAACTGAAGTGATCCATCAGCTTTTTCAAGTGCAGAATAAGCTTATGGCAAGGAGATGTGGACTGAAAACCAAGAAATGATGGTTATCTTCAGGACAAATGGAAAAGGTAGTGTCCCTGTGATCAGATGGCAAAATAAAGGACACAGCAGCTTGAAACACAGTAGACAGGGTTTTTGAGGTGTCTGTGGAGTAGTCAGGTGTGTCAGGTGGCTTTACCAGCACATGGCAGACACAGCACAGTAGAAATGGATTGACATTGTTGTTTTGGATTGGTGAGTGTGAAAGGTGTAAACGTTTCAGCTGATGTCTGCAGAGTAATTATATGAATACCAAGGAGTCCCATAATGAGGACGCTGCAGTGAATCAAAGCTGGAGTTATCTAGGATACATTCAAGAGCTGAAGCATCCAGGGACATTTGTCTTTGTGCTTTTCTTCATGTTGTGGAAGATGGAGAGGGGGAAGTTAGATACTACTTTTAAACCTAGAGAGAGTAAAGTACGATCTCAGAGTCCCGAGCCTTCGAGGTCAGGAGGATTAATAACTTAGACCAATAAGCAGTAGTGATAAGGTGGAGGGAAAGTAATGAGAAGAAGACAAAATTGGATGTTTTGAGATTTTTTTTTGCCTGTCAGTAAAAAAATAACAATAAAATAAATTCTCTTGAGAAGATGGGGTTGCTCATCAGTAGGAAGCTAATTCATGCTTGATTATACCTGACATTTTTTCTTCCTGAGTTTTTTGGGGGGATTTTTTTTCTTTAAAGCAATGTTTATTTTCCTGCTCTGATTTGAAAAAAATGCATTTTCACAGATTTAAAAGCCAGAATCTGCATATAAATGGAAGTCCTTCAACATCATCACAGGAAAATTTCATTTTCTCATCCAAGGATGATATTATTGTATACACTTAATACTGAATGAAGTGTAAATCAGAATATTTTATTTAAATGCAAATTTTGGGAAATGACTACAAGAGTACCGCTAAGTTCATTCAGTATCAAAATGCTGTTATTGGGTAAAATGGATAAACACTTCACCAAACAATAATTTGGCTTCTTTCTATATATATATATTTTAATATAAATTTTTTGAACTAGCCTAAAAGCTAAGCTACTCAAAACATCCTTCTTTATGAAAAGCGATTTATGAACAGAACATAACTCTGTAACTCTTAGTTTCATTTTGGATTCTGTTTGAGAAATAGAAAGTATGAATGTTCAGTGCCCTTGTCATATAAGATATTTATCAAGGAAGTTGCTATTGGTGTGTCTGCCAGTATGGTGCAAGGACATTGCTTGTCTTAATCCCAATTTCTCTCCAATTAATTATTACCACATATTTTCCTTGTTCTAGACATCTGATATTGTTTACTTGATGTTGGAGTCAATACACTGAGCTAGAAAAAGGTTTTTTTATTTGTTGGTTCATTTTGTGGGGTTTTTTTCTTGAATTTTTATTTAAAGAAAGAAGTGCTTTGACTTGTTGAACCCAGAAGTGGACTCATCCAAGAGCAACAAAATGGTAGTGCTCCACTCTCTTTCTAATTTCCTTTTGCTGTAAAAAAAGATGCTTCAGTAATAGTTTCTGGTATATTAAAATTAAAGTAATGTACTGCTTTCAGTACTCTTTTCTTGCACCCAAAGAAGAGCAACGAAGCTGTTGAAGGGTCTGGAGCACAAGTCTCATGAGGATTGGCTGAGGGAGCTGGGGGTGTTTAGCCTGGAGAAAAGCAGGCTGGAGAGAGTCTCTACTGATCTCTACAACTACCTGAAAAAAGGTTGTAATAAGGTGGGTTAGTCTCTTCTCCCAGGTAAAAAGATAAGAAGAAATGCCCTCAAGAGTGCCAGGGTAGGTTTACATTGGATATCAGAAAAAATTTCTTCATGGAACGGGTTGTCAAGCCGTGTTTCCAGCCTGCCCAGGGAAATGCTAGAGTCATCATCTCTGGAGGTATTTATAAGATGTGCAGATGTGGCTCTCAGGGACATGGCTTAGTGGTGGGCTTGGCAGTGCTGCGTTGATGGTCGCTGTTAAGGATCTTTTCCAACATAATGATTGTGTTATTCTGTCCTTAGTTATGACACACATTCAGTGTGCTGCTCACAGTCATACCTGGCGTTTTCTACTTGTCATTTTTAAATTGGGGTAGTATTTAGTAACTTTATGAAACTCATGACACACCTGGGCTGAAAGAGACTGCTAAGTACTGCCAATTCCTTTTTCCTGTCTTTAACAATTCAAGAACCACTTTTTGGTACTAAAAAGAATGAAGTTGCTGAAATGTGATGCTTTACATCTGTAAACAGGAATTAAACATCTGTGAATAATTGTACATTAACAGACTAGCATTGAATTAAAAAAAATAGAACAGTGTCATTAAAACACAAACTGTAGCAATGCACAACTATAAAATTCTTCACTGCTGTATAATAACAATAACAAAAAACAGCTGCCTTTCAGAGGGATTAGTGTTGATGTCATTACAGCTTTCTCACTTTCTCTATTTTGCAGTGACATATGACGGTCTACTCCCTTTAACTCTTCATCTGGCATCAGTACTGGATCTATCACATGCCAAGCCTCATAAATGCACATCCTTTTAATGTAAAATCAATAAATCACCAGGTCAACTGCCCATTCCTGTGAGTAGAGCCACATTTTATTTAGAAAACAAAGCCTTCAGTAGATGGCTTTGAGAGTCTTTGTAAGAGTATTCTGCATTTCTTTGGAATTCTTCAAGGATGGGGGGATCAGCATCTGGCTCCGTTAGATATCTGAGAGGGTCCATTCTCTAGAGAATCCTTATTCAAGAAGGATAAATAAATGTCTTACTGGACAATGAAGGAAGTTTTACAAAACAAAACAAACAAAGAAATAAAGCTAGACAAACAATGCCTGTCATAATGAATATTGTATCACAAATATTCTTCTTTGTACTAGCAGTCCATTTTGGAGAACTGCAGTATCTATGATTGTCTCCTGTTTGTATGTCATTTTTTCCTTTACTTTTCCCTTATTCCTTCAGAAAATCTAAATCAGTGCTTTGATCAAATAATGAATGAATATATTTGAATAGCAGTATTTGCATGACTACAGTTTTCAGGTGTCAGGTAGTCTTGACACATATTTCTTAGAAGCCTATTGCAACACAAGGAGTAAGCAGAAGAAAAAAGAAATAGCAATCATGAAGTGAAAAGTTATAAAAATTGGCATTAATGGATTAATTGGATACTATTGGGCTAAATAGTATTTTTCTTGAGAATTTAAGTCTGATCTTTTTACAGTCAACGGAAGTCTTTACTCTGACTACAGCAAGCTTTGAATTATTTCTTGCTGTACAGGTATGAAGAGACAATATTAAGGACACCTGTGCTTAGAAAGGGACATTTCAAATCCACAGGTTTTGCTTTCAGTTTATTAGGATAACACAGATTAATGTTTGAGCCAATTGTAAGCTGCTAACAGCATCCATATTACAGAAAGTTTTGCAACTTATTGAAAAACTTCAAGCTTCATAAGCTCTACTTAGTGAGCTCCTGTTCTGTTATAAATTACCAACTCCAGTATTATTGCAAATCCAAATAAACTCCCTGGTGATTACAGATTACAGTCACAAATCCAAAAGGTACAGCACAATACACTTTTCTTAGCTAAATTAATTATTTCAGTTCTGGGCAACTCAATAGTGAGAACTGAACCACCAGCTGGCTAATATGTGCAGTCAAAACATTTAGCAGCAGGTTTTTACATTAGTAACAGCAAGAATCCATTTCACAGAAGACAACAGAGAATAAATGATTCTCATTTTAAGAGTCCTTAAGGCTAAAGTGCTTTATTCTCCTTAAATGTTCTGACTAACTAGCACCACATGATGTCATCAAGATTAATTTTATGTAGGTAGTTTCTCCTGCAGAAATACTGTAGAAATGTGTACAAGACTGTGGGAAGTAGTGGAGACAGAGGAGAGCAATTCGTGCAAAATAAAATTTTCCAGCTTCATAACCAAGCCTTATAAGTCTTGGTTCTCCTTGGAGTGTGAAGAAATCTCTTTTTTCTAGTTGCTGATGTTGTGATTGTAAGCTCAAAGTTGAAAGGGACTAAACTCTTCCCTATTCTCAAAAGTTTTCTTTTCCATTAGTCAGTGTGTAGGCTAAACTTTTTTTAGAGAGAAATTTGCAAAGAAATGATGCAGCATTATTTTGGAAAGCATACAAAAGACAGTGTATCTAGGAATGTGCAGTGTTAGTTTTCTATTCAACTGGGCCCTCAAAGATATTTGGTAGGTTGGGTTGTGGTGGATCTTTTTTGTTTTTTTTCCCATCCCCACATTCCCTACCTCCCTGGAAACACCTTTTGTCATGTAGTTTGAGGAAACTACATTAATTGTAAAAAACTTTCTTATTCAATGGCACGACCAGTAGTGCTTTAGCTATCTGAACTTCCAATAAGGTTAAAGGAGGCACAAATCTGTTATGTAAGCATCGATGTCCAGTTTCATGGGGGAAAAACCCTCCAGAGTACCCAAAATGTATCTATCAGAGTAGTAGGTCTGACACAAGATTTGTTAGAGACGCTGATGAGTCTGATTTGTTTTATGTTGGTCTGTTTCATGAGATCTCTGATGCAGGCTTGCTGCAATTGACAGGAATTGGTCCATGAATTGCGATGGAAAGATAAGACACTGGATATTTCGGAGACCCACATTCTTCTGGCGTGACAGTTTGAGGCCAGGAAGATTACAGTAATGCATTTCAAATGAAACTAGTTGCCTGTGATGAAGAAATGGAACTGAGTGCTTGCAATTTAGCCAAAATCATCAGTGGATGTTGTCATTTCTTCAGCTATACAGAGGGATAAACTGAGCAGCTCTCCAGATCCACTGGTTCGTTTACCTGAACATAACTTACCTAAACACACATACAAATATTGGACAATCATCTGTCTTCTTGTGCCAAATTCTGTGTGAGATGACCTGTATGTTCCAGGATACATTCTCAGTTATTTCAATGGTTTTAGCAACTGGTTTTCAGCAATTAAATTGAGACCCATCAACTTCCCAGATATTCATTCAATATAACAGGAGGCTTCCACATTCCCAGACAATGTCACAGATGTGTTGGGGCTTTTTGAATTAGTCTCTTTATTAGACACTTGCTGTGGAGGCATCTACATTTGTATTTTTCCTGTCTGAAGCTAGTCTTGGTGTGGGCACCGAGAGATGCATTTGGTGATTTAATATGAGTACTTTATGTAGGGCTTGATGTTCCCTAAAATTCAATGTAGTCAGTGAGGAAAGTAAGATCTTCCAAAGGGAATTTCAGAGTAGAAATATTAAATAGATGCTTTTTGCATGTTATGCAGGTAACCTGCAGCTAGGATGGACAGATTCAGTTGTCCAGTTGGACCATTTGAAATTCCCTAGATTATCTGTCACATCATTATGGGACTGACAGATAAACCTCAGGTACACTGAAGATCCACAGTGCTCTGACATGGTAGCTGGAAGCCAGGCATTTTGAGGGATGTCAAGACACTAGAGACACTAGACAGACACTGTGTCCAGGCATTCTTTCTTCTTATAGGGACAAATTTCCCCTTCCAACCCAAGCTTTCTATGATTCTGTGAAATTCTGTTGTGCCCAGAGAGACAAACCAAAGAATGGTACAATTTATGAGTGCAAAGCAGTTATTTACTGACTGATACGCACAACAGATAACTGAGACTAATGAGCCACTAGGCTAAACATTAACATGATCCTGCCAAAACGGTGTCTCAGCTGGGTGACCACTCAACATTTATATGAGGGAGAGGTTGGTGCTCAGCATTGCTGGTTTTCCATTTCTGCTTGTTACCTTTATGATTTAAGCCTTCCTATGTCAGATTTTATGCTTCTAAAGTCCTTGATTGGCTAAACAATTGCTTAGCAATTGCTCAGCTATCTCTGGTTTTGCTTTCCTTATATTTCGTGTCCTAGCCAATGAACTTTTCTCCATCAAGCAGAGGCAAACCAGTCTTGCCTCACAGAGAGCAGACTGCTGAGGCTGAGAGTTACAGAAGTGAGTACAAGGTCTCCGGGAGAGTTGCCTTTTTCTGGGAAGGTAGCTGGAGGCCAGGAATAATACCACGCTAGCTGAAAGAATGCTGAGTTTGGGCAACTAGGTCCTCCACAGGTCAATATTCCTCCATATGCTAGTTCTTTGATAAGTGCAGTCCTAGTGAAGTCTAGTGAAGAACTTTGTCCAGCTGGCAAATTGTGTTTCCAAATCCTAATTTTGGAACAACATTGATAAATTAATTGTGCAATTATGCTTTTTGAAAATAGTTGCAGGAATGAATAAAGAAGGTTTTTCCTCTATTTTTTTTTCTGAAGAATGTGCAGGCAAATCTAAAAGAATATGTTCAAAACACTATTTTCAGAATGTAACTGGTGCTTAATATAACCCACATTCCTCTTAACTATCCATGAAATGTCTCTACAGACATTTTTTTCTAGACAGAGGGTCTTTGTTTTGTCTGTTGAAAGAAGGGTCCGGGAATATGGCACCAAATGCCAGTGATTATGATTACATTTTCACTGGGAATAGCAATAATTAATATATTATCTGTTTATTGTTTTATAAACTTGCCTGTGTAATACCCAAATATGTGCAGATTAAAATATTGCCAAATTAAATTTTTCCCACAATTAACCCATTGGCTATGAAATTGTGATAAAGAGCTGTACTAAACAACTTTTTAACAGAAAATTAGAAGAATCAGAATCTGATGGAAGCATTTATTAAAATATTTTTCTGGCCTACTTTTTGAATACTTTGATGGTCTGTTTTTTATTTTCATCACTGGAAGATGACACTCTTCCATTCCATGAAACTAATGGAAATTTCATGTTTTGCCGTGCTAGGATTACTTGTAATATTGTCATAATGATGTTGATAATATTATGAACTTTCTTTCTTCTAATTTGTTTTAATCCATAAATGTAGAATATGTTATACGGTCATCCAGATAGCTTTCAGAATTGGGGAAATGACAATGCTTAAAGATGTTTTGATTTGTGCAGGGACAAAAAGATCTAGGACAGGATGCTGTGTTGCTTAAGCATGCACTTTTATCTCGCAGGAATCAGTGGGATATGGAAAGGTGATTAAAGTATTGCTTGCATGCATTCCTTGAAGATGAAAGGTGTAGTTCTGGCCTAGTCTGTCCTGTCCTATCCTAATCACATTTATAGTTTTCCTTTTATTTGAAAGCTGATTAGACAAAATAGGTGAGGGGAGGATGTATCAGTTGAACAGTGTATTTTTTTCTGTAAATTTTTAATGAATCTGCAAATTGATAGTTTTAAAATGAAAATTTTGGATCAAACATTCTGTGGGGAATTTCTTAAGTTTAAAATGTTTAAAATAGTATTTTGGAGAAATGACAAAGCACAACATAATCTCAATTAAAAATAAAATCTCACTTTGTTTGGTTTTTTTTCCCCTTTTCTTTCTCGGTCAACTCATTTACTTTGCCTGAAATGCACAGAATGTTTTTCTTTAGGTATACCCTATATTTTTCACAAAAGAAAGCTGAATCCAGTGCTTGCATTTTGTCACTTTTAGCATGCTGAACTAGTTTGCCGATTTGATGGGTCAATGTTTCAAATATGTCAGGGATTGAATCCCAAAGTCAATTTTCCAGATATTTGGGCAATAAGACATTTTGAAGGAACTTCAGAGCATTTCTGGAAAAGATAAAAAACCTGAAAATTAGTGTTGTCATTGAATGTAAAATATTTCCACATATTGAAATAGAAGACAGATGAACACCTGGTGCAGAAAATCATAGTAGGAAGATGTTTAGAGCAAGAAAATGTTTGAAGGAGTTGAAAAAAATTGTGGAAGGATACCCTGTCTACCTGAAAACCTATGTGGCCAGCACTATTCTTACGAATTCAAAGAAAGGCAGCTCAGGGCTGTTACTCCCTTTAAACAGATGCAGTGTTTCATGCAAAATTTTGTAGTGGGCAAAACCACACCTTTCATACCAAGCCAACAATATATTGTGAGTATTGTGCAAAGGTTACCAGTTTAACCAAATAATTGTTGCTCTTCCAGGTCTAAGTACAGAAAAGAGCACAATCATAGAAAAATAGCCCAATACTAATACACAGTAAAATGTTACACTCCCAGGATGGGTTCATGTGTAAGTGTGCCTCTTTTCCCTGGGGTTTTGCTTACCTCTCCTCTGCTCCTCTGGTTCTAAGAGCCATCAGCACTCATCTTCCTCAAGAGTGATGTCAACATTACAGCTGTGCACTAGCAGAAGGCCGCTGTTGGTGCTGGGCAATGTTTCCTCCATGCTCCTGGGTTTTCTTGGGAGCATACTTGCAAATTTTTCTAAATCTTCTGTTGAGTCTGCTTGCTTTTTCTTCCTTCACTAGCTCCCAAGGTAAATCTGCATATAAGATTCTACACAGGTATTCCTGACCTTTGTTCATTGTCGCCCTTGAACCGAAGTTCAGCTTTACCCAGCTCTTGAGACTGCATCCCTGTAGTGACCAGGAATAAACCATTGGTGATTTATTTGTAGGTCTGGGGCCTCTCTTGTCCTCCCCCTATATCAGCACCTTCACAGTCTATGCCACCATCCTATGCTTGCACCACTTTGCATAATCTTTTATTCTAGAGCCACAGATACTTTGTTCTGTGCCATTTATGTTTTAAAACCATGGATAATGTTCATTCAATACGGAATTACTGCTTGTTATTACTATCTTTTAATCATATGTATGTGTGTCTGTGTGTGTGTGTATGAGTCAACATTATGATAAATATTTCTGTGCCACCACAGATCTAAAGCTAGTTAGAGATAAACCAAAACAAGGTCAAGGCTGGAAAGGTAATGCCCCATCAAATAGAATAACTTTACAATCACTTTGCTAAATGAAGAAATTAAAATGTTAATTGTAATCTAACCCCTGGCTTCCAGATAAACAAGATAAGAGGCTGTTGTCCAGTTTTGACTCCTCTGAAGAAGAATGTATCTCATTTTTGTATTTTTGGTGTCAGTACAGACAGATGGGGAAAAAAATTTCAGTTTGCACTAATAAATGTCAAATTAGCAGATGCTCAACAGGCAACTAACAGCAAATGTTGGAAAAATGCTTTCAGAGCTACAGAGAGGTCTGTAGATCAAGGCAGTGAAGTCAGAGCATGAAGTTAGATTGTTCTAAGGAATGTTTGAAAGAATATAACAATTTATCGCACCACTTATCTTACGTAAATATTGGAGATTCGTAGTGTGGCTTCTTTCTCCTTCATATAATGCAAGTCTGTTACATGATGGATACTTCATATTTTTTTATTGTCATATGGGATTATATGACATAGTAAAATGATGATCACTTGGCTTCATACGGAAAGCAAAAAAGAAAAGTGAAAATTTCCAGATGTGGAGTGGTTTTAAAAATATCACATTGGTTTATTGAGAAAAGTTTTTTCATAAAAAATGGTTTAAGTCAAAATGAAAAAAGCAAAGATTTATGCTATTTCACATACGGGATTTTGGTTCTTTTTCCATTGCTTAACTCAAGTTTTTCATTATATAGGTTCATATTTAGACAGTCTCATCTTTGGATAAGAGTAGGAAGAAGGCATGGATTTGATATTGAAGGAAGAAATTTCACAAACATAGGAAAGTTTACAAAGTAAAATCCCTTAAGCCATTTCAAAGGGCCATAACTTAAACTCCAAGAAGTTTAAGCTTTCTGATAGTTTTGACCTTTTGGTTGTATTTCTCCAGAGTGTTATCCCACTATAACTTGTTTTAAGAAGGCTAAAGAAAAACAGGAATCTCATGCAGTTCAACAAACACAAGTGTAAAGCCCTGGTCCTGGGGAAGAACAACACCATGGACAAGTACAGGCTGAGGAAGGGCTGGATGGAAATCAACTTTGCAGAAAAGCACCTGGAGGTGTAAGACATGAGCATACTGGAGCAAGTCCAGTGAAGAATCACTAAGATGATTAAAAAGCATTGGAAATACATGAAGAAGCTGAGAGAGCTGGGACTGTTTTGGCATGGAGCAGAGAAGGTTGGGTCCAGGAGGAGGATCTTATCAACTTGTACAAAGTTGAAGGGAGGGTGCAAAGAGGATGAAGCCAAGTTCCTCTTAGCAACAGGACCAGAGGCAATGGGCACAAACTGAAAGGGAAGAGGTTCCCTCTGGATATCAGAAAACACTTTTTGACTGTGAGGGTAACCAAGCACTGCCACTGGGTGCCCATGGAGGTGGTAGAGCCTCCATGCTTGGAGATACTTAAAAATCTGTCTGGACACAGTCTTGGGCAACCTGCTCTAGATGGTCCCACTTGAGAAGGGAGGTTGATCCAGTTGACCTCCAGAGGTCCATTTAAACCTCAGCCATTCTCTGATGTTGTGATCATGGTGCTTTAATGTTGGTGATTCGTGCTACTGTCTCTTATGTCATTAGAGATAAAGCAGGAAAATTTCTGAACAGTTTTTAAAAGGCTTTGTAAGAAGTCTTTGCCAACTGTAGACACTTGAATAAAATTTCCACATCACAACAAGAAACTGGAAGGTATTTTATTGTGAAGGAACTTTATAAGTAAAATACTATTATCTCTACTATTGGTTTTTTTTTGGCTCTTGCTTACTAAAACGTTTTGTGATAGTGAAGGTACAAAATAAAGTTGCTATAAGAGTTCCAGACTTCCAAGTACAGCTGTATGTATATGGAAGTGTGTAGTCTTTTGGTGATCTTTCAGTACTTAGAATACCGACTATGACTTTCATCAGCATTTTCAGTTTGGACAAACAGCTTCGGAAAATGCAATTGCATGGACAGCAATGAAGATTTCTCAGCAGTATTTTTTAATTTAATTGTTGTTTTATGCTGTTGTTTTCTATACAGCTGAGGTATTTTTCTGATTAATTTGAATGAAACAGCTGTTGCTGGGTCAGAACAAGCAAAGTCAGAAATTGAACCAGGTCCCTTCCATCACACTGTGAAATACAAGTATTCTCTTTCATCTTTTAATTTAAATTCTTGTGAGAAAAGTTCCAGAGAAGTAAGAAATAGATGGACTTCTATAGAAGTACAAAGTGGGTACATTTAACTTTGAATGTCATGCAGCAAAAATGCTTTTCAGTGTGTCTTTCAATTCATGCCAATTTGCATTAGAAAAGTGTCTAAGTAGTTAACTTATTTAAATAAGAGCTTTGAAGAGAGGCTCAAAATTCTGCATAAAAGATAGGTATTCAGCAGTGTTTACTGAATTAAAGAAAATATCTTTCAAGAAGAAAATCTATTTCTTCACATATATGCCTGAAGATTATTTATGGAGACACTATGCTGAATAGTTGAATTTGGGTTGATAAGTTACAAAGACAAACAGCATAAAAGTAATTTTTTAAAAGGCCGTGTAATTAAGCATGTCAAATGCAACCCCAGTAGTATTTGGGTTTATATTTGTACCTGTGTTTATTCATGGAAATAAAAGTTGCTGAGAAGCAACAAGATTTTAAATTTAGATTTTAAAACCTAAAAAACCCCCCATATTTTTAAATTTAATTATTGTTACTTCGAGCATTGTTGAAAGTGTCTCTCTGAGACACCAGCTTGTATTTCAAAAAGATAATTAGCCCCACCAATGTATATTAAATATTTGTGTTACGGCATCCATTTCAAATCTAAATACTATTTTGAAGAAAAGCTTGCACAGTGTGAGTAGATGATATACACAAGTTTGATTGTATCCTGTTGACCCCATTTTGACGGGACATTAACTTCCATTATGCAGTTCACTTGTGTTTCACCTGATATGTCAGCCACAGTCTAGTAGTAAAGAGTCAAAGCTTCACAGAGTATTCAGATAATATAGCCAAGATTTGCTGGGAGATCAAGAAGAAGCATTTGCTCTGAAGCACAAAACAAAACGGTTTTAGTGTAAATAAAGTTGTGCACAGAAGCGTGAAATTGAGAAAAAGTTCTTGAAGCCTCTGAGAATGGAGGGAGCTAGTGCTTCTGCCACATTTGACACCCTTGGTTGGGTGATTTCTCTTCAAAATGGGGTGAAATAGGGTAAGAAATCAAGAAGTGCCCATTATGCAGACCCTTTAATTTCTTAGAAGATTATAATGTTGAGAGCCAGTAAAATGCATGACGGAGGGAAAAACTGTTCTATCAGTAAAATGTTACAGTGATATGAAGTGAGTGTATCAAAAGTTTACTGCAGTTTAGTTTTAGCTGGTGGATGTTTTCTTGTTTGTTTAGGGGTTTTTAATAGGATATATTTTATTACTAGCAAAATTCTTCATTATTGTTAGTGCTCTTTTGCTTTAATTCTCTAAAGCAGTTCAGAAGTTGTACTTATAAATTGTTTCACAGAGCTTTGAATGGGTTCTTTGTTGACTAGGCATGTCACTGCAGCTCAGCTAGAGCATGCCAGAAATTAATTAACCTGTGTTTTCCAAAAGAGGCAATTTCAGAGTGTCTGAACAAAATGTGTATGTGTAAAGTGATACAAGGTAGCAAATGGACAGGGTGTTAGTTGGAGAGAGCTCATCCAGTTGTAGATTAAATCTCGAGTGATGTTTGAGGTCCTAGCATGTCATTCGGAATGGATAACCAATAACTGGAGATCAATTAATTCATAATGAATGGGAAAAAATGAGGTTCTGTTTCTTGTATTTTAATAAATTGAGCTTATATGCTTAGTAGTGTTGTTTGGAAGTAAGGATAAATATAAATTTTTTTTGCTGGTCTTCTCTATAGGCTTTCTGTCTTTATTTTGGAACATTTCACTTCTTGGCATCCAGCCATGCGTGATTTTTGGGGGGTTCTTAACTCCCCTGTTTTCAGTATGTGATCACACAGAAAAATGAAATGTAGATGGCTTAATTAAAGAACCTATATATAGTCACCTAGTACCTTTTGAAATACCATGGGATGCTTTTTTCAGCTTCCAGCTGTTGTTTCAGAAAAGTACAGGCCTTGATATAACCCATGACGTAGTATCTTATGTCTTGAGTATCATAGAACATTCCAAATAACACTAGATAGCTTTATTTAGTCACCTGAATTGACATCAAAGTTATATTATACACTTGGAAAAGGATAGAGTTGCTTATGTTTAGGGTGGGACTCAGTTGCAAACTAGAATGCCCAAATTTAGTTGTGTACTACACAGGTGCTTACAAGCACGCCAAGTGTCTGACTTCCTATCCCAGTCAAAAGACGTCTAGCAAATACAGACAAATGGAATCCAACAACCTGTTTACTGGTATCAAATCAATGTCCATATTTGGCATCTCAGAAGGTAGTAGACACTGCTTTGGTAGCTGAACCAACATCGGGAATTAGCTCTCAAGGCCCTGACTGAATTGGCCAAGGACAGCTGCTGGTTCCTGCACATAGGTGCTTAGTGTTGCTTAAGCCACTGTGGGCTTTCTGGGACATTTTTCCAGGGTTACCGGGTATGACAGCACTTATGTCACTTCTGGAGTAGCAGCTGAAGGGTAGGTGGGGTACATTACTAAATTTCAAATGATGCTCAATACTCATGTTCAGGCAACTTAATTAAAATTTTCATCCCTGATGATGGTAGTGGGAGCCGGGGCATGTAAATAAATGTGGGTAGCTTTATGTGAGAGTTGAATCTTATCCTTCGTGTCTGGGGTTTTTTGCTCTAATGTAGTTGTCTATGCCATATGAGACTCCGTGTCCTTTAGCTGCCAGCCCAGAACAACATGAATCTCTCTGAGCTCTTGGATTGCTTCAACCAGAATCATGCCAATATCTCAGATAAAAGGGCCCTGGACACTTTAGGCAACTGTGGGAAATCTTTAAATACATATGTCAGTGAAGTGATAACACTTCAAGAGCTTCACAATCTGAAAGTGACCCTGAATTGAAGTATAATGACAAGTAGCTTGTAAGTATAAGTAGGTTTGTTAAGATCTCAGGGTATTTAGAAACAGGAGGAGAAAAAAAATTAAATCAGTATTACAAACCTACACTCTAAAAATAGTAATTACAGCTCTTAAAATTATTATCCTTTCAATAAATTAGATAGGTCAGGTGTCCCCTAAGTAGAATTTACTAAGATTTTCACAACAAAAATAGGCAAACCATCATACACAATCTGTGCAAAATTGACATATTTGTTTACTGTGTAAACAACCCAAGATTCTATGTTATCTGAGAAATAATCAAATCAAAACACTAAAGGCCCCAAAGGAAAGAAACTACTATTCATCACAGAAATGTTACTATTTAAAAAGTTGAGTGATAATCTGGAATACTTGAGGAGCACAGGCTGAGGAGTGGAAGGACAGGTAATTTTTTTCCCACCAAATGAGGTGTTCAATGCTGCCAGCTTCACCCATGGCTGTATTTGCTGTAGCATTCTCTGTCAAAGTACTTAAGCAAAAACTTGAATCTTCTCTGAGAACATATGAGAAATTAACTGTGACTTTCTTAGTAGGTATTGGAAAGACAGAGCACTGATACCAGTGATTTTTATAGAGAGAAGAAAAGAATATATGTTTGAAGATAATGTTGATACCTGGGTACACTTTTTAGTGCACATGCTGTTTTTTCCTGTTTCTTGGGGTAGAGTAGAGCCTTTATAGTAGCATTGTCAGTGGCATGGTATCAATTAACTGAGAATAATGTTTTTCCTAGTTAGAAACTTTAAAAGTTGAAGTACAGATAAAGCATGTGTGAAAGAAAAAAAAAAACCAGATGTTGATATGCATAAAAGTAGATTGGAGTAAAAGGGCATTCCTTTTTTTTTGGTTCAGCGGTCTATGTCTTTTACTTCACAAATACTTGCTGCCATAAGGAACTGTCAAGATTCCAGCACAGTTAATTCTATCAAGATTCTCTGGCAGCATGAATTCTGACCTCAGATGTTCTTTTCCTTTTTCTGCTACTTGGAAGAGTCTATGGTTTCATTACATTCCAGTGCAGAGCTACTGGGATGCATTTATAACCCATCCATTACTCGTCATTTCAAATTGCTGCTATTTCACTGCAGTTAACCTGGCACAAAGTGCCTTAGGTTCTTGACAGTCCCTTGCCTTTGCCATATTTGTTGGCTTTGATTGATTGGCTAAGTGTTTTCCATGCTCCCATGTCCGTGTTGGTTTTGTTCCTTTGAGCCTGTCATGATCTCACAGACTGGCTCTGTAGTAATGATTTGGACTTATCTTTCCCGTGTGTCCTGAGGTTTCTGGCACTCAGCATTTAGCTTGGTGCAAAAGCTTGGTCCCTAACAGCAGCTAGCTCCATTGTACAGGTAGGATTCAGCTATACTTAGCTGCTTGTCTGCAGGTGACTTTAGACTGACCAGCATTCACAATAAACTGCCTGATTTACAAACTGTACATGTGTCTTTAGACAAAATTATGCTATTTATAATTAGACTACAACTCATATTCATTTCTTGTAGCAAAGTTTTTGTTGTACAAATGAGGAAAAATAAATGCTCTGTTTGACTATAGAGGGACAAAAATAAATCCACAGTGTTTGGCTCTGATCTGATAATTTTCTGTTTTTCATTTTGTTTTGTTTTCATTCCCCTAAATTGGCTCAGTTTAATACTGAATTAATGGGCTGTCTCTCCCTTGGTCCTAATTTCTGCATCAGAAATTCTGGTTCTAATGCCACACGTTGTATTTCCAAACTCCTGCTATTCTGGCAGATGTGATTTGATACCATGTGTGAAGGACTTGGATCAAAGTAGACTTTTATTTATACAAGGCGGGGAGACTATATCCAGTGAGACTCAGAGGCTTATCCTTATTCATTTAGTTTTAGTTAAATAATTATGCTTTGATACACAGTCTTTAAGACTCTTTATTCTTAAGCAGGAATTTAGGAAACCATGCCTAAGTGACTTAGCATGTACATTTTCTGCTTTCTCTTTGCCTATTCTGCTTAGGAATAACCTATAGCCCATTTACCTGTGGCTGGAGTCCCACTGTTTGGAGACTTCTGCTACATTGCTGTAGAAAGCCTCACTCCTCTGTTGGCTCGCTTTCCATTACAGGGATTCTCAGGAAATAGAAGCATTGATTATACTAAGCCTTCTCGATCTCTTTCATAGCAGGAGATGACTAAATAAAAAGAGTATGTGAGCACCATGAGATGTCAAAAATGTGTAACCCCTTCCAGTAAGTTTAAAACTCTGTGGTAATGCAGTAGAGCTGCTGCTGAAGAGAGACTGGGGTGTCCTCTGCAATCTCTGCATTGAGTGCACTGGTCTTGCATTTGTAAGTGCATGGAGATACCCATTGTCAGCTGTAACGAACTTCAAAATGTCATCTCTAATCTCGTGCAATTGTTTTGTTCTGCTTTGTGTTGCTTTGCTTTGAATGGTATTTTTTAAAGCAACGCAACCTGAATTGCTTTCATGGTAGAGAGACACAGATGGCTGTGAACTGATCTTGTTAGGCTTTGTTAAAATAAAATGACAGATGTACCTTAGAAATTGAATACAGGTGCTGCAAAGAGAAAGTTATTACTTTGTATCTGACTTTGTCTGGAGACAGCTGGTGCTGCAACTTTTTTTCTTTTTTTTTATTTTTATAATGGGGATTCAGGCATTTTATTTAATTTCATCTGATATGTCACTTTAAAAACTTAATTAAATTACTCTGAAGGTGTTACCAACTGTAATAAATAAAAAAAGGGTTTGATTCTTAGATTTGCCAAGTATTGTAGGGTTGCAGAATCATAGAATGTTTTAGGTTGGAAGGACCCTTAAATACCATCTAGTTCTACCCACCCCTGCCATGGATAGGGACACCTTGCATTAGACCAGGTGGCTCAATACCTTGTCCAACTTGGCCTTGAACACTTCTACAACTCCCAGTGATTTCAGTATGTTTCTTTTTTTTTTTTTAATTGAGTATCTCAAACAAACAAAAAATAAAGTGAAAGCATTTTGTTCCAAGTATTTTTCTATGTTTGCACCTGAGTCCAGGCTAATCAATATAAACACAGCTAGGCATAATGCCTATATATTTTTTGCAAAGGAGATTTTTTTTTGTATATTCAAATACTGAAAATTAAATTCTTCTGTACATCCTTCATGGTACTTCATATCATATCTTCAACTCCCATTAACTTTTTACCCTGAACGGAGCTAACTGCAAATTAATACCTTTTATTAAATCAAATCAGGAAGATTTTGTGGAACTTGGTGCTCATATATCATCACAATTTAATCAGAAAAAAAAGAAAAGAAAATCAGTGTCTTTTGTTAGATTGACTGACTCAGCTGAAATGGGGCACTAAAATATGTTTAGAAGTGAACCAGAAAGAGAAAAGTGAAAAATTAGCTACCAGCTAGAATTAGTTGTGTTTGGTTGTGTCATTCTGCTAATCAGTAAAGCAGTTTGAGAGAAAAGGGTGTATGGCAGTTGGTGAAAGAAGGGGAGGTTAATAAAGCAGAGGTGGGAAGATCATTATTCTGCATGGAGCTGACAGAGGCAGGTGGTGAATGCCTGTGCAACGTTCAGGGCTAGTTGGCAGGGTGTCACTGGGAAAAAATGGAATGTGCAATATCTTTATTCAGTCCATAACTTTTACTGTCCAGTATAATAATGGGTTTTAGCTTCCAGGCTCATATGTTGAAGGTATTTTATAGGTCTCACTTAAGGGACAGAGAGAACAGTGATAGACTGTTCCATGAAAAAATGGTTTCTGACGACAACTGGATGTTTCTGCCCTCTGCCAGTTGGCTTTTCTCTTTGAGATGTGTTCATTTGGTTTCAACTGTATGGCTTCTACAATGACATTCTGTGCAGTGACTGAAATGTGTTACAGCCTGGGACGAACGGCTGTAGCGCATGTAGCTTTTGATGACTCAAGTGTCCAACTATTTAAATGTTAGCTTAGAATGTAAGTTGAAAAGTTTTACTCCATAATGGTCTCATGTCATTGATATTTGTTAATTCTGGGCAATTATCCCTCTAATCCTGATGGGTAAAGTTAGAAGATGCTTTCTAGTCTAAGAAAAGGCAGAGTGACAGGAAATTTTCTTGTGATACATGAACTTTTCTGGATCAGTTGCTACAGCTTAATTACTTTCTTAAAAATAGATTTCAGAGAAAAGTGATAGGTAACACTAGAAATGCTCAGTTAAACAAGGTTGGAAGGCTTTTTCATGACAGAGGCCAGTAATATAAGGCTATAGAGAATTAATGTCTAATTTAGGTCCGTTCCAAGATACAAACCTGTTTTCCCAGGGGAGTACTGATTGAAGGTTGTCTTGTAGTTATTAGAATTATGGAATCATAAAATGGCTTGAGTTGGAAAGGACCTTAAAGACCATCTAGTTCCAATCCTCCTGCCATGGACAGGGACACCTTCCACTAGATCAGGTTGCTCAAAGCCCCATCCAACCTGGCTTTGAACACTTTCAGGGATGGGGCATCCACAGCTTCTCTGGGCAACCTGTGCCAGTGCCCCACCACCCTCACGGGAAAGAATGGCATCTTAGTACCTGATCTAAACCTACTCTTTAAGCCCTTTCCCTTTGTCCTGTCAGTACATGCGCTTGAAAAAAGTCCCTCTCCATCTGTCTTGTAGGCTCCCTTCAGGTATTGGAAGGCCACAGTTAGGCCATCCCAAAGTCTTCTCTTCTCCAGGCTGAACAATCCCAATTTTCTCATCCTTTCTTCATAGGAGAGGTGCTCCATCCCTCTGATTAACTTGGTGGCCCTCCTCTGGACTTACTCCAACAGGCCAATGTCCTTCCTGTGCTGGGGATCCCAGAGCTGGATGCAGCACTCCAGGTGAGATCTCACCAGAGCAGAGTAAAGGGGCAGAATCCCCTCCCTCGCCCTGCTGCCCACACTGCTTTGGATACAGCCCAGGATACGTTTGCTTTCTCGGCTGGAAGCACACATGGCTGGGTCATGTCCAGCCTCCCACCCACCAGCACCCCCAAGTCCTTCTCACAGGGCTGCTCTGGATCTGTTCATCCCCCACTCTGTGTTGATAACGGGGGTTGCCCTGACCCTGGTGCAGCACCTTGCACTTGGTCTTGTTAAACCTCATGAGATTCCCATGGGCCCACTTCTTGACCTTGTCTAGGTCCCACTGGGTGGCATCCCATCCCTAAGGTGTGGCAACTGCATTGCTCAGTTTCGTGTCCTCTGCAACCTTGCTGAGGGTACACTCGATCCCTTTGTCTTTGTTATTAATTAAGATATTAAATAACACTGGTCCCAACATGGATCCCTGAGAGACACCACTTGTCACCAGTGTTCATCCAGACTCTGAGCCATGGACCACTTCCCTCTGGATGTGACCATCCAACAAATTCCTTACCCACCTAACTGTCCACCAATCAAATCCACCTCTTTCCAATTTAGAGAGAAGGATGTTGTGGGGAACTGTGTCAAAGGCTTTATAGAAATCCAGATAAATTACTTCTGTAGCCTTTCCCTTGTCCACTGGTGTGATCACTCCATTATAGAAGGCCACTGGCTTGGTTAAGCAGGGCTTGCCCTTGGAGAGGCTGTGCTGGCTGTCTCAAATCACCTCCCTGTCCACCATGTACCCTAGCACAGCTTCTAGGAGGATCTGTTTCATGACATTCTCAAGCACAGAGGTGAGGCTGACCAGCTGACAGTTCCCCAGATCCTCCTCTGTTCTAATAAGGTAGTGTTCTCATAAAATCAAATGCTCTTGTGTTTGAGAACCTAATTGTATGTCGCTTTTTCTTGGTTTTGTCAATGTGGTTGCTGGTACTATAATTTCATAATACTGCAAGAGAGGCTTACAGGTGTTTAGCTAGGCACTGAATTTAAGAAACATCCCACTAATGCTGCAAGAAAATCTCATGGCAAATACTTAACTAGGATGTTGAAATGAAGGCATCTAAAATGATCAGTCATCTTTGAAACATAACAGCTTGGTAATAATTAATGCACTAAAGTTTATTTAGAAATTAATATATAGAAATTAATTGTGAAATTATTATTTCGTGTTCTAAATTGGCTTGTATTTTATCACTTGGTAGAAATCAACATCACTTACATTAAAAAATTAAATACTCTTTGTGCGAAATGCTGAAAGTTTTGAAATAGGTTGTAAAAATATATTGTGGTTACTGATATATCTCTGATAATGATGCTGGCAGCTCTGAGTAAAACAATACTTTTGGGACAGTGCTATGTCTCACTGGCTGTTTTAATTAACCACTGGAAGTAGCAGAGCTCTTTGAAGCAGTGCTAAAGCAATGCCTATATTCATATAACACAATAGATAAAAAGATCCCAGAAGTTATCTTCAGTTTTCTACCTAGGTTTGGTGTAAGTGCTACAGATGAGGAAATATTATAATGGAAGGGAGCTTACCGGAGCATTTTTGGTTTGTTTTTTTTTTTTTTTTTTTTTTATTCATGGTGATACATTGGTAGTACCTAAAATCTGTAATTGTTAGACATAAATAAATGGGCTGTGACTTATTATTTAATTTAACTGTATTTTTCCAATCCTGATTCATAGTTTTTATGCTGGGAATAATATTTCCAACTAGAATGAGGCAAAAGTTTGCTTTTGAGCCTGTTTGTCAGTCACTTTGAATATTCTTTGTTCCAGTTTCTGAAATGATAGCATAAAATCTGTTTCGTGTAAGGCTTATAAGTATAAAGACTGAAACTGATTTTTCAGTAATCTCACACAGTACTTAGTATGTGTCTGAATTGCACTGTACCCAGCAGCTGAAGACTTGCTCTGCTTTGCAGTTGTTGTGATCTTTCCCATTACCGACAATTGCTTTGAAGGATTTAAGGGAATGAATAAAAGCAACAAAAGCATGAAAAGTAGTTTACTTGTTAAAAATGACAATTGAAAAACCCACCATTCATTTGAACCCTAAAATTGCCAAAATTAACATTTCAATATGACAAATCTACTGAGGTGAAGGTTCTGGGAATTAAGAGAGGCAATGCGGTGCGCAAGAGTAACCGAATGAATGAGGAGCCGCAAGGTAAGCTCGAGGAGCTTACAGAGAGATGCGTGTTCAGTGACTGCAACCAGGACACTTCGAACTCTGGATCTCTGTAAATTATTGAAGTGGTGATAAAGGCCTGATATAGGCCTTTGGAATTATAATGATAATAATCTTTTAAATGTCATAGATAAATGGCTAAGGAAAAGGCAGGAAAACAGTACCTTGTATTTTTGGGTTTCTTCACTTCATTCTTAGATATGTGTCTCCGATGGCTGGGAAAAATTTTTAGCAGTTGAACTGAAGGTCAGCAGCACTGATTCACTCATTCTTGTCCTGGAAAAGCTTAGCCAACCGGACAGGATTCACACCTTTCCTTCCTCCTTTTTTGTTCTAGTACAAGGATGAGTTTAACACTGCATTCTTGCCTCAATAACTGCACTAAAAAAAGAGATTCTGAAACCAGAGTAGAGTTGTCTGTAGCATTGAGATTATGCCAGTATCATTGTAAAAGTTTGTATCTGTATCTTGTTTTGTATGAATACAACTCTTGCTGGGAAAATCCCTTAAGTTCCTTTATAGGGAAGGTTTCCTGAGACTGTGGTTTCAGGACTCACAAGGATGCTCCTTCATACGCTTTGATCTGAAGTCCTCTGGAGTTACTGGAAGCCCATTGCCTTTAGTGTAATTTCCATTTCAATCATATGCTGTTATGAGCCCTTGTGTAAAGAAATTAGAACAAACAGTTATTTGTCATTTTTTCAACTGTGATGACTGTTGGCAAACTCAGTTTCAAGAAAAAGGAAGATTGCTTTGGGAGAGAGATTTGAGAAAGCCAGATGGACTTCGGTATTGGCAAGGAAAAGTGGTCTTCAACCTTATTCTTTTCCTTCTTTAACTCAGCCAGGATCATTTATCATCTACTGCTCTTGCCTTTCTAGAGTACGATACCGTGACCGAAATGCCAAAAGGCTGTATGCATACTGTTCCAGACCATGACTGTTGGCAAATCTGTCTTGCTTTTGTGGAATTTGAAGATTACTTTGGAGGGAAATGTGTCTTCACTCGTATTTTTCAAAGGGTTTTCCAATTTTTTTTTTCTTCCCTTTTTCCACTTACCTTTTTCTTCCTCTTCTCTGTCATGCAGAGCCAGAAAATTTTCTTTGGTCCCTTCATATTTCATTAATTGTGACAGTGTGCCTCGGGAGACAGCGTTACTCCAGGTAATTTCATCAGTGTCAAAATGGATGTTAGCCAGTGGCCTTGACACTGCAAGTTAATCTTTTATGAAAGATTTAAACAGACAACAATAAGGCATGAGGTGGTCCCTTTATACTTGACTGGAGAGAATTCAAATGTCAAAAGCATACAGCATTCTCTTTAGTGTTTTTCAAATTTTCTTGAATTTCATTTGCAACAAGACACATACTTTGAAAAATCAAAGCAGTCGTAGTAATTTTGAATGAGTTGTCAAATTTACATTTCAGAATCTCTCTTTTTCTCCTCTTGCTTGGATGTAATAAAATGCCATAAAGTCTGACATTCACCCAGACATACTAATATATTATGTCCCTGAGAAATAAACCCACAAACTTTAAAGTGCTGACTTTTAGCTTCTACAAATGCAGTGTTTTATTTATAAAGTAAAAAACTTAACTTAGTATATGAAATGTGACAATATTGAAAACAATTCTGAGTCGTTACAATATTTAAAACAAAATGTCATTAAATATTACTTGGCTTATGTCATTAATACAAAAGATAAAAAGACTTTTACAACTGAGATGCCTGTGATGTCTGTTGTTGAAATTTTGTATGTTATTTTCCCTGTTTTTTAATAAAATGGATGCAAAATGTGTCTTATTATGTAACATTTCAGAACATTTTCAGTAATATTCTGGTTTTTTGCATGTACTGAAAATTCTTTGGATAAACAAAGAAACTAATGATCTCGAGTTGCATAAAAATATCAGGGGTTTTTTCCTACACTTGGGTAATTTTGTTTCATTTATTAAGTTGTTTTTCCATAATAATTTCCACAAAGTACATTAATGATAAATGATCTGGGTGTGCGAATTACACAAGAGTAACAGAGTTACACAAGTTTATCTGGTTACAGAATGAAACTACAATTTTTTTTTAAAGAACCTCACTGTAGGTTAGTTCACTTCTTTTTAGGCATTGGTAAATGATGGGTATGCAGCCCTACCTGATTAGGGCTGCAGATGCAAAAAAAAATAAGTTAATGTAGGTTCAAGATAAGATTTCTTTTAAGAAACAGATGTGGGTTTTAGGTCTCCAAACTAGGTTCTGTTTGTATAACTTCACATTATATCAAGAACTGTCTAAGATTTAAAATAGTGATTATAAATTATCAAATAATAGAAAAGCAGTCCAGATAAACATTAGCTATGTTACTTAAACAATTGGCTTTCAGGGAGCTCTCAGAAGATGAGACAGAATGCTGGCTGGAGGAGCACTTTATCCAAAGTATCTTCTTTTATATCTGCTGTCTTACTTTATGTTTTGCCAAGTTGATTTACATACTTAAAAATAATTTTCTTTTTATCAGTTTTGATTATGAGACTAACTTTAATCTGGGGTCCCTGTTTTTGATGAGTTAATAAGCCTCCATCTGTTAGAACTATTACTGTTACATTAGTTGGTTGCCATGGAAAAGTTGTCCACAGTCTGTCTAGGCCTGGTACCCATTGTTGATCTGAACAGATCCCTTCTTTTATTCACTACCCATAGCACTCAATAGCAAGAGCACCGACATCTTGTATTTGAATCTTCGTTTTGGTTATTTATCCAGTAATTCTGTAGTCCCCTGTTACACCTTCAGGCACGGTTATGCTACACTTCCATCTTTACTATTATTGCTGTAACATAATCTTTAGTTAATTATATCAGTGTTGAGGCCGTTAATGTACAGTAATGACCGTCTCTTGTAAAAGAAGGGAATTTTTGTTTTGATGGTCACAAAACCAGCAAGAGAGCTTTAAAGTATGCCATATCCATTTTGAAAAGCAATATGTATTTGTAGTTAGTCCGTCCAACAAAGTGACATGTACCAGGAGCATGCAAGGATACAGAACGTGACAGTTCAGACTGAAACCCATATCCAACTCATCCACTGAGCTGTAGAGCTTGTTGACTGACAGATGTGTGCCAGCAGTGGACATGGAGCTTTTGTGTAATCAAGCCATTGCTGGGGCATTCTTTTCCTTTGTGAGTCTGTTTTATTACTAGATTTGCAAAAGACTGGACAAAAGAAGTCTTTCTTCTTTGGAGTTATTTACTTCCAAATGTAGGCAGAGGAACATTACTTGTTAGTATGTGATATGTGTGCATTTGCAGGCTGTTAAGTTGTTTTCTGGATGAAAGACACCCCAGTTAAATCTTTATCTGTGTAAGTTATAATAGCATCAGGGATATATTAAAAATTGCTAACAAATAATTAAAGCAAGAAAAAAAAATCAAACTCTATGGAGATAACCCCTCAGTATGAAGCTTCTGATTCAAGTATTGCTGACACCATGCAAATCACATTCTGCCTTCCCATGAAAAGTTCCAGGCTCCTCAAGAGACAGCTGTGAAAGAAGTTTTCTTTCTCCAGTCCTCTTCTTTTGTGCATTGCTCATATTGGGCTCTAACCTTTTCATTGTTGCGGTTTATCCTTTTGACATATTTATGTGTGAAAATAGTACTTTATTCTTTCAGCTATATATTTACAATTTATATATATTGTAATGATGGAAAGAAAGACACAGCAAAACAGTGATTTTACAAAGAACAGGAAAAATAAATGGGCGTTTCACTTGTTTATACCTTTTCTAAGGGTGTATAGAATTTAGTAGCAAGAATGGGAATACTTCCACATGTTTTAAACACAAAGTCAGGGGAAAAAAACACAAAAGCAAGAAAACAAAAAACTTTAAAAGAGAAATTAATCTGCCCAGCCTTGACAACATCCAAAGCATAGACGTGTAAATCTCAGCCAGTTCCCATGGTTTCTTTTAAAGTCAGCAGAGATAAACATTCCAGAGAGTAATTTATCTTACTCTTCTTAGATGCCTTTCTTAACATGAGATTAATTTCCCTTTGTTGTTGATTGTAAAGTGAGACTAGAATGACTTGTTGAGATTTAAAAGCCCAATCTGGAGATGTCTAAACTAGGGCTAACTAATCTGTCCCATCATTTAAAGCAGAAGGTACTGTTAAGACAATTTAGTCTGAATTTCTACATACTTCATCTCACTCAGTAACTGAATCCAGCAACTTAAGCTAAAGCTGACATAAAGCTGAGCCAATATTAAGGCCAGCTTTAGCTCATTTATTGCAAAGAGTCTTGTCATCATATACCAATCCAAATTCCAAAACCTGTATTATAATATGTGCCTCCACAGGAAATGCATGAGTGAACTCTCAGCCTTCTATTTTTCTATCTCGAATCCTGAACTATGGTATAGTCTGTCCCCTGTGCAAGTGATCCACGTTTTCTGATTGTAAGTGATGAATGCAGCTACTAACACCCTCTTTCATTCTAGTTATTTGTCTTGCCTACCTGTCACCTGGGTCCAGATTTTTAATAATTGTTGGAAATCATTGCTCTGCTTCAAACAGCTTTTTGTCCATTGCAAATGCAGCAGCTTTGTTCACTCCCAGCCAATAACTTTCAATATCATCTCAATATACCATTTCCATGTATTAGGTGTGAAAAATTCCCTCTGAAAGCTATGGGTTTTAACCCGTTTTTGAAAATCTGGTGCTTGGTGTATCTTAAGTTTCATTTTCTCACCTTCGAAATATTGCCATATTGAGAATCAGTTAATAACAAATGCAGCAGCTCAAATCCTGTCTTACTCATCTGTGTCATTACATTACACCTGTTCAAAAAATCTCTGTATTAGCTTTCTGTAAAATTTCTTACAGACTTAAAAGTGGCTCTTTTCCCCCTTACAAATGCTTCCACAATAGTGGTCCAGGTGTGCTGTGGCTCTCTCACCACCTTTTATCACATGTGACTAGTTTCCATACAGGTATGTATGCATCAGACTGTTCTTTGAAAAGTCTTCATTGTCAGCTGGATTTAATTGTTTGCAGCCGTAACTCTGACTGTAGAGTTACCCTATGATCCAAATTTAGCAAACTGACACCATCCTGTCTTTCAAGCCTACATTTATGGAAGGTATAATGGAGGTACACTGGAGATTTTTAATGACTTTTTAGCCTGTCAAGTACAAAGTGTCTACTGAGAAGAAGGCCCTTGAAGTCTGTGATTTTTGTACTGAGAACATCTAGGATTTAATTTATGATGTAATAGTAAGCATTAATCAGACAAAATAACATGCCGTGTTTTGGGTTAGTTCTTAAAACATGTACAGTTTCAGTAAGTCATGGACTTTGCCTGGTTTCTGAGATACAGGAAATTGAAAAGATTGACTGATCATCTTGTACTATTGTCTTGAAATATAGGATAATTTAAAATATGCAACACTTGCAATGATCTGAAGGTTTTTCTCAGCTTGACAGTTGATGGGCTTCTTATGTCTTTCTTTTTTCTTTTTTTTTTTTTTTTTATTTCTCTCATTGTCTGTCATGTTTTCATACTGGACTGCAAATATGGCAACATACTTTTTTTCCTGTCATATAAATTCAGTCAAATTCTGACTCCTCCAAACAGAATTTCACCACCAGAATGGGCACAAGTTGCCTGCAGACATCTATGCAAATCTCAAACATGGCATTCTGGCTTTGCCTAATTAGGATTTACTTGCTCTTGTTCAGCCTCCTCTTCATCCTCTGGCTTGCTCGTCTTTCACAGAGCAGCGTGATCTTTCCCAGCCTCACCAACCATCACTGCCATATGTATACAAAATAATACAATGGTATTTACAGCCCTTTCACCCCTGGTTGCTATCCCACTTGATAAATACCAGCAACTATACACACCTGGGAGTCATGGGGTTCATCAGGGCTCAGATTTCTGCCAAACTTGAGCCTTGCAGATGGTATTTATGTGAGTATTGCAGGACCCAGGAGGGAAACATTTAATAAAAACAAATCTCTTCCTCTTCAACCTTTACCACATCTTAGTTGTTGTTTTCCTCTCTTTCCCTTTTACTCAAGCTCTGATCTATTTATTCTGACATAAAATAAGAATTACATCTGTCAAAAAGCAGTCATGTTAGCAGCCTGTCACATGGAGGGAGAGGGGATTTCCTGTGGCACCTGGTAGTAGAAAACTCTCACTTTGAAGACAGCACCTTGTCCTTCCCACTGGCAGTGGCTGGGGCACTGATGGGAGAAGTAGATGCATGGTTATGGAGAAGAAACAAGGATCTACATATGACTAAATGAGAAATATAGAAGTTTGAATCTACCAGCTCTGTGTACCTTCAGAAGTAAGTCCAGAAGCCGCATATAAAGCGAAATCACAACTATGTGGGGAAAGAGGGTGGTGGGCAATAACAGGTGGTGGGTAGCAAATAACATATAAATTCAGGAGAGAGTTAACAGAAGGGTGGCTGTCAGCTGGTCAGGTTAGTTTTTATTTAGCTGGAATACAAGTACCTGCTACAAGTAGGAAGTTAGGTTGTTTTCTTTGAAACAGCAGTTCCCTCTTTCTACCTGTCAGTGTATTCTGACTTCCTTTTTAACTTAATTCATTTGTTATTTATTTATTAATTCAAAAGACAATGTGTTTCATACTAACCAATAAGAATGACAGTACTAAAATATCTATTTAAATATACTTCTGGATGATTCAGTGAGATTTGCTTATGTTCACAGCCTGCCAATATAAACATACAGATGAGAGTATAGGTGTATTTATACTTTGTGATATGTATGTTTCACATGTAAATGTGCAAACACTTTAATAAAACTATAGCAGTGGACATTACTGAATTTTTATTTAGAATTAGGTTTTAGAATACCTAGCATTAGGGAATGCTAAAATTAAGGTCTGCACACATGAATTATAATACAGTCTTTGCTTTTATGATCACATATATTTTTAACAGAAGCCTTGTTCTCTCAGGCTTCATTGAAAGAAAGTGCTGTCTGTAGGATGTCTGATTCATTTATTTCTGGTTAGAAAATGTGTAACACTCGAGATGGAACTGATGACTGTGAAACAGATTGATACCATCATTAATGCAGCTGTGTTAAAAGTGGTATCTTTATAAGTGGAAAAATTAGACAAGCTTTTGGGAAGATATGCCCTTTTTCCATTCTTAAATTGAAGTAGAAGATTTTGAAGTTGAATACCCCTGTTGAGTACAATTTCTCAGATACCTCAGTTAGACCATCTCTGTAGGAGGAGGAGGCCTACAGAGCAGAGCCACAAGAGGTGGTAAACTTGTTGTCTCTTAGGGGAAAGAGAATGATGTAAAGCATGGCAGAGTCTGGAGGGAAGAAAAAGAAAATTCCTGGAACTTACACCTAAATTTCAAAAAGATATTTTTCATCTAAAGCATCAAATATGCTTGTAACTATTTTTCCATCTTTCTGGGTACACCATGAAAAATATGGGGTCAGATTTGAAGAATTGTTGTGTTTCCAGTTGTAAATAAAATCAATTAGGACTGCTCTGAATGATGACAATATTATAAATTAGTGTATGAAGAAGTCACGTCTCAAGTGGTCAAAATTGTATACCCAAACCTAGTAGGCATCTTAGTACAGCTGTTAATTTTCGAGCTGAAAAATGGCTGTAATAAATTGAATCTTAGGAATTTCTAGTCATGGAAATTCATTAACCATTCTTTCACTGTAGCAAACCCACCACAGAAACAGTGCTGAAGAAAATAATTTTACTTTCAATTCAAGCTTTGAATAATGAGTGCTAAATAAGGTATAGGGTCAAACAAATACTGGATAAAGAAAAGAACAAAAAATACTACCTTGAATAGCAATAAATACAACTAAAGAGTTAGAGGAAGAAATATAATGAGTCATGTAACTAAAATATT
Source organism: Lycocorax pyrrhopterus obiensis (assembly GCA_014706295.1). Classification (NCBI taxonomy): domain Eukaryota; kingdom Metazoa; phylum Chordata; class Aves; order Passeriformes; family Paradisaeidae; genus Lycocorax; species Lycocorax pyrrhopterus. The sequence goes on along the minus strand of JACSVZ010000001.1, from coordinate 42,448,971 downwards.
ATGATGGATGTGTCAAAGAGGCTATAAAGTTGCGTATGCATAGGCAATTTTTCTGACAAACTTCTGAGTGCTTGAATACATAACTGTGTCATTCTGCTCACAAAGGGGTGTGCATACTCCAGATTAATAGAATTCTGCATATTTCTAACCTCTTAGAAAACAATCTGCCATCTGATCAGCTATAGCTGTGTTGGTAATGAATTAGGATCATCAGCATTTTTCCAATCAGTGCTACAAACTGCTTCAGCTTCAGGCAGTAGGGTGAGAAGTAGCAGTAGTAGACTATGCTTCATCTATGTACCAGCTGTATGGATAATGTGACATAAGGAATCCAGAGTATAAAGATAATAATGATCTTTGTAGTTCAGTTACAATTTCCTTACAGAAATGTACCTTACTGATTAGAGGCACTTCTGCCCATATAATGTTGGCCAGCCTGGTCCTCTATTTCTATATACCCTCATATTGGTTTTTTGCTATCACAACTCCTGTTTCTCATGCTTCTGCAGGGTATTCAGGCAATTATATCTATTCTCATTTTACTTTTATGCCAGGGAGAAACAAAAAATATTTTTAAATTAATCCAGAGCTCCCAGACAGCCAGTCCTTTCGTCATGAAGAGTCAGGTTGGTCAGATGCAACTCATCCTTGGTGATACCAAGCTGGCTTTTACCAGACCTCTTCTTGTTCTTTGTATACTTGGAAATGTTTTCAGAAGGATTTGATCAATAGCATTCCCAAATACCAAATGATTTTGACCAGCCTATAGTTTTCCTGATCCTAATTGCCCTCTTTGAAGCTAGGAGTTGAACTTTCTGCCCTGTGGGCTGCTGCTTCACTCCCACAGAACAGGACACCTGAGAGCAAACCTGGCCAGTGGAAACTGAGAAGAATAAGTCATTGAGTACCTGGACCTTTTCCACATCTCTCATCACTAATTTTCCTGCTTCATTTGATTGCAGACCTCCACTTGCCTCAGCTGCCAATATATATATATACACCTACAGACACTCTTCTTGTTGACCTTCCCCTTCCTAGTTTGTTTCAACTCCAGCTCAGTTCTACCTTTCTAACAGCATCTGTTCATGCTTGGGCAGTGCCCTTATATTCCTCCTGGGTAACCTGTCTGTACTTCCACCTTCTCTGGTGATGTTTTTTGCTCTTGAACTCATCCATCCATACTGGCCTTCTGTCTTGCTTGCTTTACTTTCTGCACATTGGAATGGACTATTCTTGTCTTCTGAGGAGGTTGTCCTCAGACACATGGTTTAGAGGCAGACTTGTCAATGTTAGGCAATGGTTAGTCTTGATCTTAGAGGTCTTTTCAAACTTAAATTATTCCATGAAGATGAAGCAGCTGTCCTGAGCACTTGCTCAGATCACCAAATAAGACAAATACTTTTGAAGTTCAATATTGAAACTATTTGACTTGGTCACTTCTTTCAGCATTTTAAGCTTCATAATCTCACAGTTTCTGTAATCAAGGTTACCTTTGCCCATTCTATCTCCAAACATTTCTTGTTTGCTTTTGAGTAGCAATTCCAATAGAACATCTTATCTAGTCAGGTAGTCCATTCCATCACCTGTGTCAGGAAATTGTAATCAGGACATTTCAGGAGTCTCAAGGGTTTACTTAATGTGTACAACTCTCTCTCCTCTCTCTCCTCTCTCTCCTCTCTCTCCTCTCTCTCCTCTCTCTCCTCTCTCTCCTCTCTCCTCTCTCTCCTCTCTCTCCTCTCTCTCCTCTCTCTCCTCTCTCTCCTCTCTCTCCTCTCTCTCCTCTCTCTCCTCTCTCTCCTCTCTTATCTCATCATGAGGCTTCCTCCAGGTTTCTAAAGAAAGCTTCCTCTGTTGCCCCTGTGCAAAAAGGTGGTCTATAGCAGAAGCATACCATGGTGTTAGGTGTGTCAGTCTGTCCTCTGATCTTTTCCTGTAAGCTCTGAACTGGCTCTGCACCAGTACCAAAGTCAAGCTTAGGTGTTCAGTGAGCTCTCCTCCTTGATTTCCCAGTTGGTCTTTCATGAACAGCCTGTGTCCATCCATTGCATCTCCTGTTCACTGGTGCAAGTTCCCCTGCTACACCTCCTCACCACATGTGGGAACATTCCAGGGGTGATTCCAATAAATATCACAGCCTTTTTATAGATTACTTTTGCAACTTAGTGGCTGTTAGGTTAGTCACCAAATGCAATCATTCCTTTTATGAAATTTTTACAGTACTCTAGGGACTCAGCAGCCATTTTGGGAAGCTACAGAACAATGAAGACCTCAGTCAGCCTTTTAGTTTTCCAGTTGCTCAACAGTATAGGTTTAAAGATTTGAACTTTCTTGAAAGTGAGAATGCACTGAATGGTAATTGAAAGTGTCTTTCCAAATGCATAAAATTTCAGTCTTCACATTTAATTTAAAAAATCTCAAAAAAATTAGTATATCACTAACAGGATACAAGACTAGCTATAAATGTTGGACTTCTGAGATGTCATAAACTCCACGACAAGGAAATTAATAGATATTATTTAAATTGTCATATTATTACTATTATAAACTGTGTTGATTAGTAGCTACTTAGCATGCAGATTGACTGTATATATTAATTCATTTTACTTCAAAATAGAGGATCTGCCAGTTAAATCACACACTATATTGTAACATGTTGTGAAGTCTGATGATATATATGAGAGCTTGCTAGTAAAACTTTCCTAGTATTATCACATAATAATATGAAAATCTGTGGATTGAGGAAAATCAGATGAGATGAGATCAAGGATAAATATGTCATATGATAACTTACGTGTATTCTGGGGATATGAGGGATATGGCATATAGATTTGGCATACTTTGTAGGGATATTTAATCATTATAAAAAATAGGGATGTAAGTTTGCCAGATTCCATCCTAGTTGACCCATGAATTAGAGGTGGTGCAGAAGACAAAAAAAAAAGGGAATTTAGTATCTTTGTGTAATCACAAATTCTGTGATAAAGAGATAATAGCAGCGCCAACATTTTCGTGACTCTTCTGTTGCGTTAGGCTTAGTAATATGGTGAGTGGTTAAAGCACGTATGAAAGTGTGGGGAGAGAAAATTATGATAGGCTGAAAACTGTGTCCTGGATTCCATGTCATCATGGCAAAGTCATCCTGTTTTGGTAACAATAGTATGTATCTGGGGCAGGGCATAAAAGTATCCCTAGGACTTTAATGATATATACAACTGCACAGTTATCATACATGGCTATATTCTTTTATCACCATCACAGTTAAAGTCTGCTTGTTTTGGATAGCCAATGGAGATGCATTGGATTAGAATGCAGCTGAGATCTTTGAAGCACCATACCTTTTTATCATATTTTTTTATCATTGTTCCAAATGTCATTAGTTCTCAGATGCAGCAAAATATCAACATAAAAACTGGCTGTATCATTTATTATAACGTATAGAAAAAAAATTTGTGCCTTTACCTTGATGTGACACTCTTAAAAGAAACAGTTAGAAGGTGATGCATTGTTCAGGAATGATCCCTTATTTTTCATTCTTTCGTATTACTCCGTTCAAAGAAATATTTTATAAGTGCTTCAATCAATATTATAAATTCTAAAGTTATTTTAAAACTACTGGTGATTCTGCAGGTTTTGTTGTCCTATTTATTTCACACCTCTTGTCAATTAAAATCAGATTCTTCATTGTGTTAATCCTGTGTACTGTATTAATCATTCATTGTGCTTAAAACCTGGTAGACTAAATTCTCACTCTAAAGCTCTGATCTTTGATTTCTGATTGCAGGTTGTATTAGAATGTTTCTTTCATAAGTCTTGGAAAACTGGGCACTCTATTTTGCATTATGTTTGGTACTAGCCAATCGTTCTGGGAAATCTTTTTTTCCCTTTTTAATCATATAATCCATCTCTCTTTCCCCTCTTAATGCATGAGATGAATGTAGATTCATCAGTATTTTATTTAGATTATTTTATGGAAGGAGGGAGGTCTCTTCCCACTCCCTTTAAATTTAAATCCAATTTGTATTTGTTTCACTATATATAAGCAAGAAATTTGCTAATGCATTTATTATTTTGTGTGCTGTGTACCCTGTATGTTGAAGTGTAAGTCACAATGCAATCAAGCAGAGACAAGAGTTTAATTCAGAGAATTATTAAATATATCAAATGCCTAAAGTAATATTCAAATCTTTGTCATGTTTGAGTTGCATCTTCTTCAGTGATGCAGTCTTGATTCAAACAATATTATAAAGAGGGAAAGTAACCATCAGGAATGTTACCTGTAGAAAATATTGTATTGAAATTCAGTAAATAAATAAATAAATGAACAGAGTGACCATTACGTTACAAATCCACTCTTAAATGAACTGTTATTTCTTTGATTAAGAAGGAAACATATAGCCATTATTTAAAGGCTGCTTAACTGACTCCTAAATAGGTCTGTTTCCATCAGCTTAGCGAAGTGCCATAAATCCCTAAAGTTACTGAACCATGAGGCAAGAGAGTTGTCTGTTAAGGAATAGTGATGTGCTGCTAGCATCGGATGTGTGGGTTTTGGTAGAAAGAGAGGTAGTAACTATTACCTGTTATAGCACAGTTTATCTACTAAAGTATCACAGAGCTTAAGCCCAGAAAATTCAATTAAATGTCCAATCTGGCCTTTAGGTTTTTCTCTTGGCAATATCTGAGCCTTCAGTAGATCTCAAGACCTCAAATGCTGTGCAAATATTCCTCTGTAAAGCTATATGTGACACCATAAGACTTGTGCAAGACATTAGTTGCATATAAACACTCAGGAGACTAGGCAGCATGCCAAAGGAAGAAAACAGTGTGCAATATTAAGGGCATCAAAGGATGAAGATTATTTAGATGAGATGTTCAAGATTTCAGAGTGGAAAATATTGCCTTTTGGAGGAGAAGCAGGGGAATAAAAAAAAATTCCAAATTCTTTGCCTAAAGAGGGGAAGAAATTCCTTTCAGATCCCAAATTAGTGACCAGTATAATCTTGACTTTGGGCGGGGGGAGGGGGGGGGGGGGAGGCGCGCATTTATATGAACTGTCAAGCATCCTAGTTGTGATAAGCCAGCAATACTGTATGGAAAAACTATTCTCCTGGCAGTTGACGGTAACAGCCACCCAATATTTCCCAAAAGAACCTGAGGTGGCCTCATGATTCCCTCTGTGTATCTAGCATGAGGAGTAGGTGGCAGCAAGATACTGGAAATATAAATAAAAAAGCAGATTTAATTTGCAGACATGCATTAAATCTGCATGCCCTTTCCTGCCGTCCATGTTGCACTCATTTTCACATACCATGATGTTCTACTGGATGACATTAGTCTTGTTGGGGATCACAGTTACTCAATAAGAGAGGGAATTTTAAAAACAAAGGGATTGCTGCTCCAAATTTGAAAGTTACTCCTCAGGGAACTTGTGATGGAGAATTAAACAAAGAAGGTCACAAATGTGATTTAACACAGCTCTTCAGTACCTTTATGAACCTTTCATGTTTTCATTTCATTTCAGAACTGTAAAAGTTGGGTAAGTCTGATGAGGCTTCAGGAGGGTTTCCAAACCCCTGACATTTATTGCTGTGGTCTCTGAATCCAGGTGTAAATGTGCTAGTGTATGTTGGCTCATGCAGACTTTTGACAATGTCTGGGATTAGTTCAGTTCCTCCTCCTATGTGTATTCTGGCAATGCCAGCAGGCTGGGCAGCCATATGCTGCTGTATTAATTTTGGCAAGGCTAGCGATGCTTCAGTGCAAATTCCACAGCACATTCATAATGTAGAACCTACTGATGTCCCAGAGGTGCTGCTGGTGACATTACTTTGAAATCCTAGAGGTAAGGCAATAGGGCTTTTTTGTTGTTGTAAGGGTTTTGTTGGTTGGTTGGTTGGTTGGTTGGGTGTTTTTGGAGTTTTCTTTGCTACTTGTTCTATAGAACATGAAAACTCAAAGTCTTAGTTTTGCCTTTGGTTATGAAGCACATGACAAGTCACTGCAGCTGAAGCTATACCTTGGCTGTCTGAACCAGTAATGGTAGTAAATTTCTTGGGGTTTGAGACAGAAATGGCTTAGGGTTTTACTGCTCATCCTTGTTCCTAATAAAGCTAAAACTCTTTCTTGCTTAAAGGCCCTTTCACACAAAATAGGCTTCTATCCATATAACTTTGCTAGCTGAACTGAGTTAACCATTGTTAACATAAAATAATACAAATAGGTCAGGAAAAAGTATTATTTTACAGTATTTCACAACTGAAAAGCTCTCTGAAGACGTCAGATGGATCAAAATATAATTTTGATTGATGAAAAGCCATTATATCTGATTTGGAAAGATTCCTCATCAAATAATGATGAAAATTGATACTTTTTGTAAAATAATAATGATTTCTGAAAGCAAGTTATACAGCGAAGTGCGGAAAAATATAATGGACTAAACTGTTCTTACAGTTTTCTACTCTTACTGAACAATGCTGAACATAAAAACAAATTCAGATTGACTGTGGGAACTGTGGTTTATGACTTGGTCTCTAGGTGTTCATAAAAAGTGTTTTAAGAGAGCACTTTATTTTAGAGGCATTTCATTCTTAGCATATCTCCTTGCAAGGTAGTTTTTATTTAAATGAGAACTGTCCATTTTATTTTATTGTACATGCAGTTAAGAAAAAGGTAGCATTTTAATGCTGTATGACAAATAATGCTACTGAGAAGCTGAACATATGCTTGAAAAAACTATAAAAATCTAGTTACTGAAGAATAATCATTTTACCTCTTGCCTTGGCTTTTACTGGAATGTGGAGAAACCAGCAGTGCATCTTAAAGCACTGTGGAGCAGTAAGGGATATCTTGGAAGTTACTCTTCTCTACAGAATCCCATTCTTTGCCAGTACTTATATAACATTAATATGAACATTTTCCTGGCTACCTGATTTACTTCCTCTTGGTAATTCAAGTTACAGACTGTAGTAATCAACTTGGTCAGTACTATGACCATGGTGGAAAAGAAGTAGACCATAGCAAAGAAGAAACATATTCTTTCTGTTGGAAGAAAGATATTCAATTGCATGGTTTAGTATCCATGGTAATGAATATTTAAAGAATCTTTCTGAAGTTTCAGAAAGAAAAAAAAAATCAACACTGTATTTTTAAAATGTTCTTTGTTTATTTCTTCAACACAAAACATTTGCTTATAACTTATGCACAGTACCATGGAATGAAAGTCATTCATCAATCCTCTATTGAAGTTGATCCAAATTGCTTGGTTTGTGGAATGGCTTGGAGAGGAAAATCTACCTGACATTTTTCTCTGCAAATTAATGCAAGTTTTAGTGTAGTTAGAAAAAATCCAGTTTCCATATATGCCTTATTAAACTAAGAGCAGCTGTAGAACTGTATTTTCACAAGTCTAAAAGTGTCAAAGCAAAAGTGTGCAATCATTCAGAAGAGAAGGATATATAGGTCTGTCAACCATGAGAAATATCTGAATATTTTATTGACTTTCCTTCTCTGTTAGGATTTAGCACCACAGACTTCTAGCTGACATTCTCTTGTATTTCTTGTATTTTAAGCTCTTGCTGTTAAATAGGTATTGGCTCAAGACCTCTTTGGAGTAAGGCTGTGAGGGTCATTGCATCTTCCATTTTGGGCACAACAGCTTGAGATGTGTGTTTAGTTTTGCTATCTTTCCTCCATTGCATAAGCCCGCTTCTTTTGGTAGTCATTTTTATTTTCCAGCAAATAGCAACGACGAGGACTAATGGGAAATTCATCCAGAGGTATGTGCTAGGCTGGGTGAATATTTGAAAGAAAGACTTTGGAACCAGAACTGAACTAGTAATTTCCTATTACACTTGAATTTTGGTTTGTATTATGAAGCAACTCTTGCCACTGAGCATTGAAAATGAGGTTGCAGAGGAAAATATTTGCTAAGATATATGTCTATTTTCACTAGTGCTGAGAGCAAAATAAAGGTAAAACCCATTTTCTTTGGCTGGGTAGCACTGTTCAATCTAAATGGGTTTGCAATTTGCAAATCCATGGCACTGAGGAATAAGGAAATATAAAATGCCTTATCACAAACCAAATGGAGTTCATCGAAGAGAGGACAGACTCCACAGTGTTTTGGGACTTTACAGGGTGGGAGGGCAATGGCTAGGTGACAGTTCCTTATCTGTAAGGTTATGGGTATTATTCAGTAAGCCAGATCAGAACAGTACTCTTCAAATTGTGCTGAGTATCTAGTGTGTAGCTTATGAAGAGCAAAATGCCCCACAGTCAGGTTTCTTGCAAATAATTTAAGGTTATTGTTCAATTGCCTAATTTCTAGTAGTGAAGCAATTTAAAAGGGTGTGTATTAGGTACAACATTCCCTTGACATTTTCTTTCTCCTTGATTCTGTCCTTATAATGCTACTGTTGACGTTCCTTCTCTGACATTTATTTTATTCTCTTCTGTAGTTTTATAATTCTGTGAAGAAACTAACAGGTTAACAGATTGCCCCTCTTAGTTTCATGCAGTATTATGTTTTATTAGCAGTACTGCTTATTATTTGGATGAAAGAAGTTTATCTTGCCTCCTGCCCAGAAAATAAGTGTTAGATAAATGATAGAAACCCAGTGGGATAAGCTAGTCTAATTCTCAAATGTTTATATTAATCCAAACAGGTAAATTTGCTTAACCACAGTGATGCATCCACAGCCTCAAGTTAGGAAGAATTGGGACCTTTCTCTAATTAACAATGACCTTAGAAGTCTTTATGTTTAAAAATGGATTGAAGATTATGCACCACTACACTCAGTAAAACAGATTCTGTTCATGGTAACTCAGAATAAAAATGGGAGTGATATATAATAGATTTTTTCTTTAGTTGTTTTAATAACATTGAACATACAGATTTCAAAACTTAATTGGGAGATCTGGTGGAGCACAAGGACGTTTTTATTTCCAGCAGTTTGACTGAATTGGATTACCTTTTTTTTTTTCTTGCTTTAAATGATCTATGTGATTCCATATAGACTGCCCTGTGAGCTTTCAATTAAAAAAAACCAAAAAAACAAAAAAACCCCACCACCACCATTTGGTTTTCTCTATTTAATTTTGCTATGGTTTAATCTTAACACTGATTTTTGGAAGTCGTAATTTTGACTTCCAAACCTCAGAAGACATATTGTCTGTTGAACTACTGTATTTTCCTAGGCATCTTATGTAGTTTGATTTTTCAAAGCTTTTGAGCCCCATGAGGTTTTTTTGCTTTTGAGGGCAGTGAAATATCTGTTTTCTTCTATGGACAATCAAGAAAGGGAAGAGGGGAGGGGAAGGGGAAGGGAAAAAGGAAGGGGAAGGGAATGGAAGGGAACAGAAGGGAATTTTAAAAGAAAAATATCCCACTATTTTATGTGTTTAGCATCTCATTTCTTTTCCCAAAGACTATAAAATATTTGGAAACTCTCACCATTCCTTTCATGAAAACTACTATCAGTACCTCTGTGTTTTGTATTTTACAGTTAAATGGCATCTTAACTCAAAGATAAAGTTTCTAAATATAATTTTGAGGAATGAATGTTGATCAGTATGTGCATCCTTCCTACCTGTACATTTTTTTTTCCTATTTAAAAGAAAAGGCATTAGGAGTCCATTTATTGAAAATTTTATTTTCTCTCCTTTAATGTATAGAACCCATTGCTCAAGTGCACCATAAATGTTGTATTTGAAATTAGCTTCTGAAATGAACTACTGCACTTATTGACTGTAACATACAGATATTCTAGTATTTGAAGCAAAGTTCAATAAAATATTTTTTATTTATGTTCTGTTTTCTCTGTCTTAATACATAAATACATCACTGAAAAGATTTGTTTTTCTCTAGTCACCCTAAAAGTATAGAAAGTTATGCTTCTTATATTTTCAAAAAAAGATGAGATACTGGAAGATTTATCGAGTAATTTTCCAAGCTCCAGCTCCCTGAGAAGTTCAGATGTTGTTGGTATTTTCGACGCATGGGAGAGCTACCAACCACGTACAGCAAGTTGAAGGAATCTCAGTGTCAGAGAGCAGAAAGCCTTCTTTCAACTGCCTCCGTAGTCTGAAATTGTTCAATCTCCTTTAGTTCCTTACAGCCTGTGCAGAGCAGGATCTTCATAGGCACATATCTTCTCTGTATCTGTGCTCCATAAATACACCTCGATGTCTGATGGAGAAACAAAATGTTTTCCAGACACTCCATACTCCTTCAGCCCTTAGAAATTCTCAGAATATGTTTCAAACACAGATCGGTGTGATCAGTGATGCATAGTGTGTGGCAGCGCCTTTTATATAACACAGTGAAGCTTAGCAGGAATGAGGGTGTGAGAGGGTGCACAGAGGAGGGAACAAAAGATGACTGGGATGTAGGCTGGGTGTGGAACATTTTCACTCTGTCTCTTAGAGTACTTTCATTGTTAAAAAAATTTCTTCAAGTGCTGTTAAGCTAAAGAAAGAGTATAAAAGGAAACAGAAAGCTGTTACAGTAATTATGGAATGAATCTATAATAAAGGACTTTTAGTAGTGCCTGATGCGAGGATTAACTTTTGTGTATTACATAAAACAGTCATGGAAGAAAATATGAAAATCAGTGATCTTTTCTAATCAGTTTAAAAGAAAAATAAGTTCTCTGAAAGATTTGCCAAGGATATAGTTGTATACTGGTAGTAGCAAATGAACGAAGACTTTTTCCCAAAGCCCAGAGCACAGTATCTGAGTTCCATACAAGAAAGCATGAGAAAGTACTGCAGAGGTTCCCACTGCACAGTGTTTCCCACAACCTGGCTCAGACTGAGCTTAGCATGCTGGTTGGCTTGGATCTCCTTGTCTTTTAATATTCTAGAAACAGGAATTAAAGCTCATAAAGTTGTCCTTTGGAAATATTACATAATGACATGTAACATATAGGTACCAAAATCTTCTGTTATACTGTCATCTTACCGTTGTCTGATATCTAACATTTCCTAGAGCAGGTGACATTTCTAAAAATCTATGCCTACAAACCAGATTACTTCTTTTATTTCCCTTTGTGGATGGGTCTTCAAAAATCTTGAGATCAGAGGATTAAAAAAATAACCACAAGAAAATATAAAAAATAATTAATAAATAGTGGAATTGGACCATAATCCTGCAGTCAGATTTTCATGGCTGCACAGATGCCCCTATGGAGACGCTGCTGTATAAACAGCAATTTGTCATGGGACAAGTGTAAAAGGTGTCAAGGTATTTTTTTAAAGAAACCAAGTTTTTCCCTACTTAGACAAAGTGATTGAATGTACCAAAATGTGTTTTAAAGCCATTGACATGACCAACAGAAAAATCGAACAAAAAAAAAAAATGAAGATAGTTATGAAGAACCTGAAATGTTGCCCAGTTCTTTAAATAACTGAAGTCAGTCATACACTGTATGGGCACAAGCTTAGTTCCCGTAAGGAGAAATTACTGATATTTCAACCAGATTAATTGCAGACCTATATACTTAGTAAATTGCATTCATTTTGAATCTGATTGTCATCTTTATCTGATCTCTCAAGTACCTCTCAATCCACCATGTAGGAAAAATATATTCTTTCACTGAATTTTGGGGCAAGGAGTGTGCTTCTAAAGTTGTCTTGCTCAGACAGGTTTCTTATGTGGAATTGGTGAGGATGAAGAATGTGTCAAGCCTTTTTTTGCTGTTGAAGTGCCGTCCCCAAGTTTATGGGGGATTGAGGTCACTGTGGCTTGTAGCTTATCTCCAGGGAAGAAGAAGATATTGCAGTAGCCAGGGGGTTTCAGGATGAAGATTGCTTTGACAAAGAAAAAGCATGGATGGAGAGTCCTGTCAAATTCCTTCCAAGAAGTGGACAAGCAGACAGGCTGTAGTGCTCCTCCCAAAAAGACTGTTTATTTAAAAAAACCAGCATTTTTTTGTACTAATAAATTCTCAAATAGCATTTGGATGACTTAGATGTTACGAAAGTGGTGTATTATAAAGTGGGGCATGTGATTCTACATTATTCAGTACCTTTTTCTAACCTGAGAGAAAATGAAACAGAAAAAAAAAAGAAGGAAAAAAAGAGAGAAATACAAAATAAAGAGAAGAAATAACCATGCAATGATCAGTTATCTTTGGTCTTAGAACTGCAGTTTTATTTGAGGAGTATCTGCTATAGTGCAGTTAAATATATTTTTTTTTAATTGATTAAAATTAACACTGAGTGTTGTACCTGCTAGATGTATCCTCATATGTTATGACACTGAAAAGGATCTTGAGGTCAGTGTTGACAATTACCAGTTGTCAGTGTTGACGTTACCAATGCAGGACTGCAGGAGTATTACTTAGTATTCAGCATCAGTGACATTGTGGCTGAAGTGCTACTTATCTTTGAGTTAAGATGCCATTTAACTTAAAATACAAAACACAGAGGTACCAATAGTAGTTTTTATGAAAGGAATGGTGAGAGTTTCCAAATATTTTATAATCTTTGGAAAAAGAAACGAGATGCTAAACATGTAAGATAGTGGGATATTTTTCTTTAAAAATTCACTCTGTTGATGGAGATGAGTTACTAGAGGATTAAAAGAATGGTTAAATTCGTATTTGTCGCTCATATTATGAATTTAAAATAACTCTCTAGTTTAGCAAATACAAAGTGAAGGGTGTCTCATTCTAGGGCTCCAAAAGAATTTGATTGAAATGATTTTGGGCAATAAACAGCTCTATAACATAGCAGAAGGGCAAATAGCCTGTACATGGAAACTGAAACTTAGATCAGTCTAGGTAAAGGCAATATACTTTCACATGAAGTCTCTGGGAAAATGTGTTCAGTGATATGGTAGTTACACCATGACTTTAAATTCAAGCCACGACATTTTTCTCAGACACATACAATAACCCTAAGAAATGAAGCCCTTAATTCCTGAATTACTCCATGACTTTTTTATAACCTGTGCTATGAAAAGACCAGATGACTGTAAGAGTTCCTTCTGGCCTTTAAATCTTAAACTTTTGTGAAGAGGACACTGAAAGAAGAGCTCACAGATTTTAGAACTGACATGGGAATCTAAATCCCATGAAAAAAAAGTGAATGAAATATTGGTCTGCTGAAGAAGACAAACATTCCCTTGTATTTGCTAATTTCATCCCATATGCCTAAGCTTTTAAATTATAGCTCAAATAAATACAAAAAATGACTGCTTTTTGCTGATCGTCAGAGCTCAGCAGTATGTAATGTTGTCATCTAATTAAATCAGCATCTAGATCTGTCTTCATACTTATGTTAGTAAAAAAAATAAAAATTGGATTCATATTTTTAAGAAAATATCACAATTATCAGATGCCATATATTTTTTTTAGTTGAATTAAATAATTTCATGTTGAAAATTTCCTAGAAAGATGAGCTGAGACATTTGAAGGTTTTGTCAGGAAGCTGAAGCTGTCTGGTCAAACTTGAACTTTTCATGTGGTTTTGCTGCTGTGTCTAGCCACGGTTTGTACGGGAATATCTAAATTTTTATTATGTTGATCATGAATTTAGATGCTGTGAATGGATAGCACTATTTCTTATGTAAAAACAGACAAGTTCTGTAGTGTTTATTTTCCTAATTTCTATATTTGAATTAACTACATAAATACTTAAAGCATTAAGTGAGCCTTATGAAGATGAGTTGTAGTTTCTCTGGTAGCATCATAAGTACTGATGCAAACCAGGAAAGAGACTCCCATTTTATGTTAATTAAAAATCACCTTGACAACTGAAGAAATCCCTTTATAAACTTAGAATTCATTTACATGTAATTAATCAAAATTTTGTTTGAGAAGACTTAAATTCATTTCAAGGAAACATACAAGTGTTATTTCCTCTTTTAAAAGTATGTTTGAAGCATTGTATGAAATGCAAATTTTTTGCTAGTGACGCAGGTTTCCAAAACTTCTTTTCTGTAAGCAAATGAAAAGGCCGTGGGATGTTTTTGCTAATGATATTTTTAAAATCTTGCTAATTAATAGCTATTTTATCTCTTATGGAATACTTTTAGCATATTTAATGAAAGACCCAGATACATAGGATCATCTTAAAGAGGATGCTATTCGGATGAGCATATTTTTAAAAAATAATTAAAAAGTCTGTTTATTTCCTACAACAGGAATTGTGTTCTGTGCCACTTGTTCACTTTCCACAAGGCCACAGTCCACGAAATTGAAAAATCTATTGAAAGTCATATGTGAGTGAACCCACTAGCCTTTAATGTGCAAGAACACTCATCAATCATGTCTTTATCCCTTCTTTGTTCTAATTTTAGGAGTGAGTGCTGCGTGAGTATTGTTATACACAGGATTACCTGTTTCAGTGGCTGAGCCCCTCAGAGTTAGTACTGGCATATGAAAGCCATGCAATGCACACCCTTCTGTAGTTTTGCAGCTTTGCATGTTCAAAGTAATGTCTGCCCATCCCAGCTTAATTATTTGTGTGATAATCCCAGAATTTTTCATAAAGCCTAATTAATTTTATGGTTGGGTATAGAATTAGTCTTTTGTTGTTCTGTAGAAGCAAGGCAGGCTTCACAGTGTCAGAAAGAGTTTGAAAGTCTAAATCAGGTATAATACAAACAAATGAGATGAGTCAAGAAAGTGGAAATAAGGCTTATTGGAGAGAATATAGTTTCACATTCTCTTTAATGTGTCAAAAGCTTTATTGTGTCAAAAGAAAGAACTACATAGTCGTCATGAATTGGGCATTCATGGAAGAGTATAAGTTGTTTTATGCTCTTTTAGATCAAGCTTTTGCAATACTTCACATTGTTTCCCAACAACCCTCTGATCCATAATCAGGTACTACATAAGAGGAGGGTATTGTCTTTGGATTAATTCTCTTAGTAGGTTTTTATTTCCACCCATAGGGTTTTTTTTGTCCCCTTGCATATGTAATTCATATCTTTGAAATGATAGAAAGGTAAAATTGGGACAATGGGTTCTGAAGAAGAAAATGAACAGTGATCAGTGCAAATGAAGAAGAGGGACCTCCCAAATATAGGAAGCAGAATTTAGGGAAACTGTTTTAAAAGTTTTCCCTTCTGTTTCTACACAACAGTAGTGAGCTTTCAAAATAAGCTTAACATATAAATATGAAAACTAAATATAGTCATCTATTGTACCTTCACTGAAATGTGGCTATTCCAGCAGCTCATGTCATCAGTACAGAAAGATTGGCAGGAGCTCAGCTGCATACCCTGTTGAGCTGCAACCAAGTATACTTGTGGTTACCAAAGGGTAAATTCCTGCATTTGTCTATGATACAAGAGCTGATGCCTTAAAATGAAAGCATGTAGTGTAGTTTTACTAAGCAAGCTTGCCCAGGTCTGGGATTGTATTTCACACCTGAAATAAGATGTCCCCCACATCAGCATCCTGATGCTGCCTTCTGCATCTGACAGGTGTTTTATCACAACAGAGGAGCGGCCATACGGCTGAGCACAGAGGTCTGTCTAGCCCAGAATTTGTCTTGACAGTTGCCAGTAATGGATGATTACAAGTGTGGGACAAACAGTGATCACTCACTACCTTGTTTAGGTTTTAGCCCACCGCAGAAAATAGCTGTACTGCAGACTAACGTGCTGCATTTTGACATATTTTAAAGCTAGCGCTTTAGAAACCACAGGTACCGAGCTGTTTTCTTGAGCTGTAGGAATGCTGACAGCAGCTGTGCACTGAAACCTGATCTAACCACTGTACATTCCCCCTGTTTGGCAAAGTGTTAGCTGCTGGTATTTAGGGACTCCTCATTTCTGTTTATTTTTTATTTGATCTGCTTTTGTAAGTGGGCTAGGCTGTACACTGAGTAATTTTCCCCCCCACAGCTTCTAGTGATAAACACCAGCTGTCAACAGTGAATGCAGTGACATGAGAAGCATACAATGATTTTCAAGACAAGGTCAAATGACAGGTAGTTAAATAATGTAGAAAGGATAATCTTCTGAACAAGCAAAAATCTGAGGCTGGCGCAGTGTTTTTCACAAAATTTGCAATCACCAGATGACAATGCAGAGGTCAACTGCCAGACAGAATGTATCATGTAGCTGAATAAATAATTTGTGTATTAATGATACTCTATGAAAACTAGTTTTTGCTTTTGAGATACCTACCTGACCTTGTGATGTTACTGTTAACACTCTTTAAATTGTTGTCTGAGTTGCTTTATAAGGTACTAGTTGAAATCATATGTTGCTACTAAAGTCAAAAATTATATTGTTATACACGTTTAAAGGTCTCATGATTTTGAAACCTAAGGCTTTTTTTCTGTGCTGGTGTGTATGCTTACAAGTGTCTTATGATGGGAACATGACAGAAATCATATTCTTGAGAATTTAAGCAGAACTTAGCTGCTTCTGGGACTCTATCTGGCCAGTCTAGTGCCTTTCCTTGCATATTCCTTTTTGACTTACGCCTGGCTTCTTGTGTTTCATAGTGTCTCTTGAGAGGTATTCCTTTACATTGTCCAAAAGCCTACATTTAACTGGCTAATAAAATTAGCAAAGTGTTTTATACCACTTTGCAGTTTAATTTCAATTTTCCCTTAAGCATGAGGGTCTTTAAATTTCTTTAAATTAAAAGCATCACACTTATTATGCAAAAGTTTAATTGAATTCAGTAAATATCTTTTCACTACCCCTTTAGAGCAAAAACAAATTAATGTTTTTCCAAAGTGGACCTCTTATGTGTGTTAAAAGAAATGCAGTAAAGTGATAATCTAAAATCAGTATGTAACAATAGAACCCACAGTGAGCTGTCACAGTCATAATAATACAACAGTAGAAGATTTTTTAATGGAAATGTCAAATACAATTTTATTAATAGGAAGTTAGCTCCCTATGACGATGTAGGTATAATTTCATTGTTGGTTGGCAGCTTAAAAGATTCCTTTCCCTTTATATATTTTAATAAAGGAAATTAAAATATCAATCAAAATCTATGCTGAAATCATGTTAGAGGTTTCGAGGAGCTAGGCAATGTAGGAAAATTCACAGATAAGGCTGCCACAATATCCAGAGATTAAATGCAGTGAAACAACCCCCAGGAATTGCTTGCCTTCCATGAATTGTCAGTTGATGATGAGAGATGAAGTGATAGTAAAGTGAAATATTTCTTCCCAGTGAGCTGAAGGTGTGATAATGACTTTTGAAGGTGCAAAGATAACTTGATTAGACTGAATTTATTCTGAATTTGCTTTCTAGTTTTAAAGAGAAAATCTCCCTTTGAGTTAATGGAATAGTAGTAAGCAGAACCTCATACATTATATTGTTTTTAACACCATTTTAAGACCATTCTCCAAAAGTGAGGAAGGATTTACGAATTAGTGCAACTATGCTGATTTCAAAGATCACAAAAACTTCTTTGACCACCCTGAGAGAGAAGACAGTTTTGAAGATGGGCTTCATAGTTATCTTACTGTTCTGATAATAATCTTTTGACCTTGGTTTTGAAAAGGAAGTATGAAGAAGTGGTGGAATTTTTCTCAGTAGCCAAAAAATAAATGATACTTCATTCTTTCTCTGCAGTCTCTTTGTGCTAGTCATATTCCTTGTTTTAGCCGGAAAGTATAAATAAATTGTAGGATTCACATCCAGCAAAACAAGCAAAAAACGAAATTATTGAAATTATTGAAATTATTGAATTATTGAAAGCTTGGAAATGATAAAAATTACTGGCTATGAAAGTCAAGTATTTAGGTAACTTACAGGAAATTTGTTGCAAAAATGACATTGTACTCCAGTTCTGAAACAACTCTTTTGCAATACCAGTGTTAGTAGCTACAACTTGTTCAAATGCGATTAATTATTATTTTCCTTTCTGTAGCATTCAAATAGGAAGAGCAAGATCCATCTCACTGAAGTAACAAGTATGAATTATATTGTAGCGTTCTACACACCAAGAGAAGCATAGAAGGTCTCATCAGGGTCTAATATTACTGTTTCTGGCATTTGAAGATGACCTCTAGTACTTTAGCATATGATATTTTTATGAGCATTGCTAGCTGGAAGCAGAGAAAATTTTTTAATATACGTCTCTCTCTCCTGAGAAGGTTTGAGACTTTGAATGGGTTTTTAATTTATAATACATACTTTTTTTTTTGTCATTGAACTTGTTGCACAGTTCTTTCAAGCTGAAATTTCGAACAACCTAGCAATATAATAATAATTTGGTACTGGATATACATTTCCATTGCTACCATCAGTGCTTTCAAAGGAGCTATTTATTAGCATAGATTGGAAATTATTGAAAATCATGGCTGTTGTAGTGAGAAGGGAGTTCTCGTAAGCAATACTTCTCTTTGCATATTTTCCCTTTTATATCTTAGTTGCTGGCTGACACAAGTTGTGTGTCGCTGACAATCCTGAGCTGGTAAAAAGCAACTGGGACAGGAACAAAGGGGTTCAAGTTGTGAATTCTGTATCTTGATTTTCTGATTAGAAGACAGTTTTAAACAACTGTATTTCCTCCACTGTTACATAAAATACATGCAGATCACATTTTAAGCTCTAATAGAGGTAAGGAATCATTATCTTCTTACTTTTTTTTATTATTCTATGTCTTCATATCTATTTTCCAACTGAAATTGGCAATGGCTATTGCCAACGAGATGAGCAGGATGCAATTTTAGCTGCATTAGAAGTAAAATTCATAGTTAATTTAATTACTCTGTATTTTTCCCCCATTCACACATTTACACATTTCCATGAACTTTATGCTCCTGAGACCTCAAATGATAGTCCTAAAGAATGAAGTCTTCTATTTAACTACAAAATAGTTATAATACAGAAGCAAAAAACCATGTGAAACACGATGATTGAAATTACTTTCTCTCCATTGCAGTACCTGCTAAGAGCAGTGAAACAAAGCAATAGAAGGAAGGTTTAACCCAGCAGCATATTGTGCTCAGTGTGACTGTGGATAATTAGAGCCTGATGCAGTGCTTGCTTTCAGGAGTTGTTAGCTTTTGCAAACCTTTTGTGTATAGAATTGTGGTGAGGGGGATACTTACCATCAATTTTGCAGCTTATGTTGTATATGAGAAACATTTTAGCATCAGATTGCCACAGACATTTAATCAAGTAAGTCAGTGGGAAAACATCAAGAAAAGATTTTGATCTGAGATGTCAGGGAATTCTTTTAATCCACTTCCCTAAAAATAAACACTAAATATTGTTAAAGCCTTTCTGTTGCTCCAAAGCAGATTCTCTAATACTGCCAATAGCATAAAATTGCTCTGGAGGTGTCAGTCTTTCTCTCTTGACTGAATATGGAGCCTACATGATCAGTTTTGGGTGACTACCATCAGTTATAGGAAAAGTATGATTAGCAAAGATTAATCCAAATCTGTGTTGTTAATCAATGTGCACCAATGCATTCTTTTGAAACTTGAATCTCGCATAGGAATGACGTTTTCAATAGAGTGATTTATATCCATATATGACATATATATATGGTATAAACATATCCATGTATGACACTTGAAGATACTATTAGAATATTGTACTGTGCTTTTTTTAGGGGTAATTTAATTATAGAGATTTATCTCCTAACATTTATGATAATGTTCTCATTTGACTTTCACTTAATTTCTTTTCAGATATATTTTTCTCAGGATTTGTTTTTTCCTTTCATGGAGCCACACATTAACTTTAGACATAACGGTTCACTATCATGCTGGATATTGAAGAAGTAGCCTTCTAATATTGTAGTAGAGGTTTTACATCTTGCAAAAGAAAAACATGAGAGCAAGAAAAAGTCTTTACTGTTGCATGATGAGTTTAATAGCTATGTGGATTCCTGAATGTTCAAAGAATACAGAAATGTAAGGCCCAACCTGCAATACACAAGATGAATCTACAAAGAGATAATTATCAGTTCAGAAAGACAAAATGACAATTGTGAAAGCAGGCTGATTAAAAAGGCTAAGACTAACCAAAATAAAAATAGTAGTTTTGTATGAAAAATGCCACATAAATAGTGAGTAGGTAGTCAAAAGTATTGCATTCCTAGATGTGCTTATTAAAAAAATATTTTGCAAAATCAAACTTAAGAACAAAAATATTTTTATGGCTTTTGTTTCATTTAATTACCATTTATTCAAATGAAACTGAATAAAAATTAACTTGAAATCAACTGAAAACTAAAAACAAAGAAACACAAACCAACAAAAAAATAAGATAACAGCATCAAACAGTTTGTAAACAAAATCACAATACCATTTTGTAATCTTGTAATGAAGCAAAGGTGAACAGACCTAGTGGCATCATACTGAAGTTTCAAAGGAATGCTAAGTTCAGACTAGAATACAGTTTAATATACACTGGGAATTATCAGGAAAAGCCTTTCTTTTACCATTTTCAGAATGTCTCATATATACTCCATTATGCTGATCTATGGGATAGAGTGTTTGAGGAGCAGCAGTCCTGTCCCATTGACAATTCATCTGTCAGAAATGTTTGAACCATGTGGTGGAAGGCATGTGGTTAAGGCTGCATAGAAATCCCGCTTTTTCTGTTTCCCACAGAGGAGAAAATGTACAGCCAAGCTACAGTTTCCATCTTCATTTTCTTCTGTGGTGAAATCCTGACCAAAATGTGGCTAGTATTTTACTTTATCTTTCATTCTGGGACCACTATCTGGAGCATAGGAGATAGCAAGGGAGGAGAAGCATGTAATTTGTGCTGGTTCTGACTCAGTATTTCAAGGTAGGAGACATGAAAGGATGCAAGGAGGAAGTCTCAACTCATTTCATACACTAAACTCTGTATTCCCAAGTCTTCTTTAGAAGCAAAAAGTTTTTATCTGCTTATCTACCTTTAGCACCAAGTGGCTAAACAGGCTAAAATTTTAACACATGCATGGTCTCACCTCTGACTGAATACATTCTGTTTGGCAAGCTGCCTTCACATCCTGTGCAGTCGCATTTTTTCTATGGTTTTAGTGTTTTCAGTTGTGCATGGAGAACATTTATGTACAAAAATATCCTTGTAAAATGGGTAGTGTTCTCTTCTATTTTTATTCCTTTAAGACATGCTAAA
This sequence comes from Lycocorax pyrrhopterus obiensis, assembly GCA_014706295.1. Classification (NCBI taxonomy): domain Eukaryota; kingdom Metazoa; phylum Chordata; class Aves; order Passeriformes; family Paradisaeidae; genus Lycocorax; species Lycocorax pyrrhopterus. The sequence goes on along the minus strand of JACSVZ010000001.1, from coordinate 42,427,904 downwards.
TATATGTGCACAGAAAAATAGAAGTAAAAAGGCACAAGGAAATAGAAAGCAAGTTAAAAATACTTTATCAGCAAAGAAGATACTGAGTCAGAAAAGTGGAAGTTATACTTCTTGTCATACATCACTTTGAATCTTTGGAGAATATTTAGATACCGTTGTGATGGGCCTTAGTGTAAGAACACAAATATAATTGCTATTAAAATCCGTCAGTGTGGGAAGGACTCCACTTCCCTTATATAAGAAACTCTGGATTAATTTATTAACAGTTTCTGGGGTAATAAGGAGGTAAGAGAAAAGAGAAAACTCTTTTTCTTCAGTCAGCATTGTAGTTGGGGGACTGAGAGAAGGCACGTATTTTGTTCCTATTGTCATTTGTAAATATGTCATTACTAAGTCTTTATATTGTAGTTATTGGTATATCCAAGTAATTAAATTGTGTTAGTATCTTAGGAAATCAGAGCATCCAAGGGTGTTCTAATTAAACTGTTCAAAGAAGCTTTGAGGGCACAGGTCTAGGACATGATTCAGGTAACATTTATAATGAAAGCATATAATCATATGCTCTGGATCCAAAACAAAGTAATCATTATCACATATGTAGCTTTCTTTATATGATTTTTTTGTATGTTCATATGGACTGCATGCAACTGGTGAAAGCTATATACTCTACTTGTTGGTTTGAAACAGTGGGTTAGTCTGAAACTGAGTCACTGCACCTGGTGCATTTATACTTCCCAAAGCAGCACTTACAGGAAAAACTGCAAACCTTATCTAGGCCACTGTCAGTAAGTGATGAATGAGGTCAGTGTGGTGTAACCCCAATTCTTTTTCCATGGGTGCAGTTGGCTCCCTTGGAAACATTTACTAGATGGTTTCAGACTATGCAAGGGTTCCCACCAAATATCTATAGACTAATAGCTTTTGCAGGGCTTCTGAAATGTTGTCTTGTCAACATTGAATTGGGAATATTGGGAACATGGAAGGCAGCAGTGTACCATTTTCAAGAATCTATATAGTACTATATGTCATTAATAGAGCTAGAAAGTATTGCTTGTTAATGTATGAACATGTAAAAATTCACTCTCCTACCAACTTTTAAAACTAGCATCTGCATTACAGTAAATCAGAAATTTGACATTTGAATAATTTTAAAGCAGTCTGCTAGCTGCGTCTCATGACTTTTTGAAATTCCAACTTTATGGCAGAACCAACAGAGATATGATAAAAATTGTAGAGAGTAACTGATATATTAAATTTCCCATAACATTAACTAACGTACATTTCTCTCAGCTGTGAAAAGTAGCAATTAGCTATCCAATTTTATATATGGTTTGTGAGTTCCATCTTGGTAGCAAGAGGCTGTGTTTCTGCAGTAGCATAAATGAAGTACAGGCTGATACAAAATGAAGGTTTAGTTTGCATTTTGCCTGTAGTCAGATCAGAGTTTAAAAGAACTTAAGAGTTGAAAAGATTTTAGCCCCTTAGGACCTTAAATATAATACACCTTTGTTGTGCTGATTTCAGATCCATGTAATTCTCTCAGTGAAATGGGTGTTTATCTCCAGAACAAAAGAAAATAAAATACTGTGTTCTCTCTGAGAAGTCCTATGCTGGAATAATGTCTTTCATGTTCATCCAGTTTAGTTCCACATAATGTGTCTAAAAAGCATCAGTAGTGTAAATAAACATGTGGAAAATAAGTGATGTAGATCTATGTTTATGTATAGCAAACACATCTAAATTCTTGTGATAATCAACTTTGTATTTACCAATGAATAGCAATGCTCCCTAACTGTGCTCTACTGCTAGGAATGTTTTTATCATTGCCAAAAACATAGCTTTACAAGAAGAAAACAAATCAGATGATAAAAAATTAATGCATTCATTATAGTGGCCCTTTTTCTCCATACCAAAGAAATCCAGCACCTGTTAATAGACAAAGAGGAAGAGGGACAGAAAATGTAATTTCACTGCACTATCCATTAGCAGGAGTTTTTAAATCATCAGCAGAAAGATGACAGTATCCTTTGATTTCCTCCATTCCTATGGAGGAAACGAGAAATCTACAGTGAAATCAATATCTCCTATTATATAGTGATAATATAGTTTTTTAAAAGGATGTACCCTTATCATCTTCATTCCACATAAGAAAATACAAAAAAAACCCAATCAAGCAAAATATATTAAGTCAAAATAAAAAAAGCAAGTACTGATTTTTAGCAGGTTGATGAGGGCAAGAGTAAGTTGCTCTAAAGTTATCTCAAAAGGCACGTGACATTTTAGTTCCCACCCTCTGTTTGTAAGATTTTTGATGTTTAGAAAAGAATGAAAAAATAAGAAAGAGAATAAAGAAGGCAGACATGACTAAATGGAGGTCTGGGCTATGTACTGTGTTTCTGAAGCCCTTCTGACTGATTCTGCCAATCAGTGACATGCACTCTCTATCCAGGTAACAGCTCATCTGCAGCAGTTACCAAAATCTCATACTCTGGTAGTCTTGTGCTCTGTAATGCATAAGGGCAAGTGTGATTATGTTGTTATCAGTATCAGCAGATTCAGATTTTAAGTGACAGAAATACAGTGAAATATTACCTTCCATGGCAAAATAACAACAGGTAGAAGCATCCTTTAGTGATGCTGAAAATTTCATCTTTCCACCACCTTAATAAATTGAAATCATTGACACCTTTTTTTTGCTGAACTTGCCTTCTGTTGGTCTTATTTTCTTCTGTGAAAATGTAATAACACACCCTACACTCTCTTTACAGGAAGTTTTTATGTTTTGGCAATGTAAAAAACCCTTTTTCCTCCCCCCGCTGCCCTCCCCCCCCCCAAAATGGCATAGGGCTTTGCTTCGTCATCCCAGCTCTTTAAAATATTTGTCACTGGGAAATGCTTGGCTTAGTTTTCAGCCTTCTCAATTTTTACTCAGTTCTGAGTAGTAGTAAATATTGATGGCAAATAGATTCACTGTTTATAAAAAAATAAAGTTCATATTCTCAGTTTATGTGCTGTTGCACCTAAGAGCATGCCCATCCTTTTGTGCTGTTTGTATAGGCATATACATATATGCAATGTACAGTCAGACAGAAAGTACAGAACTGGAAGTCCCTGTTCAATCAAATAATGCTGAAGATTAATGAAGAGTCCACTGTTCATGTTCATTTGTGTTATAAAAGATCTTAAAATTACATATTCGGACATCTAGAAAGATTTTTAGTTCTATTTTTTTATTGAAGATGAGACCTCATCATTTTAAAATCATTCTTACCATTTTTTCTTCTATTTTAACTTGCCCTTTTGCATGCATCTCTTTCTTCCTGTACTCAGCCCTTTTGTAGCAATAGTCCCTTGAGTCAGAAAGAACCAACATGACCTTGAACACATATCAAAGCAGATGTAGTAAATTTACATAGTATCATGCAGTTTTCCTTGAAAATATATCACCTAGTGGAAAATGGGGACATACTTATGCCCAGACAACATGAAATGAAGGATAGCTTTGGCCAGAGGTCTTTGACATATTAAACTGTTTTTCATGAGAAATTACAAACTTGTGCAACTTTTTTTCCCTCTGGAACTAAAGTCAGTGGGTTGGTGTACTGAAAATGTGCTGCTGAGTGAGACTTATTCACACAAGGAGGAACCACACAGTTTTTGCAAATCTGTGTGCTATCTGACCTCAGATTTAAAAATCAAGTGACTTAAAGCAGTCCCTTTTTCCAGTTCCTGCCCCTTTTTCCCTTAGTGCAACATGCACACACCAGTATCCAAAGCTGGTTTTTATATTTATTTTCATATTCTCTTTAGTTAAATGCAACTGTGAGCTACAATTTTTTACCTGCTGACCAAGGACAGCAGCAGCAGGGTGACATCATGATGTGTGCTGGTACATACCAGCTGGGTGATGACAGGCCTTGTGAAAGAAGTTGGGAAAAATATTTTCTGTGTTAACCCCACTACACCACATGCCCTATATACTGTAGTCAGTAGCTGGAATCTTTGTGGTGTCAGAAAAATAGGAAGAAAGCACATCTCTTATGGCTACACATGGTATCCCAGAAGTACCTCTGAAATCCACTTGTGTTTTGAAGGTTAAGATAGGTTGAGCTGGCTGAAATCTACCTGTTATTAATATTATTAGTAGGAAGTGATTTCCCGTTTGGTCTGATCCCCATGGTTCATTGGATGTTTGGAGAGAAGAAGAAAATCTGAATATCTCACAGGTGGGCGAACAGGATTAGATGCAGTTGAATCAATTCAATGAAGAATGCTAGCTTTGACACAGTGCAGTTGTGTATTGCATCAGTGCAATGCCTCAGTCAGTTGAAAGCAGAGTTGACAGAAGATAACTGAATCAGATATCTACACCAGGTTTTTTATTTATGTGCTTTGGCTGTAGTGATGAGAAAACAGAAACGGGTGATATTCAGTGGCTGAATTGTGTGCATGCAAAGGTACAGAGTTAAGCACTGACCTTCAATTTGGGTAACTGTCATTTTTCCCCCTGTGGGCTGACTAGAACTTATCATTTTGCAAAAGGGAGTGTGGAAACTACTCTTTACACTTCAGGTCTTAAAAAGTGAAAAGCTGATATATTAATGCTATAGGTCAGTGGAAGCTGTCAAGATTTGTGACAGCCAGTATCACTTACAGATGTCTTGCTTCTGTCTTTGCTGTTGTTTTATACTATATTCCTGAAATAGTAGGCAGCCAAATATAGTAGAGAGCTCAGCCTTTTGGCCAACTGAGTTGTATTTGTCTGGCAAGTACACTGAGCTTTAGCAGGGTATTCCTGCAGGATGTAAGGGAGATAAAATTAGTGTTCCTCTTGAAATAGAGTGGTACAGATGTTTCTGTGTTATAGCTACTTTCAAACACCAAATGCTAAACTCCTTTGAAACCAACAATGCTTGTTGTTGAAATTCTACATCAAGCAAATTGGTGTACTGATAGTAGGAACATGACAAGAGTCTGAGGATTATTAGCATATATGAACAGATGATATCTTGTTTCAACATATTTGATTATGATATGGTGGTTTCCTGGGCAGTTTCTGAAGTAGATTAACACGGATAGGGACTTGAAAAATGCATTTAAAATTTTATGCAGGTTAACATTGATAGGCAATTTGAAACAGAGAATAAGTTTGTGCTGACTAATCAGGTATGGTCTATGGATCAGGAATATGTTTCTTTTAAACATGTAATCCTGCGTTCTTTTGTAATCTGATACTTTAAAATGGTTCATTCTGGCAACAGCATTGGATTATTCTTTAAGGATCTGATCCAATACCCAGTAAAGAGTAGGATGAGGTACAAACAGAAAACTGGCTAGCTCTCGCAAGCCTCAGTTTCTGTAAGCAGCATCTGAAGAAATGAACCTGAGTGCATATTCATTGTTTTGAGGGGGAAAAAGAGTGCTTGGGAATTAAAAAAGAAGGCAAAAAATGAATGTGTAAGTTGTGTCTTATTTGAATTTTCTTCTAGAAAGAACTTAGAAATTCCTACCAATTGAAAGATTTGGTAACTTCATAGAGATATTGGAAATTACTGCTCTTTAGCAGTGTCACAAACTTTTCATGTTAATTAGTGCCTGTGATAGATTCCTTTTCTGATGAGCTGTACACAGTCTTTACACAAGTGTTACTCTTTGCATAAATATTTTTCTGGTTTATTTATCTGACAGCTGTTATTTTTATTATGGTCACAGGCTTCCAAGGAGCTGAACTTCTAGGGTAAACTAGGCTGTCATAGAGGCAATATACTTTTATATTTATCTTTTTTTTTTATTTTTATTTCGTCCATATAATGCTACTTTACCCCTAGCATAAGGATTCGCCACTCTTAACTAGAGAAACCTTTAACACAGATTGTACTGGCCAGAGAGTTGTGGCTGTTTTTGACTTAAAAGAAGAGTGGTCATTTAGACAAAAATCCTTAGGAGAGGCATGAAGACAGATCTGATATGTTGCTTATTGCAGAGAATGAATGTGTGAAAAACTCTGGACTTCATTGCTGCTAATGGTGGAGAGAAGGAGGAGGAAGAGCAATTTCAGCATCTTTATTCATTGATTTCCAGCAGTGAATCATGTGTTCCCTCACAAGCTGTTTAGAAACTTAAGTAATCCTGCACTGATGTCTTCTTAAAACTGTAAAATGACAACCCCATGAGCAGTTGGTCAACATTCGATCAAAGTCACACTGAGGCCCGTCTTTATCAGGTTTATGGACATACACAGCATCAGGGCCAGAGCTTGATGAGAGGTGCACTGGTGAGAAATGACAGGGATGGGCCATCCTGTGCCACCCTGGCCTGGGGGAGAGCTAGGCTGGGCCTTTCAGACAGACCAAGACGGCTGAATCAAAGAGGACCATTTCTTGTCCCTGAGAACAAGTGACATGGACAGCCTCACAGCTATACTGCCTATGACTTCACTACCTCCCACGTCGTTCCTGTCTTGCAAAAAATTGTTTTGAACAGTCCAAAATGGAATCAGAAAGTAGACTAACAGCAACAAGACAATTTGGTGTCTGATGACATGACTTGCTTGACCCTTTATTTATGCCGCTACGCCTAGCCTCAGAGGGATCCTACTGTTTACATCACCAGCTGCAGCTGGCTCATCTTTCCAGGCATTCCCAGAACCTCCTCTTCTTCTTAGGTAGTCTCTTTGCCAGTCACATCATTTCACAGTGCACATCCCTGCCTCAATACTTGGACACATTTCAACAAAAGAAGTTTGGCTCTTCTTACCATGACAGCTTGACTCCGTACCAACTGTGATTTCATTTTGTGAAGCTCCATAGGATCTGAAAGTATTTCACCCACTGTGCTTACTGTGCATAGATGTGCTGGTGTGCATTTCCATTTTACATGCACGCTTCTGGCTATGATGTCTTAAGGACTCTCTTTATAGAACCTAGAGTGTACTTCATCACATTAGAAGAACTACCTGCATTTGGTAACCTATTAAGCCTTTCTCATCTCTTAGATTGTAGTTTCAGGTCCTGACAGGTAGTGTTTGTTTTCCATAGACTCGTAAGGGTTAAAATAATCTGTAGAGCAGAGTATTCATTCTGCTGTTAATGAACAATTTGGAAATATTAGCTCTTCATTTTCCAAACATTTACTTGGATAAAACATAATAACTTTGAATGAAAATAAGGAAACAACTCAATGAAGAAAAAAAAAAACACCTGGTGAAGCAGACTTGCTAATTTTCTTAAAATGAGAAGTAGAAATCTGATTATTAAAAAGCAAATCACCATTTTCTGCAGCCACAAGTCTGTGTTCTCTGTTGAGAATAGCGACCTGTATGAGCACCCTTCTTTGTCTTGTCGAGGTTTCTCAATCATCAGTGACAAACCTATTGTAATAAAAGGCCAGGGCAGAACCAGGTGTTTCCATTTGGAAGAAATCTTGTTATGTAGCTCTGCCTGCAAAAGGACCTTCTACATCTTCAATAGTAGCACTAGCCTCATAACCTGCAGCTACACTAATGTAAAGAAAAATTCCTTCCTCTACTACATCTCTTCCTTTGCTACAGGAAATTAACTTTTAAGCTTTTAACATTGACATTGCCCTTTACTCTTTCATGTTGCTAACGTATTCATCATAGCAAGTGCCATGTACTGTGCTTGGAATAGCACATCCTCTTGGAAATTTTCTTCTGGGTAGCATCACTGTTCCTGATCTCTCCTCTGTAGCCGAGGACAAAAATGTTATGGTACAGTTGATTAATCTGCAGGGTTTAGAGCATCTCTTATGCACAGCTTTGGAGCCCTGAATGACAGGAAGAGCTGCTAGATCTGGCCAGCATAGAGCTTTTATGGGAAATCACAGCTGTGCACTCAGAAAACTGGCCAGCACTCATCCTGCCTATGGGGCAGTGGTGACATGTAGAGCATTTTGCATAACCAAAGACAGCCAAGTTTCAGAATCTTCCTCTAAAGAGTCATCAGTTTCATGAGGATTTCCACAGCTCAAGGGTCTAGGGAGCACTGTATTACGTTTATAGGTACTGTAGCCAATTTGTGCTGGCCAGTAAATCAAGAAACCCAGCAGTGCTCTCTTATTTCCACCCATATTATTTTCCAGCACTGAGTTCTTGTACCAGTAAAATCTCTCACCCACCAAATCTGAACAAGTACATTTGTTTGTTTGGGTTTTTTTCTTGAGAACTCAGTGAAAGCATACTGAATGTTTTTAGACACACATAATAATGACTATGCGTAGAAATTAATTACATTATCTTTCTGAATAGGATACTAGCAGATTAAAACATAATTATGAAGTCAAATATAATTTTCAGTATATAGATCAATTTTTAATTGCTAGACTAATTACAGAAAGACAAGAGAGCTTTGAAATAATTTGAAATAATTTGACTGAACAATTAATCAAATGCAGGGTTTCCATTTTTCCACTCCTGTCCCTGTTCTTTTGCAATTAATACCAGTCTTCCCATAGTCATATAATAGAAGCTTTTTATTTAGTCATTTAGAAGTTTAACTTCTTGAATAAGACCAATGAACCATTGCATTTATATGCTAATTGATACTGTAAGGGGTCTGGAAATTATTAAAGTATTAAAATATTTATTGCTGTTTTGCTTTCATCCAATGTAGGAAGTGAGCAGAGAGTCTTAAGTTTAAAGATTTGTTTGTGGAAAGATTTTAAAATGGAAAAAAACTTTTAATAGTATTACAAAAACCATTTCTGATTTGGATATTTCAGCCACTTGAATATTTTTGACTGAAATAAGACATTCCCTGTTGGGTATAATTTAATTCCTTTGGGATGTTTTTGCTAATTAAGCCAGCTGAAATGTGAGACAGTGTCATGCAGCAACTCAGACTTCTTCTCTGACTATAAAAAAATAACACAGAATGTTAAGGAATTACGTGATCTATTGTAGTGACAGACTTTTCCATGAGTCCATAAACGAGAGTCTATGGGGCTCTGCTGCAACTCGTGAACATCACAGAGTACCAACATTATACAGAAGGAGTTATAATTATATCACAGAGATAAGTTGAACATAAAGTATTTTACAGCTATGGGAAAAGTAGCTGCCTTATGAAAATGAGGATTAGATTGAGTTTTGAATTTCTTTTAAAAAGTGAAAATCAGATTCTATTTTCTGATAATATATTTTCAATAATCTGTGACTTAATAGTAAGTTCTCCTAAACAGCAAATCAGTACTTAAAATAGGCACTGTAGGATTCATTTTCATTAAAAGGTACAGTGTAAGGTCCCTTAATCTGGTTACATAATGCCATCCCTACAGAACTGTGTCCTTTCTGAACCTGTCTGAAATAGTACACTTAATATACAAGGAGCATGCTGCAGCTCTTGGTGAAGGTGGTGTCTTTTTTTGGAGGGAGATACAGGTGTGCTGATTTTCAGATTACAGAGGGGGAAATACAAGAGACAGATGTTGACTATGATGAGGAGATGATGATGTATATATGATTAATATATCACTAAGTGTGTTTTGGGACAGTCTGTATGACCTCTTTATTCAGATTAAAAGCATGTGCTCTAAATAACAGTAGGCTTTTAAATTAATCAGTGTTTGTCTTTATACTGCCAGGACTCAAATGGAAATGTCATGGGCATTTAGGTTGATGGGACCTTGCAGCTACTACATCACTCTTGTTGCGAACAGTAAATTACTACATATTCGACCTTTCCAGCTATATCCCGTTACACTGCAGATAGAAAAATTACAGGAGTGTAAATGTTGTCATTATGTGCTTTGATAATACAAATCAAATCCTATTTTGTGCATATCAACTTCATTGTTATTCTTGAATGCAATCATTTGTTGTTCACATGAAATCATAGCCCACCCTGCTTTCATGAGACTAAATTTAAATGTATGTGAAGTATATACTGTTTAACATAAATGCTGCATGTCAGTTGTGAGTGAAGCCAGGTATTAGAAGTTTGATATCCCAACACCAGATTGTTCGTAAACCCAGCAGAAATTCCATGCCTTGGAAATTAATTTCTATGCCTACAAATTAAAGTTCTGACTTTTATTGAAACACAACATAAAAAGAAATTGCAAATATAAGACTTCATCTTATTTCAAAATGCATATAAGAGCATGTTGTACATGACAAAATTTTGGGATTTTTTTTTTTATTCCAAGGTCATTTAAAATCTATCTTGATAAACAGGAAAACTGCAGTAAGCTTTGTTATATATTCTGTGAGTTATATCATTATATGTACAGAATGCAAGCAAAACCCCTGCTTCTTAGGGGCTAAACATACTGATAGAGCTCTGATGCTCTAGTCAAAGTCATCTATGTGTGCACCTCTGTGACAATGAAGCTTGCTTCTAAAAACCTAAGTGACAGCTTCTGGAGTCTTGTAATGCATCACTACCTTAGATAGATGGAGATGTCTAAAGGTAAATGCAAACATTTGAATTAAGTCAAATTTACATTATGTCATAGTTAATCAAAGTCTAGGAACAATTCAGTTACCTAACCACAGCATCAAATGCCACATGATCTGTTCTTTGATACCTGCTTTCACACCAGGTATTTCTCCAGGTTGTTTTTATAGATCTTGAACCATAGTCTCATGTGACTATTCTGGATATGGCAGGGTTTCTCAAAGGGCACTGGAAGCCTGCCTTTATAATCAAGAGAGTGATTCATCTACTTGATTGTAGGAGAAAGGATCCTTAGAAATGCTTCCAAAGTCAATTGCAAGCAGTGGGTAACATACATGGCAAACCAGCACAGGCACCTACATTCTCGACAAAATTTCAGGAGATGTAATCTATCCCTTTTGCTTTCTTTCTCTGCTTCTAATAGAAAACACCATGCTACTGATCTAATAATTGGTTCTCCAACCCAAATTATAGAAAACGTCATGATTCTTGAAAGAATTGACTTCATACCAAGTGAGGTTTTTGCGCAACGGAATTTTTTTTCTTCACCATCAAATTCCTTTAAAAAAAAATGGTGCTTATGCAAATCACTTTTACTTTGTATCTTCTTTCATCTGCGTGGCTTTCATGTGAAACCCTAATGCAGATAAAGAAATATTTCAATCATGATGCACTGTGTGAAATTTCAAGAAGAAAAATAAGTCAAAGGGAATTTAAAATTGGACCACCAATCGTAAGACGTTAGCTACTGAGAATACAAACACAGTGATCACAGAGAGGGAGAACGGGACAAATCACTTTCCTGAGCTAAGAGTTCTCAGAGGTAAAAACAGAGAGGAGGTTTTCCCTGGCCTTTCTGCAGATAAAGGGGTTTTTTTAGTATATAAAGCATGCAATTTTAACACTCAATCAGTTATTTCCAAAATAGGGTCTCCTGGAAGACTTCTGGGTTTTCTTTTATCTTGAGATGGTGTACAAAGTCACTGTGGGTAAAGGGACTGTCAAGACACTGTATATGCCAGAAGTATAGGAAAAGAGACTAAATCATGAAATGTCAGAATACATTTATTAAAGTTTTCAAGAGACTGGAACATATACTAGAAGTAATTGAAGTCTTTAAACAGTCTTATAATAAAGTCTATGCAGGCTTTAATTATGCAATCCTTCTCTGAGCATTTCCAGGCTAAATACTACAGTAGGAGGTGGATCTGGGGTTTGGGTTGGGTTTTTTTTTTTGCTGTAATAACATATGAAAGAAAAATCTATTTAATAAAATACAAACGCATGAGTTTATGAATTTCAATTAATTTCTATTTGACAAAATTGTTTTATGTTATTTATTCTGAGAAAACAGTCTTCCTAATTGCTCAGATGTATAGACTTTATGGTAAGGTTTAAGAGCACAGACCTTTCTAAATCTGCTTATATGGATTTCTCTCTTCAAATTAAATTTGGACTTTTACAATATAGAGAAAACTTCAGAGGTCTTGTCAAAATACAATAGAACAGTTGCAGCTTAGATACAGATCTATTGAAAATTATGAAAATGCTCTAAAAGGACAAAGAATGCTGTGTCTGTATCAGCAGTTTGAACTGAAGCTATTCCTTTTTAAAGTTCTCATTATAACATCTTTAATTTTATTATTCTTTACAAAGTTTAGTTTTTCGTTTACTGAGGGGGAGCTCCTGGTTTCTTTCCTCCCATACTTTTGAGTTGTGATAAAAATGAGCATGACTACGTGTCTGTCTTTGTTTAAGATAATTTATAGAGGTGGAAACTCTAAAATGAGTTACCTCCCCTTAGTTTCAGCCAATCCCTTTCCACCAATAAGGAATGAATACAAGTAGATATAAGTGAAAAAATAATAGTTTCCTAACATGCAAAACAGTAGCAGGCAAATAAATAGCAGAAAATAATAGCTAGATACGAAACTGCTAAATCCCATGAAGTCCCTGGGAACAGAGAGACACCCAAATGGCAGAAATACCCTTTCCAAAAAGGTGGCCCCACTGCCAACTGCATATAGGGAGACATAGAGAAGATGGCATCAGAATAAGAGAGAGGTCAGACTTAGCAGAGTGATGTCTGTTTTATGCATCCTATACCCATATAAATGCAGAGTGCATACCTACCTTCATCACAATGAAGTGAAGAGCAGGTCAGAGTAGCTACTTCCTTTCCTGTTGCTCAAACCATTCCTTTTCCCTCTTGGGTGGCTACCTCTATCCTCCATCTATCCACAGCTAAGTTTTCCGGAGCTATACTAAGATTATACCAATTGATGGCTTCATAAATGTCTCTCCGTTTTGGTTAACTTTTGTCAGACAGATCTTGACTCACAGCAATATGAATTTTCCAGCTGAAGAACTTACAGTTGAAAGTGCATTCTCTGTATGTTTTCCTAGATGAAATAAACATGGGAGAAATAGAAGTGGAGGTCTAGAATGTTCAAGTTTTTAGTTTAAGAGTGTAGAAAGGTTTGATGAAAACACACTGTATCATCTGAAATATTTGTCTTGTTGCTGGGTTTTGGTGGAGTGGGCTGTTTTGCTGTGCTTGTCACTAAGCTTTCTTCGGCCGTTCAATTAATTATGGAGCAGGGAACTGCAGCGTAGAACTGGCTCAACTTGTTCCACAACTGGAAGCAATACAGTTGTGCTGGTATAGAACTGAATCCAAACTCATCAAAACTCCTTCTAGACAGCAAAGTTAACTAGGACCATGCTAATGAATTTAGAGTGCTTTTGGGACTTCAGGTGTTTGGATTTTTTTTTTTTTTTTGAGGTGGGCTGCACCAGCTTCATTTAATCTGTCTCCTTTAGGGATGTTTTGTATGTTTCTGTGCTATGCTCCATTTAAAAATACAGATATGCTAAAGGAAATGGGATGAATTGAGTGCTCAGAAATATGTTTGTCATAGATTAGAATATCAGTGCGTTATGAAATGCTGCTTTAAGGAAAGTAAACAGTCTTCCTCTGTTCATTAATTAAAACATGAAATGTTTTTGCCTGATTTATGCAGCTCTGGAATAACACCCAGATGTGTAAATATGTGTGTGCCCCACCCGTGGGTGAATTCATGTAACTGAACAAAGATACCTAAAGTATAGATGTCTGCATCTGAGTTAATCATGCTTACTTCCTCTTATAATCTGTGGAGAACAACAGAACTTCTAAAGTGTGATTCACTGCATCCTAAAATAGTCTTCTAAATCTGGCTATAGGATTACACTGCCTGTTTCTCCCCATCAGCCCTACAAGAATCCTACAGTGACTAGCACAGATATAAATTACATTGCACATATCTTGGGTCAGAAATCCCATCCTAAATCACCAAAATAGATTCTCTCTTAGCACATATTATAAGGATCTGCGTTTCCCTGGAAATACCGTGATAATGAATAATCGGTGTAGGCATCAAAATAGCTAATTAACTCTGTAACGATAACATGCCTGCTGTGTGTTTGCCAAAGTGCTGATAAAAATGATAAATACTTTTAACATTTTCTTAAAATGCATGTTAGGTTTTCTTCAAATTGTATTAAGAAGTTTTCAAAGCAAAATATCTGTACCACATCGTGTCAATGTGGTATTGCTTTCAAACAATTCAGGTGGGTCAACTTGAGTGAATCTGAGTGCCTGCGATCATAAGAATATTAATAATATAAAAAAGCAATAAAAGGTAGGAAAATTAGAGGAATTGTTATACAAATGTGGTAATGGACTGCGTGATTTTTCTCTTCACCTGCTATCCGGACTAAAGGATGACTTCTCTGATAGCAAAGATTTCTTGCTATGCTAAGGTAACCTTGGACTAGGCCATTTCCTTTTTTTTGATTTTTTTTTTTTCTCTCGCATACCTTCCTAGTGGTGAAGCATTTGATTCAGGGATGGGATCATCTTTATGAATAGCAGCATGCTTTTTATCAGAAGAGACTAAGGAAGACTCTTTCCAGATAACCTAACAGTGTTTATGAGTGTACTGATAATTTATTTCCAGTATGCAGGATTATCTGAATTGCAGGTATTATTCCAAGTTTATGGGAGAATGAGGCTTTGGAACAAAACCTGGAATCTGCAGTCTTTATGCCAAGCACCTGTTTCTGTTCCTAAATATGGTGGGACCGTGTATATAAATATATAAGTATGCATAAATATGAACTCTCCTGTAAGTAATGTGCTGTTTAAGTGTGCTAAAGGGCTGGGCATCTGCTGTATGGGGGGTATTTTAAGGAATTGTTTAGACTTAATGTTAGCAGACCCCAGCCCTAACAGATGCCTACAAGTTTGAAGTCTGAACTTCAGGTAAAGAATGAAAGTTTAAGGCAGGTATGTCTAAAAGCCTTTCTCTCTTTGAACCCTTATTTTAGAATAAATTAATTTCCTTTTAGATCGATCTATTTGTCTGCAGAGACTATGAGGAGAGTTTAGATTACTAGTTCAGTTTTAAGTGGGCAGCATACATGTCCCTAGATACTGGAAATAGCATGCCCAAGGCATAATTTAGGTGCCTAAAGGCCACTCAAATGAGTAGGAGTCAGCTCCACTCTAATTTTCATATATGTATTATCACTTTCCTCTCCAAACCTGAGTTGGACTACCTTGAAAATTATGCCAAGAGCAGAGTTATCAGACTTATAGAACTTAGGGTTATAAATTAGCCAGAATGGGGCATGGACTGCCCCTTCAGGCAATCTTTTATATTAGAGAGTTTCTTGTGCTCCTCCATCATAGAGTGGAGGCTTTATTCTGTCTTTTTCCGGTACTGTGTCCTTTCCAAGTTTACCTTCCTACATCTCACTGTGAGCTGCTTTTCTTTAGTTTTGCTGAGTGTAGTTAACATAATTTCCTGGGATCCTTTTCTATAAAGGAAAACATTGCTATTCTATATGCAGTCCAGTAGTGATTTTGTGCACTTGAATTCAAATATCTCAGTATCTTATATCACTGTCTGTCGTGAGTTGTTTTTTGGGGCTTTTTTTTGTGCAAAAAGCATAAATGGCCATTTTAGACATTGCTTGTCATACTGGAGAAATTAACACTGAAAATACAAACATGCTGCGTTTCTGGTGAGTGTAAATCTCAGGGGGCTGAACTAAAACTATGATGTGTTATCATAATCATTGCATAAAAGAGAAAGATGATAATGATGATAAAAGAAGTCTCGGGAATAAATGATAGCTAAAATGATTTTAATCTCTGTTGTTAAGTATTCTCTCAACACCCTCTTTTAACATTCTTTCTCATATATCCTGTACACCAGTTTGGTGCAATGAGGCAAGAGCATTTTTAAAAGGAAAAAAGTCTTCAGTTGTAACTGATAATGTAATAAACAATGACAGAGTTTGTTTCTTGTCCAATCTTAACATCTCATATTTATATTGCCTAGTGCCCAAGCAATGGGCATGTCAGTTGAGTGAAACTTCAGCAGAAATCAATATTGTATGCTTTGTATACAGAGGTAAATATAAACAGGGTTACATATAAATAAAGTGAGTACTAGAAATTATATGGTTTCTGGCTGCATTTATTGTAGTCAGAGCTGACAGTGTTGCTAGAGTTTCCTATTACAATCAGTGTTTTCAGTAAGTTGATTAGTTATGTGACATCAGCCAGCATTTAGTTCCCACTAAAGGTAGATATTAGCCTTTAAAGAGTTTTATTAAGCTTTATTTATGGCCTTTTCCATGCCTTACATTCTTGAGTCTGACGTATTAGTCTCCTTATGAGAAGGATGAAGGTTTTCTTGTTTTCTTATTTTAATAGCAGCAAAATTCAATAAGTGGGAAAATACCCTATTATAGACAACAATCAAAATATGTGCAGTGTTTCCTATGCACTTTCCTACTGAAATGCCTAAAAAAATGCACATTTGATTTCAAAAGAAAAAAAAAGTTGAAATGTTGTTATGAAGAAATTTATAGTGTCAGAATACTTTGCTGGATTCTTTCCTGAAGATTTGTAACGTAGTTTACACACTGAACCAAATTTTCACTTTTCTTACTGAAACCACTTACTACACTTTGCCCCTCTCTTGCACTCTCCCTTTAAATGCTTATCTTCAGTAAATAGTTTCTATAGACTTACTTAGTTTTGCCTCCGTTTATCAGGCTCCATCCTTGCAGCTTGAAAGGATGACTTTTCAAGTGCCATTGTGCATTCCTTCTGCTACTCACAACTTTGGAAACCTTCTCTAATAGAGAGTTGTCATTATTTATTGTAGCTGACATTTCACTGCATAATGTTACAGTAACAGAAATGCTTATAGGAAGATCTCTTTGCCTGGTAGTAGATGGGAATATTAAACGTAAGACCTGCCTTTTGTGTTAAAATAAAGCACTTAACTGCTTCACAAAAGCTCCTGTAATTGTCATATGTAGTAACATTTGAAGGATGAGAAGACATTTCATCTGGATATGCTATCAAAGGGACTTTAGTGATACTGTAAGTGAAAAGGGAAAAATACTGTGAAGTATTAAAAAAGCTTATTCTGAGAAATCAGCTTACTCCTCTAATAATACTTGTGGTTAACCTTGGAAATAGAAATTAACAAATATCAAATTACTCTGTAAACTGAAGTGGCCCAGAAATAAATGCTTTCTTGTGGATAGATCTCATTCTTTTAATAGGAAGGGATGCTAATTCTGTAGCATAAAGATGCCTTTTCTGCCCAAATGGTCAGTGTTGTGTTTCTGTCATTAACTCCTGCCACTCTTCAGGCATGCTGTCTGCACAAAGCACAGAACATCAGGTAACCTGTTTTCCAAATTTCATTTGTTCTTCTGTTGCTGTTGTGATATCCTGCCCGATTTCAGTGGTCATGGTAAATACTGAATTTTTTTTAGGGAATAAAGGAAAAATTCAACAAACAGATTATCTTCTTATACCAGCCACAGGCAAGCCAGACTAAAATATGAAGTGTTTTATGGAGCACTAAATTGAAATTGTCTTGGCTAAAATACAATCAAATGACAGTGCACAGGCATGCTTTATTTTAGTTCATTTCCAGTCTGTCAGAAAAAATTGGGGATATCAGTCCTCCTCTCTGTTTGATTATTCCATTATCAAAAGAATGGGGAGTGCCAGAAACATACATGTTGATTTAGTGTTGCACTGATGAAACCATTCTGTTTGTGTGATGTGTCATTTTTCATTGCTTTCTTATCAAGGTGTTTCAGCTGCACCCATCCCAGGTCTTGTAATTGCTTCAGTTGCTTGTGGCAAAGTTATGTCAATGTCAATTGCTGAATAACTTTTGACTGCTCCATGTTGGATGTGTTAAAAGAGAAAGACAGTGCAGGATGGACTTTTACATACTGATGGTGTCACTCTGGATTGCAAACGCAGGCTTTCTACCAAAGAATGTCACTGCTAGTAAACACATTAAATATAAAGCATTAAACATGAAACCTGGTAGAATGCTTATAGGAGTGGAAAAAATATAATTTTGTTAGAAAGGGCTCTAAAGTCATGTGGGGTTCAGGTGGCACATCCGTAGAATATCAAGTAGAAATCTGAAGGCAAACCTTGTTATCCATACTAGGTAAAACTCCTGAATTTCAGCAAAACATATGCCCCCAGTTGAGACTCAGTGGACCCACAATGCTCCCCCAAAGGCAGAGATAACACCCATTTGGGTCCTGTTCACAGCCATTCCTGCATTGCTTTGAAATTAGGTGGCAGTACCATAGGATAGGGCTGTGCATCAGTGGTAATTAGCAGTTACTGGAATGTGGAAGCTTGTTCATCCTGCTGTGTAGACAGCTGCTGAAGCAGATTTAGGAAGACACCACAATTTTTCCTGAAGCCCATTAGGTACAGATTTCAGATTATTGTATGAGCCATACGTTATTTTAATATCATATATCAAAATTAAAATGAAGAAACTCTGAAAACTGAATGTGTCATGTGTCAGACAGTTCAACACAATATAGTATTTCTCTCTTAAAACAGTCATGTTAAGTATTTAACATACCAAAGTACAAGGTCACATGGGTACTTGTAATATATAACAAAGAGAGAAGCACAACTAACTGGTTTGCCACGTGACGGGTTTAGAGCTAACAAGCTGACCATCAATGCTCAACTTACATTTTTCAGTGACTTTGTGGCAGAAAACCAACTGGAACATGTTACCAAAAATACCATTTTTGCACCACTCTTGCGTTTTTCATACTTGTTACATTCACAAATTGCTATAGCTCAGGTAGGACCAAGCTCTGCCTAACATGATTATGTTTCGGTGCCAAGGAGCTCTGACATGCCAGGAACTGGGGTCCCAAGCTGTTGTGAAAACATGGAGCAGAGGCAGATACAGGAAATCTGGAGGGGGGAAAGGCAGAGGAAAAAAAGTAAGGGGCAATGTAAAACTGGTTTTCAATATCTGCCCTTGCTTTGAGGGTGTGCTTTGGAGGTATATTGGGTGCTCTGAAGTCAGAAAGAGAAACAAATTTATTGACATGACCAGCTCTGGTGTGACCATCTAGCACCAGTCAGTGACCTTTGCCGGTAACCGTTCAGATTTTCTCTGCATTCTGGGCTTGGCATAGCTTAGGACTGAAAGCTGCTCAGTCTTTGCTTCAGAGAACCTGAAGACCGTGAAAGATGAATTGCTGAGTTGCCAGGCTGATCGCAAAATAAAAATAACAAACAGAATACTACAGAATTTTTAGGTGTCTCTGCACCCTTGTTTGAGCAGGAGTGAGCTCCTGTGTGATGGAACCTACAGGGCTTGCTGTATTGCTGTATACCACTCTTCCTTGCTTTCTTCACATCCAGTGGGAGACACTACATTTACAAAATAGCTTTAGTGTCCTTACACTTACTGGGAAATTTGGGACTGATTAAAAATTATGCTCCCAGGCCATCCAGGGGCTCTGTCAATATGACAACATTGCCTTCTGTGTTTGTAGTTAGCAACCCAGCTCTGCTGCACAGAGCAGGACAAATGATCCGATTTCAATTTCCTGGTGACACCAAAACCATATTCTTCTTAATTTCTCCAAAACAGCTGAGCATCTTCCAGGACCTACTAGCTTTTACGTAACCCACCCAGAGACCCATATGAGTTTTTGCTGCTGTTGTAAATTATTATTGCATGTATGTGGAGCATATGTTATCCCCTAAAGTAAAAACAGTAGTGCCACTGAAGATACTAATGTGAAGACATAGGCTGTGTTCAAGACCCCTGAGTAAGGATCCATGTTTGTGCTTTTTTGAAACAAAAAGGAACCATTCCAACTTTTCCACATTGGAACAACATTCAGGATCCAGTTGCTGTAATAAATAGTGCCATTTCCTACTTAGATGATTTATATTTCCCAAATTAACATGAAAAAGGCCAATAGTTTCTGTTGCCAACTTGGCAGAAAGTTAATTTAAACTGTAATTACAGGAAGACATTTTAAAATTCCTTTAAAACTTTTTTTAAAAATTGTTCTGAATTAAAGGGTTGTCATTTTCATTCCAGACGTGGTTTTAGAAAGGATATTCTTCAGGTTTTAACTGAATAGAAAATAAGTATCTCTGTCCGTCTTCTTTGGCAGGATTTCATTTTTGATTGTTCATTTAACATTTCTTCTTAAGTCTTCAAATGTCTGTCATTTCTGATCCATGAGATGCCTACAGAAACAAAGCAAGCTCTGTAAGTTGGATCAGTGCAATACAACATTTCTTTTCTTGTTGTGTTGGTTTCAAGTTTTTCTTAAGTAACTATATTTTTCTAGTCTCAGAGTTTCACAAAATTGTACTTTTCAAATCTTAGAGCACGTAACTTTCACATACATTGATAGTCTATGGATGCTTCAGTGACTTCAAGACTAATTTTGTGTACTTTATTTTCTTTTGATTGCTTTTGATACCTTTTTATTCACTTAAATCCAGTTAATAGTATTGATTTTTTGAGTCAATAATTTTAGAAGGACACGTTTTCACTCCTTTGCTTCAATAAACTTTTTTTTCCCTGGTGATTTTTAAATGCCACCTTTACTTTCATGTGCAAAAATTTGCACATGCTGCAAGATGGCTATAAAGACGTTGGAGACCAAGAGAAAATGAGAGATGTAAATATCTCTTTCTAATCTGCATCTGCTTTTAAGCTAAAGAAGCTGTCAGAACAACTAATCTTATGTTTTGCTTCTTGGACACATTTCGTTCTGCAGTATCAATAGTTTAAATACAAGCAGTGAAAACACTTCAAAATTTAAAAAATGTTGAAAATACTTCACTTTAGTTGCGTGTCTTTTACTTAATATGAACTGCTCAGCTCTTTGGAGTGGTTGATATCTATTTCTATAGCAGAGGACTGAATTCCTCTTTCCTTTTAATGGTCACCCCACGGGTCCAGTTTGCCATTATCCTGCTTCTGAGAGGGAAGAATTTAAAAAGGTGTAAAATGCTGACAGATGCGGACATTGATGTGCTTTCAATAACCGTAACTGAATGAATAAAACTTTGCTGTAAATTAAATATTAACCCTCATGTATAAGGTTAATAAATATAAAATCTTGTTATAACTTTATTTATAACACCATATTTTTAAAAGAGGAGTAGCAAATTTTTAGATATTGTGTAAATTTCATAGGAGAGGATCTTGTAATTGTCCCAAACAGCAAGAAAATTATAGATAAATACATATTTAATTGCATATTCTAACACAGTCTTGAGGAGGACTTTATAGGATTTTAATTATGATTGGAGTCACACATTTTAGCTTTCCTTCAAGATCAGGCAGGAGGGATGTGTGATGAGAGGAATCAATTATGCCAGTGCTATGGATTTATGCTCCTGTCACAGAAGCTGCATCTACACTGTCAGTTTGAATCATTCAATTTTTCAGTCCAGAAACTTGTTCTTCCTGGTTGTTCACACTTCATGCATGCAGAATCACTCCTGGAATCCCTTTTGGAGTGGACCAACTGTGTCTGTCTGCAGATGAGCATCAGCAAGGTCTCTGCAGGCTGGCCCAAGGATGGCTCAGCAGGCCAGGAGCGTTGCCATGCTTTTTGGTATATAGCAGATACTTTCAGCTTCCAGACATCAAATCAAAAACTTGACAGGTACCAAGGAAGCCATTTAGCATGTCCATTCCATATAGAAATATTAATTTTTAAAGAATTGTAAAAATACTGCTACAATGTCTCATACCCTAAAACTAAATTGACCTCAGATAAGTCCTTTATGAGAGCTGGTGTCACACAGCAAGAGAAATGCTATTCATGGTGTGCTGAATCTGTTGAAAAGGCTTGTGAAATAGCTATTACAGCCAAATTATATATAGCCTGAAGATGCATGCAGACTAATTCAGAAGGAGCAGGATGGGCTTGAATCATTCAGGACTCATTTGGTTAGGGGAAGGGTCACTGCCTGGAGCATACCACAGAAACCACATGACCCAAATGTGTACATATATCTATATATATATATATGCTTATAGACAGAAAGGCAAAGCTAGGTTTTATAAAAATGTGTCAGGCATGAAGAACTGAATGGTTCTTTTTCTTGCAGTAAGACTGGAGTGTCAGTTTCATGGACATCTAAAAAACTCATAATAACGTAAATGTGACTTACATTTTTAGGGCACTTTTAGATGTTTTCCCTTCCACCTGTGATTTTGCTGTTAGTAGTGTTCATTTGCTTACCAAAGGTAACAATGAAAGTTTCACCAGATTCATTAACTTATGACGATACACTCATTTTATCATTTTACCCCTAGACATCTTGAGAGAAAATCATCTCTCTGGAAATAAGAACATTGGACTCAGCACTGGATCAAGAGTGGCAGGTTTTTGGCAAAAACTTCAAAATTCATGTAAAAACATACACATCTTTTTAACTATGTAGAGCTAACATTAGCCAGTGAATTTTAGCAGTCTGTTAATATTGCTTCTTAAACACAGTGCTAAGCAACAGCACTATATATCACCACTGATTACCATAAAATTACTTAAAAATTCTGTATGAACAATTAAAAAACATTGTCTAGAAAAAAATTCCAATTAGAAGGCAAACAATGAGGTGAAGGCTGCATAGACCTTCCTTAGAACATGTATTGGACAGTGGCTGCCTTGTTCTGAGTGTTGAGGTGATGTTATTTTCATGTGTCCCTCTTTTGCTTCGTAGTTTTATGTTGCTGCATATGTATTTATGCATAGCTTAGTGCCCTGAATTACTTATTTATCTTTAAATTTCACTAGACAAAGCATGGGTTCACAAAATAAACAACTTCCTGAGCTGACTAACTATAACACAGTATATTCTTTTTTTCTATATTACATGTATGTAGATGTTCTCTATGGTAAAAAAGATTTCTTTCATAAAACGTTATATGTGAAGCTTATTTTTTTTTTCTGGTAACAGATTAGGGAATCTTAATTAAGCACTATTCAAATAGTTGAAATGTGAATGAAGAGTGAAATTATGAAAAGTATAAACATTATACTGCAGAGTGCTATCTGTAGTGCTGGAGAAAAACAAAACCAGACATTCTCTCATTGCTTGTTTATAAGCATTTAATAGATTAAAGTGGTGGATGAGGAGAAACTTGATGGCATAATCCATTTTCACTTTGAAAGAGACTCCAATGAGATCCTTCACAAGTGGCTGTTAGCAGTAGGATGTCAAGCACAAGATTCAGAAATAACCTCGGTGATGTCTGACTAGTAATTTAGAAGAAAGATTTCCATACTTGAAGGTGATACAGAATTATTCAGGCTATTTAGGAAAAAAAGAAATGGGTAGAACCTCAAAGAAAGCTGGAGAGATTAAGAAAATGGGATCATGGTTTCAGATAAGTTCACTGCTGAGAAATGCTAGGGAATCCACTTAAAGAATATATGAGGAGTTTAACTGGTTCAAACTTAATTGCTTAGATTCAGGAAAAAGAGGAGACCAAAAAGACGTAATAACTTCTGTTGAAGAAATCAGAGAGAATAATGGAATGGGCTAGAGCTGATAAAGCTACTAAAATTAAAAATAAGAAAAAAAAAGGCTACTCCCTTGAAACACAAAAATGAAAGGATTAAAACTGCAAAGGGAAGGGGAGAAGTGATAAAGACAGGTAGAATACAGGAATACAGAAAGTATCAGAAACTGCGGATAAGACACTATAATCTGTCCTATACTTTAGAAATCACAAGGTTAAAAAATAGTAACATTTGGTAGAAGCAAAAATAATAGGTACATTTTCTTTCAAGTTGTTCCAAGGAAATTGAATGTAGAACTACAAAAAATGTGTGTATATGCTTGCAGAAATCTTCATACCCACAGTGGTTTACCCAGATTCTTCTCTCTGTCTCTTTTGCTTACCAGCCTGGGGACTGTAGCAATGTCTTGTGGTGTTCATCATCACACAGTTCGAAAGAACAGCAGACTTTTGTTGCATGCCACAGAATAAAGGTCATAATCTAATAGGCAGAGATATTTTTTTCCATAAATGTCTACACATATACTTATGTCAGCTTCAAACTATGAACTTTATTTGCAGATAAATGCAAAGTGAAAGAGAAGTTAAATTTATTCAATAAATTTTTGATTTTAAATGAGAATACTTTAACAGTAGATCACCTTTATCCACTGAAATTGTGTGTGAACTGAAAATATTTTATATGAGTGGGAAATTGATAAAATTTCCTGCTTCATAGTTCCAGTTTTTATGTCTGTGCATTTACATATTATTTTCCCTTTCTCTTTCTTTCTTTCTTTCTTCCCATGTCGACAAAGGAAAAATGCTTGGGCCCACCATGAATAGATGTTGCAATATTTTCCATCCTTATTTCAATAACTCTCAAAAAAAAGCCGAAATACCAAACCCAAACCCAAATCATGGTTGCTGCTTCTTTGAGTAGTCCTTGTATTTTTTTTAATCTTAGGATAAAACCTTAAGTACGTACAAGAGCACAGTGTAATGAATATGTGAAAGAATAAAAGAGGCATTTGCATAAATCTGTATATAAGTTTATACTCATTAATTTCTTTTTATGTTTTCACAGGGGCTTTAACAATAATCAGAATAATTGAAAAGTAAAGAGCTGAGTCCTTAGCTTTGCTTTTTGCTGCCTACTTCAGTCATGCCTGAGTTGAATTGCTTTCTTATTTCCGCTTTAGGAAGATTTTGCTGGTCTCTATGTGATTGGTAAATGAAAAAAGACCTTATTTTTAAAAAATTGAGTTAGGAGTTGTTTTAAAATAAGGTTTATTCTGTCTATGAACCCAAAAATATTTATAGCTGTAAATGCCTTCATCAGGTGTTGTAATTTATTTGCTCCCATTTCTTTTACACAGGAACATGAAAACTGTTGCCATGATGCACTCATTCTTCCTGTTGTCTTCATTGTGAATCACTATGGACTATGTATGAGACTGTAGTCATGAAGAAATATCCTCTCCATCCTTTATTATTTATATGGAAGCATAGATTTATTTTTCTGTTGAACACCGTGGAGTGGAAGGCCTGGGATTCAGTTTGCCCTGGTGGCCTCAGGACTGTACACCCTCATCTTTGCTTTAAAAGGTGTCATTTGCTCCCTTTGCTCCTCCTTGACACACACCTTGCACAGGCACACAGCCCTGTGCCAGGGCACCCTGCATCCGCCTTGCAGCTGGGTCTCACAGGGCCTCAGCCTGGATTTTCACCACCAGGGAAAACACTTGAAGAAATCATTTTTGTGTGCAAGAATGGATTGCAAGGCTATAGACCATCTGTAGATACATTGGAAATTTTTACCAGAAAGGTGCCTTTTGTGTGCCTTCGTTGTTAATTCTAAAAATACCACTCTGGGAGCAGACTCCTTTAGATATTCCATCTAACAATCTTTTTTTTTTTTTTTAATTTACTGGGTCAGTCATCTGTATGCACACTACGATAGAATTAAAGTTCTTTTTATACTCATTACACAATTATTTTTCTTTATGCTGTAGATATTGTTGGGTTTGGAAATTATTTTACTAAAAAAGGGCAAGTTTAAGAAAAAAGCCTAATTATTAAAATTTATATAAAAATGTTAATCTTGTGCTGTTAATATTCTAATAGCTGAGGCTGAGGTGCTTTTTGTCTGTGAAAATGTATTCAAAAGCATGCAGCAGTTTGCTGCTAGGCTTAAGGTGTAAGAGTTTCTGAACAGTCTGTAATGAAAATGTAATCCAGGGAAATTACTCATTCTTACGCATAGGTTCTTTAATACAGTTTTTTAACCTCCTGAATATAGTGAGTGTATTTGAAAGGACAGAAATCATTATTTCCCAGAGACATAAATGTTTCTCTCGCTAAGACTTGGAAAACTTTGAATAATTGGGGATTAATGGAATAGATGGGAAAGTCATAAACTGTTCTTTTACACACAGTTTAGTTCATTGAATATGTTTATTAACTACCTAGAATGACTTTGTGGAAAGGCTGCATTTTTAGAAGTTAGAAGTTTAAATTAAGATGGCCATTTAACATATGAGCCTGAAACACAGTATTTATAAATATTCTGATTTAGAAAGAGATTTCCACTGAAGAAAGCATTTGCAAAGGTGCTTAAAGTAAAGCTGACTCTGAAAGCTGACTCTGAAGTTCAATCAGAACTAACTTAAGTGAAAGCATGCCACTAAATTCCTCTCTGGTTTAGGGAAACTTGTACCTCTGCTTTACACTCCAGTACACAATGAAGTTTTTTCCCAAATAGGATATGTGAACCATCACGTGTCTAAACTGGGGACTGCTGTCCATGACACACCATTGTTTGTGGCATTATACACATAAATGAGCTAAATTTATTTTGCTTTTTTTAGGGACCGAAACTATGAAAATGCATGAAAATGAACCAACTTTCCAAAAGGTGTAAAGGTCTCAGATGTGACTTTCAACAGGGTAGCACTAAACTCAGTTCCAAACCGTGTTGTGCTGTCAGTGGCCAGTTCATGATTTAAGAAGAGTTTTTCTTTTTCTTGACAAAACTTGTTCCATTTCCCTTTCCTGTCCTGACACTTGCCAAATTCTTCATATTCAATTAGGCAATCCTACAAAAAAGGTGTTACTGCCTTATGAATTCTGGAGGGTCATTTGACTTTCATAAATTTTTATACCTGAAAATACTACTCCCAAATAGTATCTGTCCTGAGAGCCATGAAAAACGTTTGATATATATGATAGGACAAGTAATCCTCAGTTAAAGGGAAGATTTTTTTTTTCTTAGGCCAGCTTTGAAGGTTACTAAATAAACAAATTTTTGAAAGGTGAAAGCTGTACTTATCGAGACAGCATGTTTGGACTGTGACATTTTATGGAGCTGGTATCAAACACGCTGCCTTTGACTATGCTCATCAGATGGCTTAGCCCTTTGCTGCTGCATCAATACAGAGTGGCACTTGGGAGGCTTCTGGATCCATTTCTCCTGTGTCATTTCAAACTTGAATTGAATATAACTATGCATTGTTTTGAAAATAGCAATCAAGACTTCAAGTATGAGGACGTCGTAAAAGGGGATTGTTAACATTTAGTAGAGAATATTTAAGGTTTCTGAAGTGCCACTACAAAGTCTTCTAGAAATTGATCTAGCCAGTATGGTACCAGCACTATAAAACTAATAAATAAAAACAAAGTTTAAGGCATGATTGTGGAGAGTTGAGCAAGTCTGGGGGTGGACAGTTGACAGACTGGCAGAGAGATGTGTATACATGTGCATACACATATGAGCACGTGAATTCTGCTAGGTGTCCCTTTGTGCAGTTCACTATAGCAGTTTGTGCACGTCTCACCCCTTCTCTTTCTGACAGGACCTTTTGAAGAGATTAACTGCATGGAGACTACAGAAGCATCAGTATTTCCTGTTAAAAAAAACCCAAAAAACAAACAAACCACCAAGTTTTTAAGCTGCTCTTGTCTTGATAATTTGCTCTTTATAGTTTTTATTGGGATTTAAATGCAAAGGGGACTGTAAGACTGCTGTGTGCAGGTCAGTGATGGCAATTGAGAAAAGTACTGTTAAGAAAACAGTCAGCAATGCTTAAAACTGAAAATAAAAATAACCCTTAATTTTTAATTTATTTGCGTATTTTGGATTTTGTCTTGTTTCTTCATATTTGAAAATGCGCAATCCATTGAGTTCCAACTGCAAGATTCTCATTACTATTTGAACAGGAAAAAAAATCAAATGAAACCAAATTTACAAAAAAAAAAAAAAAAGAGTGTTCTATCTACTAGGATGTCCTTTTAATCAAAAAGGGGCAGTAGTCTATAATCTCTTACCAGTTTCAAAATTTTTCAGGGTGTAGAACAGGAAAACATTGATATCAACCTTAACTAGTGTCTTCAAACAACTGAGGATAGGGCAGACCCAGTATGTATAAAAAATAACCAGGTAACTGATCCAAACAATTGTCTGCATTTCTAAACATTATAAATGCTAGTGATGGCGCACATGTGGACCTTGTGTCATTTTCAAGTAAATGGCTTAGTTGCACCCCTCTTTATTATGTATCGCACATTCTTCTAATGGAAGACATAAATTGATTTGGAGAGTCTGATTAATGTTGGGAGTTGATTTATTGGCTTTGCATATGTTTTCCTAAGTATCTGTGTCTTTTTATTTCACTCTTTTTCTTCAGGCATCCCATTCTTTCTTAGAGAAGTTCTAACTTCTTCCTGCTTCTGTGTTTCATTGAGCCACCAGATTTACCCAAGTATCTACTTTTGACTAGTAACTATTTCTGTAGTGTATAAAGCATGGCCTTAGAGTGGGTGTGAGAACTGGAGTGCTGCTCATCCTTACTGCACATTCCTGGTAGCCATTAATGGTTTGGGTCCATACTGCCTAGTCCTTTCTTTGCAAGACAATGCCCCAGAGCTGTGTGTGGAGAACACCTGGGGGGCAGTTCCCAATGCATGGTGTGAGAATGACTGCACCAGTCCCAGCTTTCCACAGCCTACACAGTTCATGAGTCCCACAGCAACACCAGTAATGTCCCACCTGTCCTCATGCTGCCTTCTGGCACTTGGAAAACAGATCATAGAATCATAGAATGGCTGGGTTAGAAGGGACAACTAAGATCATCTAGTTCCAACCCACCTGACATGGGCCAGGCCACCTTCCACTAGACAGTCCTCAGTTTCATTCTTTGCTATAAAAATGTCGCTCTAGCTGGTGGAACATCAGTGCTATATCATACAGTCTGAAATGAAAAAACCCCACACCTACAAATAGCAGTAATGTGAAAGGACCAGCAGCAAGATAACAAACAGTAGATGAGTTTATACAGTATGTCAGCCTATGCCACTTGTCCTTAAGGGCAGAGGACTCTCTGTGACCTTGTTTTATTCAGCACTGTAGGTATTGTCTCTTTGCACTCAGTAGAATTAATCCTATTGTACTGTAAATCTAATTTGGCTTGGCTGAATTCTGCTGCAGGGAGGCTATTAGCTGGGTTTAGTTGAGGTCACTCCCACTCCAGGTGCTGCAGTTCTCTTGCTATATGTTTTTGTGTGTTTTTGTTTTGTTTGGAAGTGGGATTCCTAAGGGCTTTTACACAGTCCTTTACAATAGCTAGTTGGATTTCTCCTGTTGGGAGCACTGTGCTGTTTCAGAAGTGTTCCTTTAGAAGGTACATTATATACTGAGAGTCTGCTGGTAACTGCTGTGTTTCTGTGTTTGTGCAGAAGAGAATTTGCCCTTGCTTGAGAAAGGGAAATTCGAAAAACAAATTTCCAATTGCACTGTCACATGTTGAATCTTATCTCATTGGAACAAATGTACAGATAAACCCCTATGGTGTGGTCTCAGGTTCAACAAACAGCTTAGTTATTAAGGTTAAGCAGTGCTCCTGAGAGATATGCTAATGTCCACCTCATTTTTAACAAACACAGTTTGAACGGTTTTGCAGTCTGAAGGGACTCTAGGTTAGAATGGCTCGCACAGGGATGATTAACAATTGGATCTAGCACTTGAAAGTACAAGGGTCTTTTGAAAAATTATTTTTAAAAGAGGTTTATGTAGTAAATATCCTTTAAGAAAAAATGTTTAAAATCATCCATTTTACTTAGTATATATCTTTATATACATGTAATATTTTTTACTGTATTTTTCTTATTATACTTTACTTTTGTATATTATGTATATTTTTGCTTATAAGTATTTGACTTAGTAATTAAAATATCCTGTGTTCTTTTCTTAGTCCAAATAAATACTGAAAAATGTACAGCTTCATTATGAAATTTAAATAATGCCTCAATTTAAAATTGGAAAGATTTCAATACTGAATCTGTTGCAAAAATTAAAAGATTTTCTAATACTTGTCCTATGTCAGTGGTGGTATAGAAATCCAGAGCAAAGCTACTGCAGCAGGTAAAAGACAAGTTTTAAAGCTTTTAACATAAAGTTATTGTGTGCCTTATTATAGAAAACATAACTACACTCTAACAAATATTGATAACCTCAATTCTTAAATAACATTCTTTTGAGTGATAAATCTTTCTTTAAAATGTTTTTGACTAAAGAGAATTATGTGGCGAATTTCTAATGTCTAATGAAGCAAGACATCCTTCTAGCCTGGAGAAATGACAGCATCAATTGCTGAAGAGCAACCAAATCTTCAATTGTGTAAAGACTGGATATAGATTGAACAGTAGTTTGCAAAAAATGCATGAGGGGATTCAGCAGTTATCATGAGTGATTGGTTTTTTTGGACAAGTTGGTCTTTTGCGTAAAAAAGGGTGATTTTTTAATTGTCAAAGCTGCAGAATAACGTCAGTCTCTGGTCATCAAAATAAATTGTCTTCCTGCCGTGCACCTGTTGCCAGAAGGCAGCTGAGGAGTTGCACAAGTTTTTGTTTTCAAACTCTGCAACTGTTGTACATCAGGATTATATATCAGTAATGTGTATTATCATTCCAGTGTAACAGAGCAACACAAATTTTGTAGACATGAGCTACCACTTCTTTATTCTTGATGGATTTGCTTTAGTGACAGAGGCTTCTTTGTCTACGAAGATGTTGCTTTATTACAGTGGAGAGATATTTTTTGGAACAAGCAGATAGTGTCAGGTCATCACCTACCATGAACAGAATAGATTCTTGTCATCAATGTAGATGATATTTTCATTCATTTATATAATCTCTTTTACCAATGAGCAGCCTGAGTTTTCCTACACTGTGGATCGAACTAACCGGTTTTGGACATGTGCTTGAAAAGAAAGGCAATAATTCTGCAGCTAATTTTTCCCTGCATCTTTCCTTAGCACATTCCTCACAGTATGTGAGGAATTCTTTTCATGTTAACATGATCTTTTCCTGGGTGTTTTTTATTTATTTATTTCAGTTACATAAGAAAGGGAACATGGGTTTGTGGAAGAAGGCTTTAAACTAAAAGTATAGTTTTTTCCTCCCTGAAGAAATATACAACTCCTTAATTTTGTAAATAATTTTTCTATGTGCTTAGCTGTGCACTGAACAAACCATCCATTTTATTGATGCACCTTTTAAGAATGTTTAAGAAGAGCTACAATATATTTGCAGAAGGAGTAGAGAAGTTTCAGAACTCTATCTTAATACTGTATGCCTTGGGATGCTGAAGAGGATACCTGAGTGGGAAGAGCAGCTAGCTTCTTCAAGGAGGCAGCCATATTTCCTCCAGGTTTATTCTATCAAAGGAGAACACTCATGCAGGCAAAGCTTAGAAGAAGCGTTTGTAGAAGATCAGTCAACAGCACTAATTGGAATTTAAAAGAATGAACAGATGGTCTTTATGTGACTGGAAGTAGCAGGATAAAAATTAGCTCTTGTTTGCTAAGACAGCTCGGATTCAAGAAAACACACCTGTTTATTTTTCTGATTAAAAAAATATTGTTAATATAATTTTTATTTACAGTTATCTTTGCAGTTAAATTACTCTGCAGTGTTTTATTCTCTTTTGTAATCAGACAGATAATCAGCTTTAAACTACTTAATATTATTCATATAAGTGTTTTTCCCCATGGGTCCAATAACATTAATCATAACATCAGAATAGCAAGGTGATCTTTCCAGTTTCCTTAATCCTATTTACACCATATGGCAAACACAGTCTGACTAGAAAGACAACAAATGTTATATCTTCACAACTGGAAAACAGAGTTTCTTGCAAGCAATTGGAAATGAAATTCCAGTTTTTTCTGGAAGGTATTCATGGTAGATCCTCATATTGCTTATCTTCCTAATAAAAATTACCTAAAAAAAAAAGGAATGGGCATTAAATAGCTTTCCTCACCTTAGCCAATGCACAAGTGGTGCTCTGACAAAAAGGTTCACTGTGTATCACCCTCTGACTGGTCCTTCCTAAAAGGCATCCATCATCAAGGGATTTGCTATGGCAAGGCCTCAAACCAGTCCTTGGAATTTAGTGGAAAGCAAGATCCAATTCCAGGCATTCCTAAGCTTATTTTGAGTTTCAGAAACCTGAGAAGTGTGGCTGCAGCATGGCTTTATTTGGAAACAGATGGCCTTGTGTGCTCAAGTGAGTGAAAACAACTTAACTATACAACAAATACCATAGTATTTAACTTCTGACTTTGAAACACAATTTAAAAGAGGAAGATAAAATAGCATGAATTTCTATGTGCCTTGTTGAACTCACTGAAGGTCTTCCTTTGTTGCTTTCACACTTCTGGAAACTTTGAGGGAATTGGAATTGGAATACAGAGTTTTCTGAAGCAATTTCTTACTAAAATTGTTCAGGATGTAAAACTCTGCTAGTATCTTACTCATGGCTTTTAAGAAATTTCATCTAGTTCATATTTATTCTATAATTCAATCAGAATTTAATATTACTAGACCATACCTCTTAAATAAGTGCAAGACAAAGTTTTCCTCAGCTCTGGATTCTTTTGGCATTGGTCTTTAAGAGGAAAATGCACATTCATCGTCCCTCTTTGACTAGGGATCTTCCTTGAATATACCTTTAATCATATTTCGTAGTTAGCCTTTGCATACTTAACTTTGTTCATACTACTCAAGACATTTTCAAATGTAATAAGCAGCAAATAATAGTAAATACTACTTGACAATAATACAAATTAATAAATAAATTGTATCTTTTCATGAGAGTTGTCTGCCATACTTCATAATAAAATAAAGTTCTAGCCATTAATGACTAGAATTAGATGAAGATGATATCTGTTAGCCATAGAATTAACCAGTTAGGCATGAGAGCATGCTTTTCCTTTATGAGCTATCCTGCGTTTCTTTTACCATTGTCATGTCTAACTCCAGCTGTTTGAGTTCTGAGGTCTCATATGCATTTCATTGAATGGAAAAAACTTGATTCTTAATACAAGTATTTTTTCTAAGATGCTGCATATTTTTTAAAAATTACGAAAACCTGGTACTTTCCAGCTCATAGAAATTCTTCAGTAAGGAAACAGTTAAAGCTAATTTATAATTAGATCAGTATCAGTTAACGTGGCAAAACTTCATGGTTCCTTGAATCATTGGTCCCATTTCAGGCAAACAGTTCAGAAATCAGGTCAGGAGCAAGTCAAAAATACATATCATGCCTTCAAGCCAGGAAATATGCTTGCTATATCATTTACTAAACTTAATGAAGTTACTTACAACCATAGGTAGGAAGTTATAGCCAAAAAAAACCTCAAAACTAGAATAGAACAAAAGTAATTAGAATACACTTTAGCCCTGCGTATGCCCCACAGAGCTTAACAGTTGGAGACCAGCCCACACTGTGAGTGAATCTCATTTAGGCTTCCTTATCTTGTTTTGGAAATTAGAGAGTGAAAAAAATATACCTTGTTACTAGACATCAGACTACATTTCACCCCACTGAAATTTTCCTTATCATATGCTAAATCTTATTATCCATATGGTTGTCATTTAGGCCGTAGCTAACCCATTTATTGTTTATTGTTCTTTAATTTTATCCATACATAACAGAATTTCAGAAAACTTAATTCTTGTCATCTATCACTACAAGTAACGAGCATAAAATTAACTAAAGAAAACCATAGCTTTGCACAGATGGCCAAATGCTGTCGGATAATGGTTCACATGTTGTCTTTCATCACCACCTGGATATATATTGCTTCTTAAGTAAAATATAAATACTTATGTATAAATACATAAATACTGAAACGCTCTCATCTGCCTGGCATGAAACCTGATCAGATCAGCTTCTTTGTTTTATCCACCGTAGCTACAGTTCTACAAAACACTTAAGTCAGGGATAAAATTAAGAATGACTCTATGGAATTACACATAGGATAGAGGCAAAATATATTCCAAATTGGAAGCTTTCCTTTGAAAGTGTTTGGATCTCAATGTTAAAAATGCCTTAAGTGTTTTATTGAATCAGAACTGCTAGAGAGAAGTTCAGAGGGTAAAGAAGTGATTACCTCCTTCTTCTAAATTTGATACTGTACCATTTGGTGCCACACAGCAGTCGTGATGGCTTGCAGGAATTCTTGACAGATAGATAACCCATTCAATCAATTAAGTAATTATCATCTCATCACTCTTTGTTTCACTTATAGCTCATTTTCGAAAAGAAGTTTGTATTTTCAGTCTCTTTAAATGCTTTTAGAAGTGCTGAAAAGATGTTCTTCAGCAATTGCCCATGGGATTAATATGTGCTTTATGTATTATTTCCATGGTAACTTGAGAGAAGAGGAGCAGGGTTTTATGCTATGTTACATCCATCTTAATTTAGTTTAGGACATGTTGGTTTTGGGTTTTTTTTCCTAGGGTCAGTTTTCATTTAACAAAATATTAAACGGCCTGTAAAATGAAGATTGAAAAGGCAAATGTCCTTTAAAATAATACTGCACTGAAGTCCTTTTTCACAGTACATTTGCTTTGCTCTTAGAGTAAAATAAAAGGAATCTTTTTATTATTATTCTTATTTCTAGCAAAGCAGAAACTGATGTCCCTTGTAAGTGTTCTGTGATGATTTGAAATTTATCCTGAATATCTTGGAAACTTGCTCCTTGACCTTTTTCCTGTGCTATTTATAGTTCATGAAAGTACTAGTCATGGACAGAGGCGACTTTTTCTAAGTCTGAGTGAATCCAAGCAGATGATTGGGTTGATAGATTTTCAGGAGACATCTTCTGTGTTTGCTTCTTTTGAAAGTACAGTGTTGAAGCAGTTTTCTCTTTCCTACCTGGCTGTATTTTGGTTCCTATGTATATGTATGTATATATCTAAAACTACTAAATGAGACTCCCTGTTCAACTACTGTTATTACTTAGTATTTTTGCACAGGTAATGTAATATGCCCTAGAGTCAGACTTTTTATTGGTTGCTTCATATTTATATCCTTTGGTCAAATATGTATTCATTTCTAAGTAGACTACATATGAAGTATCGAGATAATGAAGAACCTGTAATAAATGAAGCTACAAGAAATGAAAACAGCAAGTACTACTGTTGGAGATAGTGCCGTGCTAGCAAGAGACATTCATTAAAAGATTAGGTTTCATTTCGCTGTTTGCACGTGTCGCCTCGTAGACATTAAGAAATACTATGTCAGACACCATACAACTTCATCATGAAGCTGTCAGGTGAAAAAGCACGCTTTGCAGATCCAGAAATATACTGGATGGAAGGCATTTTTACAAAATATCAATAGAAAATACACTTCAGGGAACAGTTGTGCTGTGTAGAGACAGAATTACATTATAGTTGTCTCCATTAAGTTGTCAGCAGTCACGGATTGATTCCATGAAGTCATTTCCTGTTTGCAATGGGGGGAATAGCAATCAGCTGTATGATGGAAGCAACTGCATTTAGTTATACATAATGTTAACTTACCAGCAGTTTAATGCCAATCGCCATATCGCAAGTACAACTTTAGAATATTTGCATGTTTACTTCACAGTGGGGCCAGTTTTCACTAGAAAGCCTTGTCGGGTATAAAATAAAATAACTCTTCATTTTGAAATTCTAAGTGATTTAGACTGGAATTTTTCAAGAAGGGTAAATGAGTTAAAATTGAAGCAATGTTTTAGCAAAGTGTTTCAAACCTGGACATTTCTATTTCACTCCTCTTATTTCTGTAGGGGGAATACACTTGAAATTCCTGGTTTGTTAATGCTTTTTTTCCATCTTTGAAGTGTTCCTATATGTTTCTTACTCCCTACTGCTGTAGAATGCATTGATTTTGGCACAGGGTTTCAAGTCTGGGAAAAATAAATGTGGTTTTGGCTGAAACAGGGAAACGTGAAGATAGCACTTTGTAGGAAGTGTTTTCTGTAGCGACACCTTTGTCTGTAAAGATACTTCTGGCTTTCCTCATCTCCCTTCTCTTACTCCTTACATCCTCTTGTCAATTCTTGCTCACACTGTTTCCTCAACTTGGTTCCTAAAACGGGGCAATGGAAAGGCTCGAGTATATTTTTTCTCATTATATGCCCTTTATTGGGTGCTTCCTTCTCATGCTGTATTTGGGGTTAAATAACGGACAGAAAAATACAGCTGACGTACAGGCTCACTTTCCTATGGAAAAAGGATCCCTCATGAGTAGCTTTTAAGGAGGACAAAGTCAGGAGTTGAACTTCAATGATCCTTAAGGGTCCCTTTCCACTCAGGATGTCCCAGGGCATTGAAAGCAGAGTTATTACCTGTCTATGACTGTGATTTTGGAAAAGTAGAGGAAAGAATCAAGATAAGTGGTTGTCAGTGAAGGCACCACATTCACATATTGCAAATCCCACCCAACCTAAAAGGTTTGCATATCATGGTAAAGCAAAAATATTAGTATTGAACAGTGTAACAGATTATCAGGGATTTTCATTTTCTTTCTTAGTCCTTGTGAATAGGTCTACTGCCTATCCAGAAAAAATATCTTCCTTAAACAAAAGAAAATTTCAACATGAGACTGAAATTAACAGAAAGGTAGTATTTTGTCCTTTTATTTATAATGTTTGATTTAGCTGTTTCTTGGAAATTCATGTTTTCTTGTTCAAGTGCAGGCAGACTGAGAATCTAAGTTAAATTTCCTCAGTTTTGTGAAATGCAATTTTTTTTTGTCTCTAGTTTTTTATAAAATCTTAGTTAGATGATAATTAAAAACTCTTAACCGAGGTGGCATTAAAACAACTCATAGGATCACATTTTCTTTGAAGTGCATGCAAACTGACTACAAACATCTTCCAAAGATCACAGGCTTGAAATCATTTGATTTGACATGATCTATGCTTTTGAAAATGACTGCCTCACTCTTTTCTTTGAAAAAGCCATTATGTCAGAGGAGGTGTCTGATGTCTTTTCTCATAGCATCATAGGAGCGTTTAGGTTGGAAAAAATCCTTAAGATCATTAAGTCCAAAAATCTAGCAGTTAGAATGTGTGATGGAAAGTGGCAGACCTGGATCCTCTTCCCTGCGTATTCTGTGAGAATTTAATTTCATATTTCCCAGGTCTGGAGTAAATTTTTCTTGAAGCTGAGTCTTGTATTACCAGAAATGTAAAGCATATGGGGCCATGAAGTGATGTCTCTGGAAGCCTGACTTGGTAGCACTGTATGCAGATAGGAGGATTGCCTTTTAGTTCCTGAACCCTCAGAATAAAGAGCAGTGGATGTCTGCAGTGCAGATCATAATACAGCATGGCATTTCTCCATGGGACCCTTTCACTCTCATAGCTTATCCTTTTTGGTGCAAGGAGTGTGTGAAATACGGTGTGCTTGAGCATTTAATGATTATTGTACCATTTAAAGAGATCAATCTTAACCAACTTGCTACTGCCTGCTGGAGAGCATTACACAGAGGAGACCTCCAAAGTCACCCCCACCTGCCCACACCAATCCCGAACTTCAGCTGGAAGTTGAAGAGTTCCTGAGGAACTCTGCATTGTGCCATGCCCATATAGATTAAATCACCTGAGAATTTAGGAGTCAAGGATATAAGCATCTACTAAATGTGCAAAAAAAAGTAATTTTTCAGAACTCTCTAATTTTGACTGAATGTGGGCAGATCTGTGTTAGGAGTGACAGAAATTCCTCACTGGAACAGACGCCCTGCAGATGCCACTCCATGTCTTTCTTGCACTAGGCTGGAAATGGGATCAGTGTTTCTAGTTTCAACTTCTCTTCTAACTTCTAAAATTATTTCTGCTCTTTAATATTTTGTCTTCTATATCATCTTTTGGGGCCATTCTTACCTGGAGTGCAGGGTCTGTCTGCCAACTCTCATTAAGGCATATTTACTATCATTTGCAAAAGTAAAACTGTGCCATCAATCCTCCCTTACAGTGACCTCATTTGTATATTGAGATGGTGCTGCTGCTGTTGCCAGTACCAGTGCTTTCCTCCTGAAGGTGACAAAATGCCTTGAAGATGCTAATGAAGTACGAGTCCCAACACCCCTGCATGATAATGAGATAACTTAATTCTGCAGTATTGATGGAAGAAGATCAGGTGCAGAGGGGCCTGATGATTGTCTCCAAAGGGCATAATATTTTGAGATGTAATAACTTATAGGGCAAGATTTGAACAAAGTCTCCTGTATAGCACTGTTCACTCCTATCATAAAGAGGTACTACCGTGGCACTTTTCAGATGTGAGAATGTTTGTTTTCTGCTTTTCCAATCATCTCCTGCAAATTCAAATGTATATCAAGATGCTTTGAATTGCCAAAAAATTAAACCTATTTCTGTAATTCTTCTTTGATCTTATTCAAACAAAATTACATAAATCTTGTTGGCATCTCTATCTGTGGAGATTTGCAAAACCAGACTGGATAAAGCCCAGAGCTAAGAACCTTACCTGACCTCTTGGCTGACTTTACTTTGAGTAGGAAATTGGACTAGAGGCCTCCTGAATTTCCCTACGTATCAATGGTTTTGTGCTGTTTTACTACTAGAAGTTACATGCCTATGACAATTACGTACATGTGATATTAGCATAATATTGTGTGTAGGAACTTAATATTTAAAAGAGGATAAAGAATGCATTCTATTTATTGTTATATAATACCATAACACTAGAACTTCTTTGCCTTGTTGTAGAACCTCTCCTGCATTAAATAAGCATGTGATTTAATTATATCTAAAATGTTTCCTAATAAAAACAGATAATTGTTATGAAAGCTGAAACTAGAGGATGGCTCAGAAACTATTCTGGGTACCTGTAGTGCATATTTTCAAACTGATTTAAGAAAGATTAGAAAATGGAAATCAAATTATAATTCATGGATTGCTTCCATAATAATTGTAAAATATGTTTTGTCTGTGAAGTTTCAAGAAGTTATGCATAACATTTTTATAATGAGTGTAGATGAGTTTACACTGCGTATAAATTTATCATTAGCTTGCATCATCCAAACCCTAGAAGCCTAGAGACTGCAGCCTAAATACCATATCCTTTCTGCAGATTAATGCATTAATTGGCACACAGTGTACATAAGCTTATTTGTTTTATGAAGTCCATGATGGCTTCTGTGGGTGAATGCACACATTAAAATATTGCAAAACATGCCTAATACTTTTTCTTCCTTTAATTCGTGGAACTTTTTTGCGTTAATTCTTGATTATTTTCTGAACTCTTCAAGCTTAAGGCAGAGCTAATCCATAATAAGGAAAATCCAGGGAGCCCCTGGAGTCAAGGTTGTGCTCTCTGTTTCTCAGCCTGACTTGCACTGTGTCAATAGGGAACTGAGAAAAAACTATCGTGACACTCTGTGTAGTTTCAGCAGATGAGGGTGCTGCCCTTTGTATTTTAAGGATTATTTCACCTCCTGCCTGCATAGGCAAGCTATCTTAAAAGTCAGCTGTCTGAGGGTGAATAACTAGATCCAGGCTCTTTTTCAAGGTCTTTTCACAGACAGGAAGACAAAGAAAAAGACCTAGTGCCCCCATTTGAATGTGCAGTTCACAGTGCAAAAACTGCAGCCTGTCAATCTAGTGAGAAGATTCTGCCAGTGCAGGTTGCTACAGAAAGCAGTACAAAGAGACTGCCAGTACAGTAGCTTACTCCAGAAAGTAAAATAAAGGAAAAAAAATGTTGTACCAGGATAAGCACGTGTTACCAGTTGCTGTAGCACGTTCCTTGTAAAACTTTATCCAGAGTTTGAGCTCATTTAGTGGTGACTACCTGTATGTAGTATCAGGATCTGTTTGTTCTTCAGTGAAGGACTATAAAGCACAGCATCTAAGAAGATATTAGGGAAAAAATGGGCTGACTCTGATATATCTGAACTTTATCATCCATCCTCAGTTGTCCAAGTAAAAGCAGAGAGCATTATCTGATTTTATTTATACCAAAGAGAGTATATTTAGAAGAGCTAAAAGAGAATAATAGAATGCAACACAGTTGCCTCCTTTGATTTTACTTACATGAAATATTTATAACTTGCATTCACTTGGTGATTTCCACTCATGTTGAAAGCATACAACTTAATAGTGATGTGAAAAGCATAGATCTTAGTATTTGTCATCTTGCGAATGGACCGCAGTAACTGTCTGAAATCTGACCTCCTGTCTGTTGTCTGGTTACTTAAATGGAACTGTTGTGGGACAACCCTGCATACAGAAAAATAATTGAAATACTCTAATTTTTAGCATGTCTTATGTATAATTGATTTCAGTAATACTGCCAGGATTGTAAAGACAGTAGATAAGCACAGTCCAGATCATGGCCATACAGCTATGGCCAGCTGGAAACTTCTTTCTCCTGAAGGGAGATATTTGGGTGCTGTAGCTCCCCGAGTCAGAGCGTGCTCTGTGACAGAAGGTCCATGCCATGCTCAGGCGATATAGTGACTGCCCATCTTGGGTACCCTATCCTGTTCATTAGATATTCTATGAGTACATCAGGACAATATGGATATTAGTCTGCAAAGAACACGTGCATGTTTTACACGTAACAGACTTTCAGGGTCAGGTCCAATTAACTTAAAACCCTGGCGGCAGCTAGCAAGAAACCTGTGTTGGGGCATTGACCTTGAAGAGGTTGGCTTCACAGCAAGACTTAACTATTTTTAATTTTTTTTTTTCCTCAATGAAGAGCAAGATAACAGGAGGTGAATACAATTAATGGCAAAATTAATCTTCAGCACAGACTCTCTTTAATGTTTCTTCTGACACAGCTGCACCAGCCCAATCAAGGTTTTCTCCTGCCACCACTAGTCTACCTCATTTTCCATGTACATCTCTGGCGACAGCGTTCTTCTGCCTTCCCCAGTTTATCTCTTTTGCCTTCCCCTGCACATGGGGAGAAGGCACAGTGAGTTTCATGGGAAGCCCTATGGATTTGGAATATGCAGCCTGAGCAGCCTCCTAACTCCTGGTTGTTTGGTAGGTTTTCAGAGAGCAGAAGGAACAACAGGCAACAGAAACCACTGGTCTTCACAGTCCCTTCATTCAAGGTATTTGGTCCCCACCTCAGACTTGGGGATTAGAGGATTTTGTTAGGATAGGGATGACTTGAAAAAGTCCCTTCATGGATCTGATGTGAAGGCTGTGCAAGCCACACATAGGGATTCTGTGGTGGTGCATGAATCTCTCTTACTTTTTTCCTGTAGCAGCCAGCACTTACAATACAGATCAATAAATTTCAATTAGCTTCAGGGGCTTAAAATAACCAGGCTTAAAATCTGTAGAGCAGCTTTCAGCACTTCCCTTTGTAATTTTTTATCTTAAAAAAACTTAGTGAAAGCGAGGTAGAGAGTATTAGTATCATGCAGTTAGCTGAAAAAAAATTTTCATTTGGTTTCTTTTGGTCTTTTTCACTAGTATGATTTTGATTTAACAAGACACCACTGAGTTCCTGTAGAAAACCAGCATGCAACAAGCAAGCTGGTCTTTGCAACCAGTTGGGCTTGGTGGGTGCATTTATGTTCTCTGATGGGATTTAACTGGAGGTCAGACTACACACGGGGTGAGGTGAGGCTTCATACACTATACTGTTGGAGTTTTTGCTGTATCAATAAAGCTGATATGAAAGGTCTAGCAGTGG
This sequence comes from Lycocorax pyrrhopterus obiensis, assembly GCA_014706295.1. Lineage (NCBI taxonomy): Eukaryota > Metazoa > Chordata > Aves > Passeriformes > Paradisaeidae > Lycocorax > Lycocorax pyrrhopterus. The sequence continues at coordinate 42,386,578 of JACSVZ010000001.1, read as the reverse complement.
CCTTGTGTATGTGTTTCTGTGAGAGGACATTATTAGAGGAAGAGAATATGAGAAGTAAACCAAATCTGACATTTACTGAGATAATGAATGATGTAAACTCAAATCTCTTATTTCTTGGCTACTGGAAGCTTGCATTTATATTCTGGTCATACCTCTGACTTTATGACATTCTTATGAAAAGCTTTATAATTTATCTTTTGAAAATTAATACATGTATTAATTTTGTTCTATTGTTTAGAGCACCAACTTTATAGCTGGGCAACCTGCTCTTCATGAGATTTCCATAATCGCATGGATCTGACCATCTAGAGGCTTTCAAAGGAAATAGGTTTCAGCACAATGGAGAAGGAGAACAGGTGGTGTGGGGAGTTGTGTTTTTCCTTTTTTATAGAATGGGAAACTTTTCCTTCTCAGGATTTATCTTTAGTGGGATCTTTCTCGTTACTGGATATCCCACTTGAGTTAGAAAGGCAGAAGCTTAAATAGCCTATATCAGCAACACTGTACTACTTAAAGTTTCTGTTTCTCTGTAAGTTTACTGTATGTCTAAGTAAACTTTGGCATATAGAACAGGGGATCAGATCCTATCCCTTCCAAGTTCTCATCATGATCCTGTAAATTTAAAATGATCCTTTCTTCTTAATGGGTTTTTTTTGAACACATAAAAAATAGGGAATAATTTGTTGACATGGAACAAGTACATTATATTGATGAAATATCCATATTAGCTGGCAAAATTGACATCAGCAAGTCACTCATCCATTCTAATCTCAGGTGGTTACAGGAGTAGGGGTGACATGGTGTCCTTTCCTATCCTTACCTGAAATCCATTCCTCACATATTTTCAATGGCTGTGTCTATTAATATTTACTGCTGTTGCACAGTTTGCAAAACACTGGTCTCAGTACGTTGCTTTCCATCTTTAATAACCCACAGTTAACTGAATCATCAATCTATCATCTAATTCTCCCTTATCTTTGTTAAAAACATGCACATTGATGGGTTATTTGTAGTATGGCAAATATGCTGTTTCTGAGGTGCTCTGGTTTGCCGTGCTGGGTGAATGAAGCACCAGTTGTTTAGAAAACAATCTCTGCCTCCTATTGCAAAAAAGCCTGTTACACAAAGAACTGCCTGCAATGTGTGGATAGATGGTCAGTGATCAAGCCAAACTATACATCAAATTTATGTCTCAGAAACTTTACTATTAATAATTTTTACTGTCAACTTTTAATATCAAAGAAGAAAGTACAGCACAGTGTTTTAACACACTCCAGAACACTTTATTTAATAGCATGGCAGTATGCTGTTGTAAATTGAGGTCAGGAGGAAGGGTAGCAGTACCTTACAGGCTTAGGAACTCGGTATTTTGATATCCTGCCGGGATAAGAGTCTCTTTTCCAAGACTGTTTGCAGCTGGCAGTGTGTTGTGGCTTAACCCTAGCCTCCAGCTAAGCCTCTGAGAGCTGCTGGCTCACTCCCCCCCCAGTGGAATGGGGGAGACAGTCAGAAGGGTCAAAGGGAGAAAACTCATGGGGTGAGATGAAGGCAGTTTAATAGGTAAAGCAAAAGCTGTGCACAAGCAAAGAAAACAATGAAGTCTTTCACCACATCCCAACAACAGGCAGGTGAATAGCCATGTCCAGGAAAGCAGAGTTCCATCACAGCTCATGGTGGCTTGGGAAGACAAACTCCATCACTCCAAACATCCCCCATTCCTTCTTCTCCTCCCAGCTTTGTGTGCTGAACATGATGTCATATGGTGTCGGATATCCCTTTGGTCGTGTGGGGTCAGCTGTCCTGGCTGTGTCCCCTCCCAAATCCTTATGCACCCTCAGCCTCCTCATGGGTGGGATGAGGAGAGAAAAGGCCTTGGTTTTGTGCAGACACTGCTCAGTAATAACTAAAGCATCCCCTTGTTACCAACAGTTTCCAGCAGAAATCCAAAACACAGACCCGTACAAGAAACTGTGAAGTAAATCAGCCCTGTTTCAGCCAAAACCAGCACATGCTGCAATCAACAACTCCAACTCATTATGACAACAATAATAAGAATAATAAAAAAAAGAAAAGAAGTAATTATCAGAGAAATAGGTAAAAACAATGATTTTGTTTATCTCAAGCAATAAAGGCAGCCAAAAGGGATCCCTGGGACACCTGAGGGAAGAAACTCTAATGCTAATTGGCGTGATTTAAAAAGATGACTCTGTTATTGCCAACAGTCTAATTAAGTCATTATCTCCCCAATGTTGAGGCAATCATACCAGTTATAATTTTAATAGATGGATAACAAGGTATGCCTCAGTGTACAGACGTATATGCAAGAAGGTAGGCTCAAAGAAAGTGAAAACAGCTTTCTAGTAAATACGTTTTGTCTATCTCTTTATGAAACACCCCTCCTTAATGTTATTTGTCTGCTGAATGAGCGTCATTATATTTTATGTAAATATGTGGTAGTAATTTGTCATGAGGCCACAGAAAACCAGCAAGAAAAAACAAAACCATCTACATGTCCTTAATTTCACCATTTCTCAAATTAAAAGGTTTATATTTTTAGAGGAAAACAAATATTTGTTAAAGGGAAATAGTTTTGTGACTTTTTCCCTCCCAATACTGTATGTTTGCTTTTCAGCAAATGCTCCTATATTAAACAGCTCTCTCTGGTGTTCACCCAGAAGTTGCCAAGGCTGTAAGAATTAAAAAGCAGATGTACTTACTAAAAGATTTGCTGTAATGCTTTCCTCACAGCTGTTCTGAGTACACTTCCCACTCTGAAAATGTCCTATCAGTATCGTGCATTTTTACTAAACTATTTGACAGTGTCCTGTAATGTGTTACCCCTTCTTTGACCAGCCTTTTTGCTAAATCATATGTGCTTCAAATGAAGAGTGAAAGAATGGAAAAAAAGAATATATAAATAAATATTTGCTGCAACTCAAAATACCTGTTGTTAAAAGGATAGGCTTTGAGAGAGGAGAGAGCCTTTAACTTTGGTAAGTCTTTGGAGTGCACTCTGCTCATACAACACTGTGATGCTGAAAGTAGTAGTAGCTTTATTCCCATTAAAGAAGAGAGTTATGAGCTTGAAACAGGATTTTCTTCCTCTTTGCAAGGGTTGTTTATGTCCCATGTGGCCCTTCTGCTGCATACTTTGCTTGACGTTTGTCAGGAAGGGGACAAATACAGGCCCCAATACCCCTGATATTCTGCCACCCCAAAAGACAGCATTTCATCATGATTTGTTTGTTTCTTTTACAAAAATGTTGATGCTTTGCAATCAAGACTCTGTCTCAGTGACAGGATTGTGTCACTCAAGGAACAAATACCTGAATGAGAAGGGGAATAGCCAAAAGCTCCAATGGCAAGGTGCTCTCAGTCCATGTAGAGATCAGGGGTTCAGTTTTTACTTTGACTCAAGCAAGGTATGAACAGAAATGTATACTAATGTTCCTGTTTCCAGATTTTTAAATGTAAAATTCTGAAAGGTCAATTTCAGAAGTTCTAAGTGGTCTTATTAAATTAGAGAGAACAAAAAAGTGACACCCTCAAAAAGACTGAAGTTTGAGATTAAATGTTTCATTCTAATACCAGGTTATTTTTGTTTACACTTTATTTTGGGCAGAACAACATAAAAATACTAAAGATGAGCTTTTGAAACACATCTCTTGTTTGCTTAGCTGTTAGCTGCCGAGAGATCTAGCAAATTTGATAGAATTAATTCACTTCCATGACATTACTACAATTTATCCCTGGATAGGATAAACGGGCTTTAGAAAATGACACTGCCAGGAATGGATTAAGACAATTAACTTGCATAAGGAGTCAAATCACTGACCTCTACTTTGCTTCACCTCTCATGAGTGCCACAATCCACTGATAGAAAGATGGAAGTGATAACCTTTACAGAGTAGAGCAGATGAGTGCTCTTGTACAGAGAACAGCTTTTGAGGAGTTGGATTTCATGTGGGTCACTCCAGGCACAATTTACTGCTGTCTACTGCTAGGGCAATTTGCATAGGAAAGATTTTTATACAGCTTGTTAAAACAAGTGTAAGGAAATCACTGTCAGACAGGAGACTACACAATGGGAATGTTAAAAAGCCAGCAATCTGTCATTTGGTCTCTGATAAGTTTTCCTAGTAATCTTAAAGCATAAACTAGTCATAACCTGCTATGTAGAGAATTAACAAGTACCAGACTATCCCTCCTTCTGCACAAATGCCTCCAGCTCTGGAAGAGTAGCACTACTGCAAAAAGGAGCCAGTAAGGCAGAAGCCGTGCCCTTGCAGTGGTTCTTCATGTCACTGAAAAATTTGCCAGTGTGCTTTGCTGTTGCCGTCAAACTGAGAAGTAGTAATGACAGGAGGAGAGTTCTGCGACTGAAACACAATCATAAGTCAAAGTTGGATTTCCATGAGGCTCCCAGTTCTAGAAGTGTAAAAACATGCACAACGTGGATGAAATAATAGTCATTTTAGCAGGAGTTAAAAAAAAAATCACAGCTGGATGTCAGCAAACCATTTTTACCCCTTGATGTTAATACTTTTCCTGTAGATAGTGTGTGTGTAACAGAGGGCTGCAAAAAATTGCGTGCTTTCTGGTATTGGAACCATGGAGTGCTGTGGCTGATTAGGGAAACATGTCTGTACTTCATGTAAGGGGACTTTTGTAAAGATTTCTTTTTGGCTCTTGTGTAGGGCTGTAATTAATTTCTTTTCATTTTAGAGAAGGGATTGAGCTATGACTTGAATCTAACATTTCTGGTATTTGTAGTTGTATATCATGACAACTGCTGAATTTTGACTCCAGGAAACAGTTTCTCTGTTTATTGAGAACATACGTCTATTCTGCTGAGAGGAAACATCCATTCTTTGGGCAAGGGAATCCCTTGGCCTTGCTGCAAGTTCCCTGCCTGGTGGGCCCTCAGTGGCTCTAGAGCATGCCTATCCTGCTATAGTTTTGCTTGTGGAACTGCTCTGTAGTAAAATACCATTTCTTTGGTGAACTTGTTACTTTATTTATCTACTCAGAGGAGAACAATCCTCCACATTAGTGCTGTCACTGCTCACTTGTGCCGTGACTGGTGTTCCCAGTCCTAATCTCCAGCTAGTGCAATGCACACCTTGTGCTGTGTTAGCTGCACACACCTGAACCTATCAGTTAGCATGTAGTGTGAGTGGCCATAATACAGAAACGAAATACTTCCCATTACCAAAGAAAATTCTGACTTGTCGTTCAGAGTTAAACCATGACTTCTTTCACTTACTTCATGCTAAGTCCCATAAATCAAAAATCTTGGACTTGATGAGAAAGGAAGGATATGAAATCACGTTAATCTATAACCATGAACCATTCACTGCAGCTTTCAGCTTTCTGGTGTGGGCAGCACCTCTACTCTGCAGAGTTTCACACATCTCATTGATCTCCTAGATAACACACCCGCTGCACTACCTGGGTGCACTGCAGCCGTGTCTTCTCCTAATCGCACTTTGGGATTTAAATATGATGTGCAAACATGGGGAATGGGTCAGTTATTCACTTTTCAGAAGTAGTCTAATCCAATATAGCCACCTTAATGAAATGCTAGGTGCACTGGTCCTGTTATTGGCATAAAGAGTTAGGAGATTGTAGGAAAATATGTCCTTTTATAAAAAGCTGTCTGAATTATCTCCCTGGAGTTTGTATGGTATTACTGATGATGAAAAAGGCAGAGAAGTGTTTTTGAGGCTTATTTTTTCATAAAAGTTCTTAATTGGGAAAGAATTAGAGCTCATGCTTATATTACTCTTTGTTCAGTAAAGCCTGTAAGAAGTAACTCATATCCTAGATGATAATTCTGAAGGACAAAATTTCCACAAGATAGGACTTCAGAAAACAGTTCTTCTGGACTGCTAGAAATGCATGTTGCCTGTTTTTGATAAGGGGGCATACTTTAGCCACTACCTAAAATACATTAGCATAATGCCTGGAAAATATGTGAAGGATTGTATAGGCATGCAATAATGATTCTGCCTTGGAAACTTATAAGTCTGCCTGGTTGCCAACAAGTAAGGGTCAGAACAATACACTGTGCCCAAGGGTAGGTATTTATATATATACATTTGCATTTTAAAGTTACAAAAATATTCATACACTTCAAAGATCCATAATATACATCTAAAATGATATTTTTTAGAATATATAAGGTAATGCAATTTAATTGTTACAGTTAAAATATGAGCTTCTTTCTGAAAGAAGTCTAGTTATGACAATGACCTACCCCTTAATTTTTTATTTTCTCAGCTATTGACATCATGTTTCACCAGGGAAGGTTTAGACTGGATGTTAGGAAAAATTTCTTCAAGTAAAGAGTTGTCAAGCACTGAAACAGACTGCGCAGGGAACTGGTTGAGTCACCATTTCTGGAGGTGTTTAAAAGACATGTGGATGTGGGACTTAGGGACATGTTTTAGTGGTGGACTTGTCAGTCCGAGGTTAACAGTTGAACTAAATGGTCTTAAAGGTCTTTTACAATCCAAATGTTTCTATGATTTTACTAATATTTCAGTTGTCACCATTTGTACAGTGCCTATAACAGTCAGGGCCAGTACTCTGTAGGTATTTAAGCACCAGGAGAATTTATATAGTTAATCATGGTAATTATGGAAGGTGTATGCTTAAGAAAGCACAGTCCAACAGTTGCACAACAGCAACAACCAGGGCACTGCCAGTGGTAAAACAGTAACAAACAAATGGGGCAACAGCCTTGTTTTAATGTACTACATTATGAGATGCAAGAGATAAGCCTGAGTGCAAGCAGATAAACAATCCAATACTCCTCTGGGATGTTGTGCATCAGAGACAGAATACAGTGCAGATCCTTCGAGATAAGAGTCGTCTCATCATATTTCATGAGTCTCAGCAGAAAATGAAGAGCAATGCATTTAAGCATGCAAATAGATAACCTGAATTTAGAAACTGTTTTGAATGTCAGCAAGAAGTGGGTACGGTGGAAATATGAAAGTAGGGAGAACATGACATTCTCATGTTCTCCATGCATTAAGGTAAAAGAAAATCTGACCCTATGGCTATGTTCATCTGAGTAATTTATTTATTATGATTCAATGCAGTCTTCCATGTATGTGAAAACCTGCAAATATTCACAGACCAACTGCACCATTTTGGTGTATGGTAGATTAAACCATGTATTTAGTAATAAAAATTTTCAGGCATTTTATTTAAACAATTAATTACAACACCATTTATGAGATATATTTGGGAAAAAAAAGCCCTACCAGTTATACTTTGAATTTTCAGCCTTTGAATTTTCAGCTGATATTCGTGGTAATACAGTACAACTACAGAATATTTTTATGGTTTGATGAAATGCAGGGAAAAATGAAATAAGAAAGTAGTGACAATTCTTCACATTTTCCATGCCATTTCCTCCATAAGAGGAAATTTGAGACCATTAGCTGTTAAAGTGACCTGCATATGATAGAATTGTGGAATGGTTTGGGTTAGAAGGGACCTTAAAGATCTTTTTAGATCATCATATCCATAGGACCTGATACTTATTGCCAGTAAGACACTGCAGATTATTCTCACGTAAAAGGTTAAACATGTGCATAAGTGTTTGCAGAAAGAAGGTATTAAAATATGCGGTGTATGTGCCGCAGTAGCAAACGTTGAAGAAAAATGAGACAGAAAAATTCCATTCTTTAGACCTTTGTGCTTATCTGGCAATTTTTAGCTGTCAGCTCAGACAGCCACAGTCTGGAGAAACACCAGGGAGAGAACAAACAAAGGAAGAGAAATCAGCGTTATAATTATTTGGAACATTTCATATCAAATCTTACAAAATTACAAAGAAACAATCAGGACCAACGTCTCACTGCTAATACATGAGTTGGCTCTTCAAGGTTGAATGCACTTTACTCTCAGTGATACCAGAAGGAGGACACTGAATTACCTGCCTTTTGCCATAGGTTGAGAGAACAGTTGCTTGCATCAGCTAACACACTGTTGACATTCTTGCATGCTAAAGCCTTCAGACAATGTTTTCAAACCACTGCCCAACAGAAATGATCACCCAGTCCATTTTCACCTGCAACTAGCAGTTTCCTGATCTTAATTTCCCTCCTAAAAGGTTTTAGAATCTCCAAATCCACTATGCAAAATATCTTTAATTTTTTGTTTTGAAAATAAGTAGAGGAATTCAAAACCATGTGTAGAAACAGGAGCTGCAAAGGCTCAGCACAGATTGCCTCTGATTCTAGTAGGTATGGTAGGATTTTATGTAAGTATAAATAAACTGCTTTTCTTAAAATCAGGTCACAAGTGGAAGATGGATCCTACCTCCTACATTTCTGCCTTTGGAGTTCTCATCTGAGGAACGCCACAACAACAAAACATAGTAGTGTATGTCAGGCTAAAAAGTTTGATTTCTTAATTGCTGTGAAGGACCCATCTCTCTTGGTACATTGCACAGAAAGCATTCCAGCCTTCAAGTATTTTCCGGGTATCTCAGTGTACTAGTTTTATTGCTTTGTTTGGTCTGGTTTGGCTTTGAAACCAGTCTTAAAATTTTTTTGTTTTTTCCAAATTAAGCTATGACTTTCTCTCTCCACATCTACTTCACAGAAGAAGTTGAGCACGTTGGTTGATCTGTATGATGAAACATCTAGGTAACATTGTGCTAATCTTTCAAAACACATCTTGTGAATCTGCATTTGCCAGATAAGGTTTGCTTTCCCTTTGGGTGCACTACCTGAGCCACCACAAATAGAGGAGCATAGCTTGACTGCAGGCACAAACTACTCTGTGTAAGGCTGCAGGGTCTTAACATAAAAAGACTAAGCCCAGTGCAGCTGGTGGAGATTTTCCTTCGGCATTTACAGCCCTCATCATGCTAATATATTGCAAAACACTTAACAGCTTTATAGGCAGCACACTTGTCAGACACAGAGCAGAAGTCCCCAGTAGATGAGAAGATGCCATATAGTTTGTGATAGCAGGAATGAGCTCAGCATCAAACCCCTTTTCACACAGCTGTGCTCACACAACTGAGCAGCTACACCCACTTCAGATTCAAATACCACGACCCAAAGTCTCTGTGATAAGATGCTATCATAGAAAACACCTTTCCCCTTTAATTAAATGTGAAAAAAAGAAAAAAAATCTCAAGTCTTGCAATTCTAGTGTCCTAGAGAGTTTCTAGAATACAAAATCCTTCCTACTCCACATTTTTTAGGTAGTAACACTGATAGTCATTACTGTAAAAGGTTAGCTGAGAAGGACAGCAGCATTCCCTACTCTAGTTCTGTCTAGTTTCCTAGAAGACTAAATAAATCAAACAGATGCAGAAGTGAGAGAAACAGAGCAAAAAATACAGCATCAGTTATGAGGGCTGAATTGCGCATCATTGCTTTTGAAAGAAAGACAGGTATTACACACAATCTAGTCAGCTAGTCTGACACTTGACAAACTTGTGGTAGTGTGAAACTCTCTGAGATATTATCATTAGCTGCCTTTCTAATGATAAGCTTATTGCAATCGAACAAAAATAGAACATTTTGAGAGGCTAAGGCTACCAGTCTCACAATGAAATGGATTAGAACTCATGATCTGCTATACACATCTGTTTTGACATTGCCTGTTAACAGTGTGACCATTCAGCAGGTAGATGAAAAGAGATATTTTGGCCATTATCAAGAAACAAAGCCCAGTATGCTGGGTGTTTCTAGCCCCCAAGTCTATGAAGAAAATCCCTACTCTGGGGGTATTATTCATCACATCAATAAGTCCCTGAGCTGGTGAATGCTGTTGTACAGATAGAGCTCTGGTCAACCCTTTCTGCCTTCTTGTTTTACTTGCACTTAAATTTACATGTGTTTTCCACTGCAGTGTTTTTCATGTTGATGGAATACATATTCAGGGTTGCTGGTGTGGCTCTGCAATTGGAAAAGTTTGAAGATGAGAAATATGAAGAAAATATGAAAAGGATACAGGAAGGCAAGTGGCGTTAGGAACCTAAGTGTCATATTTCAAATAAAGCTGGAGATCTGACTGAGGCAGGGAAAGCAAAGCAATCATCTATGTGCCTTTTTGGTTTTGATCTGGTCAGGTCATTTCTAAGCATGAGGATGAGGAACAGCAGTGTTAGGTTCGGTAGGAGAAACAAGAGGAGAAGAAATTTCAGGAGGTGGCAGGATCTGTAATCTGTCTCATTCTTTCACGTCATAAAACCTGATGACTGGTACACTCCCCTCCTTTTTATTTTGTTCACTTGTTAGATCCTATATTTTATATCAATTTAAATTAAGTAACTTCATAGCTATTTGGTGATAGATGTTAAAAATTTGGCTTTAGTTTCATATTGTAATTCCTAACTGACTTTAAAAATTACTTCATGCAAGTAGATGAGTTGGGGTTTTTTGTTATTTTGGACAACTAAAATAATAATTTTTTCGAAAATATGGTCTCCTTTAGTTCTCTTCTGTGAATTTCTCTACAGCTTCATTTGAATAAAGTTAGAGTAGGCACCATTTCTTTGTAGTTTCTCTGAAAGACTGGGAAATAATCCAACCAAATCCAAGAAAAAACTACTGAACAAAAAATAAGCTCAAGTTTAGCATTATAATTAGGTCAATGTAAAATTGACACAAACCCAACATAATGACAGCCTCTAGGCATTGGATTCAAGACAGAAAAGTATGCCAACAGTAGTATGGTTGCTAAAGCTGAGAGAGGGGAGAAGACACTTAGAAGAATATCCTGACTGTACTCCAAAGCGCCAAGCCACCAAGTCCTGCAAGAGGTCTTGTTGCCTTGACAGGTGAAAAGTCCAGGAAAAATTATTGCCATTATAATTCCTCTACTGAAAATAACAGGGAATTCTCATCAAGTAATGTGAGAGCAGCCTCTTTGTCAACTGGAGACAGAGGTAGACTGATGGAAAAGTTTTTAGTTGCTTTATATGATATACCCCACTGGTCTCTGGAGAGGTTATTTGCAAGCAAACCCAGAGTACTTGCTAAAATGTAAAGAAGGAATAGACTACTATTCGCAGAGAAGAAAAAAGCTCATAGAAACCTGTGAGAGTTATAAAGAAACTATCAGAGGGAGGATTAAAATTGTAGTGTAGAAGGAGTGGTTTGTTATTCCTCTCCAACTAATCGTCAGTGAGAGAGCCTGAAATTGAGCATCAACATCCTTTATTTATTTTTAAAATTATTATGGTGTTTTGAATTCTTCATTCTATTACTTGTATACATTTTATGCAGTGGGTCTTGGGTATATATAATACTCCTAGTCATTGTATTAGTACATATAGTATTTTAAAAAGAAAATACAAAAACCCCCCGATTATTTCTGGACAGGATGTTTCATGACCTTTTTAAGAACCTCTTAAGACTAAGAGTCTGCTGGGATTAAATGTAGCTTTCAGCTCTTCCCCAAACACACCCTAGGCCTGTTGTGTTTGAAACCCCAATTGATCAAATCCCTCTCTACCCAAGCCTGAGACTTGCTTAGGAATACACTTGATCTTTCTGCTCTCCTTGATATTGTGTCTCCAAATGCAAGCAGTATTAAATTCCCTTTGTAAAATCAATAATGACAAAGGAAGCATGCAAAAATGCGTCATCCATGTTTCACTCCAGTGAAGCACCCTGTCCTTCTATATTCCTGTGCATCACTGCCTTAAATCTCAAAAACTTGAAGTGCCATGTCATTAAGGTATCAATCTGACTGCTTCTGTTTTATGGAGACATGTAAGATTTGTGAACAATAAAGTGAAATCTATAAGCAGAGATTCATGGTGAAGTCCAAGGATAAATAAGGTTTTTTAAATGATTGATTCTGAGGGAGAAAATGATCTCTATTTAAAAAAAAAAGAAAAAAAAAGGAAAAAAAAATTTGAGAATGCCCAGGGTCAAAAATTAAAGAGACAGAAGTCAGGCCATAGAGAAAAAGGTTTATCCTTAAAGTAAATAGTAATTCCAAATTTTCTGATTTCTGAGAAATGAAGGAAATAATTAAATCTCTGGCTCACTACAAGATTTATTACCCCAGTAAACATAAAAAACAGCTTTTGGGGAAAAAAGTAAAAATCAGTAATAGCTTATTCCTCTTTCTTTAAGAGCCACTGAAAAAGCTGTCTATTCTGTTTCCATTAGTGAATGGAATGTATAATTAATTTGCTCTTTTAGCTTGGAAGAGATCACCTCTTTCTGTGACAGTTTTTATCAGAACAAACCATCACACCACTAAACCACCTCCTGCTGTGAATGATTAACTCTCGGAATTATAACAAAGCAAAGAAAAAAAATCAGCATGTTTTTCATAACTTTATATTAGCATAGTAGCCTCAGCTTATGTCTTCTTTCATAGTAGGGCTATATTTTTGTAATTGTAAATGTCTCACAATTTTGACAGAATCATAACAACCATAATGCATAATTTACTTTTCATTACAAATTTTAAAAACTTTTCAAAGGTGTCAAAAACTTTATTGGATGCTTGTTTGGTGTTATAAATAGAGGGAAAACAAACCTCAACATTTTTAATACTTCTGTTATTTCTTTGAAACAACTGTATTGTTCATGACTGGTGTAGGGCAGTATCTTTTCACACATTTCGGTATAAAGGCATACTAGTTGTATAAATGTGTAGCTGCTCATAGCTGAAATTATGGTTCTTTGCTTTTTGTTGTTGGTTTGGTTTGGTTTTCGTCCGGTTTTGGTTTTGTCGAAGGATAGTATCTTGGTTTTGACTTCTTATCATGTGTACCACAACGTGGTAGAGACAGGAGTAATGTAAAAAAAACTACGATACAAGACTTTTGTCTCTGTTTAACACATTGAACTGGAGAACTTTTTTGTGTGAAGAAATAGTCTTTCAAATAATACATTTTGTAGTATTGTGTAATTCATGTATCATTTGTCAGTAATTTATGAATGCTCACATATTTGTGAGATCTAAATTATTTTCAGCAGGGAGTTGGAAACATCAGAACTGTGTTATTCTGCATCACTTTAGCATCTAGACCAGTATTACCATCTTTAAAATTCAGTTGAATGTTTTGTGGCATTAAAAATTGCACACATTTTGCCACTAAGATAAACCAAGGCAAATATATGTGTATTAAGAGAAACTGACTCCCAGTAGAATCTATCCATATTGTTTCATTAATTGAATAAAGTATTAAGCGTTGCAAATTGTAATGGATTTTAGAAGCTACTCTAGAATAGCAGTATTATATTGCAAATGGTGACATCTGTCCTTCAGACTTCAATGTGTGTAATTTCTAATGCCCAAAAACATTTAATTGAATTCAGCTCAGCAACTCACACATAAAAATTCTGTATTGGCTGAAGTGCTTGCTGGATCAAACCATTGTTTGGTTTGAATTACACATCCAAATATTTGTCATTTTGTTACCAATTTGCTTTCCCCAGTTTCTACTAAGATATACCCCAGAAATACTGACCTTATTTACAGGCCTCTTGCCATTTTGTTCATTTCACATAAAATCAAGTGTCATTTACGTACGTTTAAAATATTTACACTTCTTGAAATTGAATTTTACTGTATGAAGTGACTCTGTTGTACCTCATGCAGTGAATAAAATTGCAATGTTTGAAGTTAAGATGGCATACAGGTGAGTACTCATAGCATCAGGCTTGGTGTTTGTTCTTGTGGAGGAATAACAGTAATTCTGTTTCCTAACTTGTGTTTGAGTCACTGCTGTGCCTATCAATAGGGAGCTTGTCTAATTATTCTCTGAATTGACATGAGGCTTGAGTTTCCATTATGCAGCTGATAGAAATTCACCACAGCAATATTGTAAAATGGAGGCACTATATCTAGTAATTAGTTTTAATCAAATGGCTGTTCCCTAAACCACACAGACCTGCTTCTTACAATCCAGCATTCAAGTTGCTGAAGGACAGAATTCTGTTTGCTTTTTATTTGTTTACCTGATCCCATCACACTGATGCTTGTACATATTTGTGACTCAATGGATTCCTTGTTTACAAGCTCTTCCACAGAGCTGGAGTGTAAATCTTCTTATGTGATTCTTGGGCAAATTATTGCACATTATGACAAGCATAACAAATTGACTATTGTTCATTTACACTGCAGTCATCTTACATTCTATTAGACATGTATTAAAAATCTCACTTGGGCACTCTTTGAGAAAGTCAAGGTTGTAAGGTCACAGATTTCATGTTGAACAAACCCCACATTAGTTACAAAAGAGAGAGCCTGTAGCTGTGTAAGATCTTGTGACTGGGGTCTTTTTGAGGAGATCAGCCATTAACATACAGCATTTGCATCTTGAAACTTAATTTCAGTAGTGGTATCTTAAGGTTAATCTGTACAGAAGCTGAGTTTTCTTCAGCTAATTGTTATTCGGTGAACGGCCTGACTTGCCCTGCTGAAGAATCCTTAATCAAGTAGGTTTAGCATTCCAGGTCTTGATGTTGTAAAAAAGAACTGGTCAGATTTGAAAAGGAATTTTAGATGATTTTCTCTTTCTTCTCTGGACCCAGAATAGGAAGACAGATTATTCCCAATCTCATCAAGGACTGTGACAGTTACTGTTAAGATAGATACTTGAAATGACACAGTTTTTGGGTAATGTTACAGCATGACTGAGCAATGTACCTTTAAAACCTACTACAGAAATTTGTGAATTAATGCTCAAATCAATTCAGTAAACTCTAATAGATTAACTTGCATCTTGTCTTAATGTTACAGATGGAATTGGTCCAGGAATTGTTTTGTGCATATAAGAAGGAGCTTCGTGACAAAGTTTTGTTTGTTTATTTTATCTGGAAAATCCAATTAATCGAAAGAGAAACTCATTGTTGGTTTGTGCCATTATAAAAAGGCTTTTGCTGGCAAGGCCTTCTCAACTCCCCAGTGGAGTTCCTGGTCAAAACCAGTAGTGAGAGAGAAACTGGATTTCATGTGTAGGATTGTGGTCTCCATCAAGAGAAGAGAGTGCCATGATGAACAGGTTAGTCATTATTCTGGATTAGTTTTTCCAGGTTTTCCTGTTGGAATTGTTCCATTTCATGTGCCTAATCAGGTATTATTTTGTGAGTCAGAATCATCAATGTCCCAAGTAATTCCCCTGCCTACTGAATTTATCCTTAGTAAGTTTATCCAATGTAGAAGTTCTTCAAAAAGGGACAGACATAATAAATAAGACTGATCCAAATCCAGTAACTTCATCAGATGGAACATCTCTGAATGGGAAAAAAAAAGGGGACTTGAGCCAGCCAGGGGCAACAGGAAACATTGGTATTATTCAGAGCGTATTGATGGCTGGAAATGGCACATCCTGCAGTCATCAGAGCAGTGATGGCAGTAGGACTGAAGCAGAGAAGTTAACTTATGTGGAGATAATACTGTATGACACCTGAGATAGCAAAAATTAAACTACACTTAATTCGACACTGTTCAAAATTAGTCCATTTAATCAGGATTCCTACGCACTGCCTTTCCAGCCTTCAGCAATGACTGCTCTAATAAGGATTGCTGGCACGTATTATGCCAACTTTATTTCTCGTCCTTCCTTTCTCAACACTTTGAGGCATTTTTGCTGACACCCATTGATCAAGATTTTTACTCTACTCTCACTCAACAAAATAGGAGAGAACTCGAATTCTGGGAACTAAAGCTCGAGGTAATCCACTAAGTGGGTTTAGCAGAATGACTTCAGGGTCCTGGCTGAGCTGCTTCCCCGAATAATGACTATAGATTAGATGTCATAATAACAGCTGTCAACAAGCAGTGTGCAAAAGTGTTTTTTTGAAGTCACAATTACTCAACAACCTCTGCTCCCTTCGCGTACCAGCGACGCGTTTGATGTGCCGTCTGTTGCCCTCCCACCCAGCAGTGCCACTGCTCTGGGCACTGCACACGCCTGCTGCTGCTTTGCAAGATGAGTCACGCAGCTCAGCAAAGCATATCCTTCGGCTGTGGAAATGAATAGAAGTGATACCAGCATGCTGGCTACATGGGATGTACTAAAACTAGAGCTTTTTCAGTTCAGCAGGAAGCTGATTTCCTTTGCATTTGGGATTGGTGTTGGCAGGAGGTTGGAAGTGACCACTCCATGATAACTTTTGTCTGTAATTGGCCTTTGCTATCCTGACATAGTTGATCTCAGTGGGAATAATTAATCTTTCACCCATTTAGGACATTGACTGGGTAGTTGAGCTTAGAAACATCATCTAGAATTGCTCTGAGTCACAAAAAAATTGGCACAGGGAGAGGTGAAGTGAGAGAGGATAGAGGTCTTTTACAGTCATCAGTGCGAGACCATGCAGGGAAAGAAAACAGTGCATTCCTCTGCTTTCCTTACAGAGTAGCTGAACAAAGTGTTTTCCAACTAACAGTCTAAAATGCTGGGTTGGTTAAGATCTAGTATATGGAGAAAAAAATATTATTTGCTCTGTTTAGAAGGCAGATGTCTAATACTGAAAGGGCAAACATGATTTTCCTGGCTTAAAAAATGATAAGAGGGTTACCTAAAAAGAGGTAAGATGATTTTTAAAGAAAAATATACTAAACTTGTTACAGCTCCAGTAATGTATTTTCCTACCATTGTGTCTCTCTGCATTTAAATTCCATCATTTCAAGTTTTTAAAATGACATATAAATCAAGAAATCCAGTATTCTGAGTATGTCTAATGTGCATGAGGATACACATTTTGGCAGTGCAGTAAGCAATATTGATTCAGCCAATTCTCAAAAAGCAAATGAAAGAGGAAAAGTCTCTCAAGTGTTGTTTCTTGTGCTCCCCATGTTCCAGTCTTACATGAGGAAATCCATTTGCGGGTGTGGGCATTACTCTTTTGGGCCCCTGTTACATTTCCTCAGGTGCTGTAAGCGTGACTAGGAAGGGAAAAGGTGTGTTTTTAGCCTTTAGCTATTGCTGAATCCCAAGGATGAGGCTACCCACCCTCTCAGGGAGTGGCAGATCCTTTCTACTGTCTGAAAATCTTAGCAGTGCTTTGGAAATCAGAGTCACTGTCCTTCAGCCTGAATGGATTGGGACACACTGTACTGATTGTCTTAGGTTAAAATTCTTTTTAACTCTTCATGAGCCAGTGGGACTTCCATACAGATCTAAAAGCAAGAAGAAAAATGGGAGAGGTTGAGTAAAGAAAGAGTTTAATTACCTTCTACTCTTCAAAAAGTTTGAATGCATCCAGAAGTCCTCCCTGTACCTATGGGAATTTGGATGGAAATTTAGTCAAAAGTTTTCTAAACCAACCTTCCTGTCTGAGTAAATAGGATTTTCTATACACAGAGTTTCAGGAAAAGCATCTTAAAAATAAATTAAAATAAAACAATATAAAACCAAATTTTTATCAGTAATTATCATTCAGCTTAAGCATACATGACAGAACAGATTTGACTTAGTTCTCTTCTTTATAGATAATATACCATTAACTTGACTTAGAATTTGGGGCTGGTCCTAAACTGAAAATTTTTGTTTTGAAGAGTGTTCAGTCTTCATTCCAAGATTATTTTTTGTTTAAATTTCTTTCATTTTTATTAACTGAAATTTTGAGTTAATTTTTTTAATTAGATCTTACTTTCAACATGAAGTATATTTTTCTCTGATTAAAAATTAATGAAACATTCAGTACAAATTTATTCTTCATTTTTTGATGTGATTTGCCAGCAAGTACAAAGGTATTTTTTGCCAAGCTTCAGTAATGAAATATTGAGTGCATCCTACAGTAACAGTACAACAAGATTTTTACTTTTTTGTAAGTTTGGTTCTAAATGCATTAATCTTTATATTTCCAGGCAAACAGCTCCGACTGCTTAAGTGCACGTAAAATACTATTATGAGGAAGAGACGTTTTTGTCTTTTGTTTGCCTCATTTAAATATCATGGTCCTGCTAGCTGTACTGATGCTAACAAATTACCAGGCACTGATAGGTTTGGATTGCGGAGGGTTGTGGGAAGGAGGAGAGGTTGTCCAACCTTAGACATACTTTTTTTTTTTTTTAATTTTATTTTAAACAATTAAAAGATTCCTTTTAGTGCAATGATGAAATGGTTAAACCTTCTGGATTAACTCTTTCAACTCGGCAGGTATGCATAACATATGGGGTAGTTGCATGGTGGATTTGTGTATTTTGTATGTGAAAGCCTTACAGTCTTCATAAAGTAACAGATAATCACAGCAGTAACAATAAATAACTAAAAAGCATCAACTACTGCAGTAACAATGAAAGAACATACAGGGCTATACAGAATTCAGTTATTTCAATTTATAGCATGTTCTGCTCTACTTCTGCTTCTCTAAGTTCTGATTAGTAGAATGTCTAAAAAATGTTAGTCATTTTAAACTTGTCCAATTAAAGAAAGATACTTTGTTGAGAACTCAAGAATTTGGCCAGGTTATCCAGGGTTCAGGTGTAGCTCGTGAAAATGGAACTTTACCTCTAATATTTTTTTTAAGTCTTAGCAGCATCGATTCTTACCTTTTTGTCTAAGCTTCCTTGGAGATCTTGTTAAAGTTTCACAACTTGCCCCTTCCTCCCTGCTGAGGTTTATTGTTTCTCTGTGCTTTTAACAAATAAGGTCTTGAAACTTTGAGGTTTGGGATTTCTCTAGGGTATGAATTAAGGGATTCATGTTTCTTTCCAAAATTTTCTCCATGGACTTCTAGCAACTTGCTGCTATTGCAGCTTCACATCTTCCTTTACTTTAAAAGTGAAAATTTACTTTTATAGTTGCACACTATTAAAGAAAAAAACTTGCTGTAAGATGAAAGTTAGAAACCAGGTATGCCCTATGGCCGTGTCAAATCTATTAAATCTCCATCATAAAACTAATCTTTTGCTATTTTTCCCCTGAAGCAATAGACTGTGATCTCATTGTGTTCTATAAACTAAGAAAGGTCAGGCCAGCCTTCGCAGTCTTTGGATGAATGAAATCCTCCGAACTCATCTGTGCTTAGGATGATGCTGATGAAGTTAGTGCAGAAACAAACAAGATCTAGCTAGAACAGTTTGAATTTACTTTTCACAGCTGTTTATTGCTGCTTCTCTAGGTAATCATTACAGCCCCCGCAGCTGAGGCCCAATAACAGCTTGTGGGAGTCCTCCCACTCTGTTTCAGGGCAAACCAGCTGTATTAATTTAAGTCACTGTGGAAGATGGCTCAGGCTAACCCAAACGGTGACTCATTAGTGCAGCTCAATATGGAGATAATGAGAGCGACTGTTAATCCTGAGAGCTAAAACTCCTACTGCTGCCTTCAAAGGGAGCACTTTATGGTTCTCAAAGCTACACTGCTACCCAAAAGTAATGCCTGGAAGAAGTCCTAGAACATCCCAGGTTGTACTGGGACTCATGATTCTTATTTTTGAGGACTTTGTCCCTGTGAACAGGAAAATGAAGACTTCCATGTAGTTAGTAGTGTTGGATGTCACAGTGGTTCAAATAGCGTAATGCTTTTCTTTTGGTTAAAAGAATGGGCCCTCTCTTTCTCTCACCTTCAAAAAAAAATGAATGAAAAGACAAAATATTTTTAAATAAAATTAAAATTTCTTAATTGATATTACTTTGGGGTTTTTTATTATTTCTCTCCATGCAAATGAAAATTGATCCTGTTTAAGAAAAAGAGTAAATTGAGCCCATTTCTTTAAAAATAATTGAACTTTATTTTACATATTTTTGTTCGTGGCTAATGCTAATTTTCTGATCAAATTTGGGCTGAAATACAATTAATGTTTTGTTTTGTTTGGGAAATGTCCTACTTTAAATGGGAAACTTTTAAATGGGAAAATACATTTACTTTTTCTTTTTCATAGTACTGCATACTGTTGTTGAATGCTGTTAGACATAGTCTTCACTATCAAAACATCCATATTGCTAAATAAAAGAGACCCAGGAAATCAACTTGAGTATTCAACTCCTGTTGATCCCCACCATTTATTTTTTAGGGTAGTCATCTGATCTCTTTAGGACCTTTTTAACTTACTCTCTCTGGTAATCTTAGGTGTTGTGAACACAAGAACAGCAAGTGGTTTCTTTTTCTTTCCTCCTTAAATGCTGATATTTTAGGATAATTAACTGACAGAAGCTATGCAATCAGTTTGTTAGACTTCTTGTGCATCTGTTTATTAAAGTTCAGTTATGCCCTGTCATACAGTGTCTCATCATCTTTTTAATTGAAGTTTCCTGAAAATCATCTCTTTCTTGTGACATCCATCGCCTCTCTACATATGAAATTACTACTTACGGAGAACAAAAATGAGGAGGTGAAGCTCTTCCTTAGATCATTTGTGTGGAGCCAGGGACAGATGATAGCTCTTTTGACTCTCACAGATGAAGAAGTATATGCAATCTTTGCAGTAATATTGTTACTTATTATTTATTATCTGAGAGAGACACCATGCCTCTGGGAAATGACAGATAGAGTTGCTGCCAGTACCGTCTTTCCTCTGGCCGTTGCTGAAGGGCACATATTTATTTCCTCCAGGCTATTTTTGTCACTGCTTCCTATGGAAGGAAAGTAGAAAAAAATATCTGATATGTTTCTCCCATGTAATCTCAAAGAACACTACAAGGAGAGTTTCTTAGTTCAATTTATAATGACTGAATTGCAATTTCTTAATTACTAATTGGTGCATATACGTACATACTTGTGTGCAGATAAATATGCATACACATATCAATATCCATGCGTATATCTGAGAAGTTACGTTGATATCAGGGAAATAAGTGTTTTATAATAGGTACTGTCCCTTTTCTCCTAAACAATTTTTAAAAAATCAACAGTAGCATGTGGTTAATGCTGACATTCAATTAATGATATAGTTTAGAGTCTAAGTTTCAACTAAAATTCTGGTAATTTATTCTTATTTTTCTCAGACTGGGGAGAGGGCCTGCAATACTCTGTGGATCATTTTGTGCCTTTATTTTGTGGCACTGATGAACAGCAGCTCCATGATCCACCTGTGTGGAAGGGTTCATACTAATTGTGATTCATAAATGTTATCCTCCGTTGTGCTATTTTAGAGCAATACTCAATCCAGGTAATTATGCTCCGTTGCCTCTGCTGCAAGCAGACACTCTATAAATCCTTCAGCCAAGGTGGGCTTGTCAGGCTGAGAATAATGTGCAGGTCCTCAGAAAGGATTTATATTCAAGGTCCATTTGATAGGTGTGTTTTCCAGTTTTTCATTTCTCAGAACTGATGACAAACCGAACTAGTTGGTTATTCCCTACTGATGCTGCTCCAGTGATAGGATGATCGAAAGTCTGTGATTAATTTAGAGTCACTTGTGTGCTGGTACTAGGCAGTTTTGACAGCCTTACTTTCAGTATCGATTTCTTGTATAATTTACAAAAGAGAGGCATACCAGAGACGATGATACTTTGAAAGTTGTTCGCATTCTTCTTGTAGACACGCACTTCCCACCGCATCAGAAAAATCCCCATGATATAAAACTCATTTGAATCAAATAGTCTTACCCCTGCTCCTCTGTCTCTCATTGATGACAGATTTAAGTTTAAAAATAAATTAAACAATCTTTCAGCAGTGTATTAACAAGAGTCTGTCCCTGCAACTTAGTGTACTAGTGGTATTATGGTTTTATAAGGCCTCATAGTCTCAAAGTCTGAGAGACCAAGGCATATTTTTCTTTTTTATGCATTCAAACAAAAGCCTTTTTTGGTCAGCATAACTAAGGAAAAACATGATGCCATTTAACAAATAAATGCACATTATGGTCACGTTTTAAAAATAAAAATTTTAGCAATTTTTTCTTTCCTAAAAAAACATGTACTGTTTAATTCAGTTTTCTGTTTTAAAAAGTGCAGTTTCTATTGAAACCCGTGGCATTACTATGGTGGGAAAAAGATGTATTAGTCGTATATGAGGGTGTATTGTTGAAGCACATGAAAATTAATCTGATGGGAATGAAGGATTTTAAAAATTGTAGTGGAGAATAGAGGATATCTTTTTAGATAATACCTTCTATTTGGAAGTACCAGAAAAACAGTTTGGAAGGTTTAGTGAGGCCTGAGGAGAACAGCCTTTAGTACACGGAAAAAAATAGTCAGTTATAGCAAGGAAATGTTCCTCTCTGGTAATTGTGATAAATGGGGTGGGTTAATCTTCCCTGACATCTTCAAAACTCTGAATTTTTTTAAGCAAATAGAAAAGATTAGTGCTGAAAATGAAACTAATTCACTTCCCTTTCTTATTACTGAAATCATCAAGATATGTAATGTATGATATGTAAGATATGTTAATCATTTTGCAAAATAATTCCCTTTTGAGAAATTTGCTAAAATATTTTTATTTAGTTTTTTGTTTCAATTTGAATAATGAAGTTATTTACATGAGTCTAGATCATAACAAAACAAAAAGACCTGTAGCATTATATGAAAAAAATTGATGTCATTTTAACTGAAGATGAAATAAATGTGCTACTGATAGTATTAAAAACAATGAGCTCATTTTCTATTCTGATTTGTGAGGTTTTTGGATTCTCAAACTTCCCTGCGGGAAATGAAAAGAATACAGGAACAAGCTAGTTTGGAGTGGTTCTGATTGATTGTTTGTTTCTTTGATTTTTTAATTTTTTTTTGTCATCAGATATCAAGCCAAATATGATAGTACCTATATCCTGCTGTTTTGCTAATGTGCATCAAGCTGTATTCCATGTAGTAAAATACACAGTATCACACAAACAGCAGGTAAATATGTAGCTGTATATACAAAATGAGATCAGAATGTAATCTGCAATGCAGCCATCCAAACCTATTGAGAATAGAGATATATTTAATGTGATCTGCAAAGCTGACATTTTCAGCAAGAAAAATGATATATTTTCATCAAAGGCACAATATATGAAAAATATCCATCTCACAATGGACTTACCTTGTGACTGGTTTTGATGAAAATTTCTTTTGCCTATTCTTGACCAAACTGAAGGCATCAGCCACTCATCTGATGAGGACTGTCCTCAGTGAGAAGGACTGCCGCCTACTACAAAGGCTATGTACAACATGTGTTGCTGCAGGTATGGGAAGGTCCCAGCTCAGGAGCTAGTGGTAGAATGGTGGTAACAGAGTATTGTGATCATAGCTCTCACCAGTACAACAGTTTTCTAACTCTTTCCTAAGTGTGAATTTACCTTCTGCTTTCACAAACACTCAGATCTCTGCATGTCCTGCTCTACTCTGTGCTCATGCACCCTCACCTCGAGTCCTATGTGCAGTTTTGGACACCACAATACAAAAAAGATACAAAGCTATTAGAGAGCATCCAAAGGAAGGCTATGAAGATGGTGAAAGGTCCAAAGGAAGCCTTATGAGGAATGTCTGAGGTCACTTGGCTTGTTCAGCCTGGAGAAGAAGAGACTGGGGAGAAACCATATTGTGATCTTCAATATCCTCACGAGGGGAAGCGGAGGAACAGGCACTGATCTCTTCTCTCTGGTGACGAGTGGTAGAGGACCCAAGGGAATATCACAGAGCTGTCTCAGGGAGGATTTAGGTTAGATATTGAGAAATGCTTGTGTACTGGAACAGCGGGAAGTGGTCCTGGCACCAAGCCTGACAAAGCTCAAGAATTGTTTGGACAACGCACATGGTGTGATTCTTGGGGTTGTCTTGTGTAGGGCCAGGAGCTGGCCTTTGATGATCCTAGTGGTTTCCTTCCAACTCAAGATATTCGGTGACTCTATGATCTCAGGTGACCCAGGCTGTGCCTTTTGTCTGTGTGGCACAAAGGGAGCACAGGCTCAAGTACTGCTCACTTTATTTGAAAATATTGTGACAAAAATTCCTGTGTTACAATGGTAAAGAAAGTCGTACTTTTTCCACATTTTGCTGTTCATTATCTATGATATCAACTATAATTCTCTGATTGCACCACCATTTGCTGTGTGGCATGGTCACAAATAGAACAGCACTGCAAAACATTGCAAACAGTACGGAAACTTTTCAAAGCACTTGACTTAGGCTATATTTATTTTAGAAGGACTTTACTCATAGGAAACATTACTCTCTTCATTGATGCACTGAAGCCTAGGTTAATTCTATGTAATTTAAGCATCTCTCCAAAATATGGAAGTCAGAAAACCTTTTCCCCAGAACAACAAAAAGTCAATGAGGAGAAAGAAATGCACTTCCAGAGATTCAAAACTTATATTTCAACAGACTGCAGAAACTCCATATTGTGCAAGAAATCTACAGAAGTTATGTTCTTTATTTAAAACTCCTGAAAGGTAGGTGCCACTGGTGAGTCTGGTGCCACTGTATAGTAATCTATTTTGAAGACCCATACTTATATAATTATAGTAACTGAAATAATTTGTAGGACTTAAATGAAGGTACTCTTAATCACACTGAACGTAAGATTTGTGTCAAAATTCTGAAGAAGCAGGCATATCTCTAGTCCCCACAAATTATCCTGGAGAAATTTACATGTATATTCAGTCAACCAATGTATGGTGGCCTTGAAAGTATCACAACTGAGTGGATCACTAACAGGTCTGTTCAAAAATGTGTGTGTCAAACTTTGCAGAACTAGTGACTTAAACTATCAGTGTAATTGTTCTTTATGTTGTAGGGGGTTCATGGAATCAATGAAGAAATGAGCAGCCTGGTTGTTGATTTTCAAGACAGAGCTGATCTTTTCCTAGATCCATCTGTTACCCTAGCAGCTGCCTTTCTTTTTTATCACAGACTGCTTTTGAGTTCTGGGCAGCTGGGTAAGGGATTTGCACACGCACAGGGAAAGGAAGCTAAGGTTTATGACAGCAGTGACCACAGAAGCATGAACATCCCAGGCAGAGAACTTCATTACGATGTAAGTTCATACTTAGTGCTGTTCCAGAATGTTTTTATTTTCCTGCTATTTTTTCAGGAAAGCATGAGGGTTTTTATTTTCCTGCTATTTTGCAGGAAAGCATGAGAGTTTGCATTGTTTTTCTTTATTTCTTTTTTAGTCTGAAAAAAAAAGCTAAAAGGGAAATGACAACATTTAAAAGGGCCTGACAGGAAGGTTAAGGAGGCTTTTATCTTCAACACAGCTACAGCAGCCAAGGTATTTAACACATTTACCAGGGTATGCAAGTAGAAGTCCATCTGATGGCCCAATAATAAGATGACATGCAATATTCTGTGATTGCCCTCAATTACCCTATGCAAAGCAAGAATTAATTACTAGCATTGAAAAAATTCAACTTTGTCCCTCATTTCAGGCTCTCATTTATACCGAGTGTTTCTCAGGTGGTATTAGTAGAGGTCCAAGTACTTGACAGCTGGGTTTTTTCCTTCTTTTTCCTTGTAATGGAGTCAATCCTCTTACATGATAACTATAGCCTAATCAATCAGTGGCTGAAGTAAGCATTAAGGTATATACAAAACATTTTAAAAGTGCTGAACCCACCCATGTACTGTTTGGCACTTTGTTGTCCAGAGTTGTAGTACACAGGATGGTTAATTTGATCCATTTGTTTTGCAACAAAGACTGCCACCACCAAGTTATTTTAATGTAATGTTATAAATCAACTTGAAGGCTGCATAAAAAAATAAATAAGCCAAATAAAACCAACATAGAGATTTTTCACATTTTGTCTGTTTTCCCTTGTTGAATCAAGAGATGCATTTCTAAAAGAAAAGCGACGCTAAATGATCATTACCCAAGATTCCCTTTGATTCCCAAGTTGCCAATATAGTATTATATTGGTGGAAGGAGCTGTCTGCTTGCCTGTGATTTTAAAATACATTCTGTCTGTACATATTTAGTACAAGTCTAGTCATAAATGCAGAGCCAGAACCAGAAATTTAAACAGAAATTACTCAAAAAATAGAAGTTATGAGAATAATATTTCTCCATTTAATATTATTTTATAATTAGTTTTACCTCTTTATTCAGGTCTAATTTAACAGGTAGACGTGATGCTGTAGCAATAAAAGAGAATGTAATGGTGCAGAAGAATGGACACTACCATTTTTATTTGTTTCTAGACATTTTCTTCCAAAGAAAAATGGCTTAGGAGGTGTGTATCCATACAGTTATAGATTATTCCTAGTTGCACTAAGATTTTTTTCTGCATACTCTGGTGTAACAGTCAGGTGCATGCTGTGACTGAAGACAAGTGCACAAAGAGTAAAGGTAGCAGATGAGAAATCAGTTCCAGAGGGTCAGTAACTGAAATTTCCAGTCTCCAGTGTCATCTGAAGAGTGCTAGTAGCGAACTGCTGGTGAAGTGAGAGCAGCTTCCGAAATCAGTTGTTCAAATTAACCTGCTTGACTCTACTGTGAAAGGTACTGTAAATACTCATTCACTCAGGAAAACATGGGAGGAAATTTCAAAAGCTCTCTTTTCTCTTTCAACAAAAATCCATGGAAAGAGATCTCTCATCTATGTAGACATCTCTAATGTGTTGGCAGTATCTGAAGTAGTCATTCAAGCTTCCTTTATAGAAAAAGAATAGCTACTTCTAGAGTGCTGTTCCCATTCTTTCTTAGGTAGAGATCTGGTACAAAGCACTTTAATAGCTCTATAAAAGTTCCTACTTCTCACTAACACAAAAAAAGGAGGTCTGGAAAACTAAACTTGTTGTAGGTATCTATAGTGATCTACAGGTGGATGAGATAAATCCCATCTCCAGTGACTTAAGAGTGCTTCGATCCCATTTGGTACTAAGTCAAACTAGTTATTTTGAGTTATAACTGGAGATGTAGGAAGCTGTTCCTAGCCATTTCCAATAGCCTGAAGATTTCAACTGAAAAGAATTTAAAATAAGCTGTTTGCCTTTGCACTGAAGGGGAATGAAATCTATCACACACCAACTGCATCTCCCATCCAGAAAGCTGTGTTTTACTCTAGCAGACTGGTGGGCATCCAGGTGAATTTGGCATATTAACCCAACATATTTTGGATGAGTTCAGGACAGACAGCCTACTGACCTAATCATATAAGTGTATTTTTAATTACTTTCTGAAGAAATGGTCGCAACAAAGGTGCTTCAGCAACACAGAAACACAATCAGACACCAGTCGCAATGAGGACTCCCTCACTGAAGGCTGGCTTCATTTTATGCATATACCGCATTTTGTGTCTTCTTTAGCATTTTTTAGATTAATATTAGTGAAAGATACCATAAAATTTGGGGTTCTTCTTTTTCTAAAACCTCAATATTTTCTTCAAATTCTATGTCTACACTTTCTTACGATCCAACTTAAGGAACTTTTTTCAGGATTTTTTTTCTGCTGAAGGGAAATATTATTTTCTTTTTAGAAAAGTAGAAGTATGTAAACCCAAAGGATTATAGAAGTTAGGCCTGCAGGTGAGGTTCTGCTTTCACGGAAAGGAGGATTAAAATCCTTCTCTTTCACACATTACAAATTGAACTGAGTTTCTAACCTAAACTGCAGCCTTCACAGAAACGGAGTACAACTGGGGAAAAAGACAAGCTCAGTAGCTGTGCATGGGGGTTTTGTTGTTGTTGTCTCCCCTTGTTTTCTATCTATATTATTATGAAGCTAAATGGAGACAATATATGTCTGAGACTGTAATTTGTTTTAATGAGTTGTGAACTCTGCAGGAGCTGCACTGATCACCTTCACAGATAGATACTGTGATATATAAAAGCTTTGCTGGTTTGCGGCATTTTTAATGGAAATGCTGACCCAGAAAAGTAAAAATATGGACAGAAAGAACTTAAATCCTTAGATTTTGTATGCCTGTGGCTAAATATCCCCAACACAGTAAATTGTCATTCTGTACAAGAAGATCGTGGGTCTAAGTTTTTTTCCTGATTTAATAGAGAAAAGCACTGTGCTTGGTGAGAGAAGCAGGCTGGCACACTGGTTGATGTAAGGTTATGTATAGGAGTGGTGCTAACAGAGAGACCTCTAAGAGGGGAGATGCAGTGGGTATCAGCAGAGCATCGTGTGAGCACCCTGAATTAGTCAAAACCACAGTGCTTTCTCCCTGGGCAATCCGTAGTGTAAAAGCTTCTCCTTAAAGAGGAGTGAGAGAAAGGAGTGAAACGGGAGCAGCTGCACATATTCACAAAAGCACGTGACTTAGTGTGGTAGGTCAGTGGAAGCATTTCAGTTCTTCTCACCCTAGAAATACAGAAATACTGAGGTCAGTAGAGACCTTCACTGAAAATCTGATTATCTTAGTGTCTGAATTACTACTTTTTTAAGACAGTATAGGCTAGTAAAAGCTGGAGGCTTTGTAGGATTCAAATGGTAAATGTTTGTAAATTTTTGGGTTTGAAATCATTATGGTTTACAGGATAAAGAAAAAATTTGAAGCCTGGCCCTGAAAAAGCAGTATTTCTCTGCCCTTCAGGATGAGGCTAAGATGAAACTTTAGGAGAAATTACATGTATCATTAGAATATTCTTAATATTTGACTATATTTCACCTCTAAATGAATAGGCTTCTACATAGACAACCAGTAAGAATTTAAATTGATGAAAGAATAAATTTGTTTTCCATTGGTTTTCAAGAATCTTTGTATGCAGTGAAACATCCCTAATGAATGTTCAATCTGAACACAAAACAGTTAAATGAGTGAAAGTTCACAGCAGTAAATTGTGGGCTACATTGATTTTCTGACCTGCATACACAGTAAATTTTTCACATTGCGGCTACCCACAAAGTCTTCTTTTCCACTTCTCAGATTTCAGTTTGAAATAACTGAAAGAAAGCTTTCAGAATCTCCTTTCAGAGCCATCTTTTGGAGGTGACCTTTGACTTGGAAGGGACAGTTAAAGCAAATACCAGAAAGTTATATAATTTTCAGGCATCTTTTACAGTTTGAGATGGTGAAAATATAGTATTAAAATAAAAATTGTCTGGAAAATCAGTAAGTACTTTGTTTTAAGATTTCTTGGACAATGAAGAAGAAGAAGAAATTAAAAGCACAACCTTCTCACTGAAAAGGCAGGATCTCTCCACTTGTTTTGTCTTCATAGTCTGTGTGTCGTTGACACAAGGGTCCTGTACAGAAAGGTTTTGATCGGGATGTAGAGAAGAATGAGACAAAAATAGGTGTCAAGGCAGAAAGCAAAATTTTGTATAAATGCTTAATTTTTCAAGAGATGCAGCTACATTCCATCCAAGATAGCAGTTTTTTAGTTTTGTAGCTTGTGAATAGTGTCATTTCAAAGGGATTCCATCCCATGAAAGCTTATAGGAAGGTGGGAAGCTTTGTGTTTGTTCTTCAAACTGCAGATAAACAATTTTAACGCAACTGTTCAGATCCAGCTCTTTGTCTGTTTAAGTTTTGGGAAAACAGCCTGCCATTTGTATTGCTGACTTAAGATGAGAGTTTTGACAAAATTACATGTTTTCAATATTTTTCAGGCTTCACTTTTCATCATAGGAAACTAGACCTCAGGAATTTCTGAAAAAGTAGACAAAAGGAAAAAATAGGACTAAAATTGAACATTGAATGCCTTACCTCTGTAAGAAAACTCTTTCTTGCTCTGTAAAAAGCGGTGATTACTGAGACAGCACACTTTCATGCATGTACACTGATTTGGTGGAAGAGGGCAGTTTTAAAGCTAGTCTTGTAATTAGTTTCTCTCTAGCAGAGATCGTAAATATAATTTAGGGCTTCACTGTCAAAAGTTGGGTTATCATGGGGTAACTATCACATATCAGATGCAAAGTATAATATTAAGGTGAAAACAAGCCAATGTCATTTAGTTCAGAACTAAATTAAGGGAATTCTCTAAATTACTAATAATTAAAAAGAACAGGAATTTAATTCTATGAAGAAGTCAAAGTCAGCTAGTGAGGAGTAGTACGTGAGCAGTCCCATGGTAAGGAAAAAAATATTTTATATAGAAGGCAGGACTAAAATTTATTTTAGTGTTGCCTTTTTTTTTTTTCTTTAGTCATGCTGTGCCTATACTTATGTTCGTAGGAAAGAACGTCAAGTTTTGGTTACTTCCTCTAAATGTTTTCCATTCTGAGAGTATAATTTTCCACTGAATTAAAAGGAAGAGGCTATGCAACTATGCAAACATTGCATTTGGACTAGATGACCATTGTAGGTCCCTTCCAATTGAAAGAGTCTAATCTATTCTATTTACTGGGGAATTCATCTTGTTTTCCCGTGGCCGCATTCTAAGATGCTTGAAACCTGTGACCTGAAATACAGTCCTCATCATCAACAGCCACTAGCAGGATGATCCCTTCCCTTTACCACTCCCAGTTCTGATGGAAGATTCTTACAGAGCCTTGCTTCATGGTTGCATTTACTGTTAACTGCTTTTTTGTTTCCAGATCAGTGTATGTCCAGTTGCTACTCTCCTGGGTTTGCACCAATACGGAATTTAATATTAAATAGTTCTTTTCCATCCCTCTCTAGAAGTATAGAGCCATATACTGTAAATATATTACTTTCTGCACATATAGTATTTATGTTTAGTATAAAGAACAAAAATACATAGTATAAAGAATAAAAATACAGAAATATGTCTTGGTAGAGGATTTAAAGTTTGCATAGTATTTGCATTTTTTGACTATGAATCATAGCTAGGAGTTAGTCTGCAGCTAGCAATCAGCTGTTAGCTGGTGAAAGAGTTTGTGCAGAAGGGAATCTTATGTGTACTTGTTGTTCATGAATGGCACTTCAAAACTACTTATTGTGCAGAAATACAGTGTTGCTTTCGTCCTGGTTAACTTCTGATATGCCTTTGAGCCATTTGGACTAAGTCCAGGTAAAATATTTTCAATTCAGCAAATCAGCTTCCTGCTGTTGTACATTGTTAGGAAGTACAGAAAGGTGCTTTCATACTTGTAAATAACAGATTATATGAAAATGACTCATCTGTAATAGAAGACTTCATGTATTTCATGTATAATGAAAAGACATTTCAATCTTTGCATACACATGGTGAGAATTCAAGCATTTGGACAGACCTGTTAATAGAGGAATGAAATCCTATGGATTATTTCTTTAAATGTAAAAGTCACTAGATCTTAATTTTATGCTAAAAAAATTGTCTGAACTTCCATGCTGAAAGTGATATTTCAGGAATACAGAGGAGCAGGCAAAATATGTCTGTTAGAGCCATTCCAAAAGACAAGGAGCAGATGCTGGAGTTTGGCAGCAGACTTTTGAAATACAAAACTCTACTCTCTGTGCTGACATTTCCAGTGACTGCACTACAGGTCAAGAGGGTCTCAGAGGCCTAAGAAGCTCCAAAATGTTGATAAAAATTTTTATACTTATGAAGAACAGTTTATGCCTTTTGAACTTTCACAGTACTCTTTTACACTAGTCCCTTTTTACATTAGTTCTTTTTTAAACTGATGGTGTCATATAAAATAAGGAGAGCAAAACGAAGTGATTTTCCCTTGAAGATGCCAACCCACTGGTGGAAGTGCATTATAGCACCCTATGCCCACTTATAAAAGATATGAATAGTCACAGCCCCCAGATGCAATGTCTTGCAAGGTGGTTTGGGCTTTTTTTAAAGCAAGATCCAATAAAAGGATTTGACAGCATTTAAGCATGTGCATTCAAAATTGTGATTCTGAGGTTCTACATGATTTTTCTGCCCTGTACTTGGAGAAATAGGGGTTCCATCACATACACCTTACTTTCTGACCTTCAACTTCTGCACTTCCACACCCCTCAAAACAGCACAGATCAAATCAGAATCACAAAACATAGATACTCCTCCAAATCACCAGAAGTTGCAGATCATGGTTAATTGTGGAGCATCCCTAATGCAACCTATAGGATGTGGCTCCCCCAAAAAGGCCATGGTGATTTCTGCTTCCCGTCTGCTGTAACTGGTGATAGCTGAAGCACTCTCCTAGAAAAACCTACCTTCTGTATCTACTTTGGCATTCGTAGGTACAGCTCTGTATTGCTCAGGTCCTGAGGATATTGGCGTTTCAATACTGGGGGACTGGTGTTTCTTCTCTTGAAGCTGTGTGGTTGTACAGAGAAATCAGAGAGGGAACCTATGTATAGGAAGGCTAAGCCAAAGAAAGGACTAACAGTTCACCCTCCTTTGATTCGTCGACATTTTCTACTGTGGGAAACATTTTCCTGGCTATAGGGTTCTCAGGTAATATTTTATGCTGTCAGAAATCCCACTTCATCTCCAAATTTCATGTACTCAATCTTCTGGAATTGGCTCGGATGTCTCAAAAGACAGATGCATACTGACCACTGGGCTTGCCATTGATTAACCTGGTGCTGAGTAAGGTAAATGGGATATGTGTTTTGCATATCATTTACCAGAGGTGTCACTTCTCCCACTGTGAGTGTCTGGATTTTGAATCTCTCCACAAACCTTCCTAAAACGCAGCCATTGAAGAGCCTCTATTCAGTGCAACCTATATTCCATAGGGATGAAGAACAGAAGTGCCCACTATTATGGCAATTTGTCTGCATTTGGGATTTTCTTTAAGGGTTTGGTTTTTTGGGTTGTTTTTGAGAAACGGTAGTTGCTCATACTTAATACGTACATTTTAAAAGTAATTATATTTGAGCCTGAATAGGTGACATTCTTCTCAAATAAAATGCTAGAAATAAATTTAATTTATATTGCGAGGGACCTGACCACACTGTAACCAAAAGTAGTCCTTAGCACCCTTTCTTATCTGTCAAAAATGCTTTGCCATGATAAGCATACAAGAGGTGTTCTTTAATGTGGATACTCTTCCTGAGTATCTCAGTTGGTTGTGGCTTTACAGCATATATTTATTAAGACACGGAAACATGTTACTAAAATTAATTTTTTCCTCTCTTGCCCACTTTACTGATGAGAATATGAAAATCTCTGTTCACTTGGAGCCATTCTGCTGGTTGCTTAGGTATTGCAATGTAGAGGTCATTCAGTGTTACTTTTGAAGGTAGATCAAACTAGCTTTGGTGCTACAAACACTTTTGCGTGTTGACGTAGGAGACCAGCTTATAAGGAAGACAGTACCAAGAAATGCTTCCAGGTAAAACAACTTCCTTTTGTTTTTAAGTAGGTTACCTCTTCAAAGTTCATTTCATTGCTCTTCTTACCCCCTTAAATGTATTTTAAGGAAATGAATATGAAATGAAGACGCAGACTGAAAAAGGCCACTGCCAAGCACTTTCTGTTATCATGCTCTTTTAGAACAGTTGGTTTGAACCTTGAAAAGAAGAAATACTGCTCTGTGCCTTTACCTTTTGATGCTGTGGAAGTTTTATAATATTGCCAAGCACATATCAAGAAGGAATATTTAAGTTATTTGAATACTCTAGGGCAGACAAACATATTGACATCTAAGACTGAACCCATTAGATTAATGTACTTAAAATGCTGTATCACATAACATTAATATAATAGAAATGGTTGTTGTTCTTGCAGCTCATATCAGTTCTTGTCTATATCAAGCGTCTTGGATCTACAAACTCCCTCTGCTGAGACTTGATTCACAGCAGTGAGGGAAACATTCAAATTGATGAGTATTTCCCTAAAACATCAGCTTGCACCCATAAACTTTCCTTGGTTAGTTGTCATAGTTTTAATCCCAGCTGGAGATGAAACACCATGCAGCCACTCACTTAACCCCACTTTATCCCCCCACCCTGGTGGAGTGGGGAGGAGAATCAAAGTAAAACTTGTATGTTGAGATGAGAACAGTTTCATTATTCAAAATAAAGTAAAATACAGCGATAATGGTAAACGATAATAATAATGACAATAAAAAGGGAAAATCAAGTGATGCACAATGCAACTGTTCCCCATCCGCTGACCGATGCCAGTCCCCCCTTCCCAAACACAGATCGGCCACCCTTCCAGGTAATGTCCAGTTCTGTATTGTATGTGTCTGCATTTAGGTGTTTAGCAGTTGGTTTCTGTATGTGACATTGTACCTATGGCCTGATTTTAGTCGGAAGAAACCTGAGACTTGATTCAGGTGCCCTGCTTGGCCGTTTGTGCCCATTTGAGGTGCCTCAGGGCGAGACTGGCAGATGTGACAGAATAGCTAGAGCTACATATAGCACCGTTGCTGTGACCTATAATTCATGACCAGAATTGCAGTAGTGAGTAGACAATGTGAGATCCTATATGGCTCAGCTACAGTCAGGCATTCTTAAATTAGGGGCAGATAAATAAGACCCAAAAAGAGGAAATTATTCCTGATAGAAGTAGAGATTGTCTATGGGTGGCTGTGTTTAAAACAGAACAATAGGAGCAGCATATTTATGCTTCAAGACTTCCAAAAAAGTTGAGATGACAAAACACATGGAATGAAAATTAGTCAGTTTCGAGAGGTACTTCAAGTGTGGCAAAAAGAAAGAAAATCTACAGGGGTCCATATTGGGACCAGTGTTTTTTAATATCTTCATTAATGACAAAGGGCTTAAGTGCACCCTAAGCGAGGCTGCAGAGGACACCAAACTGAAATGCAGTTGGTACACCTGAAGGACAGGATGCCATCCAGAGGAACCTGGACAAGCTGAAACGTGGGCACATGAGAACCTCGTGAGGCTTAACAAGACCAAGTGCAAGGTGCTGCACCTGGGTCAGGGCAACCCCTGGTATCAACACAGGCTGGGAGATGAACAGATCCAGAGCAGCCCTTCTCAGAAGGACTTGGGGGTGCTGGTGGATGAGAGGCTGGACATGACCCAGCCATGTGCACTCACAGCCCAGAAAGCCAAACATGTCCTGGGCTGCACAACAGGAAGTGTGGTCAGCAGGGGAGGGAGGGGATTCTGCCCCTCTGCTCTGCTCTGGTGAGACCCCACATGCAGTGCTGCATCCAGCTGTGGGGTCCTTAGCACAGGATGGACATGGACCTGCTGGAGCAAGTCCAGAGGAGGGCCACCAAGTTAATCAGTGGGATGGAGCACCTCTCCTACAAGGAAAGACTGAGAAAATTGTGATTGTTCAGCCTGAAAAAGAGGAGGCTTTGGGGTGACCGAATTGCAGCCTGCCGGTACCTTAATGGAACGTACAGAAAAGATGGAGTGTATTCCCAGGGGCATGTAGTGACAGGACAAGTTAATGGGTTCAAACTGGAAGAGAGGAGGTTTAGATTAGATATCAGGAAAACGTTCTTTACCGTGAGGGTGGCGATGCACTGGGACAGATTGCCCAGAGAAGTTGTGGATGCCCCATCCTGGGAGGTGTTTAAGGCCAGGTTGGATGGGGGTCTGAGCAACCTGTGTCCCTGTCCACAGCAGAGGGGTTGGAACTAGATGATCTTTAAGGTTCCTCCCAATCCAGGCCATTCTATGAATCTATGATTTTATTAGTCTATGATTCTATTACATTCCTTGTAATATACTTTGTTATTTTGTACTTCTGTACGTATTGTGCTCTTATTGAAGCTTATATTTTTAAATAAACATATAATTCTAACCTTATATCTTGTCTTGAAGTGTACTCTTAGTGATTTACCACAACTCAAAATTATATTCCTACAAATTCTCAAATCCTTAGAAAGTAGAGTCTGAACAGTTGTAATCAAAGAAATCAACACTTTTCTTCACAGTAAAGAAGAGAGCAGCTCTGAATGCACTGCCGTGGGCGCTCATTAAAGGGTTACTTGGTTAGATGGTTTGCTATCAAGTTTGATTGTCATCCAGCATTTGATATGGGATATGATGTGCAGCTGGGAATCCTTTTGTGCTCCTTATTTCATAGGATTCTAGTATCAATAGCTACTTTGGGAGCTTAGTGTCCATTTCACTTCTTTCTGTACACGTATTTCAGCAGTATTTACATTAAAGAAAAAAATGGAGTGTTTTGTTAAGGGCTTATTTTTGCCTTGGTAATTTTGCTGGTTTCCCCTCACTCAGGAAGTCTCAGTGAAAGGAGGAAAACTGGAATTATCAAAGCCAATGCACTCTCAGTGGGTTCAGGTATACTGAGGATCTGTGCTGAAAAGGTTTGCATGGAGAGATATTTAGGGCTATAGAAAGGTAAGTGATAATTTACATATAAATTGATTTTTTTAAAGGAAAAAGTTAGCTTTCAGGAATTTGGGGGAGGAGTCAATGCAAATTATATTTTGTTGACTTCTGAACAAGCTCAAAAATTAAGTTATAAAAGATAAAATTATAAAAACCGAAGACATTTGGGAAAACATGTTTACGCAAAATACTTCGAAATTAGTAGTTAAAACAATAGACCTTAAGTTTCAGAACTTTGACAAAAGTAGAAGTTCAGAGTCTTTCATGTCTGTAAGGTTTCAGAAACTGTGAGGAAAGTATTTTAATACTGGTGAAATGTGCAGTGGATAGCATTTTATTTTCTGTGAAGTGCTAGGATCATCCTTTCTTTTTAATAATATATAATAATGTTTAATAAAAGTGTTCTAGATACGGAGCCAACTCTAACACAAAGCTCTCAAACTCATTTTGGGGGGTTGGGGGCTTTTTTTGGTTTTGTTTTTTTTGGGGGGGGGTTGGGGTTTTTTTGTTTGTTTGTTTTTGTTTGTTTGCTTGTGGGTTTTTTTTGGTGGTGGTTGTTGTTGTTGTTGTTGTTGTGATATTATGGTTTAGGGTTTTTTGTTGGTGTTTTCCATCACATTTCTTTACTTAGGGATGTTGACTATGTTTCTGTAAAATAACACCTTGTGGAGTATAAAAGATTGTTCAGGGGTTATGGTGCAGAAAAACTGATAGCTCAGCACCAGCCCTATGTTCTTTGAGAAAAGAAATAAAGAAGCCATATCCAACCAACTAGCAACCCCTTTTTTTCCCTTACTGAAGGACATGACCTTTTCCTAGTCTCACTTTAAGAATCTGTGCCAAATCGTGTTACCTCATCCTGTACCACACTGTAGATTTACTATGATTAAAAGAGCTAAGAAATTTTATGTAACTAAAAAAATCCTGCTAGTCAGGGGCTTAGTGCGTTTTTGAAAGAAATTTTAATATTTTGCAGGTCTTTGTTTCTAGGTTTTAAATCTCCTGTAATTCTTGCTTCTTTTTGTTGGTTTCTTCTTACATGCCACATTGCACTTCCAATTCTCTCCTGTCTTCTCTCCCACTGTCTGCCTCTGTCCCTCCTTCTTCTTTTCTTATCCTTCATACAAAGCCTTCATGGTAAAAGCTTGATGCCTCTGCATAGTAACTGGAGAACTTGAATGAGCAGCCAAAGTCAGATACTGAAATGGGAATGTGACTAGTTTTCCTAGGAAATATCCGTGTGAGAAGCCAGCTCTTGCTGCCTTCTGCCACTCACCACCACGTCCAGAGAGCAAACACACTGTTCTTTGCTGCTGCTAGCCTGGTTTTCAGTTTTTCACACCCATTGCTGGCCAGCAGGTCCCAGAGAAGCACTTACCTTTTCTATGACTGATCTGCTCCTTCACTGAAAGCAATGCGATTGTTGCTAAGGATTGATAATTATAACAGCCCCCTTCAGGGGTTCTTTGTGATAGCTCTGCAGCTACACTCCCTAGCTCACCCCTTAAAACTTCACAAGTTCTTTCAGCTCAGTGAGATTTTAAGAATATTTTTACTGAAAACCTGGGATAGGTCTTTATCCAGTATGTATACTCGTAAGTCAGAAGAGGGGATTAATATTGTGCCAAGAGTTAGTGTTGGAGTTGTACAAAACAGGGAATGTGCCTGGGATAAGTTACCAGCTCAAACTTTGTAGTGGAAATAGGAATGTCCATTTTATGCGTACCGGAGCTGCTTGCAATATGATGCTTTTCAGTGTTTGGGAAATCCTCACAGGACATTGATATTAACTTGGGAAAATTACCTATTTTAAAAGAGATTCACTCAGGAAACAAGGCACTGGAAGTTGCAGAGAAACATCTTTCACACAGTCCAAATTAAAAACTGAAAAAGAAGTTTTCTAGTGGAGATGGTGACAGGATAAAGACAACTAGCTCTGTAAGCAAAGTGATTTTTGGTGCTTTTTGAGCCCTGCGGTTCTTGCAAAAGCTCCTACATTTTTGATAAATAAGAGGGCTCTTGAAAGAAGCCCATGTCATTGTAGTTTTCTGTTGCTAATGCTAACAATTCCCCCCTTGGAGTACAGTTAACCCCTTTTAATAAGAACAAAAGTCCTAAGTAATTACTTTTAGCTTCTGGTTGCTGAGTAGGAGTGAAATGGAAAAGAAGATGACTTTCAGGACAGGGTTGTTATTTCCCCACAGTAATTTTAAGCAGCATGTCAGAAAATATTGGGCTAAGTATTCTGTGTTATTCTTTCTGTTTTCTAACCTGAACCTGAGATCTGTCTGTTATTATTGTTGCACACATCTAATTTCAAGCAGGACAGCCAGAGTTCCTAGTTACCTGTTCAATTCTCAGTTTTCAATTACACAAACAGCATGTCATGTTTCCCAGCGTGTAGCCATATAGGTCTTTCTGAACATGACAGGAATGAATACTCACTGAGAATTCTAATCTCAACGACTATGCAGCAGATCTTATTTCCTCCTCCTCCTTCAAAGCTTTGAAGTTTGAATCACTATTAAGGATAACAGGTTTGAGTTTTAAATCCTTTAAAATCAGGTCAAGGAACCAACACCTTGTAAAACCAAGATTAAAGAGCAAGTGATAATGTTTAATCCAATTCTGTTAGATTTTACAACAGAAGAAACACATAAGCAGTGGTGCTGCATTTTATTCCAAGACCCAGATTTGTTTGCTGTTCTTTCCCCAAGCTATATTAAAAATATTAAAGCTTGGCTGCAGTAAATGTTTGTATAGTGCTTAACTTTTAACTTCCTGAAGTATACTTTATGATTTCTGTCGCTGTAATACGTAAGTACTTCCTAGACTGGTTGGCTACGTTGTTAAAGCTTTCAAATCCTCTCTGAGGCACGCACAGTCTGCTTAGCCCCATTATGCTGATGAGGAACTAAGCATAAAGTTGTGTATAGATCTTTTGCAAGCAGACATCTCACTCTGCTGGGCCAACAAACAGCCTCCTCAGTTGGATCTTTAGGAAAAGTCAATGTACTTTAGCACTTTGACAACTGCTGAAGCAGAATGCAGACAGACACTGCTTGTCTCTGCTTGCAGGGGGTTGTGTGCACAGCTGCAGAGAAAATCAAAGTAGGAACTAGCATTTCAGCACTGGACACCTACATCTGAGGCTACAGGACCACCTGATACTCTTTTTCTCTGGTGTTGTGTAAAATGAGACAGAGGTACTTGCTTGCCACAGGCAGCAATAAAAATAGTCGTATAGTACTGAAGGGCAGCAATATGAAATGCTGCATATAATGGGATTTCCATACCTACATGCATTAAAGGGATGAGTTGTCACCTTTTATGGCCAATACATGCTCTGGAAGTGTACAGAAACATCCTTTTCCTCTCTGGTTACTGTGATTTCACTCACTTTTATTATGTATGGTAGCAAGTCACTATCTTCTCCAAAGGTAGTGACCCAATGGTAATTGAAATAACATATGGAATCTCATCATATAAGGCCTTTCCATAGTTACAGCTTATTTCTGAGACAAAATCGCTACTTATCACCATTTCCTTAAATTTTAAGCCACCGTTGCTTATATGGGCTGCCTAAGTGCTTCTGGTTTAAACCACACAGTCAGAGATCCGGGCTTTTTGGCTTCTCACGATAGCACATCAGAGACACTTAGCAGTGATAAATAGGTATGTGTACCATGCATCACCAAGCTTAAAAAATATTTCAAAAAAAAGAGAAAATTTGCATAGGATTAGACATTTCTTGTGCTAAGTTTTGACTTTGTGCTATAGAAGAAAAAAACCCCAACCAAACCTAAAAGCAAACAAACAAACAAACAAACAAATGTAGAATTCAGGAGTTAATACATATCTCTTTTCCTTCTTGTGCATTGCTATTCTGTCTACATTTTGGTTCTTAGTAGCTTTTGTTTTGGGATGTATGTCTTTGGAAGAACCAGATGTTGCATCACAATTGCTGTTGATTTCTCATAGGGCATCACACTGTTGTAAAATCCTAATTACAAGTGTTTTTCACAGTTCCCGAAGCTAAATGATGGTTTTTGGTACTGCAACTTCTTTGTTTCTTTCTTTCTTGCATACTGTGGGAACTTTACGTCTTCCAGCAAAAATGTACTTGAAATACACAAATTCAGTTGCATAGCTAAAAAAAAGTAAAAGGCTGTTTTCTTGGCCTGAGATCCCACTACCAGCTGGACCTGGTTAGTTATGCTCACAGGGAACATCTTACGGTTTGGTCTCATTTCCAAGGACTCTAGTTGCACAGCCCAGGCAAGACCATCCTGCCATGTGGAATAAAGTGTGAGTATGTGCATGGAAAGC
The DNA here is from genome assembly GCA_014706295.1 of Lycocorax pyrrhopterus obiensis. Lineage (NCBI taxonomy): Eukaryota > Metazoa > Chordata > Aves > Passeriformes > Paradisaeidae > Lycocorax > Lycocorax pyrrhopterus. The sequence goes on along the minus strand of JACSVZ010000001.1, from coordinate 42,346,313 downwards.
ACACACCTGATCCAAACTAAAACATCTGAGGTAGATCCCCCTCTGAAATGTAGATAATAGTGTCCCCAGGCAGACACAAGCTTCCTTCTTCTGGCATCGACTAGATTATCACAAGTATTAACCATCACAAGTAGTAGTGTTTTGGAATGGATGGGAAAGCGAGATCCCAACCCCACCTACAAGATACGGATGAGACCACCTGAGCATGCTGTCAATGTGCTAAGTTATGTCAGAAAGCGGCTTAAGTAAATAGTGTAGGGCAGGAAAGGAGGAATCTCATATGCAAAAGAGATTATAAAAAGATTGCAATGCACAATGCAACTTGATTGAAAAACTAATTGGTACTTGGACAGAATATTTTATGAAATGGTAAATTTTCTAAAATATATTTTGCCTCAGTTATACTTACAAAAATGTGGAGCTTTTTCTTGTAAACTTTTTTATATGTGAACCAAATATATGAAATACGTTGTGTAAAATAAGGACAATTATCAGTGTAAACAAACTCTGTGTTAGCATAATAAGTAATAGGTTAGAAAACTGGCTCCATTTTAGTTAGAAAACTGGCTTCATTTTATTCTATGCATATTTCTTGTTGTCATAGGCAAATAATTTGTCTTGAAAATAGTTATAAATATTTACAGAAATAGACAAAATATTTTATCCATTACAATTTAATGAGTAAAAAAAGGTGTCTGTTTTTGTCTGCTGAGGGATCACTATCTTCTCCTAACTCAAGGAAAGGTAACTAGACAGCAAAATAGTCTTTCTTTTATGTGTGTAACATGGTGTTGCCAGTGATTTCCAAACATCACTATATTAATTTTTTTGTAAAAAGAATATTTTATTTTAGCAATTTGTAATGGAATATTTTGCATAGATAATACTCACCAGTTTTCAGGGTAAATCAAAATACCATAGGTCTTCCATGTCTAAAGCACAAATTTCCCTTCTTCTTCCTCAGCTTTATTGTCCAGTTGCTTTTATTGGAAATTTTGTGCAGAAACTCTCTGGTCTGTTTAATAGAAATAATCTAATTCATAGACAAGCTATATTAATGGCCTTTTGTTATTATGCCTGTTTTATCCATCATCTTAAATACCTCTATTGTCTCCCTGGTGTTTAATGCTCATATGCACTAGATAATAATCATATCTGGCCCTGACACAGCCTTCATAATGTTAAGTTAAGCATGACATGCTCTTCTAGAGTCCTGTGCTATGACAGGTTCTCTGTTCTTTTGCTTATCCCAATGATCACATGAAATTGACCAATGAATCCCTTGTTGATGATTTTAATTTGTTGTTGTATTTCTTCCCAAAGTGTTGAGAAGACAACCATAAATAAATTAAATCCATTCATTGCACATTCCTTTCAATTGACCTTTCTGCCTGTCCTTATTTTAATAGAAAACCAGATTCCCTAACTAGCAAATAACCCCTGCACGATTATGACATTCATAAGCTGTGGTTATAATCAAATGAACATCAGGAGGCAGCTGTGATTCACCAGCTTGTTGCTGCCTACTGGGACTCTCTTCTCTTTACCAGCCGTCAAATAAGCAACTGCTAGAGCTGTTCACACAAACGTAACTCCAGTACAACAAGTTTCACCTTATTTTAATCCAGCTCCAGCACAACAATTCCTTGACAGTTTGTTTCCCAAACTGCTATCACCTACTGTATTTTCCAGCTACAGGTCAACAAGGTCTGTTTCATGGAAAATCCCAAAACTAATAGTTAGCCTGAAGTTAGAAACAATGTTTCTGTTCCCTACAGGGAATGGCTCGTGTCTCAAAAGTAGATTTGCTGGTCAATCATGTTGGGGTGCACTATGTGCTGGAAGAGAGATAGGCCCTGAGGGCTGGAGAGAGAGCCTCTTCCTTGGACCCAGAGGTGACCCTGGGAGTGCATCCAGGTCACCGGGGATGGGCTGAGAGAGGATTGTGGGTTTGTGGACAGTGTTGGACCTATGGGAAGTGATAATTGTAGTTTGTGACCTTATAGGGTATTGTTTACCTGTTACCATAATAGGCAATCTCTGAGCACTGTCCCAGGTGATTGGGGGACACTGAGGTGAACATCTTTCCTGTTTATATGATGTGATATCCTGTTGGGTGCTGGTATTTAGGGAATATTTTCCTGCGCAATAAACACTTTGCACTTCTCCATCTTGTGTGCGGAGCCATGCCCTTGCGTGAATACTGCAAATCAAACCAATTAGCACATGCCTACTTGCCTTTCCTATCTCCCAGGATTTGCAAAGTGTCCTGTCATCTTGAGACATATTACGAAGACTGTGATTGTCATTTTTTAGAAACATTGACCAAAAGTGTGACTGCCAGAATCAAAATCCCAGTGGTAATGTCATAAAAAGAACAAACACAACTACCAGAGCTAACATTTTGGTTTGAGTTGAGTTTTTGTTTTGTTTGTTGGGTTTTTTTTTTCCTTTATAGAAAGGCCTCAGAAGTTTCCATAGTTGAAAACAGCTTCTAATATGCTTGAATGCCCTTGGAAGGGAAAATTCGGGAACACTTAACATGGACTCTTAACATCAGACCAAGTTTTATCTGAGCATTCTGGATAGATCAAGTAAATAAAAGGGCTGAAGACTTTGACAGATAATCACAACCTTAGCTTTCAAATAGGAAGAGCGAACACTGAGTGGGATTCACATGACTGTGTACATTGTGGACTTCTTCGCTGCTAACTCTTGGTATTTTTATAGTCAATTAAGACAAATAGGCACTTCAGGGTGCAGTTTCTATGTCTCTATATTGCATTCCACATCTGCATTCTTATATGCACTAACTAAACTCACTAACTAAATAGGGACTCTACTGTGACCAATTTGGATACAGGTATCAGCACTAACAGCATGGCAAGCTAGGTGATGTGAAACCAATCTTTTAAATAATTAAGTCACAAATCAAACCTTTTCCCAAACTCACTCTTTACCTTGCAGTATAAACACAGACTTGTTGAAATGAATACTACATTATCTGTGTTCCTGTGTCGTGAATTGTGACAAAGTAATGGAAATAGGAATTCCATATCAGAGAGCAACTGTCTTTACTGAACTGTGCAGAATTAGCACAAGCTTCACCCACCCTTATCCCTTGTTAGTGATGATGCCATGATGATTTTTGTCTTTTCTTTTATACATCTGTTACACCTTTTTGCAACTTTTGTATTTTTAGTGCTTTAGCCTACATTCTTGGACTTGTTTGTTAAGCTAAGAGACTAAACATTTTGGAAGCTTCATAGTTAAGGAGCAATATGCTTCAGATCCCAAGGTCCTCTCCAGAACACATTTTGTAAACTAAGATAGAACCATCCAGGGGAAAGTTCCTTGGGGAGAGGGGCTCACTCAAGCTTCTCAGTGGGGAATTTACGATAGATATGCTAATTAGTAAGACCTATAATGTTATACCAGATCTTTTGGGGTGCATTGCGGTGTGCATTGGGGTGCATTCGACCTGGACGTGGTGCACCTAAGGATCTTTAAAATAATACCAAGGTAAAATCCCTTTTTCTCTTTTAACCATGTTTGACTCTTGATTTTAAGACCAGGAAAAGGCATCAGTGAAAGCAGCACATGTGCACATTTCTCTCCCGTGCGGCACAGTTTACATTAGCTGAATACAGAACTCTAGAACAGTTTGGGTTAGAAGGGACCTTAAAGATCATTTAATTCCAACCCCCTTGCCATGGGCAGGGACACTTTCCACTAGACCAGGTTGTTCCGAGCCCCATCCAACCTGCCCTTGAACACTTCCAGGCAGGGTGCATCCACAGCTTCTCTGGGCAACCTGTTCCAGTGCCTCAGCACCCTCACAGTGAAGAATTTCTTCCTAATATCTTGCCTAAATCTACCCTCTTTATGGGTAAATTCTACTATGAAAGGAGAAAGGAAAGGAAACTTTGGGCTTTTTTTCTAGTTTCATCAGTAAAAAAAAGATATTTTTACTAGCTTTTACCTCTACTAATTTTATCAGTGTTTTTTTTTTTCTTATTTACAACGTGATCATTGTACCCTGGATTCTTTGTAACTATAATAGATAACTGCATAGGGAAATGCTATTCTTTATCACTCTTATTAGGTATTTCACCAGAGATAGTTTACAAGTCCTGTATTAGGAAAATAAACATTCAGATCAAAAAAGGAAAGGCAAGTCATAAGAGGTTAAGAACTAAATGAAAATTTAACATTCAGTCACTAACTATAAAGATGTAAAGTACTATTGATGATGATGGATGAAGAAACATGGCTATCTAGAAATAATTAATCAGTCAGAAATTCTGATTAAGTATTTGGAAAAATAGACATTTTCTTGCCATTTAGACACCTTTATGGAAAGGAATTAATTTTAAAATTTTGTAGTCTATACAGTTAGAAGAGGCCTAGAATGCATGGGTACTCCAGGGTGGTCAGTTTAAGATTTTTACCATTACTTTTATTTTGTCATGAACAGGTTTGCACTTAAAGTTTACAAGTGTGGATCTCAGTAACAGTAGTCTTAAAAGATGTCAATGAGTTGATAATCATGTCTATTTTTAAAAGTCTTAGATTTATTAATTTCTGAAGTTTTATGAAAAATATCAAGATATATTCTGATTGATGCACAGTTCTGTATATATGATATTCACTGTTTTCCACAAGATTTTAGAGCCACATAATCTTATACCACTGACTTTACTGGGGAAAGTCATATGTTAGGAGTCATGCTGAGTGGGAAATGAGAAAGAATCAACTGCTTTGATTCTGTGATTCTGCACAGTTCAGGTTGATTTTGGCCTCTTCCTCCATTCCTGGGTTCCTGGGTTTTATTTGTTTGTTTGTGGTGCAGGTTTTTGTGGAAGTTATTTTTCCTGTGTGGAAAGGATCAGTCACATGCTTATTAAAAACTAATTACAATTCTTCCTAATTGATGGGGATCTTGTCTGATTTGGATAGTGATGGGTATAATCTTTCCGTCAAGGTTCCAGACTTCCAGCTCCAAAAGAAATATGTGAATGATATTATTTCTATAATTTAGTATAAACATTGCATTTTATTTTCTAAATGCTTTCCTCCTTTTATATATGCATATTTTGCATTATTAACATTTTTAGCGAACTTTCATGGAAAAAAAGCCTGTATGCTTTACTCAAAATTAATAGTGTATGATCCCCTATGGCAGGGGGATTGGAGCTAGATGATCTCTAAGGTCTTTTCCAACACAACCATCCTATGATTCTGTGATTCTGTGTGTGTGTGTGTGAGTTACTATGCTGAGGTAGCCCTTAGTCTGAAAACCCCACGAAAATTCCATCATTTCATTAAGAGACATGGTGAAGTGAAACTCAATCTTGGTAGTTATATGGAGAATAAATCTTGCCAGAGGTCTGCAATGGTTGCTTTGTGTCCACATGGTGAATTGAAGAGACCATGGAAGCTTTGGCTCATATTGCTGACCTTGTAGCACATCTATTAAAGAGAACCAGATTCCAGTTGCAGGACTTAATGTGCAAATGAGAAGCAGAATGGAACAGCAAATGAATAAAAGACCTGACAGCTTTGAAAGGTAGGAAACAGCTCTGGCGCTTCAGAGGACTCTTCCTTTTTCCCTTCTCTGATCTTCAGAATCTCCTTCCCCCCCCACAAGCCAAGCTCCAAGGTGCATAACAGACAGTCTCCCACATCACATCATTAAAACACCGTCAGGAATTTAAAAGCATGTCATTAGCAGTTTCCTGAAATAGTGGATAAAAAATAAAATAAAAATCAATTCAAATGCCAAGATCAATATGTTCTTAGACAAGGTAGGAGAGGAAAGGGAATACTTTTCAGGATGGTTTTTTGTTTCCTTCAGAAATGATAGGATAATTTACAACAGTGAAAGCATACAAACAATTTGTTTTCTGAGCTTTTTAAACCTGTGTTTAAAATCGTTTTTACTAACAGCTGTAACAATTACTTGTTACTGTAGTGGATTGTTGTCATTTTGTAGTTCAGTCTAGAGTAGACGTATCATTTGTAGGGCAGCAGTTTATCATCAAATCCACATTTGTTCATTTGTTTATTTTCTGAAATGATGAAGTTATTAGTTTAAGAAATATGGTTGGGGTTCTTTGGTTTGGTTTGGTATTTTTTTTCTCTTGTTGATGTTACTTGACCAAAGTTTTACCAGACGCATGAGCCTAAGATGGTATGTTCCTTAAGCACAAGTTTACCAGCAATGTGCATTTTGGTTCTGCGTAACTTCTTCAGCATTTGCTCAAATGCCTGTGGCCAAAGAAAAAATTGATCTCAGAATATTATGCTAACAAGAAGCATTGCCAAATGATAAAATATTAATTCTTTTATTTTATATGCAGATATGAGAGAAGCAGCAATTACCCCTACTTTAATTGTTTCGTAGATGAGTACAATTATTATGTTATTCATTCCATTTGCAGACTGGTTGTAAGAAAAAACATCAGCATCATGTAGTCAGACAGTTCATTTTGAAGTAAACCTTACCAATGTTAGATATATTAAAGCAATAAACCAAGAGATTAAACTTTCATAAACTGTAAGAGCTCATTGTTTTGTAAATGGATGTATAACGTGTTTGTAGCTCAAATGAAACTGTAAAACTGACTGTGTGCTTTAGTCTTTCTGGAAACTTTTGATTTATCTTTTTAATCACTTGTTAGCTTTTTTTAATGGCAATTAAGCACTGGAAACGGCCTTCGGTCTTCTTGCTGCATTACTCTTCCCTCATTGAACTGCTGTCATTTCTTTATGATGACAAGCAATTTAAGGGTTCAAAAACAAGCCAGTTAAAGTGTATGTGTCTCCTGCTGCTATAGGTGTTTGTTACTAAGGAATGAAGTGATAGCTATTGTTGGAATGTGAGATTTATCTTTCTTTGTGACTTGTGCAGCAGAGCGTGGAATGGGGTACCTTTGAAAAGCTGGTATGAAGAGTCCACAACCACAGAAAGGCTGTAGCTAGATTTCCTATCTGTAATACCAGAGTTAATGTTAGGGAAATGGTAAACAAAATTTGTTAGCTAGATTGCAATTTTGAACCTTACTACAGCTACAAATAAAAGAATGCAATACAACAGGTGTTAAGGGCCAACAGTTACAGGTATCTGCTGATGTTCCAAACAGGATTTTTAAAAACCCACCTAGTACTTAGATAAACATAATTAAGAAAATGAAATACGATGAATGATAAAGACCATAACTGCTCTAAAATAATTTAAATTCTATAAAACTGCTTCCACAGGTACTGTGACATACATTGCTAGCAGTAGCTATACCTAGGAGCAGGAAGCAGTTCCTGGGAATCCCCGTAGTTTTCCAGCTATGTCTTACAATCAACCATATTCTTTTTTTTTTTTTTTTTTGAGGGAGAGAGGGAGGGAGGGAGAGATTGTTCATGCCTAACAAAAGTTACTAGTACATTCTTTGCCCCCTCTGTCTTGTTATTGCTTCAGGGCTAACAGGACTAAAGAGTGCTAGGAACATATTTTGTCATTGAACAAATCTGTTGAGTCAAACTGCCATTTTTTGTGGTGACTTCCAAGCGTCGAACAGCACCCTAGAGAAAACTACTCTCCGGAAGAAGAAAAGTAATAACAGCAGCAGAATTTCACTTCTCATTTCCCATTGCTATCCAGCCACATAAAAATATTTTCTATCTCTGTACCTAGTCCACATTGAGGAGAGAATTTTAACCTGGGAGTATTTCACTGCTGGTAGGATTGAGTCTTTCATATTTTTAAATGCTAAATGCCCGCAGTGACTTTTTGTTTCTTCCTTTGCTCTTAATGTCCAATATCGTCTCCATTTTTTTTATTAATGCATTTCTTGATTTTCACATTCAAGTATTTAAAAAGCATTATTTTAGTCTATCACGTCGATTACTATCTGCATCCGTTAATGATTTTTTCTGCCAAATATAATCAGCCTGGCTCTGCAAATAAGCATGACCTAAAAATAAACCAGAGAATTTGCATCTAGATATCATGGAAGAAGACAGTAAATCCTGAAATAGCATCAGCTTCAAATTCTGCTTCTTTAGATGACTTTCCATCCACAATTTGCGTCAGTCAGTCTGTGCGTTGCTAGGACATCCCTGCTGCCTGGTATTCATTTTAATAATTTTAGTGGTGTGGTGTTTATATAAAATAGAATGAACAAAGGAGAATTTCAGGGATGAGACTGAGATTTTGGCTTCCATTTTTTTTAACTGCAGACACTGTTTGCATGTAGCTTTTGTGGTATAATTGTTTTTAGTTCTGCTGACATTGTGGCGGGATGGCAGCACAGCTAATAACAGATGACGTTTGCTTTTGTGGAAGTTAAGAACCAGCTGATTAATTGTTATTATGTTACACTCTAGAGGAAACATTGTAATTAAACCACAAAAAGCTACATTAACATAATGGTAGGGGTCTGACTTAATCCCACGAAAGCAAGAAAATTCAAAGTTAACGATGAAGAGAGTAATGTTACATGTTTTAGGCCAAGTGCTGCTCTTTGGAAAAGAGCTTAGTCTGACTATTTCTGACTATCGTGGTTGTTTCTCTGTGTGATTAGGGCAGCTGCATTTAAATCAAATTAAGTCCTTTGACTTTTCTTTGTGTGTGCTTGCAGATCAGGCTTTACAAAAAAAGATTATTGAGCAGTCGGCTCAGCAGTTATCTTTGGAACTAGGTCTGATGCTAGATTTCATGCTTCCAGGCAGCTGGTCCTGGCTTTGAACCAGAGGATGAGCTCCTCAGTAATTTTTTTATTTGCAGGTTTACTATATTTCCTGACAGCCTACCAGACTAGTATTGGTACTTTTATGTGGCATGTTTTGATTTGCAGTAAAATGCTATTTCTTTATGTGTAAAACTTGGAAGAAGAAACACCTGGTTTATTTGAATGACTGCTTGTCTGAAAGCTAAAATCTTCCAAGTTTTAATACATACTCTATTCAGGACATAATTTAAAATTATTTCCACAGTCACACTTCCCTGTCCTGCTTTATGTGTCTTCAGCTTTTTTATCTCCCCCACACAGACTGTCTGAAGATTTCAAAGCCTGTAGGGAGGTGTACGCAGGCATGCTATCAGGATGAAATGTATCAGTAAAAATTCCATAATTAAAAGTTTGAGGCAAGTCAGGAATTAGCCTGACAGGCTGATCACAGTGACTGCTTCCCCATCTCTGCTTCCTCCATCCCAGCTCCTCACTGTTGGAGAGTTACAGCATCTGCCTGCAGCCTGGGTTGTTAGTTGTCACACGCATCTCCACAGCAGCTGATTGGGAGCCTTGATACTCCTGAAAGGTCTTGATTTGATGTAGTCCCCTTTTGTGTGAACAATTTAGGTAACACAGAACTTAATTCTCTATTCTCTGGTCTGTATGATCCTGTGGCAATTTCATAGCCCATTTTGCATCTATTACGGGTAGAAAATTACATGCAGGTTGATAGAGTCGGTAGTGAAGTGGCAAAGACATATGATTACCTGAAAAATTCATATCCTCTAACTAAAAGACTTCAATCCTCAAGTATGGATTCCACCTTGTACGCCTAAAGACTACTTTTGCATATATTTCCAGAAAATTAATGCCTAACTCTTAGTACTGGGGCAATAGAAAGAAACACATAAGTGCATAAGTTCCTGAATCGATAGCAGGATTCATATGTAGTCAGTTATTTCTGGAATTTTTGAAAACATGTACTATAAAATTAGTTTCAAGAGCTTCTTACTATAAAGGACAACAATGACAAGTGAACTTTCTCTATGAAAACTTTATGAAAACAGAAACAGTTTTGAAATATTAAGAACTCAGACAATTATGAAATTTAAACATTGTAAATGGACTCCGGAGATATGATTACAATTCTAGGAGTAGACCAGTGTATGAGCTGTCACAGCTAAAACATCCAAAATGAGAACACATTTTTCATGTAGTTCTAAAGCTTTAAAAACAGTAAAAAAAACTTTATTTTCCAGTTTCCAGATTTCGGAGTTAGTCCAGTATGCATTTTAGATGAATATGCCATGAAATCTGTCCTACTTAGTTATCATGCAAGCTCATCAACCACTGAATTTTAAATACAGCGTAGTTGTCCATGTTTCAGGAAACTAAACGCACACAATCTTACCTCCAAAGGGTTTGTTGTTCTAAACTCTCACTCCTATAATAAATATGCAAGAAGCAAGTTCTGTAGAAAAAAAAAGACAGGGTTTAATATTTCTGAGCAATTTTTAAATTTTTTTTTTAATTCCTAGATCATGCTCTTTTTCAGTGCTGTCCTGGATCTGAGGATACAATATCCCTCTTTCTGTGAGCTTTCTATGAGCTTTCATGGTTCTCTTTATGTGTGCTCATGATGCTTTTTCTCCCCTCACTCTCTCTCTCTCTCTCTCCTGGATAGAAGTCCAGCTGCTAGCATCTGTGCACACAAACCAGCCTCCAGATTCCTGGCTAACTCACTGATGTGCTGTAGTTTGTGTGTAATTTATACAACTGCAGCTTTAGCTGTCTGGTTTATATGGACCTTTTAATTATTTTTATCCTTCTCCTAAATGAAGGCCAGACATTAAGCTCACTGGCTTCAATAATATTTGTTCTCTAAGCAGTCTAGCTGTAATAATTTTGCTCTGTTAAACCACAGAGCTAGGTCCATTGGTATATTTAATAGGGGCAAGTTGCAACCATAAAAGTTGCAGGAAATTTCACCTATTTTGCCTTCATGGGATCCTAATTACTGTATGTAACACCAAAGCTGTCATCTGGAGGAATCCTCTTTTAGCACCTGTAAGAGCCTTATTTTCATGCCTGTAGATACCTGACTTAAATATTTGATTTGTAAACACTTTTGCATAGAAGTGTTTGACAAGCACATTAAAAGTGGTTGCTCACAAGCTACAAATCTCTTAAGTTACAGCCACTGCATATATTGCACAGCTGGCTGTCATGATGCTAGCAAGAGTTTCGCTCTTTGATCTAACAGGAGTTTAAAATTCAGTGTTCAAGATGCTTATCATGATTGTCATTTCTGTGCATTCCTGACAATGCTAAGAAAAGCTTTCCCACCATCCAAGCCCCGCCCTCCTAAGATGAACTTTTAGTAAAGTTGCCAGCTCCATGCTGAGTGAATACCTTGCTATTTTTGCTAAAGCCAGACCCTTGCTGAACTCTGCCTGTTGGCGCCCACTTAATATGAAATAGTTGGAGCACTGCACAGAAGCCAGATGCAGAAGGACACAAAAACTACATTGGCAAATGATCTGTCAAGTGACCCGTGAACAAAATCGAGATTGAGTTGCCCTTTGAAATAAACCTATTTGAATTTTATTATCTCTAGAGCACCTTGTGTCTCTAATCTTGTGAAAGGTTAGTATTCCATCCTTCAGAGCAAGATTAGAGCTCTAGTTGATGCCTGTGCTTGATGATAACTGAATGCAGCAGTTGGGGCTGGAGGAAGGGGATTCATTACCATCAACAGTTCAAAGAAAGATTAGGTAAACATGCTCAGGGAAGACAGGTCACAATACAGACCACATACAGTCCAGGTCAGGATAGCAGAAATCAAAGGAGCAGAGTATCAGCAAAGATTTAAACCTATTAACAATAACCTAAATGAAGCAATGTGATTACCATCCTTTTATTTCACGTCACAGATTAGCAGACCCAAATGGCTGCTGCCTACTAGATTGAAATGTTAGTCACTTTCTCAGTGCATCTCTCAAGAAAAAGCTAAAACTAAAGGAATAAATGAGAACATAAGAAAAGAAAAAGATCTAGGGTTCGTGACCCTCATATGCATAGATAGAAGTGAAGAATGCAGATTCCGTGAAGTAAAAAAAAAAAAAAAGTTCTGTTTGTATTAATTCAGAAGTTCTTCGTCTCCTACATCTGGTAAAAAAATGATTTCTCAACTTTTATGTCTTTTTAAAGCTTACCTGACATTTTGGAAAAAGCTTTCGTGAAAAGGCATCATTTTTCCGTGTCCTTGTTTGCCTGAACTTTCTAAATTTTATATTATGCTCTGAATTATATATGTGATTAAGTTAATAACAGTGATGACCTTACTTTTTGTATTCAAAAAAGAAATACGATTAAATTCTTTATTGTTCTATGTCAGCTCCAGACCTATGCATTGCTTCAAGAATGTAGAAGTAATTCAAAGGATTAAAATGTGTATATTTTTCTAATCCTTTAGTTCCTCTTGGTGGGTCTGGATTTGTGCCTCTGGCTTTTCTATCCGTGCAGAGCAGACCATGTATTTATGTTCTCACATTTGGCTTTGAAGGATAACAAGAAGCCCTTTGGACCTGATGCCAATGTATCAGCCAGCAGCAAAGCAACATGAGACTGAATTTTTTATTTGCTGTCAAACTTCATAACATCACAAAGGAAAAAGAAATAGAGGGTAGGTCTGAGATTTTCCAGAGACAGAGGTATGTTAAAGCAGCAGGAATAGTTGCTCTGCAAAGTAGGAACCTGTTTAGTTCTTAGGTCGTATGCACAGTGTAGTAAATTTAAAAACAAAGAAACAAACAACCCCCCCCCCAAAAAAAAAAATCAACGAAGCATAGTAAAATAATGCCAAAATAGATTTGCATTTGTAATAAATTATGTCGATGCTCAGAGTACAAGAAATAATGACTTTCAGCTAGATTAGAATTATTCAGACCCTGTGACAGGTATACAAACTTTGATGGCTCCTCAGAATACGTAAAAAATATTTAGAGGAGGCCAATTTTAAAATAAAACCAGGTAGTAGCAACAAGAAGAAAAAATGTAGGGTATTCATGGTGTTACGAAATATTTCGGTGTGAGTCTTGATTCCAGAGACAAAAGCTGCAAAAAGATTTTTCAGTACCGTCTACAATTACATTTTCAGCTACTTGATTGAGTCTTACTGTATTAAGGGACAACAGTATAAACTGTACCTAATACATGATATTAATTAATGTTCTTAATGAATAAATATGTGTTAGGGAGGCAATATGACACCTATTGCCGTTACTGTGACATTAAAACATAAAAAATTCAATTAAAATGTATTATACATGCACATATTATGGGCAAGTCTGAGTGAACATATGGTCTTTACAAGAGAGGAACGTGTGAGTAATAAAATAATGCTTCTTCAGTGAAAATTGAGAATATTTTCTAGATAATGGGTTGAATGAGTGACACAGTTTAATACTGAACCCTAGCATAAAAGTCACCTATTGGAAATACATTTCTAATTATATGGTTTGTAAAATGTTGAAGCACTTAAAGTATAAGGCCGTCTAGGCTACATAAAATTATAATGTACTTATGAAGTTTATTATTATGGCAGAGGAGCAGGGTAATTAGTCTCACCTAACATGTACATGCCTAATATTTACATTTTTCAGAAGTTATCAGTGTTTTATTGTGAGTTTGAAAGTCCTTCCACAATTACTTAGGTCCTCATAAAAGAATGTTGAATGTTGTGTCAATTAAAAAGCAGAAAGTGTGTTCTCTCCCGTCCTTTTCAAAGGAATCCCTATTTCTTCAAGCTGTACTGTTTGCTTCTAATTCTGTCCAATGTCTGACTGTTTGTCCCAAATGACTAAGTATAAATACATCCGGGAAACTAATGAAGAAAGAAACTACTGGATAAAATAGTTTACAACAATCTCTTACAATAAGTATTCATTTTGCTTCTGTATCTCACCAGACCACTAAAATCTTTAATCTTTCAGATAATGCAGTAATGGAAGACCTAAAATCACTTCATCCACCAGGAACACATATATTCATATATGCATTAAATGAAAATACTGGCCCTGATCTGGTGGGGTTGATATAAAGGACAGGCTCCTGCAGGATGTAAAGGGGAGCCCCCATTTCAGAGCCCAAGCCAGACTTCTGAGCTAAATCTTTGTTTCTCTCCCCATGGAGAACATAAAGGCAGAGCTGGAGCAAGGCTCCATGCCAAGGTTCCTTGGTTGGTTACCTGAAGTGAATCAATGTGTAGCCTGGACATTCTGTTTTCGAGACCCTTGTTCTGCCTGTGTGTTTAAGGGTGATGGTTTTGGCAGTATTGATAGACTGTATCCGAGGAATATCTGGAAAACTAAAGCTGAGCTCTCTTCTTATCGTTTTGTCTGTTTCATTCAGTTGCTATTTCCCTGTTTCACTATCTTCTCTCCGACTATTATTGTCTTCTCTAATTTTGCTTTCCTGTTTCACCTGTGCTGCTTCATTTGTGCTTATCCTCCCATATTTTCAGGTTTTTGTAGAAGTGTAGTCCAGGAAAACAAGTACAAGACCTCTAGTCAGCACAGGTCACCCTGGCCCCTTCACTGCCTGCTGCCCAGTAGGACTGATCATCTTTTCAACTTGTTCTGCAAATCTCATCTCAGAGGGCTGTAATTCTCAACTGGCAGGGTTTATATGAGAAAAGAAGTGAGTGGGGGTTTCTTCCCAAATGTGCCACAGCGTTAATGTTAAGGCCAAACAAGCTGCAGAAACACCCAAATACTACACAAGGACATAGTGTCTAGCAATAATTCTAGGGACTGGACAGAAAGACCTTGCCACCAGAAGTGACACAGAGTCTCCACTTCCAACTCACTAATGTGGAAAACATGGCCTATGCCTACTCTTCCCCCTCAAGCTCTCAGGTAAAAACCATGTAATGTGAGGATTACATACGTCTGAGAGAGAGGGATGAAAACTGTATAGCAAAGAAGGCAGACAATAAGGTCTCAAGATTGAAGAGAAGCAGTAAAAGGCCTGTAATTCCAGTGACTTCTGCACAGAAAACCCCTACCAACAGAAAACCCCTACCAACAGACAAATAAAAACCCTATACAAAAACCCAGAAATAGTTTTTAAATCTCCTAGCTCCCACTGAGCCATGCCACTTCTCGCAGAACCCTAGGAAGCAGTCAAGTATATAGTTTGTTTGCTTAGAGAGTCCACAGCTTGTGGGTTCATTGAAATATTCTTGTCAATATGTTCAGTATGTTCAGCAACTTATCAGTACACCAGCAGCAGAAGCATGAAACTTTGGTGTCACTACATGGACATATCCATTTAGATGGAAACATCATATGCAACACAGCAGCTAATACATGGGAACAATTCCCCAAATAAACTTGGCCTAGGAGTTTTAAGGCCACTCCTGTATAGTTCAATCAAATAAAAAAGTAGATTATATTGTTTGAAATCTAACATAACCTCAAATATATACCAACCTTGTAAAGCTGTTTTTTCAGTTCATATCTTAGATATAAGTTTTCTTCTGACGGGAAAGCTTTCCCACTAGACAGCCTTGTAAAAGAAAAAACAACATTCTGTTGAGAAGGTAGGTCAGATAGAAATCAATCATGCGGTATCTTGATCCAGTGAACTGATGTCTGTAGATGAAGATTTGTGTTGGCTTTAAAGCTATTCAAATACTGACTTCATTTTTTAATCCCTGATCTTTGAAACATTCAGGTAGGGAAGTTTATTGACTTCACAAAGCTTCTTAGGGGACCCAAGGTCTTTCTACCAGCACATGAATGCAGATCCAGGATCTGAAAGACTCTTTTCTTCTAAAAGTAATGTATCTATTTTTTACATTTGTAGCTTATTTGAGGCCAACTCTACTATCCTTAACCTGAATCCTTAACCTTATCCTTAATCTAAGATTTTATGCATTGCCTTGTGTCAAGTTACTGATTGCTCAAATCTGCTCTCTAGGACCATTGCTGGTCCTTAACTTTCCTGCTGTTGCCTTGGAAAAAAGGTAAAATCATCCTCCTAACAAGATGAGAACATTTAAGTTGGCTTAATTTGATGTCATAAAACTAAGAGATAGTTTGTTGCTTCAGTGGAGTTTGAACGTGTAGCTCAATTCACAAGCGAGAAATTCGATCACATCGGTATTATGTCAGGAACAAATAGTAATGTGCTCAGTGTCCAAATAGTCAAGAAACAACTGGGAAACCAGCCTGGATTTAATACTGCATGACCTTAATGGTGCCTTGGGTTCTTTTGAGTGTAGGTGTAGAAAAATTGGATAAGCTCAAAAAACAGGTAAATTTTCTTGGTGGTAGTTTTATATTTTTTGCTAGTACTGCTAAACCATAACAGAACTTATTAGCTGCATTCAGAGGTGTCTGGAAGAACCATCAACATGATTTCATTACCTCTTAAACTGCAGACTTATATACGAAATTGATTTTATGTACATGATAATTTCCACAGGAAGTCAAACTTCAAAATGCTCTTACAAAAGGCTTCTGCTGGTTAGTTCAAATAGCAGTCTTTGCAGTTATTTCAGTAGTATCTCTCTCAGGTCAAACATCTAAAGATTTTGGGGGTTTTTATGTAATATACTCATTTCTTTTTAAATACTAAAATGAGCCTTCTTCTAAAAGGGGAAAAGGTGAAATGAGATTGAAAGGCAAACTGCAACAGATTTACAGCAGTTACATTATATAAATACAACTGTGCAAATATGTTTTAGCTCTCTACACTTGAAACTGTGGCATGAAAGTAGCTGCAGTTCTAATTCTAAACATATGGTGTTGCAGCCAGTTTAAACCTCACCTTTCCACACTTGGATGCAGACCTGCACTTCCTACTGGGTACTTCACCGAACGGATCTAATCTAGTAGATGCTTCAGAAAACACCTCTCTCTTGGAGCTGAATAAGGCTCAAGAAATTGTTTTCGAGTATGTCAATGACAGTTCTGCACAGCAGTCTATTTTGTTTAAAGCGGGAGGAAGAAAACAAAGAAGATACTATGCTAAAAGAAGTGAGAAGCCCTCTTCAATCCCACACATGCCTAAACCCAGGCTGAGATTTCTGCCTCCAAAGCCCAGTGTCACTGCTGTCAAATAGCGGCTGATCACCCCATTATAGATAAAAGTCTGTGAATGTTTCAGTGTTTTCCTCTGGCCAGCCAGAGCCTCCTTCCTGACGAATGACTCCTGCCCACAGTCAGTTCAAGTCGTCTCTCTGAGAATAGATATGAAGGCACGCAGTGACTTCAGGGCCACATTCCTCCCCAGCACACCACCTGTGACCTCTGAACAGCACAGTGATAGTGATAGTAAATACTGCCTCTGGTTTCAGACCTGCTTGTCAAAAAATTGCCCTTTTTTTTTTTTCGACAGAATATGTAAATTATCCTGACTTGAATTTTATCTAGACTGTAGCAAGGCAATTTGTTGTTAATTTTCCCCTATATCTTCTGGTCTCCCTTACACTTCCCTGTATTAAGAGTCAACAAACTTATAATACGTTTAGAAGATGGTTGTAGATTATAGGCATGGCAAGGAATTTTCATACAAAATGTTAGATAGTAAATCTCTTTAACTATTGAACTGGATATTTAATAGCCTCTAGTGATGCGTAGCGAAAAATGGTACAGTCTCTGTATTTTAAAACAATTGTTGCACTGAGTCCCATAGTTTATATATTGTTAATATTTTCATGAAAGCTTTAAGTGTTTTTCAGAAGAAACTGTGGTGACTCATGAATCTTTCATGAGGTGTAATGCATTTTTATGAACATATGATATAAAATTCATCCTTCTGAAATCCACAGATATCGACGAAGTGCTACACGTCTCTCTTTGGTCATGGATATTCATGACAATACTACTTCTGTAAGCATTTAAATGCCCGTTCATAAATATTCTAGAATGTAACCTTCTGATGCCATGTAACATTTTGCTTACGTTTTATGAGTACTTCACTCGGGCATTTTCCACTTGATAATGAAAGTAGAACCTTCAGGGATAGTTTTTGGTGTATATATAAATTCTGCGTAAAACTATCTCGTTGCTTTGTTTTTATTCCTAGCATTTTCTTTCTTCGTTATTACTCTAAGTTTAATGAATTCTTTGAGGCCATCTTGGGAATTTCAGGTTTCATATTTATAGCCAAGGATATATTATCAGTATAAAGTACCACATGCAACAGAATTGAGATTCTAGAGTGCAGTAAAGTCTTCAAAAAGTATATGCTAATGTCTAATATTCCTCATGTGAAAGTTACGTGTTTCAGCTAGTTGCAGGAGTGTCTGTATAGAATCATTGGCAGGATCGAGTCTGCCTTTCATACATAGTCAAGTGTTGGCAAATGACCTTTTGCGATGCAAAACCAGTAGATTTAGCATTCGAAGGTTGCACCTGCATCCCCTGAAGTTGTTGATAATCTTCTTATTGATTTCAGCATTGCAGAATAAAGTCTTATAAGCCTTTATCAATGCACGTAATCAGCTTTGAGCAGATGACAGATCCTTTAACTCTGCATTAATGTTCATTTGTACAATAGCTTCTTTGTGCTTTCGCATTAAATAATGCCTTAAATTCTTTGTCAGATTAGGTTTCCATTCTGATAATGGCATTTGATGCACAAGAAGGAACATAGCTTTTTTTCTGTTTTCCTGTACCAGATCTACCTTGTCCAACCCAGCCCATCATAGATGTGTTTGTGTTCCTTCCCCATCCTCATGTCCCTCATTTTAGATTAGAACAGTCCTGTTTGCTTTGTCTCCATGCTCCACAGTGGGGAGTGGTTAAGGATGAAGCCTCAGTGGTTTCATCTTCCCCTTTCTTGCAATATCCTGACCCATAAGGGGGAAGAAGTTGTGGACTCTGGACTGGAGTCAGGGAGAAGATCGCAGTGAATTATCTGCTGTTACCAAGTCTTGCAGTAGTCTGAGAAATGGAGGGATTAAAGAAGGAAGAGATTCCCATCTTCACTCACAGCCTTTGAGACTGGCTTCTAAAAAATTTAGTAGCATCCAAAAGATTTTTTAATATCATGATATTTACAGGACTGGGACAGTCTAGAAAGCTATCAATATCCATTAACAGCTAGATAATTTCACACATAGGTGATTTTACCCAAGTCATAACTAGAGGATGTAAATCGCCTATTCCAAAATTTGAAGTTACAGGGCACATTTAATTATCAGACTTGTATTTCTTGGCTTTAAATGCAATGTCTATATATTCAAAGTGAGTTATAAAAGGAGAGCAGTTTTCAACAAATCTCATCACACTGCAGCTTTTGTTTTTCCTAATGGGAGATGAAATTTGTTTCCCTGTTGTGACTGTTGAGTGTTTTTAAAGGTCAAAGCTATAAGGGAATTTTAAAATTAGTTATTCAGGCTGACTAACAAGTAATGCCAGTGCACTGGTAGCCTTATGCAAGCAATTTGTTTGCTCTTGAATATAAAACAAATGTAATGTCAAAACTAGGGGACAAAAAATGATCTGCTGTAAGTATTCTCCTACAGCAACTTTTTTCTCAATCAGGAAGTTAAATTGAGTTCTTTTTGTTTTGTAAGGTTAGTTACTGTTAGAAGAAAGTCTCTGGAAACCTAAAGCAGTTGGAAAATGAAAAGGCATAAAACCCACAGAGGTCAATTTCACTTGGATTTCCTTGAGATAAATCACAGCTTTCACTAATTGATGCCATTTTGAAATATCTTTAAAGAAAGAAAAAAGAAAAGAAAAAAGCCTTTGCAAGAATCCAGCAAAAGAGATAAGGATTTAACCAAAACTTTTTTGTTTCATTAATGACTTCCTGAACAAAGAAAGACAGGCAGAAATAGGATGCAGGAAAAGGCTGACATTGATATTTGTAATGAATGCAAGTATCTGTACCTAAAGAACCCTTAAAGAACCTTTCTGTCAAAAAGCATAGTCCTTTTAAATGAATTCTAATATTCTTCTTACCATCAGCCTTATTAGGACTGGGAAGTTCAAGGATGTGCACATAGGGTGTAGATACATGCAGATCTTCACAGTAAATGATAGATCATGGTAGAGTGGTAGAGAATGGTAAAATTTATATATCTAAATCCTTAGGGCTCTTGGAAAAGCAATGACCCCACAAGGAGAACAAGGCTATAGTGAGGAACTGCCGGTAGGTTTTGGGCGTTGCTAGTCAATGATAGATGAAATCAGTATGTCACCCTGAGCAGTGTTTTATATAAAGACCGATGTAAAATCAGATATGTATCGCTGTCCAGAATCTCTGAAGAGCTCTGTGCAGCTGAGCTGTTTTTTTCTCTGCCAACAGTGAGACTGCTCACCAGTGTGTTGGATGCACCACAGTACGGCATTCGGGTCTCAAGTTCTCCTAAAAAGGAAAGCTGTGCGGAATGTACGATAATTAAATGAAATTTTCTTTTTGTCTTTTTGGTCTTAGAGCTCGTGAATATATTTTTGGTTTTAGGAATTAGACAACAAACTGTTTCTAGCTTTGCATCTTGTCCTACAGTCAGACGTTGCTTTTGCTTAAATTACAGAGGAAAAGCAACTGCAAGGGAACTTATCAGGCTGGAAATGATCATAGAATATCCACTCCAATATGATACAAATTTGTGTCTATAAAAATTGCCTCTAGATATCTGTGCATATATTTTGTTAAAAGCAATTACCACATCATGTCATGCTGCAATATTATCCCTAATCTTGATCCACTGACTTACAGTGACAACTAGTTATCACTTTGGAATTAGACCAGCTCCCGTGTTGAATTGCATTATGACACTAGTTTACCTCTGTCAAACTAGAGTGAGAATGTCAGCTTGCAGCTGGCAAAGCAATGTGAGAGCTAACAAGACATTATTTTTAATCTGAGAGTTGTTCCTCTTCAGTAAGGAACTCTAGCAATTCTGCCCTTTCACTTTGTGACTGAGTTGTCTTATCATAGCCATAACATTTTAAAACAATTCAGACTTTGTTTGCAGAGACTGTTACTATCTGTCTTGCGTCCTAAATTCACAAATAATATTTAAAAATGAAAACTAGCTAAAGTGTGATCCATGGACTGGAAACCCACCATTTAAGCTCATATAGAGCCTGTAACGGCTTGCAACAGCAATCTTCTCTCCATCTTTTCAGTATCTCAGTGTGCCTTAGACCTTATTCTTTCCAACTACCTCACAGAAGTGAATGGGCTTCCTGAGACCCTCTGGTTAAGAAATGAAATCTGTATAAAAAAGTGCTGGCAACAAAAGACATATCCAAGACATATACTGTCATATGAATGAATCATCACTTAAAATTAGGAAAAATTATTTCCAGCATTAACACTGCTCATGACGACCTATTTTGGCAGCAAAAAATAATCACAAGATATATATTTTAAAATGCTGCATGGCTCTGTCTTATATAGATTCTTCTCTCCCACCCTAGTACTTGAGTGCCTTCCAGAAGCACTTTAAGTAACATGACTAATGTCTGTCTCATCTTCATTCTTCCACTTGAAGCTGAAAAAATTACATTATTTTTCAAAAACTACCTGCAAGTTGATGAAATATCATCTTTGCAATGAACATAAAATTTTTACGTTACTGTGAAGACCATGGAAAAATTCAGGCTTTGCAGAAGCACATACAGTTTCTACTGATGTAAGTGAACAAGTGCTCAGTTAAGCCAGGACACAGTTCCTATACATAAGCATTGTAAAGCAGACTACCTTCTTGATATATGAGAGGTTTGCAGCCTAAAAAAAGCAAGCAATCCTTCACAGCAGCATTCATTTTGCTGGATGGGAGTTGATTGAGAAATTAGCACAATGTGGGAGATCTCTTTCTTCTTGGAACTAAAACAGTATCCAATTTTGTAGTTGCTGTTGATTTATTATTTTGATCCTGCATGGAGTTACTGATGCAGACAGCTCTCTTAACTAACTGTCTTTTGTGTCGAAGTGTACAAAAGACTAACATTCCAACTTTTTAATGGCATAATTTACCTTTAGCAGTAGCTCTCGAAGACTAGAGACCTATAAGAAGACTAAAAATTAAATGAATGTGCTGCTGTTTAGAGGTCATTAGCTTTCCTGCTGAATTGATATGTATGGTGTCACATTTGGACTAGCATGAAATTTAAGCTTGTAGAGTTACTGGAAATGTTTGTACTGCAGTATAAATAAAGCTTGTGACCAGCATGGACCACATTGTGCTGGATGCTGTACAAGCAGAGAATAAATATCTACCCCTCCCTGAAAATTTGATTGGCTTCCAACAAGCTGACTGTGAGAGTGCTAAATAACACACCCGCACAAAGAAAGAGTAAGTTAATAATCTCAGACAAGAGGAGCTGTCAACAAACTCAATTAAGCTTTGCTGTGTCTGAGTTATGCAATAGCATTATTTTTTAAGATAAACAGTGGGATTCCCAGTATAGCTATGGATTGTGAGGAGCCAGCATGTGAGTTGTTTATAGCAGCCTCCCAGCATATATAGGCTTATGGCAAAGAAGTCTAGGGGCCTGGATTCACTGTTTTTGTGACTGTCTTTCCCAGTTGTCATTCAATTGCACTGGTGGGAAAGCCTGGCTCCAACCTTAAAACAAATTTTAATCTGAGCCCCAGGTTCTCTACCATCTTTTTGCCTTCCGAATTGTGTGGCTAGAGAATTAGATGTATTCAGCAGTGCAGTCAGTGTGCATTATTTCTAGAAGAAGAAGCATTGAATGTATAAAGTAGTAATCATGGTGATTTAGATGTCAAAGGCACCACCAGGTCAGGGTTAGCAGTGAAAAACAGCTTTGTGTCACTTGTCTCTTAAACAGAAGCCTGTGTGTTGTGGACATCAAATTGTTCTATTTGGCAACAACATTTTGATTGTTGGCGTGCTTTTTTCCCTTTTTTTTCTTTCTTTCTTTTTTTTCCCCTACATAAACTATTTGGCAAAAGCATATCCTTTTCCAAATAGAGTTTATTCCTTATGATGAGCTGAAGTTTTAATGACAGTTTAAACATTGACATATTTATTAGACTATATTTTCCCTTTAATAAATGCTTTGATGTAGCAAGTATGTTCTCAATGTTCTGTGTATATATTTTCATAATAACCCCTTTCCAGTTATCTGGGAGATCAAAGGCTGCAGCTCCGCACAATTTCTGCCAAAAATAAGAGATTCTTTTCTTACTGATTCCTTGTAGACTGGCCCACAGTGTTCAATGGATTCTGCTTTCCTCTGATCACAGTTGCAAATCCTTAAATTTAGTGCAGATTTTTTCTTGCTCAATTTCTGTCCTGTCTTTAGCATTGCAGTGGTTCTGCATTTTTATGAGTCACTCTAGCCATAGCAGGGCCCTATGATAAGAGTATTCACATTATAGCATTAGCCAAGAGTGTGAGAAGTCAGCACATCCCTGCAGTTAACACACACAGATGTGTCTGTGGGCAATGACCACAAATTAAGAATCTGGTATCCCGGAGTTGGTGTGTGATAAATCCTGCTTCACTGCAAATCATTTAATTACAGCAAATACATGTTTTGCCACAGATTTTGCCATTTCTGCCTTGCTGTCTGCAATGCCTCATTTACAAGCCGCAGCAGTTATAGGACTCTTTTCCAAAGGTGGTTTAAGAAGGTTGACAACAAGCCCTATAGAAAGATGGCATCCTCTGAAAGCCAGGACATACTACGCCTGCGTTGATCAGCTGGGTTTGAAGAACTGTTGTACATGCTCAGGGAATTTTTTGGGAAATCCTAAGCACCATATTGCAATTAAAAAATCTGAACAGAAGAGATGACTACATATTTCTACTGTATCCCATGGGCTCAGATTCCAGTAAGAATAATTTCCACAAGCTAAAATTTAGAAATAGGTTATGGTTTGGGCCTCAGTAGATAAAAGGCACAGAAGCAATAGTCTGAAATCCTTTCAAGAAAACCTTAATGCCTGCTCTTCCAAAATAAACAACTTGCACAGACTGGAATTAGTAGGATGGTTGTGACATGACTGGTGGAGGGTTCTAGCACTGTTCTTCAGTAAAGTAAAAAAATACTGAAAACACTAACATTTTTTTTAGCATTACCTAGACATGTGACACTTCTAAGAAGGATCCTTTTCATTTCCACTCAAGTCTCTTTCAAGTTCTCTTCAAGAATATTTGCAAATAAGTATTCAGATTTATTTCCATAGTTTTCTTCTACATCGTAAAAACTCCATCAAAATGGAACTTCTAAAATCATTAAGTTTTCAGTTAAATCATCATATTAGTGACTTCACTTTTAGCTTAGAAAATTTAGTCCACTGGCTGTGGAGAATATTGCAAGGGACAGGGATTGCTATGTTCAAATAGTTCATGAAGAAGAAGTGGAACTACTTTCACTGAAGTTCTTTTAAATGGGTTTTTCTGCTTGGTGTTATAGGTTCTACGTCTTTCGACCTTGATGGGGAATTCAGTTTATACTCTTATTTTTCTTTACTTCTAAATAAAGCTATTTCCTATCCAAATGATGAATTTCACTAGTAAAGTGCTGTAGTAACAACCTATTAAGACAAACTATGATGAGTTAGGAATGCAGTAAGAAAACACTTTGTACCTCACTATTATGGCTGTTAACACCTGCTTGTTTTCCCTGCAGAGTTTTTCCGAGAACTTCTGGAGAATGCAGAAAGATCCTTAAATGACATGTTTGTCCGGACGTATGGCATGCTGTACATGCAGAACTCAGAGGTGTTCCAGGACCTCTTCACAGAGCTGAAGCGTTATTACACAGGAGGCAACGTGAACTTGGAGGAAATGCTGAACGACTTCTGGGCTCGGCTGCTGGAGCGGATGTTCCAGCTTATAAACCCCCAGTACCATTTCAGTGAGGACTACCTGGAGTGTGTAAGCAAGTACACAGACCAGCTGAAGCCGTTTGGAGATGTTCCCAGGAAGCTGAAGGTTCAAGTGACTAGAGCGTTCATTGCTGCACGGACCTTTGTTCAGGGGCTGACAGTAGGCAGAGAGGTTGCGAACAGAGTATCCAAGGTAATCTAAAATTGGGGTGGGGTTTTTTTTAGCTTGAATTTGTTCTAAACTTGCCAAACAATTGAAATCTGTCCGTGTGCTTTTTTTTTTTTTCATTATAAGGCAGTGTGTTTGGTAGGTTTTTATGTCTACCAATATACCCACCTTAAGTTCATAAATAGGGGTAACAGTTGTTTTCAGTTCCTTCTGGGGATATTAAGGCAGTACTGACTGAAAGCATTTCTCTGTGCTTAGGGCACAATGAAGTACCAATATACATCAATGTTATAGCATGGTAGTGATTGTCATTTGTAATTCAAAACTGGCTACATATATAAAAGATGGGGATTAGATCAGAATTTAAATGTTTCAAGCAAATTTATTCTGCTGTTCATTAGGAAAGTACAGCCCTCACAGTGTTCATTCATCATGCAGCTGGGTGATGGATTTTGTTAGAAATGTCTAGTCATGTTTCTGATGAGAAAATAGACAAACAGTGACACCTCTGGAGCTTGAGCTTTCCCAAAGGATGGTTTGACTCACATTTATTTTAGTTTTAATTATTTATCTGTGCAAATATTTATGACAATTATAATCCTTGAGGGCTTCACATAATTAAAGAAAAAAAAACGCACAAAAATAACCCATCTGGGTACCACAAATGTGCCTGAATGACTTTCTCCTATACAGTATTTCAAAATCAGGTATATTTTTTTGAATTGATGTTCCAGCTAAATACTTGTTCTGTGATCTCGCTATTTCACAGTCCTCATAGTGTATTTGGACCTTGAATTCTGAAATTCTTTCATGAGATCCACTATGAAATGCTCAAATACTCACTTCTGAACAATAAGTGCATGAATGATTTTGGTGCTTGGCCCATCTAATACTTTCCCACATTTACAAGCCTAAGCCATTCCTCTGCCACAAGAGGATCGTCTCATTTGCTTCATTTAAATCACAGTCAGATGAGGTAGAGCTGATACATTGTACGGTAGACTGCAATTTAAGCACTCAACAAGATGGGGCTTTTAAACTTTCTTAAGCTGCGTTATGCAATATTTTGTGATTACAAATTGAGAATCTGTGGAGCCAGAGACGTAGTCAGGAAGGGAGAGCCTGATTTTATGCCTAGGAGACTGCATGGGAGAAAAGGGTCATTTTGCACTTAAAATTCAGTGGATGAGATATGTGGTCCTTTTTAGTCAGCTAGAACCAAAAGTTTCTTCCTCCAAGTGCCTTCCTGGGCTTCGGAATTGCTTTCTTTGATTTCTGGCGCTGTCAGTTCTTGCAGTCTTTCTGAACGGTGGCAGGGCATCATCATGAAACCTCAGTCTGCCTCGTCTTAGCTGGGGGCAGATGCAACTTTTTAGCCTCCAAATGTGCAGAATGCATATATCTGCATCCCCAGATTTCCTCTGAAGAGCAATGATGTCCCCGTGGGTCAGGTCTTAAGTGAAAGTACAGAGCTGTGATGTCGCTGTTGGCAGCAGGCATTAGGTCTTGCTGGATCAGACTGTAGAGAGTAAGCTATGAAACTCATGTAATAGATACATAATTTGTGAATCCCTCACAGATTAAGGTCTGAATTGTCTACTGAGACAACACTTTCCCTGTGTATGTACACGACTGTACAGAATGTGCAGGTGTCTCCTCTCTCACACATCCAGGAAATGTTTTCATCTCGGCCTCTGGGCTTTGAGTACATAAGCCCTTTCAAGAAAAGGGTTTATAACAAGATCGCTAAATGATCCTATAATGAGAACTGCTAGCTCTGAAACCATGAAGTGAGTCTTTTTGTAGTGTCACTTGAAGATTATAACAATAGCTCAATAGTGCTTTTGTTTGGTTTTTTTTTTACTTTTAACATGAAAGAAACACTTGAAATCATCGTTAAAAGGGCTCAGTGGGTGGTGCAAGACACAATACAGATTGAGTGCTTTATAGACACGTAGTGATACTCCATTAGACTGCATCTAGAACACTGTGTTCAGTTTTTGCCCCTTCCCATACAAGAAAGACATTGATAAACTGAAGCAAGTTCAGTGGATGCCACCACGATCTGGACTGGATTACTTGTCCTGTGAGGAGAGCCTATGTGACTGGGGCTTCTTCATCCTAGAGAAGAGGCTACTTCAAGGGCACTTAGCAGTTGCTCCTGTTGCCTCTAGGGAGGTCATTAAAGAAATGCAGCAAAGCTCTTCACAGTGGGGCATGGTATGATATGATGGGCATGAATTGAAGCATTTCCTCTTGTCCTATCATAGCAGGTCCTAGTAAAAATCCCATCCCCATCTTTCTTATAAACACCCTTTAAGTACTAGAAGGTTGCTAATAAGATCTGCCCAGAGCTTCTCTTCTCCAGGTTGAACAACCCCAAATCCCTCAGCCATGTCTTCATAGGAGAGGTGCTCCAGCCCTCTGACCATTTTTGTGGCCCTCCTCTGTGCCCGGTACAACAGGTCTGCGTCTTTCCTGTGACGCTGAAAATTCCAGAGCTGGGTGTATTAATCTGGGTGGAGTCTTCTGAGAGCAGAGTACAGGTGACCTGCTGGTCACCTTTCTTTAAGATCATTATCCTATGATCCTATTAAAAAATAAATAAAATGAACATTTTTGCTTAAATGTAGAATATGCTTTGATTGCATGACTATCTTTGGTATTAAAATCTCGGTGGCTGTATTCATACCCACAGTATATGCAAAACAATTGTTGGCCTTAGGGACTTTGTGCTACATGCAGCCTGGTGAGGCAGATGTGAAGAACCCCAAGTGGCACCAAATATTCAAGATTAATAATTGTCCTGTGGAAAGGCTATGATTACTCTGAGAATGAATATTTCCTTGTCATATCATAACTGTGGACTTTTTTGCTGGTTTATCTACTGTAGAAAATGACAAATCCTTTTCTTTAAACATGATTTTAAAAGACTACAGCTATTTCTTAGAGTTAGCACATAACTGCAGCCAAAAATGAGGCAGGTAAACATCTTTTGTTGCTGTTTTGAAAGTCATCCAAATTCAGCACATATTTCTTTCTCATTGTACTCTAATATTGAGTGATTCTGTGATAAGGATGCCACATCTGAGTAAGTCAAGAGAAATGAATAAAGAGAGAAAATGAAAAGAAGAACTGTTGCAGTTCTTTTACAGAATCCTTTGTCCATTGTCTACACTGGCTGGGAACAGAGGGAGATCTTCTACCTGCAACGTCACAAGCTTAAAAGATTTTTTGCTTTCTATTTGCGGACCCATTATTTCACTGAACTGCCACTGACATAGAAAATGTTGAGCCTACACCTTAAAGACCATGAGAAAGAGAGTGACTAATGAGAAGGTTGGCAACAACATCTCCTTCGGGTCTTTACTGTCTCATCATCTTCTGGACCATTTCTGTAGAGGAGTTGGTGGGTCACACATGCAGAAGGATTTGTTCTCTCTCTAATGTCAGGGACATATCCTTTCTAAAGATTTCTACTCAGAGAGGTTGTAATGTCTCAAAACAATGCAGTCAGTGTATGCAAAGAAGCTATACTTCCTTTTTTTTCAATGAAGTGTGCACTCAAGGACACTCAAAGTAGGCAACACATATTGCAAACATTTTCCCTTTACAATAGGATTTTGCAATTTTGCAATTTGCTTGTCAGTGAGATTATAATTTAGTAAGTCACATTTAGATAAATGGGGAGGGAGGGTGGTTAGGACATCTCGTTTTTGTAATTTTTTTCTAATATTATTTTTCAATTGCAGGCAGGCATAGTTGCTTCCATCTGCCTGAAGTTTTATTACACTGTTTTAGTTGAACAGTATTTTCATGATCTCTAAGTCTAATTACATTTTTTAATCTTCGGAGATTTTTAAATCTTTTTATTTCTCATTCTAATGTATTAAGTTTGTCAGTGCTATGTTGCTATGCTGCTTAAATCTCCACTCAATGCAGTATATTTCCACTGGTTTGAATGGACCAGCTTGCTAAATTATATATATATTCTAGAAAGCTGTATAGGCATATGAGCAAAAAGTAATTATTTCTCAAAGTGGGAAAATTAATTCTTAATTTAAACCAATTTATTCATTAATATAGAAGAATTCCTAAAATATCTCAAGTTGGAAGGGACCTGTAAAGATCATTGAATCCAACTCTCTGCTGCTCACAGCACAAACTACAAATAAACCATGTGACTGAAAGCTTTATCCAGAAGCTCCTTGAACTCTGACAGGCTTGGTTTCATGACCTCTTTCCTGGAGAGACTGTTTCAGCTACCAGCCACCCTCTCAGTGAAGAACCTTTTCCTAAGGTCCAATCTGAACTTGCCCTGATGCAGCTTCAATATATAGTATTCAATATGCAACATCAGAGCTGCCATTTTGGATATGTCAAGGGTCTGTTTAGTTGATTTTACCTCAGTGGCAGTAGTTTGAAGGTCAGTATAGGAGCAGAGCTTCTCAACTAGTATACTTTCTTAAGCTGTAGGCAGTAGATGTTTATGGACTTTTTGAACTACAGTTCCAGAAATAATTAATTAATTTTTCTACTACCTGTTTTTCCAGTACTTTGTTAGATTCTAAAAACCTGGCTTTTCTGCTTTGCTACCATTTGGTAAAAAAAAAAAAAAAAAAATATAGTTCTCTCCTTCCCTATTCCTCTGTAAAAATATAGCATATTAACATATTATTGTTATTAAATTTATTTAGTTTTTTATCAACTTTTTTCCTAGATAAAATAAATAAATAAACTAAACTAAAGCAAAAAAAACAAGCCTTTTTGACAAGCTGTGATTTAGTATCTAATGTTAAGCCGAAGAAACTGCTGGAAATATTTCTGAAGTTTCTCCTAGCTGTGATTACCAGTAATGTGATAGAAAAGACATATGCATACTTTTCATGTTCATCTTTTACTATGTCTGAGCTCGGGATACTTTGTGAGAAAATAATGCTAAGTTATTCTCTCTGACTCTAAACTCTAAACAAAGCATTCTCTGTAATTGTAATACTCTCTTTGAACTGTCACTGAGTGGTGGAGGGTGTAAGCAGAAAATCACATGGGGAATTAAAAGTTTGAAACAGGAGGGTGGATATGACTTTGCAGGAGCATATGATTCCTGAAATGCTTTTCCCAAATATATTAATAACTGAATTACAACAATTATAAAGCTAACTGTAATGGGATTTTTTTTCATTAAACAAGGAAGAGTTCTGAACCAAACATGGCATGTGTAAAACAGAACCAGTTCCCAAGGAAAGGTTAAGAGTGAAGATAAGGGTATTTCAAAACTGCCAAAAATATTGTACTAGTTGATAAGGACAATACTCTAACATGGTTATCCCATGTGGTTGGCATTCCAACCAAAGGAAATATTTCCTGGAAATATTTTCTTTCCATATACTTTTAATGGAAAGCTATAGAAAAGAGGAGAAAACAAAAAAAAGCAAATTTTATTCTGTATCATGATCCTAACTTCTCAATTCTGATTTGTGCTGATTCCATATGTTAACCTGGGTAAATTCACTTTGAGAACATGTGAGTTTAGTAGGAAAACGCAAATGATGGAGTACAACCAGTCTGTCCTGTCCGAAGCACAGCCGGTCACCAGCTGTCCATTACCCCACTGCTGCCCAGAGCTCCGACTCCGTCCCAGGCAGACACTTACATCTTCACTGGCTCTTGCACTAAACCTGGCTCGCTAGGAACAGCAAGTGAGTGCAGAGTACTTTCATTTACAGACATCCGGGGTTTTAGTTATTGTTTGCTAATTTTGCTTTTCTCTAAGTTTGGCCGTTATGTGGTTTGTTTTTTTGTCTGAGTTTGAGCACTTTCTTCCCATTATATACTGGGATAAGGACAAGAAGAGTTCTGAGTTTGGCTTTGACTTTCACGCTTGAAAATTCATGCTACCAGCAACCTAAGTAGTTTTTATACCAGGAGTAAAGTGAAGCTTAGCTCAGGGGCATCATTAAGAGCAGTTAGTGATTTTGTTAGTGGCATAAACATCAAAGATTTGTGACCCAGCCACTAAGAACTTATTTCATTAATGCATTTAAATATTAATTATCATTTATTACAAAATAAAAAGAGGCTGTTACAATACTTTCCTCATTGCATGGCATAGGCTATATATCTCCTTCTTTTTAAACCAATTAAAACCATTCATCCCCTCAATATTATTAAATTATGTTAATATCAGACCTCTTATTAGGAACCTGGTGATATATGAGCAAAGTGAAATAAATTCAGTAACACAATTATAAGGTTAAACCCAAGTTTAGTAGTGAAAAGCAGTCTCTAGTAATTGCCTGTGATTACTTCTACTTGCAGAATGCCAGGCCACTGCTTTTCTAATACGCAGAATCAATATTCTTACAAACTCTGCTTTTCATGGTTTATAAATAAACATTCAACATTTTGTGAGAGGCATAAATAAAGGCCAGTGTTGAATGACACAGTGATTCAGAATGTAATTATTGCAGGGGGGAGGGAATATGACAAGTCAGGTAATTAAAAGCCAAAACAAATTGTACTTTTAGCCTGGAAAATGTGATTTGCAGGGTGTGACAGATAAAGAGCTATGTGTCCTGTATATTTTAACTTCATTGACTGAAGAGCTTTGGCTTGTTAAAGCCACAGAGGGAAATGAAATCTAAAAAGACTATAGTTTTCAGTAAACTTTAATCCTCAGTTCAACCCATTGGTTTAGGAACAGCCCAGCTGAACAAGCATAGCTTTTATGATTGCGTTTCTGTCTGTTGTTTTGAGGGTTTTTTAGGCATTAATTATTTGAGCTTTCATTGAGTTAATATATATTTACAAGAACTCTGTCACACTGTGACATGCATAGGGACACATTCTTTTTTCCTCTTCCTCTCCCTTGGTGCTCCTCAGGTGGGGAGTCCAGGCATTATCCAGCCAGGGGAGTTTCAGAGCTCTAAGGTGTCTGTGGCACAAAAGCAGGAGTGGATTGTAGCCACACTTGAGTTCTTTCTGGGAACTATCCTTTGAATTGAGGTTCTTCAGCTGTGCTGAATATCTTTCCTCCTTTTTTGGAAAGAAAAGGCACATAAACTGATGTAGTTAATTGCACACATTTCATGGAGAAATAAAACAGATGCCTTCCAGGTATCCCAGACATACTGCAGGTGCACTAATCTATTTTCCACTTTGTGTGCGCTGGAATCATCAGAAGTTGTAGAAGAGCAGTTCAGGAGAAAAGGCTTAAAATGGAACAGCAGCTTCAACAAAAGGAAGAAAGCAGTAGGAGGTCTACAAAAGCTATGTCCTACCTATGAGAATTGTCAGATATAATCCAGCCTGGCCTCTCCATTTCATAGGTCTTTAAATATCATTCAGCTACCTTTGTATTGAACTTAATAACCCAAGTTTAACTGAGTCATGTTGCTCAGTAAGGCAGTCAGTCTTGCTGAGTAGCCCTCTAGGTAGGTCTGCTGGTTGGGTTTATTCCTGCTGTGTGCCACATCACATCTCAAAATCTGAAGCAGTCCTATCTTTTTGGATTTTTTGTATCATTCATAAACAGAGATCTTCTGATTACAGGACTTTTGCTCAGTTTGTGGTTTGGGTTTTGCTCAATGCCTACTGCATAGCAAATACCCTTTAGTTCAGCTTTGCGTGAAACTTATAATTAGAAATTAAGAACTGTAATGAGAGTATTTTAGTTTAACAACATTATTAAACACTGTCATGACCCATTAGAAAATTAATTATTTTAATCAAGGTTTTGTGTAGGATTGCTGAAATGCAGATTTTACACTCAATCCTTCAAAATTCTCACTCCAGGTGTATTTACCACCTACAAAAGATGTTGATATGGTGCCTGCAGAAAATATATTAAGAAAAAATTTAGAACTTTTTCAGAGGCATTCGTAGAAAAAAGGATGTATCCTAATGCATATCATGATACACGGTCAAGTCATGATAAAAATAATGGTGAAGAAGCAAAGCTCAGTTAGGAGCTTGCTGATCCCGCTAGATTTAGAAATTCTGTAATTAATCTTGCAGCAGGTTTTACATTTTTGCTGTTTTAGCACAGGAGAGTGAAAGAAAATTCAGAGGAATCAAAGGGAAATAAGAAGGAGATTAAAAAGTCTGAAGGTTAAGCAATGCAAGGAGATCTAGATCATCTTGCAACTTGCTGACTTTTTAGAATTACTCTTTTTACAGATTCTCTTAATTCTGTTTTGAAGACAGCCTATGGAAGCACTGTTTTCAATCATGATTTGAGAAAAGCAATTGATTTTATTTCTCATGTGAGCCAGAAGCAAAAAAATTTCCTAATGGATTATTTGGCCTTCAGGTTTCTTTGGGAAACATTAACCAAGAAAGTATCTGATTTACCTAAGATGCATCAGGAATACTAACTGGAGTTTAATTCATATCTGCTTAGATGTTGCAGTCAACAAAGTCATCAGCAACATATTGAAAAAGTCAAATTTCTTTGAGGCTTTCAAACAGTGAAGTCTGTAATCAGCAATGTGGATCTTAGGTCAATTCTTAGTTATTCACGGGTCAGCTACAATTGGCTTCATTGTCTGCTTAAATCTTGCATCTCAAAATATATCTCAGACAAAAAAAAAAAAAGATGGTGTGAACATAGGAATACAAAATGAAGAACTTTATTGTCAGGAAAATAGTTCTGGTCATCCGTAAAATTTTAAACTTATCCACCTACTCCAGTGTCTGCTTCTTATGGGAGGTTTTATGATGCAAGCTTGCCAAGTTTTTTCCATAATAATTTCTGGAAAAAATAAAATGTCACTTTCATTCAGTCTACATGTTTAAGAACATCATTGCTCTTGCTTCTTCTTCTTTTTTCCTCCTTCTCCTTTTATTTTTAAGCCCTTAGGAAGAATTGAGTTCTTGAGTAAAAATTAAATGTACCAGACCAAACTGGGAAGAAGTAGAGCTTTGAATAAGATAGGAGGATTTAGCTGACCTCAGCTGTACACCTGTCACCTTTAAATGGCCAAGAGCAGAAATTAAGAATATAGGGTGAGGATTTTAATGCAAGATGTGCCTACTTGTCCTTCATAATGCTTTGGCATCCTTTGGCCACTGGTGTACAAGACTTTGCAGTTGCCAAACACCTCAATGCAGTTTTAGCCTGCAAACAACTTCTCTATTCTTGAAAATGGTTTTTCTTTTAAAACTGCCAGAGATGTTTTGATATTCTGGTCTGTCCCAATATTGTGCAAGTCTGACTTCTGGTCTTCAATTTTAGAAGGTTTAGCAATTTTGTGTGAATACACTATGTTGTAATATATTTGAATCCTGATAGTGTGCCCCAGCCAAACCACCCTTAGTTATTCTTATCAGAGCCCTCAAGAATTCATCAAGTAATGAGTTCCACGTGTACGGCAGTTGTAAAAAGTACAAGTAGAGTTCTGTGTAAAGAAAAAAGTGGCTGCTGTGAAATCGTATTGATTCGTTGTTCAGCAGCCCTGAGCTCCCGCATGCTGGTGACCCCGACGTGATAAACGTTGCAATAATGAAGCAGACCGGACCCTTTGGATTCTGAAGGGGGTTCTGTAGAGTGAAAAGGCGGGAGGCCCTGGTCAGAGCTCGCCGCGGCTGGACCGCGGCAGGGGGAGTCGGAGGACGGCTCCATTGGAGTTCGGGGGCAGAAGAAAGCTCCTGGGAAAAGAGCTCTGGAAAACATACGCTGCAGCGGGTACACCCGAAGAGGCGAGCGACCAGGGGCTGGAGGGTGGGCAAGGGACTGTCAAAAGAAGAACAGGCCACGTTCAGGGTCCTCCAGCGTATTCTCTCCGAGAGAGAAATGAAATATGACCCAGAGGTCTTAAAAAGACTGTTAAGATGGGGTCAGGAGAGAGGATTTTTTGCCACCCTCGGGAGTGTTGTCAACACCCTTGAGTGGGAAAGGCTGGGAATCGCTCTCTGGGATGCCGTAAGTGATGGATTAAAAGAAACTAAGGGACTTAGCACGGTATGGAAGTTAATAGTAACAGTGCTAAGGCAAATACATGCAGAAAAAACAGCTGCGGCAGGGGCAGTGGCCTGTCTAGAGCCAGGCGGTCCCGCGGCTGCCTTGCCAACGCTCGCACGAGAATTCTTTGGGGGAGTAGATCCAGTTATACCGACTTTACCTTCTGCACCCCCGGAGACAGAGCTGCAGGCTCCGCAGCCTGCACCAGAACCAGAGAAAATGGAAGTGGATGAGCTGTCCCCCCCACAGCCACCATGATTACCTGCGGGGTGTCCCGTGGTATCCCATGAAGAGTTAACAATAGCATTAGGAGGGCGAGTGTATCTCCCGCTACCCCCCTCGCTGCCTGACTCACCTTGGCTTAGCCAGAGCGGGGATGCAAATGCAAAGAACAAGTATTCAAAGGCAAAGCATTTGCGCTGCTTTGAAGAGGAAGAGCACAGACAAGAAGAGTCACAGCAAGTTCCGAGAGCAACTTAGAACTTTGAAATCAATTTCCCTGGAAATTTGGATCCATCAACATTTCCAGTGAAGTTAAAAGTCCACAAGATTGTACTGAAAGAGAAGATCGCAGGTGAATCCACGGACACTGACTACTTTTTTCCCCTAATTAATATAATTCTTTTTTTCTTCAAAATGTTAAGCTATTTCATTACAAACTCAAACAAGGGACACTATGATCTAAAGAATAAGGTGATTCAGATCTCTGCTAATTAGCAGCTGTCCTTAACAGATTTTAGCAATGAATTGAATAAAAAATTGAAAAAAAAAAGGAAAAAAAAAAGGAAAAAGAAAAGGAAAAAGAAAAGGAAAAAGAAAAAAAAAGGAAAAAGAAAAAAAAAAAGAAAAAAAAAGGAAGAAAAAACCCAATTTGTAGTAGTTAGTCACCTGGGCGGGGGGAGAATCTTGCTACAACCTGGGGTGGCATTTTTGAAACACAATATTTAAAAATATGTTATTGATGGCATTAATGGGCAATGCAAATTTTCGTATCATTTTGTTAACTTTTTTCTGCTAGTAACAAAACATTTTTGGAGAGGGTTTGATGTATTGACCCACAGCCTTGCTGACATAAAGAAGGGTTTCTAGTGTACTAAAAGCCCTTAAGGGGAAGCACCTGCCCTCCAGCTCCACCCCACAGCACTATTTGAGCCAGCCAAGTGGGCCAGGCCAGGGAATGGAGGTCTCAGGTACTGCAGGAGCTGCTGTGGGATGAGGAGCTGCTGCACCACCACCAGAATTTCTCAGCTGTGTGGAGCAACTTGGCAAGAAAAAGGTACTGCTAGGGGCATTGAGGTAAAGGATTGTGGAAGTCAAAATGTTTTGTCTTTTGGAGACTCTGGATTGCATCTAAGGATAGAGTTGATGACACAGTGGTGTCTTGGAAGAAAAAAGTGAAATGTTTCTGGAGTGAGAATCTTTTTGTTTTGGAGCTTAGGCTGTGTCTAGTGGAGCAGTTGTGCTTTTTGGTCCTGCAGCACCTCATCCCCAGCGCTGCTGAGCAGTTTCTGTCCTTAAGGTGCTGGAAAAGAGGTTAAACTGTGCCAGAGCTCTGGCATCTATCAAAAAACCACAGCTGAAATGCAGCATTCTGCTTTTCCTAGCCTGTAGCCTTGAGTAAGATGTTGTGGTTTTCTCCTTTCATTTCACTCTTGATAAGAAATCCATCCCAGCATGTTGCTTTATGTATTAAAAATATGCTTTAAATGCCTAGCACTGGTTCTAGCAGTTATCCTCAGTATTTTTGTTTTAAGATGCTTAAAGTATGAATAATGAAGACAGAAAGAGTGAGTCAGAAGATCAAGCATTACATGTTCAGAAAAACAAGAAAGAATAGCATTTGGAAAACATAGTAGAAAGGCTTTGGCTGGTGCAAGAAGAAAAAGGGGGAAGTGTTTAATGTATTTGAACCCTGATAGTGTGCCCCAGCTAAAACCACCCTTAGTTATTCTTATTGGAGCCCTCAGGAATTCATCAAGTAATGAGTTCCATGTGTACAGGAGTTGAGCACGTAAACAAGATAAAGAGACCAATCAAGTAATGAGTTCCACGTGTACGGCAGTTGTAAAAAGTATAAGTAGAGCTTTATGTGAACAATGAAGTGGCTTCTGCGAAATCATATTGATTCGTTGTTCAGAAGTCCTGAGCTCCCACAATACTAGTGAAGAAATTACTGAATTTCTTCAGGAAGACATACGGACTCTCCACTTAACCCCCACTTACTTCTTCAGTATCATCAAGCAACAGAATTGTGTCTACACTTGCCTGTTATGTTCTTCATCCCACAGTTCTTTCATTTGTGTTCGTATGTTGACATTATCTGTGGATCCAGAAGTGATTGTGTATAAGACAATCTTCTGGCAAGCTGACAAAGCTGAGCAGGGCCAGTGCACTCTGATTCACATTTCCTGAGTAAGCTTTCTGCATACTGAGTTGTTATGCAAAACCATCAGCAGCTCTCTCCACAGAGAAGACACCAATCTAATTGTCCTATTTCAAATGGAGGTTTTATGCATCTAATTGGTAGAGAGAAGCCTGAGCAGCCAAAGATACTTTCTGAATTTCACAAAAGTAGCCTTAAGTGTTTAAGTACAAGAAAGAGAGAGATGACAAACCATGTTCTTCTTCTCTCCAGCAATTTGCTGACTCAGCAGTATCACCACTCTCTCTGGGTGTTATGGAACACCAAGTCAGCTGTTATGAACCCTGTTTTTCAGACATGTCCCAAAACAAGTGAATGCATATGGCTCTAAGTGCTTGGTGTTCTCTGTCTGGGGAATGCAGTAATTGACCTGCTTTGGTCTGCGGCATCCAAGCTGCATTAACTCAAACCAGCTCAAGCCTAGGAGCCATGGAAACACATATGGAAAAGCTGCTCAGCTCAGCTGCCATCTTCTTTTAGGTCTGAGGTCTTCTGTGGGAATTAGGGTGGATCTGGCCCCAATACCTTTTTATACCTGCCTATTTCCTAGTCAGTGAAGGAAATATTAGAGATATTTATTTGTCTGATTTCTTCAGTCTAAATCTGTATTTTGTTGTTGCTGGCTTTACCAGATTGTATTAATATTAGAGTGCCATTCAATCCATTGTTTATCTGAAACAACTATTTAATTTTGTGTGCTACTGTGCAAAGAATAGCATAAATGGGGGAAAAAAATCAGTTTCCTCCAATCTGGGTGTTAGTTTTAAATTTTCACTGACATTTTATTTGAATAAGTAGTGGCTATTTTGACACTTAGTTTGAAATCCAGCAGAGAGACAGCTCAAGGCACACTGCTGCCTTTGGTCATTGAGATCTTAAGGTAAACTTCAAGGTAAACTGCTACCACATAGAATATAGAAAGACAGAACCAAAACATGTTCAGAAAGCACTTGGAAACCTACCCATCATGAGTAAGGTGTAGTTTTGTCGGAAAAATAAGCACCTGTGTGTCTTTCAGCATTGCACATCTATTTGTAAGGAACAGTGCACACCTTCTTTTCAAGGATAATGTTTAGAAACCAAAACACAGGACAAACTGCTGTCAGAAACTTTCACACTGGTCCTCAAAACTGAAGTTCTTTCGTGAGCCCTCAGAATGTTTCCTGGCCATAAGTGCAAGGTTAAAGAAATCTCTTAATTCAATACAACATTTTTATTGTTACTTAATTGTATATATCTTCAACATTTAAAACTGTAATATGCCAAATGGAAATGAATGCAATTCAATTTTTCACTTAAATCAGAATTAAAATTTTGGGTGAAGAATGTTTGCAGATTTGTTTATACTCTGCAGTCTCCAAAATTAACAGAGGAAACTGGCTGCCAGTCTCTACCACTATGCAAATACTTTTTCTTCCATATAGTTACAGAAATATATTAAAAATTGTTAGGAGTGTGAAATAATAATTTATACAATAAATTTTATTCAAAATAAGGAAAGGGGGAGAGGGGCAGGGAGCCAGATTGTGAAACGTTAATACCAAAATGGCTCAATTGTCTTGTTTTCATCCTGACCCCAAAGAAGATATCGTATAGCCATATCATATTTTCATATGATTCCCTAAAACTGCTTCTGAGAGAAAGGTCTTCTAGATTTAGACTAGTACTGAAGTGCTGTGAATGTACATATATTCCTATAGTGCGTATTTTTATATGTAAAAGTCTATTCACTATTTAAGATTCAGTTTGTGCCTCCCTCTCCCTCCTCCCACTTTCACTCCTTTTGACTGAATCAGTAAAAAGTACCTTAGCCATTGACTTCAATCTGAACTTGATTAGGGTCTGATTGTTCAGATTTATATAAAATCAGGTTGAAAACAAAGGTTTTAAGGCAAAGGTCTTTACAGGGAGACTGAAGAACTTACTGATGGAAACATTGTTGAGGAAATTTGGGCAAAATAAGAGATTTTCAGTCAAGAAATGACCATTTAAAGGCATAAGAACAGCACTACACATAAACATAGATAAAATGTTTATGGACTATCTGTATGTAGTATAATTCGGATAAAATCATCATGAGTGGAATTTCACACATGTGATAATTTAGTTTAACACACTGTAGAAGTTTAACATATTTCTGAAGCTTAGAGCCTTACCTGCCAGCAGGGCTGTGCTCCAGACAGGGGAGCACAGTGTTCACAGTTTCTAAGGGCAATTTCTGTGGTTGCCTGTGAACTGGATATGGGCTGGCAGTGTGCCCAGGTGGCCAAGAAGGCCAATGGTATTAGCAATAGTGTGGCCAGCAGGACCAGGGCAGTGATTGTGCTTCTTCACTTGGCAGTGCTGAGGCCACACCTCGGGTCCAGTGTCCGGTTTGGGTCCCTCACTACAAGAAGGACACTGAGGAGCTGGAGCGAATCCAGAGAATGGCAGCAGAACTGGTGAAGGGTCTGGAGCACAAGTCCTGTGAGGAGCAGCTGAGGGAGCTGGAGGTGTTTTAGCCTGGAGAAAAGGAGGCTCAGGAGAGACTTTATTGCTCTGTACAACTGCCTGAAAGGAGAATGTAGCCAGGTGGGGGTCAGCCTCTTCTTCCAACTAAGAGGCAATGGGATGAGAGGAAATGTCCTCAAGTTGCACAAGGGTAAGTTTAGATTCGGTATTAGGAAAAATTTCTTAATGGAGGGGGTTGTTGAGCATTGAGACAGGCTGCCAAGGGAAGTGGTTCAGTCACCAGGTATAGATGTGGCACTCGGGCACATGGCTTACTGGTGGGTTTGGCAGTGTTAATTTAATGGTTGGAGTCAATGATCTTAAAGGTCTTTTCCAACCTAAACAATTCTATGATTCTATCATGCTATACACACACACAGAATTAATAAACCTTGACAGATATATTGTATTAATAGTGTTGATAGTGAGTAGTATATAGTAGAATAGTGAGGTAGAACTTACGCAGTGGGGTGTGTGAAGCACTAAGTTATTCTTCCTCCTGACTAAGACATGGCATAGAAGAGATAGTCACTTAGCGGGAGAAAGAAACATGTTAACTAAATGTATCGAATTATTTTCTTTTTTTACTATCAAAATTATTTTCCTGGTGACTGTGTTTTGGTCCTTAGTGGGAGCAGTAAGTACCTATCAAGGAAAGATTAGATTTCTACAGAGTGATTGAGCTTACTGCTTAATCAAGTGATAAATTCATTTCAGCACTTCTTTCTTGTCTTGTCTTCACATTCCTGCATGCACACGCACACACGTAGAGATTCCCAGGTGCCATGTTGGCAGCTAAAGTAGTGGGAGAACTTGCTGTGTTGTAGGAGAGGTGA
This sequence comes from Lycocorax pyrrhopterus obiensis, assembly GCA_014706295.1. Taxonomy (NCBI): domain Eukaryota; kingdom Metazoa; phylum Chordata; class Aves; order Passeriformes; family Paradisaeidae; genus Lycocorax; species Lycocorax pyrrhopterus. The sequence goes on along the minus strand of JACSVZ010000001.1, from coordinate 42,305,869 downwards.
GATGGACAATCTTCCTTTGCACAAACTCATGGCTGTTGAGGTTCACTTGCCTGTGTTTATGATCAAATATATTTCAGAATACTAATAGAAAGAGAGGACTAGAGTATATATAAACCTATGAGCACCCAAACTAACTGCCAGCAATGGCATAAAAATGTTGCTATTTGAGCTTGTAATGGCTGTGTTATTACCAACTGATAGGTATTTATGTGTATATCATGAAATGTTGATATATTTATACATAGATCACAGAAAGCACTACTTGGTCCCATGTCTTTGAAGGCAATCTTAATACAGAGAAAAACACACACTCAACAAGTACAGAAAATTACTTTAGGTTTTCTGTACTATGTAGATTTTGCTTTTTGTAGTTTTATTTTTGCCTTTTTGGGTCAAAGCTGAAGCATTGCTCAGAGTCACATTTTCTTGCTCATTTTTATCTGTGACTAAGGACTCAATTATGCTTTGCTGTCAAGTTGGCATCCTTTTAAAACAGTGGGAATAAACAAATGCATTCTAATGGAACAATTTTTCACTATTATCTTTCCACCTAAACTTATTTGCAGCATCATCCAAAAAACCTCAGAGGTAAAATGTTTCCTAAATGCTCTAAGATACTCAAATATAATGCTGTGTTTAATGTGGAAGTGGCAAATGGACACGGGTTGAGAAGAATGGAAGTTTAGGCAGGTGAAAATGCTTATAAATGTGTTTATTAGCAAGAAAAGGGCTTATAATTCAGAGACTATTATATGAGTTGAGAAGTTGCTAAGAAGCATAAAGCTTGATGTGGAAAAAGAAAGATGTTCTTGGAAGCTAAGATCAAGCATAATATTTAATAGCCAGAAATTTATATCACATAGGGTAGGCACTTATCCGAGGTAACTAAGTTAAAAATAGTGACCTGATACTGTTTCTGTGATCTCTGCAGTAAACTAGGCATCTCCCGGGGGGAAATCACATCTCCTGCAGGTTCAATCATGTTCTAGAGTAGACAGTCTCTCATCAGCAAAGGAGAGGGAGCAGAGAACCACTACAGGCCATTTAATGCATGGACTGGCCTTTAACTAGTCCAAGGTAAAACTGCCTGATAATGTGGACATCCCACGAATTCAACGAAACTTCCTTCACTTGCAAAAATGGGAATTGTCTAAGGTGTTTTCCATTTGTCACAGAAGTCCTAAATTATTTCCTTTCCTTTTTGCACAACTGTAGAAAACACATCTGTGCATTTTACTTGTGATTTTTTTAATGGACTTCTACTTCATGTTTTTAAATGACTCTGTAAGTTGATATTTATTTATTATGCTTAGGATATCATTAGAGAAGTCAAGAATAGTGTTCGCACACTTCTTAAGAGCCCAGAAGGTTGGTTTTTGCCTCACATATAGATCTATAGTAGTTATTAAAAAAAATATTATTAAACTCAAAATTAGAGGGGTTTTTTTTTTATAAACCCTATTCATCTAAGTATTCAATATCTCAGTGATCAGACGTTAACTTTGCAGATGACGGATAAAGATTAAATAAGACAAAATCAACCTTAATTTCTTTATATGTAAAATGTGGTGCTTCATAATTAACTTAGAAAGTGGGACTGCTGTTGAAATGAAATGGAAAATGTCCTCTTTAATCTGTTGCTTCAGGTGTATGTAGGTTATTCATTACTGGAATAAGGAGACCTTGTAAATTAAATAGGTGACATGACAAAAGAGGAAAGGAAGTCTGTGGTTTATACAGTTCAGCTGCTATTCGTATTTGTGACAGAATTGCAATTTTATTTTCTTAGCAATCATTATGGAAAAGAATTTCTAAACTGGTGACATTAAAACATACCTACAAATGTACTAAGCAAAAAACTTACAACTGTTGGTTTGTCCCTTTGGAGATGAGAAATGCCTGATTATAGAATCTTTTTCAGCATTAATATTATTGACTTACTCTTTTCTAAAGATAGGAATCTATATGCTAGGACACAACTAATTTTGTTCGGATTGCTGTCAAAAATATTTCCTGATTTTTTGGCATGAGGTAAAGGGGAGGATTTTTGAGTGATCACCTCAATTGAAATGGTGGTCAGAGCACAATAACAGCAGGAAAAAGTGAAAATCTCACTTCCCCATCTCTTTATGGTGAATGAAGTGAGTCAGAAATAGACTTTGGCATGTATCAGCCATAAAGCAGCCAAGAACTGCCCTTGTAAATACTCAAATGGTAGTGTTTGCTGCTGGTAGGATCTGAAAACAGGTGTACTTTGAACTATTTGTAAGAGCATTTTTTTTCTAAATGTAAGATTCTTTAAAGCAAATATCCACACTAAAAAAAAAAAAAAAGTGTTATTTGAATTATCAGTACGTTTCTGCCTTGGTATTTTTTCTTTTCCAAATACTTATGCTCCATTTTGCCAGGTAGATTTGCCTTTGAATATTATTCACTTGGAGGAGAGTGGTTGTTTTTTACCCTGGGACCATCATTTCCTTTTGGTGTTTCGTTTGCTTGTTTGTTTGCTTTGGTTTTGGGTTGTGCTTTTGGTTTGTTTGTTTGTTTGTTTGTTTGTTTTTATAAGAGTTGATAGATTGCTGGGCTTTCCTTTTTTACAGAACATGAAATGAACCTGGAAAAGGAGTTAACTGCCTCAATAAATATGAACAGCCATTTTTGGAATGTGCTTGGAAATTTTAATGGGTCTCATCTCAAAGCATGTGGTTCAGCTAATGAGAGAATTGACTTCAGATTGTTCCATAAATTGTATTCTGGCTTAGTCAGAAAGGTGTAAACTGATTTACTGTGAGAGAAATCTCTTTTGCCTCAGGAAGCTATGGAGATGGTAGACTGTGGAATTTCAGCCCCCATTTCACGGTGTTCGAAGGGGAGCTGTAGGTGGAGGTAACAGCCTACACTGGCTTGGCCATACTGCGAGAGGGAAGAATCTGTTTGATCATGTAGTCTCTTCTCTGCACCTTATCAGTCACCCTACTTCATAATGTAGTGGACTAAAGAGTACTTAGAAAATTTTTCATTGGTCTGGTAATATCGTATATGTCCAGTGATAGAGTTTGAATCATTTATTCAAGGGACTAAAACTTTACATTGCACCAAAAAGTACTTTCTGAGCTAGAGATTAATTACACAAATTGAAAGATTTCTTACCTCTTTGTTTCTCTAACAGGGGAAAAAAATGCATTCCTGTTTCTCTTATACAGGTTTTATACACTTTATGCTAGTTTTTATGTATATTTTTCATCAAAGGAAAAAAATATCTCAGCAAACTTACTAAGCTAAGAAACTAAGACTTGTAGTTGCAAGCTGACCTTAACTGGCTAATTTATTTTTGTAGAGATTTATTCAGCGTCACGTTTCTCCAAACCTGGAGGCCCTCAGGTTAGCCCAGCTAGTCTGGTGCATTAAGCCAAAGTGTGTTACTTTATGTAACAGAATTTCAGAAGGTCCTTACTTTTGGTTAACCTAGGCACCTTATGTTTGGAGTGCATTTGTCAGAGGCTTCTTCAATAAGCAGCGAGAAGAGTTAAGCACCTCCAGAAAGCAGTTCTCATCTCCAGTCGCATCGATTAACTTCAGGATGTTGCTCTCTTTCTTTACCAACTATAGAGAAGAAAATAACTCTTCTTTACATTCTTTATCTATATGCATGGCATTAGATGGGGAAAAAATCCAGTCCATCAATATTAATGTGCAATATAGTATTTTGTAGCTGTTAAGTTAGAGATTGTTAGGATTTTATCATAGGTACTTACATTTAGCTGCTCCATCTAAATTAAATGACTTAAATACAATTGTTAATGACATTTTATTCAGCATTTATTGGTTAGTCATTGTGGAAATTATTCTGAAAGGAGAACAGACAGAGGTAAAGATTTTCTGTAGAAATCGGATGCTTAAAGGCAACGATTGTGCAGTTTTAATGCAGTTTAGGATTCTGGTGTATTAATAGAGTTGACTGAATAATGAAAAATAGATTGTTGAATATGTTTCAGTGAAAGTAGACCAATTTTCCTTTATGTAAATTAGTATTTCTGAAAATGCTCAGTTTTGTAAATTGTAAATGAGTTAATCACAGTATTTATGTGTGGAACCTGCTGTTAGTTGGTCAGCAGCTAAAGAATTTTGCTCTTACATAAGAGATCTAAATAGATGGCTAACTAGTCAGGCATACAATTATCTAATTAAAATACACAGTCTGTAAATAAGTCAATTGTAAACATAATTTCCTAAATTCTGGTTTCAAATACTACTGAATAATGAGGACATCAACACAAATAGAAAATTATCAGCATTAGAAAAACCTCCTGAATCTTATAACCTGTACAACTTGCAATGGTATTTCATCAGATGTCCTGATTAGGGTTATGACATAAAATTTGTATGTGATTCTAGCCATGAAAGATATTTAGTAATATATTTTCTGTTTTTATTGTAGTCTGTAATTCACATTCTCCCTATTGCTCCTCCACATACTACTAGATGACTCACACAGTAATTAAGTTGCTTTATTTTTTTTAATTTTATTTTTTAAGAAAGAACCTGATAACTCAAATTTAGATGGCTTATTGACTGGAAGCTCAGTTACTTACAATCAGCAGTACAGATATAAATCACGTGTAGCAATGCTGCAGGTAAGTCATGAAATAGATCAAGCTCAAGACATGAGTTTATGCAGTACTACTGCAGTACCTCACTTGTTGATCACATTGGATGTACTTAGATTTTAGTCATCTTTTTACTGCTGGCTTTTGCTGTGTTCGTGGTTAACACTGCAATTAGCACAGAGGTCTTTGTAGCACTTACATTAAAAGCATAACATTAGCATGAATGTTAAGTGTCCTGGGAATACAGTTCGTGTCTGTAAAACTTAAGAATTTATATTGCTGGAAAGGTTTTTAAAACCCAGCTTTGAAGAGTTATGTAAAAAGTTGTGTAAGTACATAAAAGGATACATAACTTTGGTTGGCAGAAAAAGTCATGACCAATAGGAACTGGAAACATGATGAAGGTTCGAGTATTTTGTCTATTGAAGTCTTTTTTTGATACCTAATATCCCATAATCAGTCACAGCATGTGCTTAGAAATTTTTCTCAAGCAAATGGGATCTGGAAATCCTGTGTTCTTTTACTATAGCATATCACTGCTTGAGACAGTTTTCTCCTATAAATATATGTGTATGAGCACTTGAAGATGGCGCCTTTTGCTGGGTATGCTGGACACCAGTGTTCTTCCTGGGCTGCTCAGGGTACCTACCTTCAGTATTTCACCCTCTGGCAGAGTGAAGTGCCTGAAACCACCGCATCATCCTCTCTTCTATTGTTCCTGTATCTCATTTTGGCTTGGGCGTTTGGCACTGGCATGCTGCTCTCTGAGGAAACAATGTTCTTCATACAGATGGGATGGACTTGGCAGTGCAATATACTCTCACCACCTCAACCCACAGTTGACTGGCAGCTGTGTCCTGGAAAACTGGCATATTACCTTGCAAGGGGCTTATTGCCATCCACAGACAATCAGGCACCTCGGCAGCAAAATGATCACAAATGAATATCAGCTGTTAACGTTCAAGGACTGATTCCAAGTCATTTGGGTTGGCTAGAAGCATGAAGTCTTTATTCTCTTCATTGCTAAATGCAGAAGTCTCTATTGCACGCTGCCTGCTGTCTTTCACATAAATAAGTCTAAATTGAAGAGTAATTCTCCATACAATATTTACAGAACAGATATCTGTGCTCCTTCATGAATAGATGGAGATAGGCAGTTTTCAGGAATATTTTGAATTGAAAAATCAGATAATATACTGAACATTTTTGGTGTTGATGTCTTATCTTACCCATGTTCTGAGAAGCAGTCTGTGGTCAGTAGTAAACTAGACTGTTATCAAAGTTAATAAATGAAAGTTTCATACCACTGTCTTTTCAGAACAAAAGGCAGGACAGAAATGAATGATCCGAGTCTTGCCCATAGTCATGAGTGCAGACCATACCTTTCTTAACCAGGAAATCAGATAGTGCAATGAAATAATGCAATGAAAAGTATATATTAGGCAAACTTAGCTACCGTTTAAAAATGTGATTTTGATCTGAAAAATGTGTCAGGAGACATTTTGAATTAATTTTTTTCGTAGATTTATTTATCATATTTATTTCATTTTAACAGATTTCTTAAAATAAAATAGAAGGAGCTTTGAATTAGCAAACCTGAATGTTAAAATAAGCTCTTAAAATTTCACTTATTTTTGAAGGTTTTTTGAAGGTTTTTTGAAGGTTTTCTTTTTGAAAATTTACTTTCTGAAGATTTACTGAGCCAGGGTCCCTACATAGTTCTGTCTTGTCTCCAGCTGAATGGGACATTTGCAAAAAAGATAAGGATGCTGCGCTGAACAGTTATGGAGACCTAAAAGCAAGAATAAAATTTAATTCATTGTCTTATATTTCTGTGCAGTTTGTAGGGCTAAGAAGAGTGAAAAAGACTGGTCTTTGATTTTTCTTACCAGACACTGAATGCATATAGCTGGCTGGAATGCTAATACCATGATGACATTTTTGCATACTGTATTCTCAGCCTAGAAATGAATTCTGATTTATCACACAGTTTTTAGGGCAATTTTATTTGACCTTTTCTAAATACTACCTCCATTTATCTCTGGGCAGCTGACAAAGTCTCTTTTCCCTGTGACACGGTATTTGTTAGAAAATATGAAAGTCAAGTTTGGTTTTAAATTATTGGCTTCACATAGTTTTATTATGGAAAAAGGCTATATGAAGTGCCCCCGCCCCCCCCCCCCCCCACTCCAATTGTTCAATATTGCTGGAACATTTTAATTGTGGGTTTTTTTCATTGTCTCACTTTTCCCAGGTACTTTTAGCCAGTCAGCCCAAGGTACATGGATAAATAAAAAGTGATGGGGGAGTGACTCCTGCCTTCAAAGTGGCACAAATTAACTCACATTAACATGCCCCTGTCACCATGTGGAGTGAATGGTGTCTTACACGTTTATGCACAAACTAAATTTCTTTTTTCTAACAGACATGAGAGGCTTGGATCCTGGGGGAAGGAAAAAAAGGGGGGGGAGAGGGGGAATGGTACGTGCCCGTTTTCAGCACCTCTACATCCTTTCACAGCAAAATGTTATCATGATCATCATGTTGAATTTCAGCTGGGCTTTGTGTTGTAACTGCCAGCAGTGCAGTGATACACAATAAGCTGGCTGCCAGCTGGGCTGAGAAAACGCACAGCAGGGTGGGCAAGTACACAAGAACCCCATGTGGAAGGACACATCTGAAATATGGCTCTCATCCAGCCACTCTGAGGATCTCTGGAGTGCAGTCTCTCCAGCTGCAGGTTTCTCACAAACACAGTGCAAACAGTATGAAATCTTTGGGCATTCCAGTAAGCAACAAATTTACAAAAGGGAAAGAATATGCTGTCAGCACTTGGCTCACAGCACATTGTAAGGTTATGAGAAATCAGGCTTAAAAACCTTAGGACTGTAATTTTTTGAAAATAACTGAAATCTCAGTACGTGGAGGTGTTCAAGTTTATGCCCCTTTATAAAGTCAGCCCACATTACTAAGTCCACAAGGTGAACTCACTGTGAGAATTAGCACACACTGTTTGCCAAGTTTTCTAGGCCTTTATTTCAGGCAGTGGAGATGGTGCTAATTGCAGGGAGCGGGGCTGTGCACCCTAGGAGATATGGGAGTGATATTGTGTGAAGGTACCTATTCCACATTCTAATGGGAAGGTTAAACATTCTCTGCTCCCATCATGATAAATCCTTGTCTGTCTGGACCACTGAGCTGCTCCTCCAGGAGAGACATCATGCCTATGAATAATTCTGGCAACATTTTAAAGTAAATTAGACTATGGCTTTATGGCATTTTCCACACTATCCTCACACAGAAAGGATTATAGATGTCAATTATTTTATCTTTTAAAGAGAGAGATGAGATTCTCTGTACATTTCTTGATCTACTGCATAGATGGAAATGCTGTTATGATGAGTTTACAAGACCTCTAAGGCTGATTAATTGCACATAAAATAGTAGTATGAGAGCATCCTGTTAAGAACAAAGAAATTATAAAATGATCCAGATGCAGCTGCATCTCAGCATTACTTCGTATGCTGGCTGTTAAACATCTTGCAAATGTTGTTGACTCCTCTTGAATGCAGTTCTTGTTAACTGTACACTAATCCTATTTGTATTCAGTGGCTATGTAAATTTCTTTTTGTAGGGTTGTTTTTTTTTTTATTTCCCTGGAAAATTGCACTTGTATACAAGAGATCCTGATGATGTTATTCATATGAGGAACCAATATATTACACACTGAGAGGCATGACAATCAATGCAAAACAGTATTACGAATCTCAGGTGGATGTCTGAGACAATCTTATAGCTTAAAAGAAACAGAATAATCTCTTAATAAAATTTTTCTCTGAATATAACATTCAAAGCATATTTTATTGCTCTATCCAATGAACATTCTATGTTTTTTTGTACTTGCTGTTCTGTTACTATTTGTGACATGTGTCAGTATGTTGACTTTGTACATTAGTTCCGACCTGGCAAAAGACCTAAAAACCTGCTCATCTTGAAATCTGAGGTACTAATTCAAAACTAAGAGCATCACTTAAGTATTTTTCTACATCAGGGCCAGAGTCTCCACAAATAAAATGTAATATGAATATTGAATTTGCAGAAGAAGATTTTTCCTTTTTAAAGTGAATAAGATTTATTACTTTCACACAGTGTTTTTGGAGTGTTTCACTACTATTTAGCAGAAAACACATAGAAAGAATAAGTATTTTTAGTTATTCATGGCTTCAGGCATGCCAGTGCAAGATGGCATTGTTATCAGATGTTAAATAATTAGTACTCAGAGAGTGCTGTCATGCTCATTGTTATGGCAGATTAGTAAGGATTAGAGATAAAATGGGGGGGGTTTTGTTATAAAAATAAAAAGAAAAAAGATTGCTAAGTCTAAATCCCTCCTATTTTAAACTAAAACATTTCTTTTTGAGGCTAATGTGCTCAAGAATTGAGACTACTATAATATTTACAATAAAATGATTGAAAATATACATGATTGAATTATGTAACCTGATGTGTAGTTAAAAATGAGATTTTTCTAGAGTTTGAGAGAAGCCTGCATCTCTCTAATGCTAGGTTTTGCTCTTTCATTGTGTCATGGTTTAGGAATGGTGTTCTCCAATTTAGTGCTCCCACTAAAACCATGGTGCTGCTTTCTCCCTCTCCTTGTCCCCGCTTCCCACTGTGGGTGGCAGGAGAAGAGAATTGGAGGCATAAAAGGTAAAGATTATGGGTTGAGATAAGAACAATTTACTGGAAATAACAATGAGGTAAGAAAACAAATAGTAACAGCGAAAATACTAACAACAAAAGTGTACAAAAGAGTGATTCATGTGCAAAATGCTCACCTCAGAGCCCAACCCCAACCATAGCCGCACTACGCGGACTGGAAGAGACCCCTTCTCCTGGGAAGAGGCTCCCTTCACCCCACCCCTATCAATGATGTGAGGTGAAATGGAATAGAATAACCCCTGTGTCCTAGCCATGCCCCTCCTGGCTACTGCAAAAAAAATAACTCTGTCCTGGCTGGAACCAGGATACATTGCATCCACAAAATTAAGATTGACTTTTGGATATTACACGGATGCCATTAAGGCTAAGAACGTTAAAAGAGGTAAAGATTAGGGTGGTTTGGTTTGAGACACCACTGAAGTGGGTTTCCCTGCATACTGAAACTACTCAGTAGTTTCTAAAAAAGTAGGACTCTGAAGTGCTCATTCTCTGGGCATCTGGATCTTCTAATTGCACTAAAGTACTATCTGGAGACAGGTGATTGTTTTCTCTAGGATGTGTAAACCTTACTTTAGGAAACTCCAAAGTATCCAGAGTATAGCCATGCCTATACCTCCGATCTATATTTGTTTCACTAGGGCTTGCAAGCTGACCTGGTACTTTGGAAAGTTCTCGTTCTCCTTACTTCAAAATTATTTGTGTATTTACACCTAACACTCTCAGAGCATTCTTCTCCCAGAACAGTTAGGTAACAAGAGCACCAGGCTGGGGTGTTTTGAGAACCGGTAGCTTGGTGATTAGAAGGGAAGGATCTTAGAATAAAGCTAGTTTTGACTGATATGTCCTCTCTGACTTCTTCTTTGTTTTGTTTCTCCTACATCAAGCCAAGTGAAAAGCATAGAATTCTTATTGATTAATTATGAATTGTTCTATCTATAAAAATCAGTCTGCTGCCCTTAGAAGAACAGAGTTGGTGGTTGGATCTCTGTGCAGAGAAACCTTATGACAGCATGGGTATAGTGAAAGAAACCCAGCTTTTTAAATGGTTGTCTGTAAAATACAGAGAAAAATTGAGAAGGAGCATAGGACACTCCCTTCCTATGTAGAAAGTGCAGAAATTAGTATTTTATTTTTGAAGAATAGCAGTTAGCAGCTTCCTGACTTAGAAAGGTTGCTCTGGATGAAAAAGGATTGACTATTGACAAATAAGCATTAATTGGCCATAAAATGAAAGAATAAAGTTGCTTAGATATGACTTGGTGTAACTGGGTTATATTTAGTCCAATCTGAAAAAGATTTGAGCACATCCTAGTTGGATTTGGAAAAGTGTTCCCAGTATCCATGTGTCCACAATCCAAGAAAGATACTGAAAGAGTGATGAAGACTCAGAAAAATGTCATAATAATATTTAGAAGTAATTATTATATGTCCCATAGGAAGGGACTGAAGGAGTGAAATCTACTACTTTCAGAAAAAAAGAACTGCATAAAAGGTGGTTTAATCATGGATTTTACACACACAAGTGTGGAACAGCATTTTGATGATGGAAGAGGCATTCTCCTAATTGACTAAGATACATAAAGATCCTCTGGCTGGAATCTGAAACTACGCAAATTCGGGCTCTATTCACTGCACACATTTTTAATTGTGAGGGTAATTATCCATAGAAACAGCTATTCAAAGGCTATGATGGCCTCCCTAGCACTTGTAGTTTTGAATATTAAATTGGATATTTTTTGAAATAGCTTTTTCAAAAAGCTCTGCTGTGTTTTTAACCTAGTTATTTTTGGCTATGTTTTGCTAGTCTTGAAATCAGATGGCTGCAATGGCCCCTTCTGGGTTTAAAATTCTACCAATATAAAGGGAAAGTGCTGAAATTTAATAAGTGAAAACTTAGTCTGATCAAACTAATTTGCTAAATAGTATGGCCCCACTTGGAGCACCTAGATAAGACAGCGCAGAATAGGTTCAGTGAGGGAGATTTGTCTTGAAGGAATTTTTGTAGCATTTTGATCCTATGCTCAAGATAAATGAAAGACCCTCACAGAATAATAATAAATTACTACTGCATAATACAGTAGAAGGTAGGTAAGCTATGTAGACTGCCTGATATTGTTATTAATCATAGAAATATATAATGTGTTGGGTTGAAAGGGACTTTAAAGGTGATGTTGTTCCAACAACCCTCCCATAGGCAAGGACACCTTCTACTATACCAAGTTGCTCAAAGCCCCATCCAGCCTGGCCTTGAACACTTCCAGACATGGGGCATCCACAGCTTCTCTGGGCAACCTGTACCTCATCACCCTCACAATAAAGAATTTCTTCCTTGTATCTAATATAGCCCTACTTCCATTCAGTTTAAAGCCATTCCTCCTTATCCTATCACTCCTTGCCTGGATGAAAAGCACCTCTAAATATTTCTTGTAAGCCCCCTTTAGGTACTGGAGAACTGCCCTAAGATCTTCCCACAGCCTTCTCCTGCCTGAACAATCCCAACTCTCTCAACTCTATTAATACTGATAATCTGTAATTTTATAACATAGATAAGACCTCAGTCTTAGACTACAGACCCCATGTGCTGGATACTATACAAATGCAGAGTTTCGTTTCACAAACTCTGTATGAAGGTACAGATATCCATGTCTGCGTACCTATACCAGGACAAAACTCTTCAACCAAAGCCTATGCCTCATGTTGTTTCTAATTCAGGGATATTGCATTCCATCCAGGCTAAGTGGGTTTTAACAGCTGTGCCCATGGCCCATGAAATAAAAAAATCCCCTCCTACTGCTTTTAATTTCATAATGTAAAATAGTTCTTTAGATCATGGAGGACATAATCTCCAAGACCTCATCTCCAGGGTAAGCCTGGTGATAAGATGTAGGGCCTTCCTGTTTACTGAACAGGAGCTGTGGAGGAGGCTGAACCGCAGAGTATAACCTGGATTTATGCAGCAGAATAGCCTGCTGGGAGTTTCAAAGCATACACAAGTTTGGAAAGTGTACTGTATTCCCAAAGAAAGCATTAGAACAATAAAAACTTCTTGATTTTGATGTAACCTTTGCTTGAATGAAAAGAAAGAACAATAACTCCTCTTTCAGTACAGTTAAACCTTTCCAACAGTTTAGCCAAGTGGGAAATGTCTTTATTCAAATTCCTTCCCCCTTCAAGGGGGCTGGTTAAAAACTTTTTTTTTGTTGGAAAAATCACCTTGATACTTGAGAAGCCCCTGTGCTATCTGAGGTATACGTAATTCTTGTTCAGTGAGTCAGTTCTTGCAATGTTAGGTGCACAAGCTGCATGCTGGAGTTAAAAGGATAGAATGATAATGGAGTCAACTGATCTAGAAAGATGTCTCTGTGGAAGGCAGATTAGTATAAAGACATTTTGAATATACATTTAGCATTGGTGACTAGTCAAACAAGGATATTTGAATCAGAGGAACAATTTGTTATTTATGAATGTCAGATTACAAAAATAATTTGAATTTATGACACTAAGGTTTAAACAAACATCAATCTAAATGTATGCCCAAAAGTCCTTATGAGCATTTAAATAAATGACGCCATCCTTGGTACTTCAAAAAACCAGGTCACTTATTTTTGCACCAGTAATGATATAGGAGATTTGAAGGAGGCATTTGTTATTAAAAAGCTTGCATAGGGTACTAAAATGACTTACGTAAATGGCATTTGCAAATACATAGAACTACAGAGTGGTTTCAGTTGGAAGGGACATTAAAGATCATCTAGTTTATTAAAAGTAAGTGTAATCCATACTGGAATGTGGGATGCTGTATCAAGTTGAACATCTTGTTGCATTTGCCTCTGAGTAGGAAGCATGTAAAACTTTGTCTCTTTGCTTATCCTTTTTAGCACAAAAGGTACCTCATAAAAAAATTATAATGTTTGTATTGTTTGCTGAGAAACAGCAGGGATTTTTCTTGAAGTTGAAAGCAAGATAGAGACAGGGCTCTGTGGGAGACTGTAGACACTGAATTATCATATATTTGGAAATACTCAATAATCACTTTTGTGCAGACTTCTCTAAAGCTTTTGTGAATGCTCTAGGTGCAACACGAAACATAATTGTATGTCCTCTGCTCATTATAAAAGAGAATAAAAGGTTGAAATTATTGAAAGATATGCAGTTGGCTTCAAAACAGTTACTCCTCGATGCATTTAAAAGACAAGTATTTGAAATGTCATTAAATATTATCAAAGACCAGTTGTTCTTTACAGGGTGTTTCTTAAGTAATCTACACAGAAACAAGGTAGGAAGAAAGGCAAATAGGTAAGTATCTTAAAGTACTCAGATAATGTAATTTCAGAAACATTTATGATCGTTATATATTTGTTTATTTTCTTCTGCATTTGTAAGTTTGAAAAGGAGTGCTACTGAAATAAATGTTAATGCAGGGAAGAGACAGTGGCTGGTTTGAAGTAAATCCATCCAAACATATAAATGAAGCTTAAAATTTTGGCCTGTACTATTCTCAGAGCTTGTGGGGGCTTCTTTTCAACACCAGCACCTTAAAAAGCAGAATTGCTGTGTGCTGTCATCTTGTCCACCGCAGGACATGGAAACAGTATTAGGTAACCTTTAATACTGCAAGATGTGATTGCAATGGTCCTTAATGAGATTCAGGCTGAACCTTCCTATATAACCTTGGGACCCTTCACTCCCAAGCTGTCTCTGGACAGGAGCACTAATTTTGTTTCATTATCCTAATATGTGGCTCTGTTTACATCCTGCTTTTCAGCAAAGGTTCAGCTGTGGGCTATGGCCCTACCAGGTGGAAATGCATCCAAAGTCAGCAGAGAGGCAGATGGCAGCGGATTCTCTGGGTTGTGGCAGCCATTAGTAACTGTCACTTTTCAGCTCAGACCTGCATAGTTTTCTGTTTCCAGATGGCTCTGTTAAAGCATTTGGGTTTGTTGCTGGTTAGTTCTCAGGAGCAGTGTGGGAACAAAACCTTTGCACAATAAGGCTGAGGTATCAGCCTGGGTGCTGTGAAAGTAGTTCCCATCCAGGACAGGAGCCTGATGACGCTCTTCCACTCTTCCTCTGCTCTGTGCCTGAGAGACCTTTCTCTTTAAGCAGTAGTCCCAGATTAAAGAGGCAGTTAGCAGTTGTCTCCCATGAATGGAAATGCTCCTGGTGCCATGTCCTCTGCTTTGTTTGGAAAAGACAGATAAGAGCTGAGGTCAGGTGACAGCTGACACTTTGCATCCACTCTGTGCATCAGAGCTTGACTGGGTGGCAGGTTTGCCTTGTTGTCTCCAGACATTTCAAAACAGATGCTTAAGTGCCTAGCAATCAAATGGTATGCACTTTTAACAAATTAGGATCTAAACCCAAGATATGCCTACTGTAAATATATTATACTGTGGTAAATACCATAAAACTATACATATATATGAATAGTTATCTAAATTATAACACTGCAACAGTCAGATAGCCTTTTAACTATCAACCAGGGCATTTCTCCCCTCTAACATATTTTTTTTTCTTGTGACCACCACCTCCTTCCCCTTTTGCATGTTTGTATCCTCTCATGTGAATTTTCTTGGACATTGAATCCTCTGAGAATATCCTTTTCCTTACCCATTTCATTAGCTGCACCCTCAGCCTCTGTTATTTTCTCTGCCACTGTATTGTCTCTTGCCCTTGAGCGCAAACACTCTGTTTGCAACTGGAGAGTAGTTTGGAAAGTAGCTTTCACGCTGTGAATAAGCTGTATTAAAAGCATTATTTTTCCACCATAATTTCCCTTGACACAGAATTAATTTATGTTCCTGGAGTGCTTTCTTGCCCTTTCCTCTGTTTCCTTTCTGCTATACCACCCCTCTTTAATTAAGACTTTATGCCCTCTCTCCTGTTTGTCTCTTTCCATCTGGTAATTGGACATTAATATGTTTATCCAATTAAATATCAGAGTGGCCTTTATGACAAGTGGGGCATCCTAAAGTCAGTAACAGATTCTCTGATTTCTGTTCTTCCAGTGTCTATACTGTCGACATCCTCTTTAAGTCAATGTTTCCCTAATCACTTTTCAAACTATGACTATTATTATTTTCCTGTTGTCTACACATATTTTCACTTAGAGAAGTTTGACTATTTTAATTCCTTTCTTGTGGATTTCTCAAGAATTAACCTCACTCTCAAGTGCTGGATTCTGTTCTTAGTTTCAAACACCAGAAATCACTTCAGAGTTCACATCAGTATCACTATTCTGTGTTCCAGATGCACTCTCCTCATGCTCTATAGGTTGTCAAGGTTGGTAAAGAAATCAGGAGGAATCACTATTATCCATAGATAAACTGTGGACTTCACTTCTCTGAATTTCATCTGGTCAATTGGCAATAGATCCACTTTCCAGAAAACTAATCCTACTATCCTCACTGATCATTTTGTACAAGTGTTTTGAGAGGGACTATTCTTCGTGGTTATCCTGTGTTGAAAACCACTGTGCTATTTACAGGTTCCTGTCTGGTGCTTTTTTTAAGGTTAACAGAATTGAAGCTGCTTCATTTCAGTCAGAAGAATAGTGAAGATAATCTTACTTAACTTCAAGATAAAACTATTTTTACAGTATCAGTGTGAAACACTTTTGGTCTCACTTTATCATTTTTTGCCTTTCTGCACAAGGAGAAAGGGCAGCTAATGTAGTATTGCTATCCTGTTATTCCTTCCTCCTAGAAAATATCTATTTCTACTGGAGGTGGCAGTTAACATTGTTTGTCCCACTTTACCTCCATTAAAGTAGTGGGAGGAAATCATGTGTCCTGGGGAGCTGCTCTGTGTATAGCCTCTTTCTGTATTAAGCAAGTGAGTGGGTTGCACGTGGAGTTATAACATGCTTTCTTTCTTCTACTTCAAGGTCAGTGGGACTGCCTGATGGATAAATAATGTCTTTGTCCACTACTGTCATGCAGTTCAAAATGCAACTCATCAGAAAAGATGAAAATCAGGAGCAAATTGAGTCTGCTTGTCTTTTTTTTTTTTCCATGAAGAACAGTAAATTATTATGGTAAAATTATATGACTATTTGTTATATTATTAGTGCTACTTGCAAAGCAGATTTCCTCAACAGGAACGGCAGAATGTGATATTTCATTTGCAGAATGGGAAATACATCATGGCCATTACGACTCTGTTAAAACAAACCTTCTAGTAAGAAAAGACACACAAGGAAATTATGAAAGGAACTTACTCAGGCAAATAATCAGAGAGATGGAGCACCTCTCCTATGAGGAAAGACTGAGGGAGTTGTGTTTTTTCAGCCTGGAGATGACAAGGCTCTGAGGAGACTTTACTGAGGCTTTTTGGTATTTAAAGGGTGAAAGAAAGAAAAGAAAGAAAAAAGTTTGACACTACCTTTCTCTTCTAAGAAAGGTAGTGTCAAACTTTTTAGTAGGGGCTGTAGAGATAGGACAAGGGGTGATGGTTTTAAACTAAAGGGGGGTAGGTTCAGGCTAGACAGAAGGAAGGAATTTTTTGTTATGAGGGTGGTGAAATGCTGGAACAGGTTGCCCAGAGAGGTGGTAGGTGCCTCATGCCTGGAAACATTAAAGTTCAGGTTGGATGAGGCTCTGAGCAGTCTGGTTTACTTGAAGATGCCTCTACTCATTGCAAGGAAGTTGGGCTAGATGACACCTTCCACTAAACCAGGTTGCTCAAAGCCCCATCCAACTTGGCCGTGAACACTTTCATCCACAACTTCTCTGGGCAACCTATTCCAGTATCTCACCACCCTCACAGTAAAGAAGTTCTTCCTAAAATTCAATCCAAGTCTGCCCTCTTTTAGTTTAAAATCATTACTCCGTGTCCTATCACTATATCCCCTCATAAAGAGCCCCTCCCCATCTTTCCTGTAGCCCCCCTTTAGGTACTAGAAGGCTGCTTTAAGGTCATCCTGGAGCTTTCTCTTCTCCAGGCTGAACAACCCCAACTCTGTCAGCCTGTCTTTGTAGGAGAGGTGCTCCAGCCCTCTGATCATCTTCATGGCCCTTCTCTGGACTCACTGCAACAGGTCTTTCTTAGGCTGACAACCCCAGAGCTGGACACAGTACTCCAGGTGGAGTCTCACGAAAGCAGAGGAGAGAGAAATTATCTCCTCCCTCGACCTGCTGGTCACTATTCTTTTGATGCAGCCATGGGGCTGATTTTCTTTCTGGGCTGTGAGCACACATTGCTGGGTCATATCCAGTTTTTCATCCACCAACATCCCCAAGTCCTTCTCTAATGGGCTGTTCTCAATCTACTCATCACCCAGCCTGTATCCACGTTTGGGATTGCCCCAACCCAGCACCTTACATTTGGCCTTGTTGAACTTCATGAGTGAAGTTCACCTTCACTTTTGAAATTCACCTGTCCATGTGTCCACCTGTCAAGGCTGAGTCCACCTGTCAAGGCTGCCAAGGTCTTTCTGAATGGCATTCCTTCCCCCTGGAGTATGAACTGCACCACACAGCTTGGTGTCATCTGCAAAGCTTGCGGAGGGTGTACTCAGTCCTACTGTCCGTATGACTGATGATATTCAAGAGAGCTGTTCCCAGTACTGACCCCTGAGGCATATCACTCCTCACTGGTCTCCACCTAGGCATCAAGTCATTGACCACAACTCTGGCTGTGACCATGCAGATGCTTCCTTATCCACTGAGAGGTCCATCCATCAAATCCTTGTCTCTCTGTTTTAGAGAAAAGGATGTTGTGCAGAGCAATGTCAAATGCTTTACATGAGTCCAGGTAGACGGCATCAGTCACTCTTCCATTATCCACCAGTGCTGTAACACTCACTGAAATTTGTCGAACACCATTTGCCCTTAGTGAAGTCACGTTGGCTGTCACCAACCTGTCACGTCTCTGTTTTCCTTGTGCCTTACCATAGTTTCCAGATGGTTCTGCTCCTTGAACTTGCCAGGCACAGAGTTGAGACTGATCGGCCTGTACTTTTTCCCTTTATAAAAGTGGGGTTATATTTCCCCCTTTCCAGTCAGGAGAACTTCACCAGCATGCCCTGACTTCTCAAATATGGTGGCTAGTGGCTTAGCAACTTCATTACAAGTTCCCTCAGGATCCTTGGATGCATCTCATCAGGTCCCATTGTTTTATACACATTCAGATTCCTTAGATGGTCTAGAGCTTGATCTTCTCCTGTGGTGGGCAGTAATTAATTCTTCCAGTCCCAGCCTTTCAGTTCTCTGAATTGGGTGGCATGGTGAGGGCATGTGCCAGTGAAGAGTAAAGGGAAAATAATTTTTGACTCTGCAAGGTTTATGTCCACAATGGACAATAAACAATTCCAGTGATGGTTTCTTTCAACATATGTGTATCGTCACTCATTTTTCTACTCACTGAATGCCAGACTTCTGCAGTCTGGAGGGGGATCTCACCAACTTTGAAATAATTTTTTGCAAACTTTATCTATTTTACGTGTTGATTGGATTGTGTGCTATGACATCTGGAACACTAACCTCAGCTGTCTTTGGAGTCAGTGCTCATGTGGCATCAAAATTAGGAAAACAAGCTTATTCATTTACGTATTTTGCATATTTATAAACCCACCATTTTTCTGTATCAGTAAAGGCTGGGTGCAGAGACAAATGAGCCTGGCTCCATTGATTTTAAAGGATCTGACATGACTGACACTAGCTGGGGAAACCCAGCCTGCTGTGTTTAGCTCCGGTTTACACCGAATCACATAAAGCCAGGAGCCATGATGTGGCAAGTGCTTAGAAGTGTTTTAAATCTTCTCTTGAGAAGCTTCTGCAGAACAGTACTAATTTCAAGTCCATGAAACTTTACATGCAAAAGAACTGGGATCAAGCAAAAGCAGCACTGGACCCATGAAATAAGCCTGTAAATTATTTCTAGCAGAGAGTATTGGGACGTAGCTAGTAAAAACTGCCACAGGATCTGAAGTTACACTGCTGTGGCCACCGCATAGGTGGAATGGGACCTCCAAGATACATTTCTGCTGGAGTATTATTACTTGATTTATTTTTCATCTTCCCCTGCAGCTGGAGACTCTCCCTCCGTTTTAATGAAAATAAAAACACAGCTGGGTCGGAACATGATCTCCTGGAAAACAATGAATTCTTCACACTTCATGGAATAACATAAATAAAGAGAACCCACAGTACGGTATCAAAGATTACACAGAGGAGTCAGTGACTGACAGAAATAAAGTAAGGAGCTCTAGCTGAAAACACAAACTTGGGGAAACGCGGTCTCATGGGAGGTTTTTCTGAGGAATAATGAGGGTGGCTCCAAGCACAGTTTCCTGGGGAAGGGATGAGGTGAAGTGTATAACTGCAAGTGCACTAATGTGCAGGCTCATGTTGTTCTGGTCACCTGCCAAAGCCAGGACACCCCTGAAGCATTTGATAAGGCATTCAGGAATGGTAGCTGTTGGCAACCAAACAACTGACCCTCATGGACTTTACTGCATATTTCCATGTGCATGTGTGTGCATGTCATGTGCATTATTTGCAAACATGTTGGGGTGCACTATGTGCTGGAAGAGAGATAGGCCCTGAGGGCCGGAGAGAGAGCCTCTTCCTTGGACCCAGAGGTGACCCTGGGAGTGCATCCAGGTCACCGGGGATGGGCTGAGAGAGGATTGTGGGTTTGTGGACAGTGTCGGGCCTATGAGAAGTGATAATTGTAGTTTGTGACCTTATAGGGTATTGTTTGCCTGTTACCATAATAGGTAACATCTATGCAATACCCCAGGTGATTGGGGGACATTGAGGTGAACATCTTTCCTGTTTATATGATGTGATATCCTGTTAGGTGCTGGTATTTAGGAGAATTCGGAGTGCGCAATGAACGTCTTTGCACTTTTCCATCTTGTGTGTGAAGTCCATGCCCTTGTGTGATTACTGCACAAACATGCACACGTGTTAAGACTGTTTGTATGACTGTCAAAGGTTTAACAGTGTAATTAAATAGGTGGAAGTACTGTCTTACTGATATGACTGCTTGATATATTAATAGATTTAAACATTGTTTTTATAAGAGGACATTATCAACTTGAAATCTTATCTGCATCTCAAAGTATTTTTACTGTTTAAAGGCATACATTAAGATACGATACCTATAAGGTAATAGAGGTTGAAATATTTCACCGGCTGTTCTATTTATTTAGTGTGTGTGAAAGCACTTCATATGTAGTGGGTTTCCTCAGCTACTCAGTGTCACCTTTAGTTGTAGGGATCTTGTTCAAAAAGAAGAGAAAAATCATTCTCAAGAGGAAAATTTTTGTGTCTTTCTCTCTTTACTACCTATCCTCAATCCAGATTTATTTTAAAACCCGGCTCCAAATGTAAGCATAAAAAAGCTGAGAAAAATTATATTTATTTGCATGCTTCAAAAAATAACATGTCTGTAAAGTTCTCCTCTAGATCAGGCCCATTGCCAGGGTAATTAATGGGCAGATGCAGTCCTTGGAACTACTTTTAACTCATCTCTTGAAACTGATTCAATTTTAATTTGATGATCTCCCTTTAATGGCGCTTACTGTAGAGTCAGTGCTAGTTAATAGGAGTATTCCCCTCTTTGCCAAGGAACGGTTTCATATAAGGTATTTAAGGGATATCTCAGACCTCATGTCAGATATTATGATACCTGAGAATTTATTATTACCTTCTTAAATGCAGTAGTCCCTTGAATAAAATCTTTGAAATTTGAAAAAAAATGTATTCTTTTTCAAATATGTGGAGCTATCACAGGAGGAAATAGCACTCATTACACATTTAACAATGCAGCTCACATTTCTTCCATTTTTAGAGCTGAAAATGAGCCTTGTCCTGTGATTATGATATCTTCTGATCCTTTTTATGTGACAAAAGGGCATATTTAAATTTTATCCATCATGATTAACTAAAGCCAAGCCTCAGGAAATCCTTGTCTTTGCTAGAGGTGACCTTTGGTTTACACTAGGAAGAAGCTGTGGCTTAGGTTCTCCAAGGGTGGATTGCCTTATAGAAGCAGAGCTGGCTCCATACAGCTGTGTTTGAGATCTGGTTTGAGTGTGGTAATGATTCAAAAATGTAGAGGAAAGGAGGCAAGTGATTCTGAGAAGGAAATGGACTGAAGTTTATTTTTTCTTTAAACAGTGTGAGATTTGGCTCTGCTCTGTACCTCCACAACTGAACCTTTATTATACTCTCAGGAATGGTGGTTTTACTGTCAACTTCCCAGACAGTTTTTCAGCAACATCTCTGGTTAGTTTTTCTCTTCTTTCTCATTTTTAATGACTCTTTAAAAGAAGACTACTATCATTTCTAGCCATAGCTAAAATTCTCAGGTCAAAGAATTAGAAGAAATAATTTATTTTGTTTTCCTCCTAATTATATCTCTTATATTGAATTTTTGGCTCACTTTAGGCAAAGTTTTCCCCAAATTATGGAATATTACACTGTTATTTGTATACGGGGCAATTGTAGTTTGTCAGCCAATTTGTTGCAAGCAATTTGTTCAGTAAGATTGTGGGAGGAGCGACTGTGGAGTAAATGAGCTGCATGGAAGAGAGTAATGGGAACAGGCTATGAATTACTTTGCTGTGAACAGAAAGGCTTCTGTTAATCTCTTCAGAAAAAAAAAAAAGCAGTCTGTCTACTTACTATATGGTTTATTTCCTTTTTTTTTTGAGATGTAGTTCAGATCTCAGAGACCATTTGCCCTCTTGGCTTTAGTTAATGTCTCTGTTTTATCTCTGTATTTAAATAATTGACAAATCTCCAGAGATAAGGGTAGTTAGGAAGCGTCTTGAACTTCTGCTTCAGCTTGGCTTCAAAATAATAATAATATTAGAAAAGTGCAGTGTTTCATTACATAGCAGTCAAACTACTGTCAGTCAGACAAAATATGAATTTTGTGTTCTGGTTTCAATTTGCATAATAAAAAAAAGAGAAAGAAAACATTAAATACTTATTTTAAATTATATTTTTTATTTAAATGGCACATCTTAAAAGGCTGTTTGCTTCAGCAGATTCAAAATATAATTTATACATTATGTTTGCTTTATAGCATTAGGCTGCCCACAGCAATAACAGCCAACAGCTGAAGTAAAATGTGTTGTCAAACAAACAGTGAAAGAGGGAATTAAAGGGAACACCTGTGTCATGTTATTAGAAATCATATCCATGCTGGACTTGTAATATCCTAAATAATACAAATTTAGCTAGAAGTAACAAAGCAGATGGAAACATCTGTATATCGTATGCAGTGACAGTTATTGGTAGAGTATCTGGCCCTGTTTTCCTCTCAGTAAACATTATTTGCATAGTAGTTTTCATCCTTTGCATCCTTGACTTGTGAAAAAAATTGATGTCTGATGAAGACAGAATAGTTTATATTAGAACATTAGTACAGGGAGACAGTCTGGTCTTGATACAAATACACAGGTACAGATGTAAGTCATGTAAATATCCAGTACGGACCTACAATGAACATTCTAATGGACATAAGTGGAAAATACAAGATTTAGACTTTCTTGAATGTACCACCTTCGCACTAAGTAAAAAACTCAGGAGAAGGTGTTGCAATGCCAGGGATTGCTGAGATGTCAAACAGCACATCAAATGCAGCCATGTTGCCACATCACCATGAGTGAAAGTCAAAGGAATTTAGTTCTCACTAACATCAAGTGTCTTATGCAGGAGGCACTGACCATGAAAGCAAACTGTCCCATTCTACTCTGCAGTCAAAGGAATGGGGCAGCCATTCAGCAGGGCAGGTGTCAGTGTCTGTTTTAGCGTGAACTCAATGTGCCTGCAGCCTCCAGCAGCTCTATTGACTAGGTTCTCCTCTGGCTGTTATGGGAGCTTGGACAGACTTCACTTAGAGACACATAGGTGGTAAGATGTTTTAAGCTGAATGTCTGAAACCTAAAGCTGAATCTTACTTTTGTAATTCCTTTACACACAGGTTCAGTTCCTACTATGGCAGCATTTGCAGTATATCAGCCACCATAACTCTATCTTAACTTTTAAGAGAACTCAGATGTCACCTGACTATAGTTGGAAAAGATGTTTTTTCTGCTAGTACCTATACATTTCATTTTTGTACCTACACATTTTTTTACCTAACATCTTCTCCAGCCAAACTTTTCTTGGAGAATAGAAAGAAACCCAAAAGCAACAGTAAAAACAGGTGATATGCAATGGGAGAAGCATACAGGACCTTTAAATTAAATTTATGGCTCTTTGTAAAATCAATTTGAGTGAAAATTCTGCAAAGGAGAATTCTTTAAAAGTCTCCCCTCTGTATAAAATAGTAAAAGAAATCCAGTGCAATAAATCTCTTAGAACCAGGTTTTCTTTTTCATCCTTCTAAGATGTATCATAAATATTAACTCTTTTTTTCAGTTGGAAGGTGTTCTGTCAGCAGGCTGAGATGGTTGGACACTGGGTACATTGGACCTAAATATCTCAGATGCTACAGTGGTAAATGCTGAACCAAAGTTTGAGATAGATGAAGTTAAAAATATATGGAATTATGATAAAATACTTTTCTTTGAGTGCTCGATGACAGATATTATGCTTTTTGGGATGTGAAATTATTCCAAGATTATGTGTTTGGAGTGTGACTCAGAACTGACTTCTTGCCTATATGGACAAGTGAAGCTTTTAAATTGCTCTTCTCCTTCACTCTAGGTGGTTTACACCTTGTGCTTCCAAAGAAAATGTTGCCTAATGCACCTATCCAATTGTGGAACTTCTGGCAAAATAATTTCTTCCTCAGATCATCCATGCAACCCATTATTGCTTCATCTTTCTGAATTCTTTTTTGTAGCTTTTTGAGTAAGTGTAATGTTTTTAGAACTTACTGCTGTTCCTGTAAATAGAGAATCCTTTTTAAATTGCCCCAGTGTAGTTTTCTCAATGATTTCTTACAGATGATCTACAAAGATTCTATTTCACTTAATTTGACACTTTGAGTTGCTAGCTGGGGATATCTTTGGCTAAGCACACCCACTATTAAGAGATTCTTGTGATGCAAGAAGAACAGTCATTTTAATTGTAGAAAGAGTAAATTATTTTTCTGTAGCTTTTCCCCTAATTCTGCTCACTATATTAGTAAGAAAGTAAGTCACACACTCTTCTATTCTTCATCCAGTTATTGAGCATGTTATATAATAAAAAGGAAACATACTACTAATGAAATTACATTTCTTAATGCATTATTCACCAATCTCCAGGGTTTTAATGCTATTTTGTATTGCTAAACACTTACTATATTCATTATTTAACATGCAAGAAAAATGCAGATAAACCAGGCCATTTGGGTGGTAAATCAGAAGGCAGAGAATATGAATTAGCCAGGGAATGTCTTTTCATATCAAATCCTACTATGCTCTCTCACCAAGTTTTAAGAAACTCTGCAAAGACAAAGTTTCTGTTTAAAATAAAACAAAATAGCCTAGCCCTGTTTAGCTTCTTCCTTGTTTGGAAGGTAGCCATGATGCTCTCCCATCTTTAGGTTCAGAGAGTACCTCGCTATTTTGTGGCCGTGCTTACTCTGCATTTCCAAGGCACTAAACACCGTCATAGATCTCTTATTCTCTGCATATATGTTGCTCATACATATCAATGACAGCTGTCGACAGATTCTGCCTGTAAGCCTCTGAGTATGTTCTTTAAATCCTTGGTGACAACCAACCTGGTAAAGCAATTAGGCAGGAAAACTATAGAAAAGGAAGAAGAATTAAGAGAAAAAAATGCAAATGTTTTCTCTAATCCAGCAAAGGTTCCTGTTGGAAAGGGGAAATTTTAAGTCTTCAGTGTTTTGTATCACTTGTGAATGGTAGAACCTGTGATTCATATACCACATGGTGCCTAAATGTCTCCAGTAGTGACACTATCCAATTACACTTTTCATGGAAACTAGGGGTTTCATCTAGGCCCTGTGCCATTGGTTATGGATGGGCTATGCTCACAGCTTGAATAACCAATCTTCGTGTTTCAGTTAGGGTGTAACACTCCTCTAAGGACTTCAGTCTTCTAAACTTAAATATTTTGAGATGTGCATGGTGGCTCTTGTCCTAGACACTGGTGTGCCATTTTTTATTTAGACAAGAACCAAATATCCAAGATATTTCTTTATTAAATCACTATAAAACTTAAAATTCTTTCCACTTGAAAACTCTTTTCATATGAGATGGTATGTTTGAGGCTGTCATGCTCCTTTGTCTTCAGAAAATCTCAGGGCAGAGTGCCATGCCATTCCTGTATACAGGTCCTTTCTGCCTTAGCTTGTCCCGCCATTATTTCATAGAATCATAGAATATGCTGCTTTGGAAGGGATCCATCAGGATCATTGAGTCCAACTCCTGGCCCTGGGCAGGACACCCCAGGAATCACACCATGTGCCTTAGAGTATTGTCCAAATGCATCTTGAACTCAGACAGACTTGATGCTCTGAATATTTCCTTGGGGAGCCTGTTAAAGTGCTCAGACACCCTCTAGGTAAAAAACCTCTTCCTGATATCCAGCCTACACCTACCCCAACTCAGCTTCATGCCATTTCCTTGAATCTTGTTACTGGTGATGAGAGTGAAGAGATCAGTGTCTGCCCCTCCACTTCTCCTCATGAGGATGTTGAAGACCACACTGAGGTCTCCCATCAGTCTCCTCCAGGCTGAGCAGAACAAGTGACCTCAGCTACTGTTCATAAGGCTTCCCCTCCAGCCCCTTCACCATCTTTGCTGCCCTCTTTTGGACACTCTCTAATAGCTTAATGTCATTTTTATATTTTGGCACCCTAAACTGCCCCCAGCACTCGAGGTGAGGCCGCCCCAGTGCAGAGCAGAGCGGGACAATCCCCTTCCTTGCCCAAATGTCAATGCTGTGCCTGATGCCCCCCAGGACACAGTTGTCCCTCCTGGGCACTGGCTGCTAGGGCACTGCTGACTCACATTCATCTTACTATTGACCAGGACCCCCAGGTCCCTTTCCACAGTGCTGCTTCAGGCCCCTGGTTCCCTGGTCCATACACACAACCTGAGTTGCCCCAGCCCAGGTGCAGAATCCAACACTTGCCCTTGTTAAGCTTCATGTGGTTGGGGATTGCCCAGCTCTCTGATTTGTTGAGGTCTCTCTGCAGGCCCTCTCTACCCTCGAGGGATTTAACAGCTCCTCCTAGTTTAGTGACATCAGAAAACTTGCTCAGTATCCCTTCCAGTCCTGCACCCAGGTCATTACTCAACATGTTGAAGAGCATGGGGCCTAAGATGGAGCCCTGAGGAACCCCACTAGTGACAGAGTAGTGACAGGTCACCAGTCCGATGTCACCCCATTCACGGTAACCCTTTGTGCCAGACCTGTGAGCCAGCTGTCCACCCATCTCATGATGTGTTTATCCAGCTGTGTGCTGGATATTTTGTCCAGAAGGATCCTGTGAGAGACAGTATCACAAGCTTTGCTTAAGTCCAAAAAGATTATATTTACTGGCTTCCCTTGATCAGTTAAGTGGATTATCCTGTCATAGAAGGAAGTCACGTTCAACAAACAGGAAGCCACTCCGGCTGTGACCGAAGACTTCATTGTCCTCCAGGTGTTTTTCAATACCTCCCAGAACAATCTTTTCTATGATTTTACTGGGCACTGAAGGGAGACTCACGTCTCACTTGTAGTTTCCAGGGTCCTCCTTCTTACCCTTGAAAACTGGGACAACGTTCACCAGCTTCCAGTCAGCTGGGACCTCTCTGAGTTCCAAATACTGCTCAAAAATCATCAAGAAAGGCTTTGCAATATCAACCAGTTCTTTGAGGATTCTCAAATCCCATCAGACCCCATAGATTTCTAGGGATCCAGCTGGAGCAGTAAATCCCACATAAGTTCAGGAACAGCTGAGAGTTTATCTTTCTTGCAGTCGTGGTCATCCAGGTCAGAGCACTGAGACCTGCCTCTGTCATCAGTGTTGAACGTGGAGGTGAAGAATGCACTAAACACCTCTGCCTTGCCTCTGTCCCTGTTTGCAAGGACACCTCATGCTGTATTGGATGTTATTTCTACACTGCCTTTTGCCATTAATGTATTTGAAAAAATATTTGTTGATATTTGTTCCTGTAGTGCTCTGAATTATATTTTACTCCTCTGCGTGCCCTTTTCTGACCCTGTTGTGTTTTCTAAAAATCCACTATTTGTTGACGTATGTGTCAGAATATTAGCTTTTACCTGAGAATATATTTTAACCTTTGTAGTTAATGGGGGGGGGGGGGGGGGGGGAGTTGAGGAGGAAATAACCCCAAACCACAAATTGTGGCTGCTCTAAGACCCAGAGGTTCTAAAACTCAAAGAGGAAGACCCCAAAGCCATCAGCGTTTTACCCAAATGTAAAACATAAAAAGCTTTTTAATAAAAATGAGCCTGATTTTGGAGGAACTGCCCCACAATTGCTGAAGCCTCCTTGCTGTCAAGGCATCAGTGGGAGAACCTGCAGTGGAGCTCCTGCTGTGCAGTTAGCCTCCTGCCCATTTTTCCCCATGTGGTGGTACCAGGAGAACCTGCAAATGCTCCGCTGGGATTCCTACTAGGTAAGTGTCAATGTATTTCATTTTGCAGGTGAGCTCCAGAGCAAATTATATTAACAAGGAGTCCCAAAATGGGTATTTGGGAAGGACAGCATTAGAGCATAATGATGGATATTGCAATGGATATGCTAATACTTAATTAGATAGCCTACTTACAGACATCTCTATAGCACTCATTACCGGAGCAGCTGTGATCTGATTATATCAGCAATCTGAACTTTATCAAATCATTAACTTATGGTATTAGTAATTTCAGAAGAGAATCACAAAATAAAATGGCTGGCATTGCTGTTATTGTAATACATGACATAGTACAGTTGCAACTGATAATTAACCATGTGATCAATCCTTATTAAGATTAACACCTGTATGTTTGTCAACCATGGAGCATTATAGTTTCAAATTACTCAACACTTAGGACTTGATGCTCTGGCTGAAATATAATCTCTCAGGAAGAAACTTTATAACTGTGAATAACACTCTTGGGAAGCAAAGTGCAGAGCATGGGTTACCATGTACCTTGTGAGATAGTTGCAGGTGGTACATGAAATAACAGGGCCCCCATTTGGCAATGTCACCTGGAATAGGTGCCAGAAAAACGCGTGCTTAGCAGTCTGTGAAAGAACTCGTACAAACCTGGTGGGACTCGTGTGTTCCGGAAAACACCTACAATGTGTCTGAAATTGCTATAATTTAGGAAATCTGGAAGGATGTGGATAGGAAAGCACACTTTTTTTCACTTTCTGTCAGCTGCAGTGAAGAAGTTGTGTTTTGCTGTGCTGATGGATAGTGCACTGGACTGGTGCTTTAGAAATTCGCATTAGTACCTACTGGCATCAGGTATGGAGGGCAGCACTCAGGTAGGGCTGCAATGTGGCGTTTGTTTCTCAAAATCCCTTGTGTTGTTACTCAAGAGCATTCTTTTCTCGCTCACTGGAACTGAATTGCATCATTCAAGGTTACAGATTGAGTCAGCTTTCTGCTAACATTCCCTGAGTGAAATGTACCACTTCTGAAAGAGTGTTAGACTGACAGCAGTAGAAGATGAAGCCATTTGCTTTTCCACAAAAGTTTCTGTAAAGTCAGTGTCACCACATTTGCTAACACATGTATCTAGTCGTGGTTTGATGCTTCTTTTTTACACTTGGAAAACACAATGTCTAAAGTGCAGCTTAATGACCCATAACCTGCTGGTCATTCAACTTCACAACAACTTCAAGTCTGCAGCAATCTGCACCTGTATTTTTTTGAGTGAAACAAAAGAAGCTGATTCATTGAACTGAGACTATCAAATCATTTTATGTATGTCCCCAAACATGCCTTGGTCTCAAATGTCATGAGAGAACTAACCTTGTGAAGGATAAGTCACAACATTATTTATTGCTCTACTTCAACAGATCCAATATTTTTCATGTTGTCCTGTTTGTAACCTTTCTAAAAGAAGAAAAGGACAGCGTGATCATTAGCATATTCCCAATCTACATTGTCATTCAGCTCTTTTTTATTACATCTTTAATATCTATTTTTTTAATCCAGAAGGAGACTTTCTTTCTTGTCTGCACTCCCCAAAAGATATTAATTCAAAATCACATTAAAGCAGAAAGCCCAGGTCACTCAACAGGAATAAAGATACGAATTTCCACTAATCACATTCTCTCTTGCCAGCACTGTGGTTCCCCAGTGAAATGAAAAGAACCAAACATCCCTCTGGTCTTTTATAAAACTGTGCTAACATTACATAATCCCAAAGGCACAGGAAAGTGTGATAAAACTGTAAGATAAAGCCTATGTTTTATCTGTTCATGAGAAACCTGAGTGCCTGTGACATTCAGCCTTTTCTCTCATGCTTGAAAATCCTTCTCTCCTTGGAATTTAGCAGAAAATTTCTGACCATCATTTTGACACCTCAGTGTCCAACTGAAAAGATTACTTCCTTACACATCTCAGGCTGGCAGAGCTTGTTTTTTTTTGGTTGACAGTACAAAAGTGCTGTCATTTGTAAATTTCCTATCTCATTTTTTGTTTGGCAACAGTTGGGAGTTTTACAATTCTGTTATTTTTAGTGAGTATGTTGTGAATGTTCTTCAGTTTAAGTGAACCAAAGGCAGTCACTGCTCAGTGGATATTGCGGTGCTTGCAATGATGCTGGCAGGTTTTTGTGACTGGGTGGCATAAACATTCACATTAAAGAAACTCTTAATGGCCCTGAGCCAATAAAATGTTAATAGAAGTCTAACAGTAAGAGCCAACATTGTCTTAGTGATTTCAATAAGATCATGCATTGTTTTCTGAATTGAGACTAGAGTGGATTGCTGCATATAGATCGGACCGAGATGCATTCTCCATAGTTATTTTTATTTTTTTTTAACTGTCACCAGTTTTTGTGTACATTTCTTGGGAGTGAAGAACATTTCTAGATGCCTATGCAAACATTTTGTTTTGCCTAATATATTTTCTAAGAAAGGAAGAAAGATCAAAACTGCCACATCCCAAAATAAATTTGCAGTTACTATTAAAAAATGCAAAAGGATGAATAAATGGCAACTAAAAGCTAATCGTTCCTCTGTCCTATGAAAACCTATTATCGCTTCATGTGAAGTAGGTGACTAAAACCATGAAATTTGAGGAAAACTGCTT
Organism: Lycocorax pyrrhopterus obiensis; assembly: GCA_014706295.1. Lineage (NCBI taxonomy): Eukaryota > Metazoa > Chordata > Aves > Passeriformes > Paradisaeidae > Lycocorax > Lycocorax pyrrhopterus. Next base: position 42,275,356 of record JACSVZ010000001.1, on the reverse strand, counting down.
AAAAAAAAGGAGGATGGCAGATTGCCTGAGTACCAGATTCTTAGTTCCATTCAGATGCCATAAACAAAAAGAGAAAGAATATTTATCCTTAGGCAGAATATCAGTTTACTCTCCTAAAACTAAGACAAGGCTCCTCTTCACATTTCATTAAAAAAAACCAAAAAACCAACAGTGAAAGTCATCTTTCACTAGTGACAGAGTATTTTGGTTTTGCAGTGAAATCCAACTCCAAGAAGGCTCATTCCATGGAGTACTTTGTGCATACTATTATTCCCGTTAGCAGAATTAAACAAGGTCCTTAGGTTCACCAGTTTAATGCTGTGCTAAATAGTTTATTACTTTAATTCAAAATGGAGAATGTTTGAGAAACTCTTGAACAGGATATGGGAAAGAAAGTTTTAAAATTACCTTGCATCCCATAAATGTTCTTCTAAAGGTGGTTCCAGGATCACTAAGGGACATTGTAGAAAAAGTAAGCATCCTAGGTGTGTTTGAGTACTGATGTGAAGGGCGTGCATGGACTCGCAGCACCCTTCACACTGATCAGCTTCAAATTCTCTCTATTCTATTACAGTTATAACTGGAAATAAGTTCACCACATAGAACCACAGCAACTGATTGGCCTGTTTCATAGTTCCAAAGAAGAAAAATGAGTCATCTTGGAGTAAAAATGACAGTTGAGGGTGTGAGTTCTCTTTAAAGATGTCGAGGCACAAGAAATGCTGTGCACCACCACTTTGCAACAGGCTTTGTGGGTTTTTTTACCTTCTAGCATTTGTGTTTCTCTTGTTAGTCTGCCATCCATCCCAGGTGCCACTGCAGAAATGAGCAGTTTGTGAGTGAAGAAAAAAGAGAAGTTATCATCAGGGAGATGACACAGAAATCCAGAAATATGGAATGGAATGGAATAGATAGCAAAATCTTCTCTTTGTTTACAAGCCAAATTCTAACTAAGGAAATCAACTGCAGCTTGAAAAGTTTCCTGCCAGAAATTTCTGCAATCAAATCAAAATTCAGACCTTGTCTTGGAGACCCTGTGATTTTATTGCCACTCATGTGCATCCCAAGTAAGCCACCAGTGTCTAAACATTTCATACACCAGGCAATTTGTCAGATTCTGAAGATGACACCGTAATTCCCATAGCATATTTTTTGTACTGAGTAATGTTTTGTGCACCTCACTCAGTGCTATGTGTTCTGCATGCAAGTAAGCTCTAACATTAAATGCTTTGGTGAAGTACTACTCACCTTATTTATAAATAACTTCAGAACAATAGGGGCAGATGGGGGTGAGTTAGGGAAGGAGCTTCTGTTTCCAGTAAGTAACATGTGGAAAAAGGCAATCATCTCCTGGGTTTCTGCAGACAAACAAATTTACTTTCATGTTCACTGAAAACCAACTTTGAGCAATACTGGTACTGGGAAAGGCAAGGCAGACCAAAAGATCTCAGATAGTCGATAGGAGGGTACAGCCCCTCAAAACTCCATGAAAGGTATTTTTCCATATGAAGAAAGAATAGATGCATGTTAAACATCATAACACTGCTACGTGTTCATTCCTTTAACTGATTCTCGAGTTTTCAGTCAGTTAAAATATGGCCTTAAAACAACTCAACATTCATGTGACTGGGACATAATTAAAGCACATTTTGTAGTCTGTTGCAGATGTCTTTGGTTTGGGAGGGGTGGGGGGGTATATTGCTCAAATTAAGAACCAAGTTTTAGGACTGCAAGGAGACTTGCATTAACATGTCTGGTTTTGTAATGAGTTTTTCCAATATCGCTTTCAAAGGATGTCATAGATCTGTTACCTCTGTTAAAGTGTTAAAATGAAATTATTTAGCCTCACAACTGACCCACAAGATGTGTCTTTGCGTTTTATCATGTTTCCAGCAATTTTCCCTTCCACCTTGCTGTGAGGCAGTTGTAGGACATGTGCACATCTTCTTCTTTCTTCCATTAAGTAGGGGAAAAGTCACAATCGTTTCATGTCACAGAAGTAAACCAAGAAATTATTCTTTCAATTGTGGGAATGTTTTCTTGCAAGACTACAATAAAACTGTAGGAAAGTATGTAGTCTTCTGAAGTTTTCAAAACTGCTTACTGTAATTGAATCTATTCAGATTATCTTAAGCACAATTGTTTTCCTATATTCTAATATCAGAAACCATGAGGAATTTTAGTTGCTGGGACCACACACATGTACATATAGTGTTCTAGTGTTATTTAGTTGTTTTTAAAAATGGAACATCCAACTGGTTAGGTATTTCATATGACACAGGTGGCAGCCATCTTAAAATCTTTTGCATTCCTTCAAAAATTATGGTAGGCTTTGAAACAATTCTGCTCAAAACTTTGCACACATAAGTAAAGATTAAAACCAGAGTGCTTACAGAAAAATATACTCTTCAAAACTGAAAAATAAAAGGTTCATCTTGTTTGCATAAGGGAGCTTTAAAAAACACTGTTGTTCAGTTGACCAAAAATGTTCCATTTTTGTTAACCTGTATATTTTAACCAAAAAAACTCCTCTAAGGACTGCAGTTTTGTAAATTGTAAATAAAATTATTCATAATGAGAATTAAGGTAGTGTATGTTACTATGGAGACCATTTGAGAATAGAGGCATTCAAGTATAGCTTGCTTTCTTTCAGGAATTGAAACAAATGCTTATGAAAACCTTTAAAGGAATTAGTTCAACTGCAGTACTTGAAAGAATAATGTAATGGAAAACATGCATCTACTTATTCACAGAATTCCACAAAGTGAGGAGATCTTGATGACAGAGTTATGTTTTTGGTTGTGGGGAAAGTAGGCATCTTTTATTTGTCTAGCCAAAACTGATGGAAGACATTTTTAGTCCACACAAGTGGAGTATTCGAAAACAATTCACAGGGAAAGGTTTGACAATCTAAATAATGCTTATAGGAAATTGTGTCTGGGACTATTTTCAAAGCTCAGTTTTATTCGCTGGATATGTATGACTGCTATACGTACTCTGAGGAATTACTCTAAATGGATAAAAACCGACTGTTGGAAGAAAAAAGTAGCTAAGCATTTTTTTGAGGGCCCTCTAAAAAAATAGTAATTTGTATGTCTAGCCTGTCCTTATTCAGTGGCATAAGAGGTTGCAAGTAGCATAATATAATGTCATTTTACATTTTTGTTTTCTCATTAGGCTTCATAGAGAAATATCTCACTGTTCACTGGGAACACAGTGTGGGAACCAGTAAGCAGTGTAGCAAAGTGATACATATCTGAAATCAACACATGCTATAATGAAATGCAATGGTGTGAGAAAGGAATTTGGAGAAAAAATGTAAGTAAAAAAAGAAAAGGGAGAAGAAAGTTATAAAAAACATGCAAGAGTGAAAGTAAAAGAAAGCAAGGGGAAAGGAAGATAAAAGATAAAGTTTTATTGAAAGCTATTTCAAATCTTCACTTCTGCAATGGTAATTTCTAGTCTTCATTTGGTTTTGATTCTTTTTTCACTGGACTTTCTCTGTGCCATTTCTCTTTCTTGGCTGTTCAAACAGCTCCGAGATGCTTCTCTCCATTTTTCTTATTCTGTTTTCTTCGCATTTGTCTCTTCTCTGAAGAAAAAATGTGGCTCCTGAGGGTATTTCTTCACTTGTTTTTCAGGATTCTGCTAATGAAAGGGTGGTTTCTTAGGAGCTCTGATAACCAAACCCGATTGTTCCTCTGCCCAGTTTTCTACCCTGTTTTCAACATACTTTTGCTCTGGAGGTTTTTTGGGACTTATGTTTCTGTTTTTGAGTGTATGGAACTGTATTTTGTGTTCCGGCTAGCTTAGCCTCTTTCCAGTCCTAATAGTCTCAGTAGTTTTGAAGAGGACCTGGGTAAGAGCACCAACCTTCCTTATTTGAAAGTCACATACTGAAAATTTGAAGCATGTCTTATGGTTCAGACATAGTTAAAGGCTGTGGGCACAGCCCACGTGGGGCAGGGAAAATAAAGCTCCACAAGGATTTCCAAGCTAGAGAGAACAGTGATTCTCATGTTGTCATATCAGGACACTGCACCAGGGGCTGAGGATTAGGCAGGGTTATTTGGGTCCCAGGATGACTGACCTGAAACACCATCCTCAGAACCCTCACTGTCTCATGTTCTCCTACAGGTGTAGGAATGACTTTATGCAGAAGCACATTGCATAAGATGAGCATATGAGAAGTGAAGAGGACCACATACAAAAGGCTTTATATTTTGGCTGAAGTTTCACCAGTTAATTTGCTTTTTGCCCACTTGGTGGATCAGCTGAGCTGAATTGACCTTTAGTCAAATCAAATCATCTAGTTTTGTATATGCTAGGGATCAAGAGTGTGCACACATGCACATAGAGTGATAATGACAACTGAAACAGCAATATAGTTTTCCTTAGGATGAAAGTTTTATCCTAGGATAAAAGTAATTTATTTTATATTAATTTCATTTCCCATGTCATAAATGGAAAAAAATACAGTTTCAGCCAAAAGATACCACTTTAGTTACTTAGGCCACTAAATTTAGTCCTGCAGCTTCTTTATTTGTAATCTTAAACTAGGGTAGCTCAGCATTCTTTTGAGAACAAAATGGTAGTCAAGAAGAGAATGAATTGTGAGGTACTTGAGAGGGAAATAACTGAAACTATCTATTGAAAGCACAGAAAAGGAAACGCAGCACAGATGAGTGTGAGGTACTTTACATTCAAAGCAGAGATGAAAGCATTGTGAATTTAAATTAGTATAATGACCTACAGAAACTACGTCAAGGTCTCTGGAATTATTCAGCCCTGGCAACCAGAAGGTGTTCAGACTTTATTTTATCCAGAGTTCAAATTAAGCCCAAGCACTGGTAGCAGTCATTTCACCCTTTGCATGGAGGAAGCACTGTGGAGAACTTTGTTTTTCTGAGTAGAGCCTGTTGCAGTGCTCCACATTGTGCTGTTGGAAAAAAAGTGTGGTTCTTCCCCCCTTTTTTTCTTTTTTCCTCTGTATTTTTTTCTCTCTTTTCCATTACTCTTCCTAGAATTGTGGAATCAATCAAGAAAAACCCACGTTGAAAGGACCCCCACTAGATAATTTGGTCCAGAAATCTGTGGGAAAGGGAGCCTAGATGGGGTTAATTAGCACCTTGTGCAATCACATCTTGAAAACCTTCAGCAATGGGGCCTCCACCATATCCCTGTTGAGGTTGTTCCATTGACTGACTCTTCTCACTGTAAAAATGTCTTTCTTATGTCAAGATGAAACTTCTCCTGGTGCAACTTCTACCTATTGTCCCATGTGTTCTCCAGGTGGCTCCTTGTGAAGAGAGAGCCTCTGCTGTCTTTGTGTCTGCCCTTTAATACTGGAAGACTCTGATGAGGTCCTGACTTTTATTTCTTTTCTCTGTGGAGAAAAGGCCTAACTCCTTTGGTCTTTCTTCACAGAGGAGGTTCTCCAGTGCTTTGATGATATTCATGGCCCTTCTTTGGACCCTCTCCAGTCTGTACACATCTTGAATTGTGGGGATCAGTGTTCCAGGGGTACTCATTTTTCTTCTTTCCCTTCATTTCATTACTGAAATAAAGAGCTGTCCTTGACTCTTATTCTTTAGTTTTGTCTTTTCATAGGGAAAACTCAGACTTTTAAATATCTGAAGGTGGATAAATAAGGCCATCCACTCATTATTTCAGCATGTCTTATGGTTGAATTCTTGTTAAAAGTCTTGGGTTTTTTTTAATGTGGGTTGCGAGTCTCTGGAGCCTAGTTCAAAAAGTTTAAATGGGTAAGGTTGGCAATACTGGGAATCAAGCTTTTGAAATGTTTCAAAGAGGATGATTTGTCATTTCTTATGGTCTATCTTTGAAGAAATATGAGAGATGTTCTTTTTTAAAATAAAGCAAAATTTATCAGGCTGTTATGATAAAATAATTATACTTTCTTTTAAGCCTAAAAAAGTGCAAGTTTTGCATTGAAATCAAAAAAGACATCTTGGCTGGGAAGAAGTTCCGAACTTAGATTTGCTTCTTTCACAAGAAGATGTATGCCCGCATAGCCAACTTGTAATTAGCAGCATTAAGGGGCACAGTACCCAAATCAGTACATATAAGCTGTTTGGCAATGACATCTACACTATTTGTTCATGTGATTAAGTTCTGAATTAGCTGTAATCTCTCAGGAAAAAAAAAATAAAATGTCACCGTGGACAGTTCAATGAAGACATCTGTTCAATGCACACCTGCAGCCGAAGGGGAAGTATTATGTGCCTTTTATTTCAGTGGAAGCCTTACAGAAGAGATAATGACAGGAGCAGGCTCGGGGTGCTGAACACCTGCTTGAGAGGTCTTGTCTTTGCTCTGGTACGAGAGAGGATATGAGACTATGTGACCCATTGTTTTGTCCCAGGATGGCAATTTCTATGTTCCCATAATGAAAGGAACAAAATCTTCTGTGCAAGAAAAAGCAAAGAGATTTGCAGATAATAGCCAATTAGTGGTTCAAAGGCTAATTAGGTAAGTTCTCAAATAAAGTTTTGAAGGTGATACAGTCAGCTAAGCAGGGAATTATCACAGGAGAGGATAATGATGCTCTCTGAACAGCTCAGGAAAGGATAATCAAATACCCTCAGCGATGCCTGAAATGGTAAGAAAAAGAAATATGCTTAAATGAACATACATACAAAAAAAAATTCCTTAAATCAGTGGTTCTAGGAGTCACTAGTGGAATTCGGGCCAAATGAAGGGTGAGACTGATCTATTCTACTTTAAAACTCATGTTCTGTTGCTTATTTCTTAGATTTGAGATTAATCCTCAAACAGTGGAACATGAGCTATTTTTTAATTGGCATATATACAGAGACAGACATGCATGCACTGATATGCACACACACTCACATGCATACCTTGCCTGTAGTTATTCTGAAGTATATTATTTGAGACTGAAGTCCTAAGGCTCACTTCACCCCTGAATTAATAGCTAGATGATTGGATAACATTTAGAGAGATGCTCCACTCAAACAGGAAGGTAACTTGCAGATTGATTTATTCAACTTTTACAGAATCTTACTAGTTTAATGACAATATGTCTTCTGGAGGGTGTGAATTTTGCGTGGAAAGAGGGTTATTCTGTTTGCAATTGCAAGCATTAAACATCCAGGCAGTCGTTAGAGGCAAGTACCGCCTAAACCAATAGCAAAGCTACAGAAAGAACTCCTGCATGCATGCATCGCCTTCCTTCACCTGCATGAGTACAGCCTCTCCCTGCAAACAGGGGTGTGCCTCCTTAGTGAGAGCCAGTGCTCACCGTGCACCTCGGGGCTGGCTGAACTCACCAGTGCCGGCTCAGAGCCTGCGGCCCCATGTTAGCGCTGCTGACACTTTGCTGCGTACCAGGGCGGGGAGCAGTCCCACTTGGAAACCCAGCTTTTCTGAGCTTTCCCTCAGGGTTGCTTTTCAGGAGGAGTAGCTCTGTGGTCATACAGTCACGTCAGCTTGTGCCAATAAGCTGACAAAAGATATGCTGGGAATCGTCCACCAAGTCAGGGCTCTTTCTTTCTGCCTGGGTATGAATTGCCTTCAGCAAATCATGAAATATCACCTTTATGTGTTCTTCCTTCTTTAGCCTCCCAAATTTACAAACTTTTGTCTTTTGCATACTCTGATTCCTTTTTCCTACATGCAGCCCATATTTGGGGTTTCATATGCTAATCCTCTTTATAAGAAGCAAATAATGGAATATATAATATTTATGAGGTTTTATAGTCTGGCTCCAAAAGTCACCATGTGAATTAATGTCCTCTGTGGTTCAGTGCTACAGCATGAACGACCAAACTGTTAAGATGCTAACATACATCAGCTTTCCTTCAAGCTAATAACCAGAGATAACAAGAGAGCTAAATTAATGCTGAATGCTTCACTGACAGGGTTTTTCAAAAACTAAGTTTTTTCAAAACTTTAGGTGTCCTAAAACTTTGCAAAATTGGATTTGTGAATTTTGTCTTTGTTGCTGTGTTTTGTTATTCACACCACTACTAAGTTCATTCCTTATTAAAGAGTGTGTTGTACTGCAGAGTGTGTGGAATCACTATTCTTTCTAACCAAGGGAAAGACTTAGTAACACGGTCCTGGGGTCACCAAGGACAGAGGGTGCTTTTAAGACAGTCTCCTGCATCTTGCCTAAAGGTCCTTGTGACTTTCAAGGATAACTGCTAGACTGAGTGTTTTCTTCATGGTATTTTTTTTTGTCACATTCATTCAAACATAAGAAAATATTCGGCATTAAGGAAAATTTACTGCCTGAGCTCCATGCTTGCATACTTGACATGCTCAGAAATATATCTATCACCCACAATATGTTTATTTTTATTTACAATACATGGTGTGTCTGTTTTGGGGTTACTTTCCTGAAATCTGGGTCCCCAAAAGTGGAGTTTAGGAAAAACTTATGGGCTGAATGTCATATCAATGCAGGGATTCTCTCCGTAAACTTATATCCTGCAAATTGCTTGTGAACATAGTAAGTTCATATGCAGATGACATATTCCAATGTATATGAGCAAAGCTATTCATGTAAGAGAAAGCCTAAATGTGTGTAATGCTTTGCATTCTGTATATGCTGAGAAATGCCCTAACATCTGTTTTAGATTTTTAATGCAAATTATAGCACCTGCGTAAGTTCAGATTGTTCTAGCCTCATCCAGTAATACTAAAAATTATTTGTTCGCCCCTCTCAGAATTACAGCAGGTGCACTGAATGTGTAATCTGTTTTTCAAGGCCCTGCAGAAACTTTTAAAAGTGAATTTGTGCATTCTTGAAGGTGATGCAACTGTGTGCACCAAGGATGTGCCATAAAATATGCCATTATCCTTCAAAGTTAGATGTATTTTGTTGTCATAAGAAAAAGAGATACGTGGCATTCTTAATATGTTGCTCAATTCCAGCGATTTTATGGAGCATTGCAACTGTTTCATTGTAGTACTATTTCATTCTGAAATATTTTTTTCTTTATAAATACCCCATTGATGGCCTTTCCACTGCCACCCTCTTTTTTGGACCAGTCATAATTGCACCTCTCTTATGTGGAATGATTGCAACTATTATTGAGATATTTATGTCTTTAAAAGCTGTTTCTCCTTTTCTTAACCAAATGTTTCTTAACCTCCTACTTTTACATGTATTAATTGAGCGAAAATAGGGGAGTGACAACTCTTATTTTAAAAGAAGTTTTCTTTTAAAAGTGTTGTTTTCCCCAGTTTGGATTTAAGCAACTTCACCTGAAAAGCAGATCAGAAACGTAAACCCTGAAATGAAAGTCAATATTTAAGCAGCACAAGGTATAAGGCAAAACTGAAGAATTAAAGGCATTGTTTATGTTTTGATCATTGGACACTAACTGAAATTTTAGGGATATAGTGTAATACTATGCTAAGTTTATGTAGCAAAACATTGCTTTTAATTTGGTTAAAGGGATCATGTGGTTTTCAGTCTTCTACTTAAAAGAAAAAATAAAGGTGGGATCAAAAATATAATTGCTTTTGATTTTTATTTAAAATAAGACTATAAAACCTGTTGTAAAGCACTGTTGGTACAAAGGAAAATTAAAAAAATAAAGATAATAAATTGTTTCTCAAGATAGAAGGATATTTAAGGATAGAAGGATATTAAAGGAAGGAGAAGAAGGCAATTTTGAATTTTGGTTTTAAAGAAAAATCAGTGATGTGGCTTAGGTCAGTGCGACATTACATATAGGCTAATGATCTGGATGAGAGAGGGCAATGAGTTGGATATTTACTAATAACAGTCTTTAAGGTTTTTTACTTAATGAGCATGATTTGGCAATTAAAATCCAGAGCTTTGCAGATGCAGACACCCTGCCCCTGAGCAGCATGATGCCTACAAAATTCAACTGAGTATGATGTTTTTAGGTGAAAATCACTGAAATGTGGGTTTGTTATATGGGGTTTGGGTTTGGTTTTTTTTAATCTGAAAGATGAGAAACCGTGAAAGGAGGACAGAAAGAATGGCTTTTCTAAGGAAAAGTTTTCTTATGGGAGTTTTCTGCTTGACGTTACTTGTGCTGCTTGTGACAGTTTAGGTAAAAAATAACCCACAGAGGATTTTCTCAAACAAGAAAATAAATTTTTAAAAAGACAGGAAGTCATAACGATGACATTGTGAATGAAATAATGTTACTCTCTTGCTTCATTACGTCTTATAACTTTGATCCCGTGATTTTAAGGCAAATGGTGCTGTGACTGAAACAACTGTTTCGCAAAGTTGTGTATAAAATAAGTAGTACCACCCAGGAATGCCTTAGTCTAATGAGGAGTTATTGTATGCCTGAAAAAAAGATTTTAAAAAAACCAAAAAAAACCAAAAAACCCGAGACTAGAAATCAAATAAACAAAAAATCTGCTCACATAGTAAAAGCAGTCATAGCTATGGAAAATGACAGGGAAAAAAATGAATCATTTATATTCTTGAGTGGGAAGTGAACCTGTTACCCTACCAAAAGAACAAGAAACCTTTGGTAAACTTGACGAGGACACGCTGAAGGCTACAGAAGAAGGCACGATGGCAGTTTGCCACAGACTGTCCTCAGATCCCGCACTCATTGATACGAGTGGTTTTGATTTCTGTGTATTTATGCATGAGCCACTTCGTAACACTTGTTTCCACGTCAGGAGAGAAGAATCAGGTTGAATAAAGAGCATGTGTCTGGTTTTACATATAAGAATTTCTGACGTAATGTCTATTACTTCTTTTGTTAAAGAAGCAGAAGCAAAGTCATAATAAAATCTTAGGCTTCAGGGAAATAATCCATCACCTACGGAGGCCAGGAAGGAATTTTCTCTCTCCTCTGAAGAATATCGCCTTGAGTACACTAGGCATACTTCGTCTTGCTCAAGAGCATGAAGCGTTTGATCATTGCCAGTGGCAGTCAGGGCACTGTGATAGACCAGTTGTCTGATGCAGTCTGACAAATGCTGTGTTCTAGGTTTAATTTATTCAGGTTTAAAGTTTGCTTATGATGTTGATAGGGGCATAGCAACTAGTGAGACAATATCGTTTAACTCGTCCTGCAGAAACAGTTTCCGAACACACAGACTCTAATTAGAGTAAGTTACTCCTGATGGAATAAGCAATCTGAGAAAAGTAAGAAGAAAAAGTGACTGTAATTTCTAATGCTACAGGGACGTCTTGACTGTACAAAACCTGTCTTTAAATCTTAGAAGCTTTGCTTTGAAGCAATAGCTAATAGTGCAGGGCAAGAAATAAGCCTGATTAACATTTTATTGGTAACTTTGAGCACAAAAGATGGACTTTCAACAATAGCCAAGACTTATCATCTTCAAATGAACTTGACATTTGTTGAAGAAAAAAAGTAAATGGAAGCCATTAAAATGACATTAAATACATTCGGGTGTTCATTCTGTACAGGGCTTATCACTTTCTCATTTAAAATAACATGTTTGGAGATCTCCAGATCTAACTAAAAGGGAGGGGTTTCCAGTGGCTTAAACGGGTTGTGACACATTTATGTATATGTTATTCACCAGTTAATATTAATTCATATCACAACAATCTCTGCTGCACTTTAATATAGCAAATCAATCAGCAATATCTACAATAAAAAGGCTGGGAGAGATGTATTAGGTTTATTGCAAACAATTTACATCTGTAACCTTAAGGCTTTATTCCACAGGATTGATTTGAATTCATTTCAATGCATGAGGCAGTAGTTACGACTTTTGCAGCCCTACAGAATAATTCAATATAAAGCTTGGATGGGCCACATCTTTCTCTGTTTGGATTCTCATGGTGCCACTACAGCACATAATTGTAAATTAATTTTCGAAGGGAAAGAGTTTTTCTTGTTGTTGTTGATTTAGACTTTGGTTTTCATATTTTTGATGGAAGTATTTTGGAGCAATTGCTCTTCTGTTTGGATTTTTTGTTATTGTTCAATATCTTTTAGCTCAATTTTGAATAGAACACAGAAGACATAAGGGAAAACTCACAATAGCGAAGAGAAATAATGGCTGCAAGTGGAAGAGAATAATCCCCTCAAAACCTATAATCAGTATATCCAAAAGGCATTAACTTTTTGTGAGCATACTGCTTGGTTGTAGATGTGGATTTTAAGACGTTTGGGAAAGAAGAGAGAGATGTAGAGAGGCAAACTTTAAGAATATATTTTGTAGACTTCTGTAGACAACTTACTTTCCTGTACTGGAAGTTTTAAAAAGCTTAAAAAAACTGTAGGAGGTTGAAATAGATGGAAAGGAATGGAAGTAAAAACTGTGGAGGTAGATGAACACTAAGGTATTCATGAGTGTGAGGTTTTCTTCCTGGGGGCTGTTTTTTAACCTTACTGTTTTACAGTTTTCTGGTAGTTTTGCTGTCACATGGGGTTTGCTCTCAGTTATTTTTAGTTGGCTGGACATGACTAGTTGATTGCCCTCAGTACACCAAATTTCCCTGTCTGCCCATGGGCCTTTCTTTTCTGTCTGGAAGAGGTGTCTGAAGGCTGAGTGGCAGGAGCAAGAAATCTGTTGTTGCACTCTGTAACAGGCATCTATGTACTGCTAATAATACATGTGCATTCCTCTTTAATGTAAATTTCAGGCTTTCTGTTTTATTTTCAGCTTTACAGATACGTATTAGCATATGAACTTCTCCAGGAATTTCTTTCCTAGGACTCACTGTGTTTCAGGTGTGCAGTATGCTGACTCTGCTCAAGTCCCCAGAGACTGGTTTGTTTAACCTGATCCTCCCATGCTCAGATACTAGCTTTCCTAGCCAGATGTTCAAATCTGTGGCTTGAAACATTTAATAGGACCTCAGAAACTTTTCTTCCCCCAAGTATTAGCATTCCTTTTATTTAAAATTGGTGCCAGGGGGTTTGTAAAAACACTGACTACTTCTGCTTCAAGTCATTAATTATTCAAGTTTCCTCCATTTACTTTATATTTCAGTCTGAAGGAATTCTGGCTTCTCAATGAAGAACGGGATCACAAAAAAAACACCCCAGAACTGTTGGTATAAACCCAGTATTTTTAGTACTCAGGACTGCAATCAGTTCAGAGAAGTGGGTGCAACTGTACCACCTTCCTCCTCCTAAAAGAATTCAGAAAGCATACAGCCAGTTAACTGCTGAAATTTAACTTTTTGTGATACAGTGTTTTTCAGCTCTGAATAAATGATGTTCAGAAAGTACATATGGGAATATGATCATTAGCTTGTGTGTGTACAGTATGTGTATGGTGCCCTAGGGCTGGTGAAACTTTGGTCTGAGTCCCACAAGGACACTTTTAAACAGACTTTCCAACTGGTCTCTAGTCTCAATCAACATCAGTTTTGCTCTGATAGTAAGAATTACCAGTATAAATAAGGGTTTGCTCTACTTTCATATATCCTTACTTAAAAGATCAATATAGAGCTGGAAAGCCAATAAAATTGAGTCGTTTTGACTTGGTCACACATTAGAAAACTATACCTGCAGACACAGACCGAAGGCTGTTTTCTTTAGTTTTAGATTTAGCCCGACACATCACTGCCTTGCCAAAAATAGCATTCTAATTTGCCAATATGTGGAGTTTCACGCAGTGCCATATGGAGGTGTCTGTATGCAGACTCTAAAGGTTCAAAGGTTACATTAATTTCTTAAGGGGAAACAAGTCGTATTCAAATGGTTATCCTCAAGTAGTGTGTTTTGTGTTGTGAAACAAGACAGTAATTCTGTATTCTGTCCTTGTCTAGCTCAGTTGAAATGAGATGCTTGAAGGGAATAAGATTTCTCCTTCTGACACTTCTCTTATCTACAGATTTTGTAAAGTATTTTTTACCCAGTATATTTTGCCTTTTGCTGCCAGCTTAGTTATAAAAAAGAAAGTCAGACTATGACTGCAAACAGGCAAAGCTGACCCAAAATCTTCAAGAATGCTCTAAGTGTTATATTGCAGAATACCTGTAGCCTAACTGGAGGCTAAAACCTGCCCTGGATGTGATGATAGGCACTAACTGTACCAGGGAGAAGGGAGGATACAGCATCTGCAGATAATGGCTCCTGCATTGACACTGTTTATTGCAAAGATTCTTTTTCTCTACCCCTAGTCCATAGACCATCGATCTCAGGGAATGCTAATTCACACATTTCCTTCCTGGACCTCTGTACCTTAGGGCATGGAAACATTGCACCCATTGCAGGCAAAATATATATCTTTTGCACTATCTTACCCATAAAGGAGGAAACCTCTCAAAAGAGAAAGTGTGCAGATGCAAGTTCAGCTTTAAACTGCAGCATTTAAATGAATACCTGCTGTTATCACTGAATCAGTGATTCTCTCAATAATTTTAAAAGCTCAGACAAGAGGATTGCTGTCTTGGGCCATTTGTAGATCCCTTGAATCATGAATGTTGGAAATCTCTTGCACCAGTCTTAACTTGCAGTTATTCTCTCCAGATCAGATGTGCTCTGGGGTTGAAGTCGAGTGAAAGGAATGTTTTATTCCAACATTTTAGAAAACTAGGAGTTGGATTTGTTTCTGAGTTTGACCTTTCAGAAAAAGGAATTGGCTGTCCTCATTACTGACTGTAGGATTTTCTTAACAGACATGGATCGGTTGGGTCAAAAGGTGAGAGATACCGAGGCATATAGAACATAAATGAGAATCAAATATCATCATTGACAGTTTCTTTCTGTTCTAGTGCCTTGAAAAAAGAAATCAGTCAGCAGAGAGTGTCTACAGTGCACAGAGCTACCAAATTCTAGGGCTCTTTTTATTCAACCAAGTGTGGGAAATGAGAGAACAGGGAATCCAGAATCGCTTCAGTTGCCATCCTGGACGTGGTAGTGTCACCTGATCTGTGCCTTAGATAGTTTAGCCATTCTATTGTATCTGCTTGGATGGTCCATCACATTCCCAGATAAGTGAGTTGTGATTACTTTTCCCGTATGTCAAAGTCAAAAAATCTTTTCTTGTATATTGTAAGTGCACTCCAGGATTGGGAGTACCCTGTAAATTGTCTGGCTTGGTTCTTTCAGTGAGGCAAGCAACTGTAAAGGCACGTGTTAAGCCTGAATTGCATGAAGAGTCCTGAAGCAGAGACCGCTAGAGCTGGGAGCAGCACGGGTGTAGCTGCACCACACTGAGGCAATATAACCTATGGAAAGGAGAGCTTCTTTGAGAGGAAGGCATAACATCAATTAGAGAAACACTTCTGGATTTGTTTGTTTTGTTGTCTCATCTATATATAATTTTATATACATATAAAATATTGAGTGTTTTTTTAGCGTAGGCAGACACTACCTGTTGGTGCTTATATATGCAGTTCCTCAAGGGCTGGGGTTGATTTCCCATTGCATTCTCTATATCATAACTCTGGTAAAAGGTTTGGAAAAGCTTTTCTCTTCTGTTTGCCTCTCTTGGTGTTAATAGGATTGATCTTTTCCTTGCTGTCATTGCGTTTCAGACATTCAATGAGCAGCACTAAAAGCAGGGAGAGAAAGAGGACAGTGTCAAAGACATGCATCATTTCCTTCATATGCCTATGGACAGACAAGCATTCTCTTGATGACCTGGAAGGTCTAATTACACTGGAGTACAGTGAAAAATGTACACCAGTGAGGATACTAGTAGCCTTTGGAAAAAACAGTAAAATTTAAGTATTGTCCTTAACACTCTCTCACACAGAAAAAAAATAAATCTTATCATTTAAACCAAGTAGGAGTCTCCATACTAAAATATCCCTTCCCTCTCCAATCACAAGGTAACAACTGATACATTTTTCAGTGGAAGGGGAGGGTTGGCAAATCCAGACCATGGAAGTGACAAGCAGATTTCAAAGGAATCCAGCAGGAAGCCTTCTATAACTCCTGTCAGTGAACTGTAACTTTACTTTTGTAAGAATCTGTTTATGAAACAATATATTCTTGTGAATGTTTGCACAAACTTGTGTGATAGGTAATGTGTTATGCATAAAGAGCAAAATTGTAAAAAGATTAAATAATGATAATGCTACTTCTGTATGAGTGAAGATTGAGGAACCTTCCATAAAGGCTGCTGTTATTTGCAAGTTTCCACTTGCAAACCTTAACTTAAACCTTAACAAAACGAAGTATGCAATACCTAGTAGAATTTTCAGTTTTTAGTTTAGAATTTTCCACTTAAATTCCTGAACAATTTTTTTTTCTAGATTCATGTTTTTCCTGTGCTCACCCATGTCTGTGCGCTTTTCAGTCAATCAGATATTTATACTTCTGTCTTAATAGTGTTTTCTATAATCTCTGTATTTTATTTTTCTTTCTCATAGTTCATCCTAAAAGGAAATCTTTGCACTGCAGTTTAGTTTGGTTGATCAGTTATTTCTCTTCTCTTGTTGACGTATGTCCATTGAGGAGATGCTATTTATGCTAGAGATCATTTAGCAACCCTAACCAGATGTAATAAAAATCCAAGAGAGGTACCAAAGTTTTATTTCCTTCATGAAAGAGCACGTGGGGGGAATACCAGAATTGTTTCTGGTATTTGTACTAGCCTCTGTATGGTGCTTCTATGGGAAGCTTCCAACTGGCCATCAATCCATCTGTTAAGCCTCATGTTTGATCATGTCAGTGCTGACTTATATGTGTCCAGTAAAGGTGTACCACCTGACAGGTTGCTCTGGCTGGAAAAAAAAACAAGCAAGCAAGCAAACAAACAAAAATAAGTAATATTTTTTAAAAATTTCATTATCTCCTTTGGACCAGCACTGGCATGATCAATGACTAGACCTAGGAGTTTAAAATAAAATGTTTACAGTGCCTTTAAACTACTCAAAAATGTTTTAGAATGCCAATTAAAAAAAAACATTTACTTTTTTACTATTGCAATTTGTCCTCACATAAAGCATAACCTATGAGAAAGAGTAAAGTGATTTGATCTAAGGCAGTATATGGTTTACAAGATTAGTAGACAGTAAAGAATTTCCACTTACTTTTGAAGTTTTTCTTCTTCACTATTAAAAATTGAAATGCATTTTGCTTAGAAGACAAACTCAATTCTGAAAATGTGCATGGTCATTTATTTTCTAGGCACAGTCATTTATTCACTGAGAACGGTAGTTTTCCAGCTGGTCACTTTTTAATCCAAGAATGCAAAACTAAATAAATATTTTATTAGCTTTTTTATTTGTCTATTTCACCCACTATGTTTGTTGATATGATGTAGAGACTGTTGTTTGTTCAATCTTGAGAAGAGAGGGATTCTCTTGTTGGCTGCTAATTCCCAGTGGATGGTTGCAGGTTGGAGCCAAGCACTTCTTAAAGTTGCACAGTAGAGCAAAAGGCAACAAACCCAGTTGCAACACTGTAAATTTTACTTATGCATTAGAATTTTTTTCCCATGATGGAGGTCAGCACCAGAAAAGGTTTTCTTGGGAGGCTGTGGAATCTCTGTCCTTAGAAATGTTCAAAAGAAATAAATATTTTAAAAGTCATCTCAATTGTGTAATGTGTCACCGCTAGTGACATAACAGCTGTATCTTCAGTTCTACGGGCAATTTTTTTTTTTTTTTGGAGTTTGTTCTACAAGATAGAGCAGCTGGATTTCAAAATTATAATTTTATTAGTGGCATTGAGCTAGCAGGCTTTGTTTGGAGGTGCTTTGGAAATTAAATAGTTCATCGATTGCTGCTCGGTGATTATCTTTAGGTCACTGTAAATAAACAAACTGTACAATGTGATTAAAGCATACTTTTCATGAGTTATCTCCTTTAAACTTTAAGTACTTAGTTTACAGGAAAGGTGAGGGTTTGTAACTCGCCAGCAAATTCAGGAGTCACAGAGCAGGCTGAGCACCTTTGCACATCAGTAGCAGAAGACCTATTGCAATACAAGGCAGACACTGCTGGTGAGATTTCTCTAGAGCCATAATGGCAATTCTAAGGAATCTCATAACTTCATATACAAGAGGAAGAAAGTGCCAATGGCAACTCTGCTCTTCATGTGAAACTGAACCGAGTTTAAGAATTGGGATTATTTCTTTTTGTGTCTTTGACTACTGCCTATTTTAAAACTGTGCTTGAAGTAACCAAGAAGGGTTGCTTTTGTTGTTTTGTTCTGTAATGTCAGTAATACTTGTCTCAATCTCTGAGGCTCCAAACCTGCTTGCACTGGTCAAGCCTTGATGTGAGCTGGTCCCAGTGTGTTATGCTTGTCCTGTGCAGGTTGTGCTGACTCTGCATCAGTACTGAGCACAGGGTGGGGCAGTGGCTGTAATGAAGGCTTCCAAAACCTTTCTCTTCTTTCCCATGCTGTCTGTACAATAATGATGTAAGTGGCTCAAACAGAAAAACATGAGATGCCTTGGACTTTCCATTGACCAGATACAGGCATCTACACTGGGGACATCAGAAATGAGGAACAATGGTCTGGCACTCAAGGGAAATAAATAGATAAAAACTTAATCAACCCCAGAAACAGCAGGCAAATATTACTGTGTCAAGCAGCTGGTTTTGCTCCATAAAGCAAACCAAAAAGGGGTCGGAGGGAGAGGACAGAAGTAGGGGAGAATGGAATTAAAACTATGGGAACAAACAGCAAGAAGTAATATATATCAAAAGCTCCACGGGCCACATATATATAGAAGAGAATAAAAAATAAGCTAGAAGGGGACTCAGATTTATATTTTACAGTGCAAGGAAATATAAGCGGGCTGTAGAGCTGTTCTGTACAAAGCTCCATAGCTGTCACATATATTTTAATCATACCTCATTCTGGAAAATTTTATGTCTTACATCCAAATAAAACTAACATGTTTTTTTAATTAGCTACAATGACTTTAATTGAATGAGAACAGAAAGAACACAAGATCACTGCTGAAATGAATCAGTCAAGTCGAATTTCACTGGTAAATTGCCACCAGTGCGCTTCAGTCGAAAGGCAGTCTGCAGCTAGGCAGGGGCTGCCCCTAATGACATGGTTTTCAGCACCAGGGCAGAAAGCCCTGCAACAGTCACCACGTTTCAGGCAGTTGTGGATGGGAAAGAGAGCATCAAAAGAATTGGTACAAATTGTTTTGTTCATGTAAAGCAGGCAGAAGCAAAAGTGGCCTTTCAGCTGCACTTTGGTTGTGATCCTGGGAGACTGAGGTCCTGAGTGCCTGTGCCCTGAACTGAGACTGTAAAAGGCAACCGTGAACACTTAGTCCTTAAGTGTCCTTTCATTTCAGTGAGACTCCTTTTCTTGAAATGCTCTTTATGCATTATACATCATCGGTACTATTTTTGTTTAGACACATCAGGAATCATCCCACAGCGATTAAAAATCATTATTCCATTAACTTTCATGCATAGAAAAAATTAATGACTCCATGAATCATAATTAAAGCTTCCACTTCTTTCAGCAAGCAGAAAGCCAGACATTCAACAGACCTTCTTGTTATCTATTTTGGCTGTTCTAATGGTTCATTTTTCATCTTGCTTTCATGCTAACTGAGACCTCCATGCTTTCCCTTCAAGTTTGTTTGCCTTACGTGGCTGTGAAGTTGTTGAGCTGCAGAGAACAACGGATGAAGGAAAAGATGGCTGTGTGGATAGGCAAGGTACTTTGGGTATTTTTCTAGTATTTTGCTGAGTGCAAGAGCATGGTTTTTTGGTGTTGTGGGGTTTTTATTTTAATTTTATTTCAATTAGTATTTAAATGTAAGGTTGGAAGATGTTTGCTGTATTTTTCCAGATGAACAGGCTGATAATTCATCTTACTCTTTTCCTGCTGCTTTTCCCCAGCAGTCAGTGTTTTATCAAATACATTTGTCAGCAAGGTCATAGTTACATACGATGAAAGGATGTGCTACCACCACTTGTGTGCAAGCAGGTAACCAGCAGCCTTAAAAAAGTATTCAAGGTTACTTACTTCAAATATTTGCAGGTATTCATAAATATATCTAAATTAATTAGAGGAATCATCAACTAAATATTAATCAAAAATTTCTTGAAAGTATTTTGAGGAAAATCAGATGTGGTCCCATGCAGTGACATGTTTTGAAGTTCAGAGGGAAAACATGTATATTCAATTAAAAAAAAAAAGCAAAGGGATATTTGTTTTTAGCATACCAGTCTAGGGAAAAGCATAATAAATGCTAATGAGTATAATCACTTGATTTTCCACAAATCAGATGTTCTTGAGAAACAAACTCTTGTAAATTGTTGGCCCTCAGCTATAACCTGCACAATGATCCTTTCCTCTTGAAACCTTTTTTACACTTACTTCTCTGTTTACCTTCTGCATCTTCCACCATTTTCTGGTAGTCCTGTGAGTTCAGCCTTCTTTGGGATAGTCGCTGGTGAAAGTCAAGCACTAGTAATGTAACACCCAGCATGATGGAGGCTGAGACCCACTACTGCTTGTAAGTAATAGTGCTGTGCTTCTGAAATAATAGCAAAAACCGTGGTGCCTGGAACTGATGGACCTGCCCTGCTGAGGAGGTTTCAGGCTAAAGGTCAACTTGCAATTGATATTATTGTGTTTTTCAGTTGCAGTGTAGGGCTTTTTTCTTTTTTCTCCCTCAAACATTATTATGCACATGTATATGTAATTAAAATTATGATTATGGAATTTTTACATAAAATAATTAGCTATAATAAGATATTGGTGACACTGGCAGTGATGGGGTCTCTTCCTTGAAGTGTTTTTCATTGTGAATGGCAGGAATCACTCATTTATCTCAATTACCACCTTCTTACTGCGTTTTTTTACCCAGTGTAGCAGATCAAGCCTAGCAGCATGGCAGAGGTATGACACTGCCCTCTGCTAATTGTCTTCTTCTTCCTCTTTTTCTTCTTCATACCTAAGACATTTGTGGGGTTTTTTCAAACCAGCAACAGAAAGCATTCTGTGAAGATTCTTTTACTGAAGAGGAGGACCTCCCTCCTATGCTCTGCTGCTACAAATCCTTTTTCCACATTAATTCTGAAGAGGGAGACTGCTGAAGAACTGTGTTTTAAAGAGTGGTTCTTTTTCATCGTTGTTTTAGTTGGTGGTGATGCAGGCTTTTTTCCCCGCAGTGGTCTAAGATGTGAATACAAATTATCTGTGTTCTTTTTTCCCAGATGCCCAGTGAATCCACAGTAACAAACTCACTTTGTCTAGTCAACCAGGAATTTACAGACCTACCTTTGTAGCACCATAGTGAGAGCTGTCCGTGTCCCGGGTGATGTCCATAATTCTTACTCTGGTTGAGGAGTTTTACACAGACATTCAACACGTCATCCATAAGTCTTAGTTCCTGAGTGACGAAGCACAAAGAAGAGTTTGATTCACTTGCCGTCTGACAATACTTTTTATTGACAAGCTGAACAAGCGTTGCCAACATGTAGAAGAGAGCAAACCACTCCAGTGTCTCAGTCTGGTCACAATACAGTTTCCTGGGATGTTTGGATTTTTTCCTGTCTCCATTGGCATCTATTACCATTTTGGTGGAAACCTGCCACAAAGTTTAGCGTCTTCATCCCCCTTCCTGTTCTCAGAATTTTTAACACTCTTTAGAGTGATGTTTAGTGAAAATCTAATTTCAGCATTTTCTATAGATTTAAAAATACAAATGTAACTTTATCAGAGATAAAAACCAGTAATTTATTATGTCAAGTGTGGAAGCTAGCTGTTACCACAGTCAAATATCTTTTCTATCATCCATAGAGTTGCCACTCAGATAACTTTCTTCAGCAATAACTTGAACAAATATTATGAGCAGCCAGTTACAGTTTCTTTCCCTTCGGGACACAAAAATCTAGTAAAGAACCTACCATACGTATTCCTGTAAGCTGCTATTCAGAAGGGAACAATATACTCTAAATTCTTTGGAAGATACAACAATTGCACAAAATAAAAATTAATAGTAGGACATTGAAAGATCCCCCATCCCCTGCCTTTTCCTCCTCCCCCGGTAGAACTGAACATTTCCTGAGTTTCATCACAGCAGCTTTCAGCAGAGATGATTTCTTGCCCAAAGGCACAGGAAGATTAACCAACTATATCCAACTGCTCAACCGATAGCTCATCTGAAAAGGAGTCTAAAGAGCATATTGTAAGCTTCACAAATGCAATCAGTTTATCAAGGTCAGATGAGGACAAGAGCCTGAAAAGATATGATTTAGGATAAAAACTGAACAGATACTGATACTCTGCAGTTAGAACCCAAATGAGGCTACCTGCTGAATCGCAGGGGTGAAATACCACATTCTGCAAAAATTCACTGTCAATAGAACATACACAGCCTGAAATCCCTGCTGATGAGGAGAAATTAACTTTGTAGTCAACAAATTTATTGATGCTTTCCTTTTACAACTGTACAGTGGAACTGGTGAGATTAGGAGGAAATTTGTAATGCATAAATGAAGAGCCCTTATGCACATTTTCTATCATGTCAGTGAAATGACAGTATGTCTCTGACAATGACCTCTGGTGTAATCATCATTAGTGGTGGAGCAAGATGGCATCTGCTGAGAGGCTGACACCTGACAGGTGAAATATATGTATTTTTTATGTAATTGAGGGCAACATTTTAATGGCAAAAATGCTGCATCGATAGAAAACCAAATTGCTGTACAGTCTTGAATGTGTAAAACTGGGAAAGAAGTAACCTATTGTTCAGAAGATAGGCAAGAAGGCAAGAAGGAAGGACAGGAGAGAATAAAACCTAGAGACAAAAGAATGTATCATGGCCAATGTACCATTCAGCAACTGTAGAAAACAACAAACAGGCAAAGGAAAGTTAAAAATACTTCTGATCTTTGCAAATCTTATTTGTAAAAATCAACTGCTTTATTTTTGTTATCTCTTTTTAATTTGTAATTCACAACAGCAGATGGCTTGTTATGTCCTAAATAAAGGTCCTTATCCTTAGATAATATTTTGCTGTAGAGTTGATTGTCCCTTGGGGTAGTTGCAAATGAACGTGCAAGCTGTCAATTTGTGGTGGTGCTGTGCTCATATATGGGAGTCACTAGGACTTCAGGGTTCAAACTGTACTTTACTTACCATCACAAAAAAAGTAAAGTATCCCAAGGAATCTTTCCCTGAGGCTTTTTGCCTTTCCGAGCATGTGGGTGTATTGTAGAAATGCATGAGGAAAGCTGAGTCAACATTTGAATCGACACTGTCTTTCTTCCACCCTGCTGCCTGGGGTGCATAACCAACTGTATTCCCCAAAGCATTTCATGCTTTGGCAGAAAAACACTGCTAAAGTCACCTTTATGTGGTGTCATAAAGGTCTGTTCTCCGGAGATGTGTGACTCTGACACCACTGAGATTGCTGTGAAAGAAACTCTTCAGTCCAGTGTTTGGCTAAAGCTGATAGGGTTTTAGAAAGTAAAGACAAGGTAACCGCTTGCTAGTGCCTCTTACTGTTTCACATTAGAAATGGGTCATATATGGACAAAAACTTTACCATCTAAAGACTGGTTTAAAATAATGTGGTATGTTCTTACTAATTAATCTTGTAGGCTAGCTGTCAGTGAGCAGGCATTGAGTATAATCAACACCTTTTCTATTGCTTACCTACTAAGCTTCCTTAGTTTTCTGGAAGCAGTGATAGTAACCCTGTGGTTTTCTGTTGCAAGTTTGATCTTTACACGACATGTTCTCAGTCTCTCAAAGAGAAACTTGCTGCATGAAGCTGTTATTGAATGGTCTTCAGCCAGATTTGTGTGTGCATACATATCGTATGTGCAGTACAGTGAAGCTGAGATTAGTCAGGGACTAGTTTGGCAAGAGGCTGTAGAAATCAGAGGCATAGAAGGAAAGTATTTCCTTTCCACTATTGTTTGGTTCGCCTGCTCAATTTCCTTTCCCTGTCAGTAAAACCTAGGCCATTACAACATTTTATAAAATAATACCATTTCCATTTATGTATTCACTGCAGAAAATTTGGTAGTTCTTTATTCAAAATGAAGCTCTTAAAAATACAACATAAAACCATGTGGAATATGTTGTTATTCTGTCATTGAAAGAATATATGAAGACACAGAAGACAAAATCTGAAATTTGGATTATATTGCTGAAAGAAACAAATTACCTTAGGAGAACAGTACGAAAAAGAACTGCATATGGAATTTAAAAGCCAAAAATCAAGATTCTCTACATCTTTACCAAAAGGTACAGTCATAATGAGAAAGACATTCTTAACTGTAAAGGCTACATAGTTCAGTCAGAGGTCTGAAGATGTATCTCAGCTGCATTTTTATAGCCTTCACACTTCAAAGTACTGGTGCTCTGAAAATTTTCTTAGAAGCAAGGTTGTTTCAAACACTTGATACCATGAAGTGATATCAATGAGTAGTTGCATCAGTGAAACTTACCACTGCTGTTAAGTTTTTATAGATTCACACTATTCACTTTCTGACTAAACTTGATGATTTCTGGAAAAATACAAAAGCAATGGTTTCTTCTTCACTGGAATCAAATAATTGCAAGCGTGTATGGAAACTATTATAACCTGAAGTAAATTATTTTTTTGTTTAATTTAGTTTTGAAAATTCTAGATTTTCTAAGACAATCAAAAAGAAAGGTGTAGTTGCATGAAGATCTGGTGCCATGAACAAAATAATAGGAATATATTAGCCCATAACAAACAAAAATTGTTAGAGTAGACACATATTACTTAGAAAAATCCTAGTTTTAATAAAGCTGCAAATCTTTGAATGTCTTCTCATTGTCATGTGGACCAACATTTCAGCAGAGCTGTGACAGGAACACTGAAGCTTAGCCCTTCATTTGCAACAGGGGCAACGTTCAGAGCTTTTTTCTTTCTTTTTGTACAGGTGCAGATCAGGCAGAGACAAAAGCAAAACAGATATGACAGTTTCAGTTAATAATAGAAGTTGATGCTTTGTGCAGTGGACCAATCCTGATGTGCTGGTACTCAGGTGTCAGACTTGTGCTGTGCTAGGAAAATCACTGCTATGCAGTTAAAATCATTGCAGTTCTGTACAAAAATGGTATATAATGAAAAAATAATGTAGGAAACAGCCCCTTAAGTGCTCATAAAATTTGCAGGCACTGCAACATCTACTGTTCAGTGTGCTGTGCACAGCAAGGGTGCTTTGGTGTCCAAAATACATCAGTTCAGGGCACCCAAAGCAGACCTGGGTGAATTTTGTAGCAGCAGGTGATCAGATAGTTTTTTTAAATAAAAGACAGTAATAGCTTAATGTAGATATTTTTACAAACTGTCTTTTATTATTATTACTATTTTTGAGGATTAAAGCTTTTTTCTTGTGCACAACAGACATTTCATCCCTCTGCCCTATAGCCACTCCTTATATGAAGAGGAGAGGCAGACCAAGGGTATAGAAACAAATAATGTAGCTATTAAAACCTATGCTTAAGTTGGTGAAAAAAAATATTTCTAATACTGGAAAGAAATTCGGATCCACTTCCACTTAATCCACTTCCCATAGACATTATAGTCAAAGCCAACTCATGGAAGAACATGCAAGAGGAGAGAACAGTAACCTGAAGCCAGATTTACATAGATCTTTGTGGTAGGATTGCTGCCTTAGTATGTGCATATAATTGCTCTTTGTCTATGTCCCACTTCAAGTCAATTGAAGCTCCTTCCAGAGTGTGATTCATTATCTCTTAAAATAGATCTGATAAATTATCTAGAAAGAGAGCCTAAGGTAAGTTGCTCACAATTAGATGTCTAATTTTTTGAGCAGCTGAATCTCACTTTATGCTAACAGCAAAGTAAGATCACAGAGTACATGCATGGCAATTGCCTTGTTCTTTCCTGTAACCTCTATCCTACTCTAATGAAAAAGCCCTCATGAGAATGGTTTTTCCAAGCTGAATTATGCTATAAGGATTAGTTTTTACCTTCTCTCTTTCCCTCACTCTTAGCTCTCCTGTCTTCTTGAAATCTTTTCAATCTCTGCTCCCAGGCCTCTGTTCTTTTCTTATTCTTTGCTTCTTTATTTCCCTTCCAATATACTAGTTTGAGCTGAAGGTCCTCTAGGGTCTGTAGAGTCTGTCCATTCCCTCCTTCCACTATGCCATACCTCAGGGTAATCTCATCTAACAGAAATCCAATGTACTATTTCTTTTTCTACTGGGAAGGCATGTAATTTGCTATCAATACCAATCCTGTTTCCTTCCACTCAAGCTAAAACCTTGTTTCTCTGGTACCTCCAGGTAAGAACATTATCTGTTCTTAAGTTCACCTGCATTACCTATCTCTGCAGCAGCATCTCTCCTTTGAGAAGGTGTTGTATGAACTGCAGATATCAGTCTCTGTTTGCAATTTAGTCCAGCCTACGCCCAAATATTTTGGACTAATTGTACATTATACCAAATATACGTCTTTTTCTTGCATTGACATTCTTTTATCCAGGCTCCCAGCATCTTGTGTCATCCTTTTCTGGCCTTGACCAATGCAGTGTTTCTTCTGCTCAGCAGTCTTGCTAATGTTTTCAGAATGCTGTAAAGATTGTTCTTCCAACCTCTCTTTTTGAAGTTTTTAAATTTCCCTTTGCAGTCATCCATTGGATCTCCCTTTATATTAAATTAAAATAAGCTTTCTGTTAACTTCATAGCTCATCCCTTCTTCTCACCAGGTCATTTCAAACAGACAACTGGCTCACAACCAGCCTCCATCATTGGTCTGCCCCTGATTCTTATTAGGAATATAGAATATAATTAGGAATTATATCCTGAAGCAAACCTCTTTCATCATTTTGCTGAAATGTCCACAAAGTAACAGCAAAATTGTCATCTTCTGTGCTATTCATGTGCTACATATTTCTATTGTCTATTATTGTTCCCAATTTTAGTTTCTTTTGAACAACAGCTTGTCTCCATTCTCTTATAATGCTCAATCTGTATAATTTCTTCTGTTTTTTTTCTCCCAGTCTTGTTTTTTTTTTTTTTTTTTTTTTTTCACAACAAGGTCTTGATTTATGGTTAGAGTTCATGGTAGTAATATTAATTAAAAGAAAGAAAAATAAGGAACAACTGCAGGATTTGGTGTAATATAAATTGATACACTGTTAACAAGGTGGGACTAGAAACTAATTTGTAGTTATTTTACATAAAAACTTACAGTTCTTTACTTTTGATGGCCAAGGAATATTTAAATGATGTTGCAATACTGTAGTTTAATTTTTCTCAATGAAAAATTCTGTTGAAAAATTTTACTGCCAGGAAAAATAGAATAATGAAAAAGGAGTGTATGCAGATTCATAATCTTGAAAATGAACATACAAGGTTAAAAGCGATCGTATGTTCCTTTCAATGTCACAAATTTGTCCCAACCCTCATGGTTCCTGAAGTGGCAGTATTCACTCTGGCTGGTTGACAGTGGATTCAGAATATTATTCTATACAGCTCAGCTGTGTTGTGTTGTATTATTGTAACTTGAATCTTATAGATTTCTGTGTGCCTTGCAATATAGTGCAGCAAGAACTCCTCCAGTCAAAAAAAGAGTTATTTCTGAATTACCGTTCTTCAATAACAGAATTCAGCAACCATGCTTATTAAATCAAAACTTTAGAAAAGGAAGCATAAACCCAATAGTCCATATAGATGAGAAATATGTTTCTCAATATCTGAATTGCTCAGATGTGAAAATCAGTGCAAGCCATACAATCACTCTTATGTTGTGCTTATAAAGGGATTTTCATAACAATGCGATCTTACCAATTGCATGCTTTATTTCTTCAGGATAACAGTACTGGCTAATTTCAAATTATTTGTACAAGGTGAAGATATAAATCATAAAATCTTTTATCCTGTGAAGCACGGGGAAGGATTGCATAATTGAAACTGCTTTACAGCAATGGGCTACTCCATCAAATTAGAGAGGGTTTTTCACTCCCAAAATTTGGAAGGAAGCTGTGGAACTAGTTTGAAGTTTTGGCACATAAACTTGTGTGAGTTAGATACTTGGATTGTAGTTTGATCATTTCTTGGAATGGGTGAACTGTTTTTCTCTACATCTGATTTAGAAGCATAATTCAACTTCAATTTTCTTTTTTTTTCCTACTTTTAAACATATGTATTTCCACAGATGACATTTTCTCATTGTATTAGCTTTCAGTTAGAATTCCTTTTTCCTCCTATTTTTTTTTTCCCCAGGCATTTTTAGTACCCATGAAAATCCATTTTGTATTGAAGTCAAGTTGTCAACAGAATTCGGAGGGCCTTGATAGAAGGCAAAAGAAGCTAATTCTTTTATTTCATAAACTGCCTATGAAGAATAATTCTAGCACAGACAGACTGTGGGCAGGCAATTCTCCAAATCTAGGAAAAAAATATCTGATTTAGTCATGGTCTTAATTAAATTTTATAAACTATTTTAAGTCTTTTTTATATATACGCTGTATTTATTTTATAGGCTTGTTTACATAAACTCTTATCTCACAATCAGAATATTGCAATGTCTAATTTAGTGTTTTAGAAAAAGAGATGTCATTTAAAAACC
Organism: Lycocorax pyrrhopterus obiensis; assembly: GCA_014706295.1. NCBI lineage: Eukaryota > Metazoa > Chordata > Aves > Passeriformes > Paradisaeidae > Lycocorax > Lycocorax pyrrhopterus. The sequence continues at coordinate 42,246,919 of JACSVZ010000001.1, read as the reverse complement.
TGCTGCCATCTCCTTACTGCACTGTTTTGTTAGTTAAGTTCTCTGCTATAATCATTTTGTTTGCCCATCTAAAGATTTCTTTGCACTCACCCCTTTCTTAAATCTGAGGATTCCTTAAGAAAACCAAACAAACAAAAAAACCAACCTCCCCCAAAAAGAAGAAAACAAACCAATAAACAAGCAAACAAAAAAAACCCAAACAAGCAAACAAACAACAAACCCTCCACATGTGCAGCTACATGCTCCAGGAGGAAAATTATGAGTTTAAAATTCATGTGCTAAAAATTAAAGGCTCTCATTGGTAGCGTATGCCCAATGCATGTCTCTAGATAACCATTTTCTAACATATCTTATCAATAAAAGCACTTTATAGCAATTCCAGTTGCTCAGCCACCTAAATGTTCACAATGAGCTAGCACCAAAATGCAAAGGAACAGCATGTGATAAAGGCTCTGTTCCTGCAGACACCCTATTCCAGTATTTCCTTCCTGACTCCCTCAGCTCCATGCCCTCAGCTTCCCCAGCTGCAGGCTGGTCTGCAAAAGATACTCGTCCTGAGACAAGTCCTTGTAAGTCAGCTGGGAAGACAGCTGAAGCCACAAGCCTTGTGGAACATCAATCCCTAGCCCTCTTTTGTTCCACAGAGAGCTCAGGTGGCTGCCCTTCTGCTCTTGTAGCACAGCTGACCAGCTTTGCAGGAACAGGGAAACATTTTCAGGGAGTGTTGTGGTATAAGGTGGAAATGGGGATAGCAAATGAAGCGTGAAGAACTGCAGGGATAGCAGTTTTGCACTGTTGATGCATAAACAATTTAGGAGGCTTCCCATATACTCTGTATTTTTCTACTGCTCTGGGCCTGTGAAATACCATGAGTATGACCTGTCTTCTGATTGACAGGTTAGCTCATTGCAAATGTAACAAGCAAATGTGTTGGGGGGAATATTCCAAGCAAATATAAAAATAGAGTACTTAACTTTGGGGTAGGATGTTTGCTTTAGAGAAGCTTCAGGTTTAATTAATTCCAATACCCTGAAAGCAAGGAGGAAATCACAAAACATCAACTTTGGTGTGTTTTGTGTGTTTAGTCTGCCTGAGTCTTATGCCTGCAGTTTTTAAAGACGCATGGAAATGTTAGACCACAAGCCAGCAAAAGCAGTGAAAAAGTGATTCTGAGGAATGTATGTGCTCTGTCCTTTTCTTTCCCAAAGAGAGACATGTTTTAGATTGAGTGGCCCATACTTGAGTTTTGCAATTTGTACCATAATAGCTAACTACTGCTAGCAGCACTGAATATTCAAGGACATTTCTCTGCTTTGAGGTTTGGGTTGGGTAATTTTAAGCTTATATCATTCATATTTATAGAGCAAATGTTGTAGGGAAAAAATTAAGGCAACCAAGCCAAAAGAAAAAACACCCAGTTTTAATTCAAACTGATTCTTCTTATGAATCTCTTTCAGAGTTAGATTTTTTTTCTTTATAACAAAAAGGTTTTAAGTCAAAGTATTTATTTTTCCAATTAATTTGAAATTAGTTTCTAAACAAAGAGACAAACAAACAAAAAACAACCCAAAACCAGCCCTGTGCTAAGATGCAGAAGGAACCACAAAATTTAGAATTTTCTGAATTCTTTTCATCAGGTACTTGGACTGTTGGTATTATTTAAAAATTACATGCGTAGAAATTAGGAACCTATTGAGAATTATTTGCAGACATATCTCCTAATGAAAAAGTAACTTTTGGAATTTAGAACAAGCATATAGGAAGCTAATGTAATGTTTCTGCCAGCTATCTTTCCCAGGGATCAAGCAATCATGGGAACTGAAACTATTTTAAGGAGGAATTATCACAGTTGCTATACCTTCCATAAGAATAAGGACAACTGTCCCTTTCTGACATTACCCTGCTGGGTGACAGAGTATTATGTGATCCTGAAATGCTGTGACTATTAAACTCTACAATCCTATTCTTACAGGTCACTGAAAACACTTTGAAATGGTTTTTTATAGTTCAGCCACAGATAAATGAAGCAGAAAATGTCTGTGTTATAGACTTGTCAATTAAAGAAGAAAAAAAAAATCTTTACTTTTTCTGTACTTGTTTTGACAGATTTATTTTTATTTCTCTAGCAGAGGATTTTTTTTCCTAGAATTTAAAAGACTGAAGCTTATATGTGGAAATGAAGCCTTCAGTTTTGAACAAGGGAATAGAATTTCTGCGTAGTACAAGGATGTGAGATTTGCTACAATATTTTGTAGTCGTCTCAGTGGTAGTGTTTTACCTCTAAATTGTGTTGCCTGATGCATTAAGGAGTAAGGTACATGTGCTCTGTGCAGTAGCTTTGAATCTTTGACATACAAGTAAGTATTTTAAAAAACGTACCTTGGGCCAATGTCTGTTGGGACATGCACAGGACTAAACTGCAATCCACACATGAACTGCAAAGAAAAAATGCTTATATAGATAAAGATAACTCCCCTCCCCTCCCCTCCCTCCCCTCCCCTCCCCTCCCTCCCCTCCCCTCCCCTCCCTCCCTTCTTTCAGATTTTCTGTTTCACTAATTTTAGGACATTATAAGTTAATTTTAGTAAAAACACTAATAAAACAGATATTGCTAGTGTAAACCATTCCCATGTACTGTACAAGTAGTTCACAGCTCATTATTTATGTTCTCCTGTTAATATGGAAAACCCCTAAGCCCCTAAGCTTTCCAGCTTGAATGCATGGACTTGGACCTTGGGACCTAATGACTGAGGTTGGGGTACAGCTTCCTTCCTGATTTTGAGCATGGATTGAATATGATCAGCATGATGTGATCTTTACACCAGGTTGACTGGTTCATCAGTTCCCTTTACAGTGAAGAGGATTTTTAGGCCCAAGTTCACTGTTACTGGCCACGTCTAAAAAAGAATATTACTGGAAATACTACTTCTAAGTCATATTCTGCTAGGTAACACTGCAGTCAGAAGTCCATGTGCAATAAATTTCTTTTTCAAATTAAGGTGTGAGGGATACTAAAAACAGTTACTGCAAGGTCAAGTTTCTGTAGTTTCCTATCTGCTCTCCCTTCTAAAGTGTCCTATGCATCGGTGCACTAAAACTCTGTCTAACAGGAGACTGTAGGATTCATTAAGAAGGAAAATTATTCCTTTCCATGTCTGATCATGTGTATCTTCTCATATATGTTTGAAGATCCTGTGATACTTGGCAGGATTTAGAGATTAAAGTCTCGCTACAGAAGTTCCACTGAAAACATGAAGGACAAGTGACAGATTTTAGTCTGTTTTCAAAAAACAGAAGCCGACTATAGATGGGATTTACATACACAGTTTCCTCTGTTTTCTTTCAAAGGCTGGAATGACAGACAGAAACCCAGTTTCTTGCAACAGACATCTGTTTCTCTTCAGCCCATTTCTATCCCACTGAGGTTATGTGGGTGCATTATCTATACATATTCTGTATTAAGATATCTGTGTTCCGCATGTTTCTCTATCAAAGAGTGAGGAAATCATTTAATAATACTGCCTAGAGCTTTCCATTTAAATTTTCATTGCATCTGGGAAAGCTGCTAAGTGAACGAGCATTGACTTTCTGAGATAAAAATAAACCCATAGTGCTTTAATTTTTTTTGGCAAAGAACCAGCATTTCATAATTTCATCCATTTGGTTTGTTATGGACTATAACTCAGCTTTAATGATCTGATTCAGTGAAGTAATAAAATCCCAGCTTCACTTCAGCTTTTTTTTCTTTTTAATAGCCAGATTTATTGGTTCATACATGGGTTTTAACATCTGCAGGTCAGAAACTGTCAAATTGCTTAGACCAAGGTATGTGTTTGTTACTTGGGCACAAATGAACACAGATTTCTGTATTAGAATAATCAAAAGACTGATGATTGTTATCACTAGTGACGTATCACTCCATGGTTCTCTGCCAGGTTTTCTATTTACTTCTTAGGTACTGTCACCCGCATTTTAGCACAGAAGAAAACAGTTTAATCAGAACCAAAAGGACAAAGAGGTGTTTGAGGAACTGATGAACATTTATATGTATGTGAGGAAGGTGAAGGAGATAATTCATTGAATATTATATTTTAAATTATGCTTGTTTAGGAAATGTGATAGAAATAAGAGAAAGGTCTAATATTTCAGTCAGATTTAAAAAAAAAATAAGAGGAAGGCACAGAGTAAACTGGTTTACACTCAAAAATTGAGAGGGAAAGTGTAATTGCCAATATTTACTTTCCTCAACTCATTTTTTTTTGTTTTCATCAAATTAGGGGTAGACAGGTAGGGTTGAAGTAGAGGGGAGGGGTCATGTCCCTTGTCCTGCTGGCAATGATTTTCCTAATGAAGCCCGGAAGTCTGCTGGCCATCTTTGCCCGGGGCACATTACTGTCTCATAACCAGCTTGGTGTCCAGCAGGATCCACAGGGCCTTCTTTGCAAAGCTGCTTTCCACCTGTTAGTCCCCAGTGTGTCCTGGTGCACTAGGTTATTCCTTCTTTCAGGCAGGACTTTGCATGTGCCAGGAGGGTGGTCAAACTCTGGAACTAGAGAGGCTTCCTAGAGAGGTGGTCAATGCCCCAAGCCTGTCAGTAGTTAAGAGATGTTTGGACAATGCCCTTAATAATACACTTCAACTTTTAGTCAGCCCTGAGGTGGTCAGGCAGTTGGACTTAGTGATTGTCTCTTACAGCTGAGATGGGGAAACAGTGACAGAGGATGAGGAAAAGGCTGGGGTACTTAATGCCTTCCTTACCCCAGTGTTTAGTAGTAAGACCAGTTGTTCTCAGGGTACCCAGCCCCCTGAGCTGGGAGACGGGGATAAGGAGCAGAATGAAGCCCCCGTAATCCCAGGGGAAATGGTCAGCAACCTGCTACACCTTTCAGACACACAGAAGTCTATGGGGCTGGATGGGATCCACCCGAGTGTACTGAGGGAGCTGGCAGAAGGACTCACTGAGCCACTTTTCATCATTTACTGGCAATCCTGACTAACCAGGGGGGTCCCAGTTGACTGGAGGTTAGCTAATGTAACACCCATCTACAAGAAGGGTTGGAAGGAGGATCTGGGAGGATCCGTACAGTCTGTCTGTCTGACCTCAGTGCCAGGGAAGGTCATGGAGAAGATCATCTTGAGTGCCAACAGGCAGAATGTGCAGAACAACCAAGGGATCAGGCCCAGCCAGCCTGGTTTTGTGAAAGACAGGTCCTGCTTGACCAATCTGATCTCCTTTTATGGTAAGGTGATCCACTTACCCGATGAGGGAGAGGTTGTGGTGTTGTCTGTGGTGTTGTAATCTTCAGGAAAGCCTCTGACACCATTTCCCACAACATTCTCCTGGAGAAACTGTCTGCTCATTACTTGAATGGGTGCAGTCTTTGCTGGATAAAAATGTGGTTGAATGTCTGGGCCCAGAGAGTGGTGGTGAGTGTAGTTACATCCAGCTGGCAGCCAATCACAAGTGGTGTTCCCCAGAGCTTTGCACTGGGGCCAGTCATGTTTAATATCTTTAATGACCACCTGGATGAGGGGATCGAGTGCAGCCTCAGTCAGTTTGCAGAGGACACCAAGCTGGGTGGGAGGATTGGTCTGCTGCAGGGTAGGAAGGCTTGGCAGAGCGATCTGGATAGGATGGATCCATGGGCTTAGACCAAAGGTATGAGGTTCAACAAGGCCAAGGTCCAGGTCCTGCCCTTAGGTCACAACAACCCCATGTAGCGCTGCAGGCTGGGGGCAGAGTGGCTGGAGAGCTGCCTGGTGGAAAAGGACCTGGGGGTGCTGGTTGACAGCCACTAAACATGAGCAATGGTAGGCCACCCTGTAGTCTGCCAAGTCAGCTAAGTCTGTCATCTGGAAGAAGTTTATGGTGATTTCCAGTGGCCTACAGCATGACCGTGCTTTGCCTCTCTGAGTGGAGAGATCCCTACAGTTTGCCTTTCTGGATATGTGTCCACGTTAAGGCAAATGAGCAGCATTATTTGACAACTTTTAGAGGCTGTTGGATTCAGTGGACTTCAGGATGCAAGGGATTTCTCCAACATCAGTCAGTTGGAACTGGCTTTGGTGGTCTCTAAAGCACAGGGGGCAGCTGGAGAAATTTCAGAATAATTAGGCAAAAATGTGATTAGTTGTTTGGCTCATGCCTGATCCAAACCTGTTTTGTACTGCTCTAGTGATTCAGCAATGCTTAGGGTTGGTATTAATGTGCATGGAACCATAATCTTAGCCTCATCAAGGCTTCCTCTGACCCTCTCCAGCAGGAAAAACAGCCTTCCTGGGGCTCTAGAGGCTAAAATTATTTGCTCCTTATAGATACTTCTCTTTAGGCTTATCACCTTGCTCCACTTCTGCTTTCGACATATGAAGAAACTCTTGTACTATGCTGAAGAGTAATTCAGCAGGACCAGGGAAGTGGTTTTTCCTCTGTACTTGACACTGGTAAGGCCACACCTCAAGTTCTGTGCCCAGTTCTGGGCCCTTCACTTCAAGAAAGACATTGAGGAACTGGAGCATGTGTAGAGAAGGGCAATGAACATGGTTAAGGCTCTAGAGCACGTGTCCTGTGAGGAGTGGCTGAGGGAGCTGGGGGTGTTTAGAATGGAGAAAAGGAGGCTCAGGGGAGACCTTATCACTGTACAACTGCCTGAAAGGAGGTTGTAGCTGGGTGGGGTTTGGTCTCCTGTCCTGGCAACCAGTGACAAGACAAGAGGACTTAGTCTCAAGCTGCCCCTGGGGAGGTTCAGGTTCAACATCAGGAAGAATTACTTTATGGAAAGGGTTGTTAAAAATTGGAATGTACCACCCAGGGAAGTGGTGGAGCCACCATCCCTGGAAGTATTGAAGAAATAACTTGATGTGGCACTTAGTGCCCTGGTCTAGTTGATAGGGTGGTATTCAGTCAAAGGTTGGACTCGATGATATTGGAAGTATTTTCTAACAAAAATGATTCTGTGATTCCGTGATCATATGTCAAGAGACGAGATCATACATTCCCAAGGAAAAAAAGTTATGAAGGAAAAATGCAACGTGCAATTTTATAGTCAATATGAAGAGGGGCTATGTTGTTTCTGCTCTTTTAATGAAGCAGTTCACTCCCCTGTAATTTCTGCTTCACAATATCCAGTTACTAACAACATAATAAACAAGGGCTGGGGGCTTTTTTGCCTTGTATTTGATCTTCAGATGGTAGAATTAAATCCTAAAATCCATTTTCCTGCAGCCAGTGAAAATCATGTATTCGGCTCCTACAGTCAGCACCTGCATTTCCAAAATTAGCAAACGTTTTGAGATAGCTACACAGATATCAACAAATCGTGTGTCTTGTATCTTTCATTGAGCAGTATTTTATTTTTAGCAGGCTATTCTTTTCTCTTTTCAGAAACAGAATTTCAACACAGAAGTCTTAAAGACTCCGCATCTGACGGGTGCAGACACCTGTGCACTTATGCAGGCATGCATATATGCATTTAACACGCATTACCCACACTGCATACAATTTTTTGTCATTCAAATAAGAAACAGAAAAGAACATCAGCAGGGATCTCATTCAGTAATTACCTATTGTTGAACACAGCACTAGGCTTTTCCCAGAACTTGCTCATGGATAATTCTCATCTCCTCTGCAAGTGTGTGAGTTCTCCAGTAATTTCCTTCTATGTTTTTGTGCACATCATTCTTTAAATGGAGGAAGAAACAGGCATTTTGGGAGTCCATTTTGGGGTCCATTTAACAGATTCATATTTGAGTAATCAAAGGTTTGTAAGGTTCAATTTCCATTTAAAATTCAAAGTCAGCTTCCTTCTTATGAAATAAGTATTGATTTTCTGCAGAGAAATGCTAATCAGAATGCTCCTGAAAAAGGAAAGGAAATTGAGTGTAGAAGAAAGGCTCTGTGAAAGAAGATAGGAAATTTAGCGCCTCCTCTTTTTCTGAAGGGAATATGCTTCTTGGACCTTTGAGCTTGGTGTCCAAGATTGTCTACAAAGCAAAGTCTGTGAAAATAAATACTGAATTTTTGGATACTTTTCTTGATATCTTGGTTTTGTAATAGTGACATACTTCAAACTACAGGGATTATTATAACTGCTGAAATTATGAATGCTTTTATGAGATTTAAGACCGATCCTTAAATCTAATCTCCTTTCTCCAGGAGCTTTGCATAAGACCTGGAAAATATTAGTAATTCTTGTTTGCTACTTCAAGAAGATGTAGGCGATTCACAGAGGTCAGGGTGAGAAGGAACCACTGAGATCAATGGGGGTTGGTACTGGAGTCAAGCTTCTGTAGAAGTTGTATGTTGGGATGGATAGAGTCCTGTTCAGCCTCTCCCATCTACTTAGAGCAGGGCATTTTTTTCAGACTACCTTCCAGAGGTCCCTCCAAACCTAACTTTTCCCTTGATGCTATGGTAATCAGTGAAAATAAAGCTAGAGTGCAGAACCCAGCAGCTTCCAACTCTGCACACCTAGTCTGCATACCAGCTCCACATCAAGCTGAATTTTGGACATGCTTCACTCCTTCTTCCATTTCCTACCTTTCCAGTTTCCTTTTGTAAAGACCTGGCAAAAGCAGCAGTGTGATCCAACAAGTTCCAGCTTGACAGGAGCTGGTTTTGTTTAACAGAACTAGGTCTGTCTGTTAGCTGTTGCCTTAATGTAATGTATTTGACTTTCTCTATCTAAAAAATGTGACTTTCCCAGTGGCAGTAGCTACACAGTGTTTTTAATCACGGTCAGCAGCAAAGAAGTTAAAAGACCAGAAAAATGCAAACTGTCATTCCACCTCCCCTGCCACCAGAGGGCTTTATGAATGGTCTTTTATGAATGTTGTTAGCTTTCCAGCTACATGACATTTTAAATGATGGATGAACAAAGGCATCATCTGTGCAAACACTGGGATGTTTGAACCCAGAGGAAGGTTCAATAATTAGTCATGCAGAATATTAGTAACACCCTTTGGTCATATTCCAAGTTCCTCCTGGATTACAACACAATGTCACAAATCATCAGCTGCTGCAGTTGGTATTTTCACAAAGGAAAAGCTTCCTGGTGGTAATACTGAACCCTGGAATAATATTTAACTCTGCGTCTTTCCTAAAAACTGGTAGTGTACAGGAACCATTTCATTCTACAAACCGCTTTTTCTTCGTATACTTCTGGTAAATGGACTATTTTTTTAATCATCTTTCCTTTCCAGTCTTGTCATCCTTACAGAACTGAATGTGTTCATCAGTAGAAAGTGAGACGGTTTTCTACTGTTTATCTCATCAGCATAACTATGAGTGGTGAAACATGCAGACTCCTCTCTGTTATAGCTTCAAACAAGTACTAAGACATACCTTTCCAGGCCCACTGTGGGCCCTGGGCTACATGGAGGGAGGTAAATGAGGGCACGATGTGAAAGCAATGCTTTGTCTTTCACAGTTGTACCCGAAGGAAGCATTTGCCCGGCAGAAAGGTTTTTGGGTTGTATTGTGCATGTAAGAAACAACATAGTTTACTTTCCAGACTCCTGGATGGTTTGCAGTACAAATGCATAGAAAAAAATGATATTTTAGTCAGCAAGCTAAGAAAATTTGATCTAGAAATCATTGGGGTATAACAAATAGGAAACTTTATGCTACCATTTTTTGCGAAAGCGCTTTTAAAATAGGACTGCACCTTAAATCATTTAGTCTCAAACAGAACTGGACGGTAGGGAAGGGACAGTATGGAGATAGAGATTATGAAAAGAGCAATAAAAAAATTTAAAATGCCTTTCTCTTTGGCTCTAAGGTTCTCCAGCAAATAGCAGATTTCACATTCACTGTTATTGGCAGCAAAGGCCCATATGGTGTTAAAGATACCAACAGTGCTGCACATTACTCAAAAAAAAAAAAAGTCCTATTCACATAACATTCTACCTTTATACTGGATCATTGTGCACTTAGTATCACTTCAAGATAAAAAAAGCAGTTTGGGCAGACAGGTTTAAAATGGAACTCAGTCAAGCACACTTTCCTGGATAAATCAGGCTAACTTCAATGTGCACATAGCTGAAACCTCCTGTGATTAAATATTGGGTATGTACACCAAGGCATCCTGGCTGTGACTTCAATTGTCTGTTTTAAAACACAAGCCTCCTGCAGAAAAAAAATATTTAGTTAGCTAAATAAAGTGCTTGTTGAAAATCCAAAGAAATCATTTGTGTGATAAATAAGGTTGCTTATTACCAAGCTAGGATGATTATAGCTATTTTATGAAATTTTAATTACATTATGTGGCTGCTCAAATATTGGTTTTGAACATTAATCAAGTTACTTGGGAAGCATTTCACGGAAGGGAAAATAAAAATGAAATGGCTTATTTACTTATCCCGATGTATTAAGAAAAAAATTCAGTGGGGAAATCATGGAAAAGCCATCAGGGAGAAAGCACTGCCTAAGAGTGTTCATAGTCAATAAATGTCTAAAACAAATTTTCACTTGAATGATCCTCCAGTGCTGTCTCAGTAGTATCTCCATGCTTCAGACATGGTATACTTAAAAAGCCATGTGTATAATTTTATAGGTAAGTATAGCCTGAAGCATTAAGATCTTTTACATGTTTAGGAAACCATAAGATCTTCTCATGTTACTAGATAAACAAGAGGTCTACCAATTTTGTTATTCAAAATATGAAACTTTTTATGGGTGCTGAAAAATCCATAAAAATTCTTCCACAGAAAGAAACTTTGCAGTGAAGAAAAGTGAATATAAGTCTGAATTAACTAGACAGGTATGGATTGATGCTGAACTGATGTGACAAGAGCCCGTGTTTTGCCACTGCATATGTTTCCTGTCTCAGTGATTTATTTCCTGTGGTAAATTGCACAGGACAGAGATGTCACCTGAAGTCTGCTGAATTATTTCATTTTACATTTTTATTACCCTTTAGAAACATTCCAGATCTGTATTAACATTGGCATCTTGAACAGCAGTTCTAGGGCATTATCTGTGCACACAGTTCTACTAAGTACACATCAGCATTGAGGGTAGCAAAAACCTCCTGATGGTGCTTCATCACAGACATCCACAAACTCACAGCTGTATTCAACAGACCCCTTTACAAAGATATTCAGGTGAGCATCTCTTCTGTACTGCATGACCTAGCTGTGCTTTTCCCTCATCCACAACTGGAGTGATGTGGGAAAAAAGAAACCTTTTCCCTTCATTTTCTCTCTTGCAGAGACTGAATGAAGGCCCAGCATACTTCTGCCTTGTCAGCCCAGGAGCTGCAGCTTACAGTTTCCTCAAGTCCAGAAGGAAGAGGGAAAGGACAGAAACCAGGCCGCAGATGCTGTTTTGCATTTCTGTCCAGGTGTATGAATAAAACATGCCTTGGGTCTTGAAGTTGGTGCTGTAGTACACATGCTGTTTACTCATCAGGAGCCCCTGAAGCCATTGCTTCATTCAGTAACCTTCACATCGCACCCTTGGACATCCGTTTCCAGCCAAGGGTCATTTAGAAACTCTACAGTAGGGTACTGTTTGTACTAAAGGGGTGGGAAAACATGCAGTCAGAAATACAGCTAGTTACTTTACAGTACTTTGATTTCAGCTTAAAAGAGCAGTGTTTGGCTTTCCTGTGTAAATAGTTCTGCAAAGGTGGTTGTGGGTCAACAGAGGTGATGAGAAAAATAACATTAAGGAAAGTATCATAAATTTTATTACAGGAGAAAATCTAAACTATATCAAAGTTATTTCTTAAGGCATTTCTGTCATTTTTTTTCAAACTAGTTGATATTTTTATACAAATCATATGTTTTAATGAAGAAATTATAGCACTACATTAGACTTCTGGCAATGAGAAGTCCCCATTGTTAGAAACCTTGTTCTCAAGCCCTTTAAATGTAATTCAATGTTCTCCCTAAAGTGTTTCACTTGTGTTGTGCAATACATACCTTATCAAGATAAAATATTTCTATGTATTGATAATAACTTCAGTACTAATATCTGATATAATTTGTGGCATTTCTTTTCTCTTTGGACAAGACAAAATGCCTGAGAAGAGAAAAAGTAAAGCAGAACACTATGGGGTCTGGATAATCAGATAAAACTTTGAGTCTGAATGTTTTTGTTGCAGCAAAAGGTTGCATGCAAACCCAAGAGACAACCTAGGTATTCTCAGCATGTTTTTTATAAATATTACACCCAGAAAGCTCTGACTATTTAATCCATATCGAAGGGCTGACTGTCAGCTGCTTGTATGTATGTAGATCAAAATATTATCCAGATCACTTGTAAATTGTTGCCCATTTCATGTTGCATTTTCATTAAATATCAGCTCAGATATTTTCTACTCTTAAAAATAGTGGTATTCAGGATTGAACATCTGTGTCACCAGAGCATGTTATGATCTAAGTGTACAGTGGGGATAGTGTATCTATGAATCTCCAAATACACACATTCATTTTACTTCTAATTTGTACAAATTGCCTAAAACTGACTTAGTAGTCAATGATCCTTTTGGGCCCCTTCCAACTCAGCATATTCTGTGATTCTGTGGATCTGTGAAATATTCATCTTTCTTAAGAAGCCTTACCTAGCTTTAACCATACAAAAAATATTTTGTACCCATCTGTGTAATCTTGTCTCCATAGTGGAGTTTCAATTCCCAACATAAAAGTTTTGATTCTGTGAGATCCAGTAAAAATTTTCTTGCTTTTCTTGATTTATTTTTAGTCTAAATTGTTTACTTGGGTATGTCAAGCAAACTCCATGTACTTGCCTGGGTTATTGCCATCGAAAATTTTGATTGCAGGAGGTGCAAAAGTTTTGAGCACTTCTGTGTATGGATGTTTCAGCTCTTCATATACCTATTTAGACAAAGTGAAGCATGATAAATCTTACAAGGAACAGTCAAATAGATTTACTGAAGACTGCTGAGGGCTATGCAGCATTTCATAACTTTCAAAGACACCATTAGAGATAGTACTTGTTCCATTGCATTTCAGCAGGGTATGTCTTAAATTAACTTTGAATAGCGGGACATTGAGGGAAAAGAAAGACCTTCAAAGAAAATTAAATTTTCAATGCAAGGACCATCCAGGTCCAAGGACATCCACATTTCTGTCTTTTGCACTTTTCAAAGTTCAATTGAATAAGAATTGAGTAAGAGTATTTTATGTTCAGATAATTATGTAATTATTTTGTTTTATAATACCTTTCATTCTGAAGAATCCCATGAAACTTCAATATGCCTACAAAGGAACTAGGAGATATTTTGCTGAAGGATAACAGAGTATAGTTGGAGAACAAATAGCTTTCTGCCAAGTCAAAGTTTCAGGATGTAAAAAACTTTCTCCAGTTTTATCCTCTTATTATATTAGAGGCCAGAGAACTTATATGAATGAGAAAGACTGATTTGTAATCCATGTACTTTAACCTATGCTGCCTCCATTCCAAATGAAATTAATAACCAGGAAGGAAAGGAAATTGCAACCTCTCCCATTGGAACTATTCCACCTTTGATAAGTAATGAACCCTTTCCTTGAAAAGGAATTTGAGCCTTTACTTCCACAATCTAAGATAACTCTCTAGCCTCTGAGAGCTAGAATTAATTTATCCTATGTTTTCTCTGCGTAAGTGAGTGTTTAACTGAACATACTAACTAGAAAAAACCATCAGCAAGAGAGAGATTGTCAGAACTGATGGAAAAGGAATAATCCCTTGCTTTTATTTTGGTACAAAACCTTTGCCCTCAAAATGTTCTTGCTATAACCGTTTTATCAGTCTGGTGGGTTAACCCTGGCCATTAACTCACCACCCACCCAGTCACTCATCCACTAGTCCTCAGTCAGAATGGGGACAACAGTTTGAGGAGCAAAAGCAAGAATGCTTTTGGGTCAAGATAAAGACAATTGAATAAGTGATGGAAAGGTAAAGAAAAAAACAAACATAAAGGTTGAAAAGACAATCGCTTCCCATGCCACAGGCAGACTGCTGCACAGCCAGTCTCCAAATATCTCTGAGGTCAGCTATCCTGGCTGTGTCCTCTCCCAGCCTCTTGCCTACACCTGGGCAACTTGATAGTGAGGCAACATGAGAAACAAAGAAAGTCTCAGTGCTGTGTAGGCACTGCTCAGCAATGGCTGAAACTGGTGTATTATCAACACTTTCAGTCTCAAATCCAAAACACAGCACTATACAGGCCACTGTGAAGAATTTTAACTCCATCCCAGCCAGATGCAGTACAATCAGCTACGGCAAGAGATCTCAATTTTGATAACTCAGCATTTCCCAATGGAAAAGTTAGTTTACTGGAAAAAAACCGAAATTTGAATAAGATCTCCAAACATTCCCCAACAACTTGGTAAGGTCTCAGTCCAATTGAAATTCAGTAGAAGGTAGGCACTTCAGTATTTAAACATACTTCTGTATCTAAAGGTATGTTTAAGTGGTACTCCTTTTTAAGCTATTTTCCAAAATAGTGTGGGCCTCTGAGATGGGAGAGTTGTGAGCCATGGTGACTTCCTTCCCAGGCTAGATTTTTATCATTGGGCTAATGAAATATACTAATACAACAACAAAAACCAAGATATGTTTTCAAATACTTTTAAGTCCTAAAACATAGCATCAAACAAATTGCTAATCTGAAATAGTCTTTAGCCTGGAGAAGATTCTTCTTTGAGATTTTCTCTCAGTTGTTTTAGATGTCCTAATATCCCACTTAAATATGAAACCTGGACATGACCATCTCTCCCATTTGACATTTAGATGGTTTCGTGTGCCTGAATTAACATTTTGAATTCTCGCGCAGTATCAGCACGCTGATTTTGCAAAGTGACATTCAAATTGCTTCCACTTTGTTGTCCCATGAAGTAGCCTCATTTCCATTTTATGTTGTCTACCCTGGAGTACAATTATCTATTTCAACATCTCCTCCAACTTGTTTTTTGAGAAGAGTCATTGTATTTCCTTGAACTAAATTTCAACAGGAATTGCTTTCAAATTGTTCTTGCTTATTCTGTGCACCTTTGTTGACAAAAAGAAACATTGATGTAGTGTGTCTAAAACACTTGGTATTGAGAATATTTTAGCTGAAAATGCAGAAATTCAAAGAATGAAAGAGATAGCGTCTGGGAAAAAGGAGACATGCAAGGACACAGAGGATTAATCAAGATTCACATTAAAGCAAGTGTTGTCCTATTTACTAATTCCATTCCAAACTGTGTTTCTTGAAGAGTGACATTTTTCATCTCTCCTTATATTTTCTCCATTTGTCTGAACAAGACAGTGGAAGGAAGATACGATTGTAGCTTATGATAAAGCAGAAAAAAAAATCCAAGACCGTTGTGCCTGTTCACGTGTTAAAGATTCATATTTGATCCTGCAATTTAGGTGGAATGTGACAGTTATTAGACAACCTTATATCAAGAAAATTGGAAAAAAAGTTGAACAAAATGGTCTTAATAGCTTTTTATGCTACCTTAAGCTTCTAAATCCCTTCTAAATATCCTATCATGGTGAGTTCTTATGCCTTCAAATTTGAAGGGGCTGCACTTGCTGCATTTTGAATTTCCTTGCATGACATAAAGAAAGATGAGGCAGCTACCAGCCCAATACATTGTATTTATTGGCGTAATGGACACTTTTCCAACAGCATTGCTTTATTTGGTCTCTAGTGCAGTAGTCATTCTCCTTGTAGAAAAGAAAGAGAAAATACTGTGCTCACTCACTCAGATGGAAAGGGAACTTCTTAATTTAATTTCTTTAGGCAGCATGGGATGGATACACGCATTGTAACTTAGTCAGAAAGAGCAAACAGCATCAGTGATTCAGCATATGCTTCTTCTTAATCATGTAATTTATTCCCCTTGTAGCAGGGGAATAACCAGCTTTTTTTTTAAACCAGCTTCACTTCCTGATCCTCAAGGACAATATGAAGTCTTATCCCTCATATATTATATTACTATGTTGAAAGGACACCAATTTTCTGCGTAAGAATGATTTTTTTTCAAAATCATGAAAGTTTCTAGGTTGAGCCCCTTTATTACACGTGCATTTGCTTTTGATATATAGTCATATGCTGTATGTCTTCTGAGAGCAGCTGATTTAATAAAATTACTTTTATTTTCTGAAGAACACATCAAACCAGGAAAAGCAAAGCCTCTGAAAGAGTTGCTTGGTTTTCTGCAGTATGTCATAGAAGGAAAATGCCAGGGTATCTATCTACCAGCTAGACTGGATCGAGCCATTGTGGGCAGGCATTCAATACTTAGCAGAATCACTTTGGTGAGTACTGATTGGAGCTGTTGATACTCCTTTTGCTGAGAAAATCAGTATGAACAGTATAGGGAGGTAGAAGGTCAGATTGCACGTGTCTGTCTCTGCCATTTCAATTGGTTTTATTGCAATTCTGTCTAAATCACATGCTTTTTTCCACACTCCTTGCTATTTCAGTTTTTATTGTGTTCTCCATAGTAACTTGTGAGGTGTTTTACTGATATTAAAGACCCATTCCGTACAGATCTAACACATGAATCAATTCAGTATTACTTAATCAAGTATCAATGAAACAAGAATTAAGAGAATCTTGGCCTATACAATAACAACTTGCTTAAACTTCTTCCAAAATAAGATTTACTGTGAAGATAAATGACAGTATTTTATTACACTAGAATTTTTATAGAAACAGTGTTTCAGCAGATTTTCCACATAGTAAGGGTTTTCTTTGTTTCCCTACACTCCCATTTTTTCTCTTACAGGCTCCTTAATTTTTCTTCTATCACAACTTCACTCATTCTTACAGCTCAGTTCAGGGTTGTCTTCAGTATTTATGGCTATATTTCATATTATGTATTAGATTTAAATGTATTTTCTATAAATTCCCAAACTCTGTATAGGTCTGTTCAGACTATTTATATTCTTGTCCGGACAGTCTTCTTCCTTTTGCAGGACTTACATTTAAATGAGAGATAAAAATATATGAACAGACTTTCAAAGATGCTGAGCAGCCAAAGTTTCTATTGCCTTCAACAGCAGCTTTGTGCAGGTTCTTCAAAAAACCTGTCAGTTGGGTCCTAGTTGAAGAAGTGTTTTACTACAGGTTATTAAAAATTTCAAGACTGTACAGATGTAGTATGTGAATGTTAAGATACTCAAATAGGTGAATCTTGCAGTTTGAGAAGGAGGGTGAGGCAATACTTGTCTTCAGTAACTACAGTAACCACCAGAAATGAAATGGAGTTTTATTTATGTGAAGTTAGAAGCTGGATGGGGTTTTACTGTGTATGTGTAAAATAAGTTAGTGTTATTGATAGACCTATTCTTGACATCTTTTTGTTGTTCATTTTGTTTCTCTCCATTTTGTGGCAGCCCTTGACAACCAAAATTGGTTTTACTTCATCCATCCTTCATATCAGAGAAATGAAATAGCAAGTACTGACATGTCCAAGACAAGTTTATCTATGTGATATCACTTCTCTTTCATTTTGATCTGAAGCTTTGTTTTCATTCCACACTCATCTTCACTCCCAATGACGAGACAGACATAATACCATAGTTCTGATGACTGAATACAAAAGCCTAAGTTCTGTCATCAGTTATGCCTCATCTAGCTCCAATGATGAAACACATTTGAAAACATGATTTGAGTTCCATTTAAAAATATGTTTTTTCTAAATGTGTTTCTTTTCCAGTGCGCTTACTTAAAGACTACCCTTTGATGGGTTTTTGGCTTTGATGTCGGTCTGTTTGTGGCAGATGGATTGTTAAAGCTGTAGCCTGTCGTTGAAGTCATTGTATGTATGTGAAGGAATCGTTATATATTTCATCATATATGAAATATATCACTATTTCTTCTTTATACCTAGCCTCTTTAAGGCTGAATTTTTAAAACAGGACATGTTTGTGTAACTGCATGTTTGTGTGCCTGTGGCAGAGAGCAGGAGATAGAAACTGACCTACTATGCACTATATCTGACTGATGATAAATACTACTAAATTTCTCATCAGTGAAGATCTTTTTCTTTTAGGACACTAGCATTACCACAATCACAAATTTTTTTTTGTAGCAACCTTTGCAGGGAATTCAGCAAGAACAGGTGGGCTTAGGTACCACTAGGTCCCATAAACAAGCTTAAATTTTGCTAGATGTTTATACTACGTGTTCAGAGTCAGACTCAAAGGAATAGTTTTTTCTTTTTTTTTTTTTTTTTTAATTAATGTGGGGAAAATTAAATTGGTCTTAGTAAAATCATCGGGTATAGTGTCAAAATTTAAATTGCATTAATATCAGTCATTAGTAATCAATCTCTGTATGAGTGAAAATCATCATGCTAGATGTAAAAGAACTAGTATGTGGCATTGAATTTTATTAGTAATTTGTATCATAGCATAAAGTTAAATCAGGCAGATTGTACATCCAGGAAAAAAAAATTAAAAATTTCATCAGAAGTTGCTGAAAGAGAAATTGACCAACTTACAAAATAAGTAGGCCAGACAGTAGGAAAATGCTTTTGCAACAAATTGAGGTTTTGGGTGGTTTGGGTTTGGTTGTTTTGGGGTTTTTTTGGGTGGGGGGGGTGGGAGTTCAATAAAGTTAAGTTGTATGCTATATTCTCATGGGAGCACATATGTTTATATTTCACTTTATAGCCAAGTGAAGGCAAGTACAATTTTTCTACTCCTGTGCCACAGATCACTTGAATAATAGATGAAAGACAGATAGAAAAACTGGCATATATTTTAGACAATTTTACTCAAAAACAGTAGCATTTATTTCCTGCTGTATGAGAGAATCACCAGGGAAACACAGTAAATATTTAGGCAAAGTTTCTTAGCCCTGGTCTTGCTCACATCTAAGCCATTTGTTTAAATATAGGCACAAAGTTAAATAAATAAAATATTTACAGTTATTGTATTGTCATTAAACCACTCCTCCTGGGACTTTTGCTGTTCGTAGAACCCCTTTTGGCTCTATGGTGCATTCCCCAAGTCACTTAAACTATATTTTGCCTTTTAAAGGAAGGAAAAAGAATAGATATGCAAGATTTACTTTAGTCAAACAGAGAAGGTAGCTGCCTGCAGTGCTTCTGGAATTACTTCAAGCGGTCCAGTGTGCTAATTTATTATGGATAGTGGGTTGAATATGTGCAAGAAACAATGCAATATTTGTCACCTAATGACCATTATTTTTTATTATGCTATTTTAAAAAGATCTGTATGGTATAAATAGAAAAAAAAATTTAAGCTTATATCTAAACTTGTATTGCTATTCATTCATTACATAATTAAATTTGTTTTAAACAAGACTGAGGGAGCTATATTGGTAATCTGTATTTTTACTCCTTTAGTAATAATCTTTTCCTTGTCAATATTTTCATGAATTGCAATGCAAATGTTTCCTTGAGCTTTACTTTGCATGTTTGGAAACTATCATTGACTTTTTTCCCAATTTATTCCTTGTCATTTTCAATTTAGAAAATGCATCAGAAATATTTTTCTATCACTCTAGAACCATACTGATCAAAACTTTACATTTTTGGACATTTAATATTGCTGCCAGGATTGGCAAGGAGAACTAGATTTTCTTAACAGTTTACTTTCAAATGTAACAAGGACTTCCACATACCCAGTAAGAGAAAAGGGAAAAAAAATACAAAGGTCATCTAGATAAGTACTATTGCAATAATCATCCTGTAGCGTGTTAGCTCTCTGGGGGAGTTCTTGGCAATGCAGAGCTGTGCATTGTGCCTGTATTTGTTAAAAATACTTTGAAAGAAATGGAAGCGTTCTAATTATTAAAAGCCTAATTTCTCCAAGCACCAGGTGCGACAGGCACCATGTGATGAAAAACATATTCCATATTTCCAAATGTCATGAGCTCTCATGATACAAAGTTCAAGTAATATCATCTGTGGCTTTAGGTGATGATAGAAATCCATACGGGAAATTTTATAATTGCTGCTATCTTGGTGTTTTGATAGCGTTGCAAGAATTGCTGAAATTACAGATAGAGGTATATAAACATATATCTATATCTCTCTCCGTATATATATATATATACATATATGTATATATGCAAAGCCACACATTTATGTGTGTGTGTGTATGTTTATAGTTTTTTGTGCTGATGAATTTTATGTTTAGGAAGATACATGTTTGCTCTTGGATCATTTTCCTTAACCAGATGGTATCTGTGTGATTGTTGTGACACTTCTTTGTTGCTGCCTGCTGATGACTCACCGAAGGAAAATCCCAGCACACCCAGTAGGAGAAAATAAGGCTGCTTGGTGTTCTTTGCTACATCTAATTTTCTAACAGAATTTCGACAGATGTGACAATTTTGCTGAAATGTTGTCAAAATAATAGCAACAAGTTGACAAATCAAATCTGGCTCATGTTCAGTCCCCTGGTACTATACTGGTTCATCTGCAATAACAAGGGAATTTATATCAGTGTCATCCTTGACAACTTGATCATTTTAGATGGCACACTATCAATTTTTTATCCTTCTCTATGCCTTGCCTTTTTTTTTCATTTTTTTTTTTCTTTTTGCTGTATGCTATTCTCTGGTATTTTTTGCAAATAATTATTACCCAGTGCTTATTGATCCCCAACTGGAAGTAAAGAAATACAATAAGGAATTTGTAAGCATAGGAACTTCAAAGCTGTCATGGAAATGTGAAGGAAACTAAGCTTTAGTAGAGAATTTTCCTATTTTGTGCTATTTACAAAAGTAAAACTGGGAACAGCAGGACTAAATATACCCAACACATGCAGTGGTGGAGTTCCATGCTTGAAAAATGCCAAAGACAGGTCTTTAGGAATGCCGTCTGGCTATGGCATTTAATCGAATACAGTAAATATGCTTTGTGAGAGAAGAAATTTTGCTCACTCCACAAAGTATTTCTATTTTGTGTCTCCATTATGAGAATTTTTTTGTGAATCTTTTTCCTCTTTTCCCCTAACGGAACTGATTTTGACAAAGATTTTGCTGAAATGACACAAGGTAAGGGATAGAAACCAAAAGGATGAATGGCTTCTTTGAAGAATAACTGTAACTTTGAAGAATAACACAGATCCCTGCTGTGTCAGAATCTGAACTCAGAAGAACCAAAATTTCACTGTCCACTGCCTGAATGAGAGATTTACAATACATTCTCTGCTTGTGAGCTTTTTAGATGTTTTATTTTATAAGGAAGATAAAAAAGTCGTTAGGCAGAGGCAAAAAAACCTTTATTTCATAAGACTGGTGGTCACGTGGGATTTGAACCTTGGCCTTTCAGGCTCTGCATCTCAGGGAGCTCCTCAGTTTCTTACAGGCTCAGCTACTCTGTGTTGTGTTGTACAACTGCTGAATTCTCCAGACCTTTGTCAGGGTGAAATCATGAGTCATAAAGGCTCTGTGTGAATGCACAAATTCACAACAGCATCTTTAAATGACTAAAAGGATATAAATCAACCAAAACCCTCTACATAGAGTACTGTTAATTAATCAATAAGGCATGCCAAAGTATGAGTGGGATGCATATATTGGAAAGAGAATAGAGCTTTTCTTTCTTTTTTTTTCTCTGCACATTATGTATTAAGATTTCAGTGTGAATTTTGTTATTTGTGGGTAAAATAATCCAAACACCAGCCTGAAGCCTGAAGTCTTGCCTGGATTCTTTGCCCAATGCAATTCACTTTTGAAAAGAGACCACTGCATTTACTATCATATATTTTTTATTTAGTAAAGTCAGTAAGTATTTATATGAATCCATTCTGGTAAGCTATAACTGTTCTGCTGTCCATCCAGGTCTCAGTGCATAAACATCAAGATCAGAAGTTACCCTAATGGGTACATTTGTTGTCACACTCTACAGACAGGTTAGGGGCTGAATAGCCATTCCTGTTTCACAACCATAGCAGTAGCCTGTTCTTCGAGGTATTTTGACTGATCCACCTTTTTGCAGCAGTGAAAAACGAATGCAAATTTTTAGTGCAAACAAAAAGTAATGTTGACAAATCTGACTGAGGCAAAAAGTATGCTGTGGAGAAGCTAGTGGATTTTAATGTCAGTGTTCTGCACTCCGATGATGTAAGACAGGAATGTGAAAAAAATATAGGTATGTAGAGAAATTGATCATCCACATTAGGAGTAAAAATGAGTAGGAACTTGTTTAATATGTGGTATAATTTCTGTAAACAAATAAAAAGCTAGTCCTTGCAGCTGACAATTTATTACTATGTAAAATAACGGTTTTATACATAAAATGCAAATGAAAATTCAGAACAGATCTGGCACTTACCTTTCTACAGGGGGTAACCTCAAAAATATCCTTTACAGTGGTCTGGCATCTCTAAATATCATTGCAGTGTACCATTTTCTGTACAACATCTTCTGATCAACTGAAGTAAATGTGATCATGACTAGGTCGTGTGATGACAGTCAGCTGGGGCAGCATACTAACAAAATTTAGGGGGAAAAGAAAGGATTAAATTAGGAAAAATTAATCTGAAATATTTATTGTGACCGAAAATAAGGATCCTTACTCTTTACATATACAGCATTTTTCCCTCTTTTTATAGTGTTAATTGGAAAATGGAATTTGAAACATATCAGACATACTGATTAAAATGTTTATCATGAAATATCATTTTATTTTTAAAAATACGTAAGAACAGATTTGAGTTAAAATTTGTTCTTGAATTTAAGTCAGGTTAGACTTCTACTACAGTCACAGGTGGCACTGTGTGTAGCATTATTATCCCTGTCTCCAAGAACTTCCAAAAGCCAAAGGAAGGGCAAGCCCAGCACTTGTGTTCTTTGTGCTGTGTTTCACCACTAGCTCTGAGGAGAATCCAGCAATAGCCTGGTGCATTTGGGCATTGAATAAAATTTCCAAAAGTATTCCAGTGACTTGAAGCTTAATCTGTCAAAATTGAATGGGTTTTAGATTCCTAAATTACTTTGATTTAGAACTGTTAAGCTTCTGAATGGTTTTGTAGAATTTTTCATTGGAAATTTTCAAATGTTTTCTCCCCTTTTTATTTTCTTGTGCATCACCCTCTTGGTCCACATAGACAGAAACATCACAGACAGGCCATTAATAGCAACTTAATAACAATTGCAGTGAGGGTGGAGCCTTGCAGGAGCTCAAGGACTAGAACTACAGTTTTGCAAAGAACCATTTGCATTTTCTTCATCCCAATTGGCTGGAAATACTGCTGCATTAGTTCTGTAAAGTTCCTGAAATACATCAAACTGAAAGAATTACATGTACACAGCCTATAGATTGTTACAGAGCTCATTTAAAAAAAAAAAAGGAATAAAAAAGAAAACAAGCTTTCTCTTGGGAGCAATGGGTTTTATATTCCTTAGAGGAAGATAAAGATAAATGGAATGAAAGGCAGTTCCTCTCATGAGGATAAGACCCTTTTTTTTTACTTCTGAATTTGGTTTGGGTTACAGTTGGATTCCATTTTCCCTTCCTCTCCTGGTGCAGATTCTCACTCTTTAGATCCCTAGACCCATCCTTCACTGCAGAAGAGGGGAGGTTTTTCTGTAAATGCAAACTACCTGATACCAGGTAATTTGACATAGTGGGGTTTTCTTCTGTTGTGAGGCATCTGAGGAGCAAAGTATCTTTGTGCTATACGGTACAAGGATTTGTGTTCCTTCTAGGTTTTTGAATGACCTTTTCACAAATAACTTCAAAAATCCAGTAATTTGTAGAGCATCTCTCGGTTTCATAATGTAACAGGGATTTGTACTATACTATATGTTGTTTTATGGTACTTTACATGAAAGAAATGTTAGAAAAGCAAATAATCTAGCTTCTTTTTTTTTTTTTTCTGATCAGTGCAGTCTGGCTCAGAATAGTTAGCATAAGAATTCATGCATTTTCAGGGTTGAAATCCATAGCATACATTTCACTGTGCTCCAGTGTAACTGATGCAGTGGTCAAATGCAATGGATTGTGGCATTTTGAAAGCTTTAACCATTATTAGAAACAGAGAAAGATTTATGTGAATCACTGTGACTCACAGAACTTGCTGTTCTGGTCTCATGAAGCACAGAGAAAAGTCTGTGTTGTTTTTCATCTATGAGAAAAATAAATACTTTATTTTTAACATCATTCTTTTAAAATCTGCAGGAAATCATCAGGCTTCATCTATCAATTTTCCTTTTTTTTTCCTTTTCATTATTCCCTTCATCAGAAGAGAACAGTTGTTGACTATATTTACATTTATAGCTTTTGAATGACTTTTTTTAACTCCATCTTGTATCTTCTTCATGATCATGATCATTTAATTGCAAGGCAATGCAATATAGCAGAAGACAATATTAACAGAAAAATAAAGAGTTAAGGCAAACATCGTGCTTGGTCTCTTGAATTTCGTTTATGTCGGAAGGAAAATCTTCATAATAGAGGTGGCGGTCTGAGACCAGCTGAGGACACTTTTTCCCTACATGGTGGAGCTGGGAAGGGGAAAGTGGCTGGATCATGACCTCTCCTCCTCGGGGTGCTGACTGTGTGAAATTAGAAGTCTTCCCTTGTTGGTTAATCCTTGAAGTGACTGCCATTGCTCAGAACAAAGTGAAAGAGGTCAAAGCATCGGTGACATAGAGGGGTGAACTTTAACTGACTCCTGACTGACCTTTGGGCCTCACGACAGACTGAGGCTCAAGTCTGACCTACAGTATTTCCATCTTTTGCTGCATGCCTATAACACGAGTTCGCTTTGTAAAGATAACATTTCTCTTAATAGACATACCAAAGGGACACATTTGCCAAAGCCAGGGGCAGTGAACTTATCTGCCTTTTTCTATTTTTTTACTAATCTGTATTTATGTAGTCAGGGCAGGCGAATCTTGTGAGACTCTCAGACTCATTTGAAGGATAACCATGTCAGCAGCACCATTGCATCTCAAATCTGAAAATTTAGAAGAAATGCAGATTGAGATGTGTTAAAAGCAAATATACAAAATGCAGTTTTGCACTGTCTGAGAACTTGAAATAAAACAGGATTTCAACACAGAATGCTAGTTATTGCAGTTATTGTTATTTTTACAGTGTGTGTGATATGCCAGACACTTTACTGTCCTCACATTTATAATCCCTGGTCCTGTAAAACTGTGAAACAAATTTCAGCTATTACCTAGTGAAAAGTTGAAAGGAATTAAGTAAAAATAGGTAGGCAGAAGTGTGACAGCAAGGGATGTAAAGGAAACAAGGATGTATCAAGTCTGTATTTTTTCCAAAGCCTTAACTTCGTATTGGAAGACCTAAAAAAAGCAGCAAATCCTAAAAAAAAGCATGACTTATTTAAAAATAGCTGCCTTAGTGACTCAATATTTGTGTGCATAAGCTCACTCATAAAACTGAATATCTAAAAAGAGAGGTATCCCAGTTCTACACTTCTAATGTTGCAGGTGTGTGTAAATACGATGCAGAGAGTTCCTTAATATATTACATTTTCCTTGCTGTTTGTCCTCAAGTGGGAACATAAGTGCTACCAGGGGAAGGCTTCATGAGCTGTTTCTTCCGGTTTGGTGTCACCTGAAGATGTCTGGTACACTTATAACAAAAGGTTATTTAGCTTAGATGATAGCCTTATGCCGCTCCCAGTTCCAGAGTTTATCTTCTAGCTAAGAGTCTCTGTGGTCAATGGCAAGTTGAATATGAGTCAGCAGTGCCCTGGTAGCCAGGAGAGCCTGAAAAATTCCTGATATATCTCCCTAGATGGATTTCACTAAAGCCATGAACCTTTGCATGTTATCCTGAACATGCTGTGGATTTCAACATATCACATCACCTTTCTCCTCTTCTGTTATTGCTTTTGCTGCCAAAATTTATTTACTTTTCAGCTGTGTATTAAGGTGACTTGTATTTGATCTTAAACTGTAATAAAAGCATGTGAGAAATTAGTCAAAATGAGAGGTAGGGTAGAGTTGAGCACGCCAATATTCTGATTTGTTTAAATCTACATGTGCCCTGGAAAGAGCAAGAATTACCATTTTCAGCCAATAATGACCTTGTTTGAGTGACATGTAAGGCAAACTGGTACGTTACTCAAAGCACCTTTTCCATCTCTCTGCATCTTCTTTTTTTTTTCTTTTCTTTTTGTCTATTTTTTGATTGACAGAGCAAAAAGTGACTGAAGATTGCTCAGAAACTTCTCAGTGCAAGAGATCCATAAAATCTGGACAGCTGCAGGTGAGACCAAATCAAAGGAAACAGCTCATGCAGCACTTTCCTGGTAACACCTGTGTTCCCTCAAGAGAACAAACACCAATATGTCCCCAAAACCCCAGAAAAGGTGCATGACGTGAAATCAGGCACCCCTGGCAATCACCTTCTGGTGCCCAGAATCAGGACTCTCACAGACATTCCTCCTCCTGCTCCCACTGCACCAGCATCTCTGTGGGGAATGAGTGCTGGCTACCAGGAGCTGCCTCAGGCAGCCCAAACCTGCTCCCTACAGCCAGGGCTGGACTCCTGGGTGTCAAATTTTGCAAAGAAGCAGCTGTTTCCCTTACCATGCTTGAGCTTGGTCCAGCAGGTAGAGCTAAGCTCCTCAATTTAAGTGTGTGGTGCTGCAGAATGTGCTTCTCTTATTGAGGGTCAGACCATTCAGGTGATTTGCAAAGGTCTAGAAATGCCCTTTTTTCCTTGTAATTTTTTGGCGAGGTTATAAACTCAGGAAGTAGGCTAGTTGATTATGACAAAATATTGTTTCAGTGAGACTGACTGCACAAATAGACTCAAAGTAAGGGAGCCAGGATCTGACCATCTGGTGTTATGGCTGGTGAAACATGCTCATGCTGTTGGAGGGGTGTAAGCAGCTTGTACAAGTGTCATGTTTTGAAAGCAGCATTTCAAAAGGGTTGTAAAGTGGAGGGAAAAAAATTGGTTTTCATTTGACATTAATATAGAGATAACAAAGATCTGGAAAAAGAATAAGCTGCATACTCCAGGATAAAAGTTCTGACCTTTCACATCTGGAACCTCTTTCAAGGGGACACAGTCTGGTGTCACATGAAGTTAGGTAAGATAACTGGCAAAAACGCTTTGGAAGTTTTTCATCAAAACACCTCATCCATATACAAGTAATATGCTGTGTTAGACAGTGTCACCTGACCTTGTTATATCTTATTCACTCCTAATTAGAAATGAGGCATCCAGATGTGAAAGGTCATTACACTAGTTTCTATGACACCTATCATGGCATATTTCTGTCACCTAGATTTTTATTAGAAATGCACTGAACAAGCCCAGCTCTCTCTGCCATATGTTTATTGCCATGTTCAAGGACCCTCAGGTAAAAAGAATATTTTTGTCTACCCAGATGGTTATTGCCACATTTGGTTTTAAACTTCCACAGCATCTCATAGTGCTAATTGGTTTACACTCTGATGCCAGTTTACAGAGATGTTATTTTTGGTAATAACACCACTGACAGCCATTCCTCTGCAAGAAATATCTCTTTGAAGAATAAAAGAAAAAAAAATAGGGACTTTCCCAGCCAAAAGTAAAGTTATTTTTTTTTTTAAATGCTGATCCATATGAAGTATATTTTAAGTGTACCCTCATTTAAGAGTATAAATTGTAGGGTTTGGGTTTCCCTTTTCTTTTTTTCTTCTTGTAGCTTTTCGAAAAGTTATTTCATCCATGTTTATTGAAGTGCTCAAAATAAAAAGCAATAAAATGACTAAAAGGCTATGTTTTAAAAGTGTATTTTTCTTTACACAAGAGCATTTATGTTTTTTAAAAAGCCTTCATTTCGTATTTCAGTATGTATGAAATGTCTAGTAGTCATCAAATTTGGGGTTTTTTGTTTTGTTTTCAATTATGGAAGGTGACTTCTGATATTCTCTTTAGTTGGAAGAGCTTCTTATTTGGCAACTAATACTGTTAAAATCAATTGCACCACTTGCTAAAAAAGGCACCATTCCACCTGCATCCAGGGTAACAGAATCTGGCTCAGAACTGATACTGTCAAAATTGATTGATTTTGCTTTTGTCTCAAACCCACTTAAATACCAAAGAAAAAAGAATCAGAGGCTTTTCAAAGTTGAGCATCAATACACATCAGCAAGTCAGCAAATTACTTATCCAATGTTAATGTAAGAGTGTTTTATTACCTACATACTAGAATTATGTTCTGCCTTTTCCTTAAAAAAAAAAGATAGACTCTGATATCTGTAGGATTACCATATATCCATCTATTTTTCCAAAGTAATTGAATGTCATTTGTGACTAAATTTTGAGGTAAATTTCAATGCATTTGCTGCATTTTCTTAAGGTTTCAGTATGCGATAAAATTATGGTGCATATCCTTGTTACGGTAGAGCAGAGAATTTTGGTTCAGACATCCAGGCTCTTGCTGTGATAAGGTTTATATGTTACATGAATCATATGTATATATGGCAACAGAAGTCTCAGTGGGACTGAAACACATTTCATTCAGACAGACTGTTCACAATGTCCACCACAGCAGTTTAGCAAGTCCACTGCTGAGCAGTACAAATGATAACATTGCCCTGTTTGCAGCTCAGTCAAATCTGAACAGATTTTCCCAAAGATAGCCATTTTTCTAATCTCTTCCAAATTTCAGATACTATACACAAGCAGTAGAAGTATACAAAAGACTGCTTTGAGGATCTTTAAAAGCCAGAAATGTGTTTACAGTGTCGAGGGTTGGGTAACCTCAATAGGGGGTCATTTGACTGCCTGTTACAAATACCAGTCAGTAAAATCAATGTCGTTTTCCTATCAGAACATATATGGTAATCTGATTGTGGGAGTTTCTTCACTTAGTGGTAAAATCACTTGCTTTTCATATTAACTTATTATTAAGACTTCTGAGATGATAAATAAATGTAGGATAGACTACATATAGAAGGAAACGGGTTCAGGGACTATTTCCTACCCCACAGAGGCTGGTGCATGGTGTAGCTCACGCCATGAGGACTAAAGGTGCCTTTTGTGAATAGATACTGTCTGGTAAAGCTGCAGGCAGTACAAGCCGTAGTTATGGCTCAGCACTCAGCAACTGTGTTAACCACTGAGAATGTTGACACTTGTGCCAGCCCTCCCCTTCTCCAGGCTGAGGTTGTGGCACAGGCTATGACACCCTGCTAGAGCCCTCCTTAGGATGGGCCAGGGTCATGTGCTCTGGACACCTCACCTGCCCGGTGTCCAGATCCGTTTCCTACCCCCATGCCTGAGTTTCTCTAGAAACAGAAAGTGCTTCTGGAATCAGTGATAGAGATGTCACCAACAGATATTTGTGATATTAATAGTCAAAGAATGCATCAAAGAAAAAGTTCTTCTAGATTTTTTTTTTCCAAACCAATGTACAGCTCAAGAAGCTGAGAGCACTTTCATGGGTCTGTAACTAAGTAAACCCATATACATGAAAACCAAGGGGAAAAGGTGATCTAAATCTTAAGGTTATAATTTAAGAATAAAACCAGATGTGATGATAAGGCAGAAACTCTTCAGCACTGCCAATGCCATACAACCTTAGCTTCATGACTGTTATATGAAAAATCAACCATTTCTTACCCATATGAACTGAAATTTTTAAACATAAAAACTGCAGCCATATGTTTTGTTGTTAGCTTCAGGAATTCCTCGATTGTAGGTGAGACCTTGTGGTTTTTCATTATTTGCTGTCTCTAAGACCCCTTTTCAAGAAAAAACTGAACATAAAACTTAAATGTTACTTACCACAGATAAAGCTTGGTCTGAGTGATTGATTTAACTGAGGAGAAGTTATATTAGCTCTTCAAATAATGAAAATGTTCATGAACATCATGCTATGTAGGTAGTCTCTGAGAAATCACATTTTACTATAAATGTGAAAGGTAGTTATTTCTCTGAGCACACACTATTTGCATTAGTCTAATTTCCAAGTTTGGGGATTTTTCACATTTTTTGGTGTTTATTTTAAACTACTTATGAATTTTTAACAAAACCTGTTTAAGAAATCTCTCAGATGTCTGAAGAACTCCTGTACCAATTTTGAGTTATTGACTACAGCAGCTTCAGGGTTTTTTCAAATTTATTTTCATCATCAGTTGGGTTTTCTAAGGACATCAAAATGTTGATCATTCTGACTGAAGTTTTCTTTTGCATTTCCTATTTCCCTGGGTTTTGGGGAGAAAAAAAAAATAAAAGGAAATGTGACTTTAATGTTTGTATTACATAGTGGTGTCATAAGTATCACAATTTGTGGAGACTGACATAATACTTCTGAGTAGCCCATGGGTTATAATCACAGGCCAAATTTTTTTGTGGGTAGGATGTGGGTCAGAAGGTTGTTATTTAAACTTAATATTAAAAATGGAGGGGGGGGGAATTACTGTCTCATTCATTGGCTTGGAAATTGTGAGACAAATTATGAAGAAAAGAAAGTCATTATTTTTTTGCTGTCAGTAAGTGAATCGTCTATATATTAGGTATTTCCTGTGGTGTGGATCAGTTTGGCCTAAGATCAGAGGCACAAGACAAAACAAAGTCAGTATTTTTCCAAGACCTATAGCAGCCTGGATTAACTTAAAGAGCGAAATTGTAGTTGTCCTTCTCTTCTACCTCCATTCATCTTCACTTAAAAGAATGTTGTGTTAGTACTGGAACTGGAACACAGTCAAAATACCGGATTCAGAAGCAAACAGGAATGCTAAATCTCCATGTCGGCAAATATGTGACTCGAGCCAGAAGAAAATATTTCTTTTAAAACAAGTTCACTAGCCTCTAAATTATCATGTTTTGTATAAAATGTCCATATGTACGTTTCCTCCCAGACTTGAAAGCTGAGACCTAAGCAAGAACTTGCTGGCTTTCCCATCATCCACTTCATCAGTAGTGTTACATCAACAATCAGGGTGAGACTGGTTATGTCAAGTGGCACAAGATTCACCATCAGCTCCCTTTGCAAAGTTTGTTACGCTGTATATGGAGACCTTAATATTTCCAGAAATTGGCACTGTAAATTGTACTCCCTTTTTCAGTCTCCTTGCTATTAGAAAATAATTATTTTGCTTGGGTTTTCCATGAAGAGTGAGCAGTTCTCATTGCCCTAGAAAAGTGGGAAGGTGTAGTGCAAGATTTTCTGCCTCAGTCTAGATGAATTAATCTTTTGTTTCCATATATTCTGCTTAGAGATTCTTGAAGTAAATCTTGTAAAGCTCTGTCTAGAAATTGTACACAATGCTATTTGTGTGATATTTTTCCAGAAGCAAGTTCTACAGTGATAGAAATGCTAAAACTGAAGGTGATTAAAATCCTTCCAGTTTTCCATGGATGGGGACTAGTACTACAAAATATTTCATAAGGGTGAAAAAGAAGGCATTTGATGTTAAGAGACATATCAGTGTCTCTGGGCTTTTTATTAATAATCATTATTAAATTGTGTTATAAATGGTCATATTTTAACTCCAACTCTAAAATGAGACAGCTTTCACACCTTGGTCCATAATTCCTAGTCAGCTAACCTAAAAGTGCTGGTTTAGTGTTTCTTAATCCTTTCCCATCAAATCTCTACGAACCTGAAACAAAAAATTGATTGAAATACATTATAGGAAACTTAGTATGTTCAACTGCTCTTCAGCTGCTCTCTTTGAAGACATTAGCATATGACATAATGCACCTTCTTTCACTCAAGATTTATCCAAGTTCTTGCTTATCTACATGAGGTGGCAGTGATACCTGGCATAACTGCAGGTGTAGGACATTAGAGTCTAGCCAACAGATGAGAAAATTGAATACAGAAATTGTTACAGGAGTGGAAGGAACATATGCTGTAAAATCTTGGCAAATACTTTATCTCATTTTCTTTTCTGGTTGCAAGCTGTGCAGTAGTTACAGCAACCACAGTTTTTTCTCCAGGTTTAAATGTTGAAAGATAAGATAGGGTGGGAAGGGAGGAGAGGAAGGGTTTTTCTCCTATCGTTGCACAAATGATATTTCATCTCTCTTTGTAAATAAAGTTACAGGGTATTTCTGATAATTTTAGAAGTAGATCAATGGCACTCACTGGCATTTCTGTTTCATGAGATCTTGATTATCATTACTGATTGGAAGTCAGGTGAAGAAATTGTATTTTGATGGCAGTCACTCACACTGGTTCGTATTTGATTAAAAGCTGTGGGTTACATGAAATTTATCTATTGATTCACAAAACATTTACCAGTCTATGTTTATTTTTCTCTGTTCCCAAGTATTTATTACCATGCTGGAAGTTGGAAATGCTTGAGGAAGCAAGCAACAGACCCATTTTTAACCGTGGACCAAAACTTCCTGTTGTCCATCTGCACAGAATAGAAACTCTGTGTCACTGTGGCCAAGAGTTAGAAGGGTGAAATATATACATAAAGAAATAGCATATAGTTAATGTTCAGCAGTTTTCCCATGGTATATTCTTCTCCTTTTTACATTTGAAACTGTGCATCAATATCCATTATTTAATGAAATCGTCTGCTATCACCAGAATTTGAAATTTTGAGCTTTTGAGCTGATACACAGCAAACTTGAAGATTTACGGTATTTATCTAGAACTTCATAATTTCTTGGAGTTTCGCTTCAAATATTTGAGAAGTACTTCTGTACAATGGTAGATGCTATGCAATTGGGGCCAAGACTTTAAACAACTGTCTTTGACACACTTTATGGGTTATTTTTCCTAGTTATATTCTCATCCCATCAGTTTTGATTTAGGACTTCATTAAATATTAAACTGAATGAATTTGCTTTTAAGTTTATACCTAGTTTAAGTAATAAGTGGACCTCATTTTTCTTTCTGTGTTTAAATTAGCTGATATACATTTTTCTATGCGAATAAATGTCTTTGCAAATGAATGTTTTCTGAAATCTTATGAGCGAGTATTAAAACCAACATTAGGATCCCAAAGAGGCTGTGGCAATCTTAATTAGTTTTATGGACTGAATCCAATTATTCTTTACTGGAAACCATGCTGTGTAATTCCAGTGCTTGCTCTTGGTAAAGAATTTACTTCAACTATTAAAAAAAAAAGTAAATACTTGTAAGAGGTTATTGAAATATTCTTTGTATAACTGGAGACTGTTTGCATGAATGTGATGCCTTGTCATTTTGACAGAATGCCAGAGACCTCCAGGACTGAAAACCATAAACTGTCACAGGTTGAGAGGAAGAGGCAGGGTTATAACACTGAGGACAGTCGTGCCTTGTTGTCTCATGCAGACCAACCTCCCACGGCAGCGTGCACTCTGCGGTGGGTCACCTTTTTGGCTACTAAGGCAGTGCTTTCTCAGCATTTAGGACCTACTGCTTACATAACCCCAGGCGATCTCCCAGTCAAGGGACTGCCTGATGGCCAGCACTAGGGGCTGAGGCACAGATCTCCAAAGTTAGTAGCACAGGTCACTCACTGCTCTCGGGTGTAAAACCTGCTGAGGCTTGGAAGGGGTGAGGGTTTGTATGAACTCCTGCCATCTGTTCAATAGCATCAACTCCTGTCACCTGTTGCATAGCAAATCCAGTGGTTTGTATTGAAGTTTTCAATTCTAATGAAGAAGGTATGATTGCATGCAATTTGACAGAGACCTGATTGGCTTTGTTGTCCCTGAGTAGTGAGAATTCAATCTTTTGCTATTCAAATATTAATTAAAAAAAGTTTTCCACTGATTCTAGTGATAATAAATTCACTATATCTCTTTTCTTTACATGTGTGAATGTCTTAACATTTAATTACTGTTAACAAGACCTTTATGGGAAGAATAGAAAATTTCATGTACTGTAATAGCATTAGCATATTAAATGTAACCATCAGGTGGCCCTCTTAGGATTACTGCTTCTGATTGAAGCCTATTCAGCTTTTTCTTCATTGTCATTTAAACTTCATTAAGTATAGAAATTCATTTTTTTACTCCTTTCCATGGCAGCCTTGCAGTCAAAGTTGTGTAAGCTGACAATTCATTTGGCTTGATCAATAGAAATTTGATCTGATTGCATTCTGATTTGGAATGGTCTGAAGGGTGAGTTAGATTTTTCAAAGACAAAATAAGCATAGAAATGGTTGTTCTATGTAGAAGTGAATAAACTAAAGACAATTAGATTTCTTTTCTTTCAAGGTGTTCATAGAATTTGTTTATAGATTTTTGCCCTTAAGTGTACTGAGTTTAATATTGCTTACTATTTCTTATAATCTGATTCTGTTTCTGAAGGGCAACCCCGATTAGGAAAACGAAGCAGATTTTTTAAAAGTCATTCTTAAGGTCATAAAGCAAAGTTGAGGTCCTACAGAATCAAAGTTCCTGTTACTAAGTAAACATATTTCAACCTTCCAGAAACAGTGTAGTAGTGAATCTCACTGCTTCTCTGTTTAAAATAGAAAAAATAGGATGAGAAATTGTTTCCTTAAAAATAGCATGTGATATTCCCCATGCTGCACTACTGTCAAGAAGCTTCTGACCCTTGGAAGAAGAGAACAAAACATTGATAACACCGACCTTTATAACAAGAGGTTACTTTTCAGTTCTTCTGCCACTAATTAGTATTAACATCTAAACATTACTTTGCATTGTTTTAATTGGCAGTTCTACTACGATTAGCAAAAAAAGCAGGTGATATTGTCACGCATAGCTGCTTTGCTATTATTTCTGGCAGTCTTGTTTGCTTTGCCAAGCAACATGTGGGTTTCCTTGTCCTGTGATCCAAGCCCAGCAACTCACATTTCAGGTGGCAGGACACACGCCAGTTTAGAGCAATGAAAAATGTGCACATTTTTTGATGGCTGATTTGATAATCACAACTCATGATGTTCCTTAAGGAAGCAGTGAAAGCTTTGCTCTCAGGAGATGGCAGCTTTGGAGCTGTCATGTTTGCATCAGGGAAGCATTCGTATGGGGCAGTGATGATGTGCCAGCCTGCAAAAGCATTGCGTGCACAGGCAAAAGGTCTTGGTTTCGGTGTCACAAAAAGAAAGTCCAGGCTGGTGTAACAAATGCTAATATTTGATAAAAATAAAGCTTCCTTTTTTCTCTTCAGTTTTAAGCATTTATTATTTAGCTTGATTCAGTTAGGGTTTGGTTTGGAGGTTTTTTTGCAAAGAAGCCTTTTCTTTCTGCAGTTCAATCTGACTTTGCCAGTTGTAGCTTTGCGCTGTAGGGAAGAAACATTTTTTAATCCAAATGTATATATTTTATTTTGAAGAGAGAAACAGCTGACTATTTTTTCTTGTGTTCCTTATTTAAACTTTTTCAGATGTGTCAGTTTGAGTAAAAAGGGCAACGACTGTGATGGATAAAATAAATTATCTTAATTATAAAGTTAGTGTTCTGTTCCAATAGAATATGGTTACATAAGAAGGAAACAAGGATTGCCATGAAAACACTAATTTCTTTCATGTGGAAAAGGTGGTGATTGTTATTATCTAGTTATTTTGTATGACATGCCATCAAGACATCTCAAAGATATTTCCCCCGTACATGCTGGTGCCTGTGGCTTAGCTGGGCATTCATGAGCACCAGACAGACCTTTTCCAATAATCCAGAGTTGTCACCACAGCCTTGGCATGGACACCGTGGTGGATGTGGCATTTCACATTTTCATCATCGTCATTAAACTTGGTGAAAGTGAACAAAGGAATTATTTACCTGAAACTAGCAATTTGGATTCTTTTTTCCTGAGCTAAGGGCGTTAATCATAACAGCGATGTGATCCACTGGCCTGTAGTCCAACAGCCTGTGTCTTGGAAATACCCAGAGTCTTTGGGGATTCACTTTTGCTCTTTTTTCTTCATAGTAGTGAGTAAAACTCAGTGAGGTGCTTTTGTCTGCAAACAAAATGCACACAAATACCCTTACAATGACAGCAAAGAAAAAATGTCCCAAAATGTTGAAGTCTACTTGAAAAAACAGTGAAATTTGCTTCCCCTCTTTCACTGTAGAAGGAAAGGAGGAGTTTGCCTATAGGGATCATTCTGGAAACTTCCTCATCACTGAGATCCTAAAACAAGGCTTCCAATAACTTTTTTAGTAGGAACTATATAAAATTGGTGGTTAAAAGTTCAAGGGACCTGAAAACCACCAACATAATGTTGTGTTCTCCTGAACGAGGACAGGGAAAAGGAGGAGCAAATTCAGGTAAAATCATTCATGCTTCAGATCAGTATCTTATGTTGTAAATAAGCAGGGAGAAGCACAGAGGACTGACTGTTTTGAACGGGGACTGTGGTCACCGAATGATGCTGAAAACATACAAGACCAATAGATTCTTGAAGATCAGTTTATGGTTTGGAGGGGAAGAAGGAATGGAACAGAAGACACTATTATGACAACCAAGTCAGTTCTATTACAGAAGTATCTCAGAGACAGAGTTAACATTTAGTGAAATGTGTAGGTGTCTTAGCCTGGGAGAAAGGCTGAGAAACAATTAGAGCGAATAGAAAGAGATTGAAAACATAGTCAAAAAGTCCTTTTCTAAGGGTTCGTAAGGAAAATGAGCAATCACATCACACAAACAAATAAGTTCCCAGGAAAAAAATGTTGAAATTAAAGTTATTTCATGAACAATAAAATTATATAAAGTAATAATTATTAAAGAAAAAAGAACAAGCTAAAGGAACATGAGTTTACTAGCTATGTTAGATAGAAATGTGTAATGTGAAGAGCTAAACTTCAAGCAGAAAGACGAGTTATTTAGTAATTGTCAAAAAGGCATAAAAACTAGGTAGAAAAACGTAACTCAGAAAAGGAAAAGCTTTGCTTCACACCTTAACTAAAACTTCCTATCAAGCTTTGTACTAACCTTCCAAAGAATTCACTTCTTCCTCCCGGAGAGT
Organism: Lycocorax pyrrhopterus obiensis; assembly: GCA_014706295.1. NCBI lineage: Eukaryota > Metazoa > Chordata > Aves > Passeriformes > Paradisaeidae > Lycocorax > Lycocorax pyrrhopterus. Next base: position 42,210,137 of record JACSVZ010000001.1, on the reverse strand, counting down.
CATGAAGTGGGTTAGGACTGAGAAGAAAAATCTAGATTCTCAAGAACATGGGCTAGATAGCCAAAGGTTATTGGTCTTTAGCTTTAGTAGTTTTCTTGAAAAAATTTATTTTCAATAAAATGTCCTAAATATATATTGAGTAATTTATAATTTAGAAATAGTAGAAAGCAACCATCTATCTGTAAATCTCTGCTTTACAGAAAAGGTTGATCTGTAGTTTCTTTTATTCTATTTTATGGTTATTGTAAAAAATCTATCCAGAAACTTCAAAGCAGGAAAGATTCATTTCACCATCCCAGAATTCGTTGCTATTTTATCCAAACAAATTGAGCTGTAAGTCATTTTCAGGTGGTTTCTCCGATAAGCTTAGGCAAGTGTAATTTCATGCAGTGCAATTCAGGCTTACATTCCTACTGTGGCAGAGAGCTCATCGGTCTGTCTTTTGGACAGAAAGGCAAAACCCTTCAGAATTACTTAGTGTCAGTTATATTTTCTTTGCAGTGCAACATAACTCTTCCCTAGGAATGGAATATACCTTCTGTTTGTTTCCATTTTTGGCTAAGATCGACCAATGCAATTTTAACAAAGCTTTTATAAGCATTTAGAGAACTACATAGTTACAAATAGTGCCATATTAATATCACAGTGAAGTAAATGCTCTGTTTAGCCAAAGAATGAAGGCAGCAGTGGAAGTTTTTGTATCTGTCGGTTTGGGGTTTTTTTTCTGGAGATTGACATGGGTAACAGACAGATTCAGCATCCACAATAGGACTTTTCAGGTTAGTTTGCCAGACAGAACACCACTTAATGCAAAACGTGGTGGTGGTGTGATGAACAGAGCTCACTAAGTTCTCACACTGGCCACCAAACAGCCATCAGATGGTGTCAGCACAAGCCAGGATCCTGCAGTGATGTCTGCACGGAGAAAATGCTTTGCAGGACCGAGGCCATAATATGGCCATTACTAGTCTGCCTCCCCACTGGAGGCTGAAAATGAGGTAATATTAATTTTCTTACCCAAGCCCAAGATGTCAGGGCTGCTTGTAGGAAGATTTTGTTTGCTTCTTGTAAATCAAACAAGAATGACAAAAAAAGAAGTTGATCACTGGATTAGTCTTTAAAACAGTCAATGTTTGGAGAATTTTGTCAAGCTCTTTTGTTAAGGAGGAGTATTGACTAAGACACACCAGTCTTTCGTAACTCGTAAAAAAAGGGAAAGAGAGAGTTCATTCCATATTATTTTCACATTGTTACCTTATTTTTAATAATTATAATAATCCTAATTTCATTTAATTACTTCATCTTTTATTCTAAAATCTTCACTTTTAGAGGAAGTATAATAAAATCATAGAATCTTCAGCGTAGAAGACAAGAATAAGAAATGGTGGCAGAGGATTTTCTTTTTATGTTTCAATATTATTTTGATTATCGTGTGACATGTATGAAGTTATATACATGAATTTGAAGATGAATTGCTTTTCAGCCAGTAGCCTTTTAAAGACATGGGAAAAAAATGATGTTATGGATCAACCATTCTGCTTTTGTCCTCAGACTATTAATAACATCAGAGTGTATGTTGAGTGAGTTATCACAGATGCTCCCAGTATAGAATTAAAAAATTAAATTGCAGGTTTATGAAAACTGCACTAATATAAGAAAAATACATGTTAAAAAATTAAATTCTTTGAAGTTAAGAAAGTTGATTAAGTGGCTTATTTGCATGAGGTATTGGCAGGAATGAGGAAATTCTAAAAAGGGTAGGAAAAATCATATAACAAAATCGAAGATACGAAGTAAACATGGATAAGAGAAGCTTGGTAGGAGATTTTGTGGCATCAGAGGATGGATTTAAAATATGAAGAATGCTATTTGCAATAATTTTGTCATTAGGGTTTAATTTCTTTGTGCTCAGGAAAACGTTTTTTATACACTTGTTTTAGCTGTTTGAAAATAATTCTAAAAATGTTTGTAGATTAAGGCCTGGAGCCTAAGGGGCCCACTGCCACCTTAAAACGCAATGACCACTGACTTCCCTATGCCCCACCCCAAAGCTTTTCATGTGTGTACCAGATGTGTGAAAACAGCAAGGAAACAGTAGTCAAAAAGAGCATTCAGAAGTTTGGGTTCTGCTGGAGAACCTGAGGAGGGCTTTTCACTCCCTTGGTTTCAGGGACTTGGGTAGGCAAGAGGGGTGGGGTTCTTTAATTTGGACAAAAAGAGATGACAGAGGTTCTAGACAAAAACAGCCAACTCCATAAGCCTGCACACGCTGCAGCCATTCTACTCACCCCTACAACTCTGAAACAGTTTCACTTCTCTGAAAACTATTTTTTTCCTTCTTGAAGCATTACCTTACTACTGTCATTGATCACTTACCCCTTATATATGCAATCACTTCTTCTACTGCTCTATTTCTCTCATTTTTCAGGGAATTTTTATGAAATTTGTGGCATCATAAATGGTTGCATCAGTCTCAAAAACATTTTACCTCTGTGCATTATAGTAGCCTGTTTTATATTACAGCTCATTGCACTCTAAAAGCATAAAAGCTTTCAAGGCCATTGATTGTGTTAAAGTTGCATTTGCCTATTGCATTGGACACTGTACACTTATAGGATAAAACAGCAGAGAATCATTTAGACTAAAGCAGTCTTTCTCTAACTTTATGTGATACTTCTGTTGAGTGTTCTCTCAGTTGTCTAGGGGAGTTTCTGTGTGTCACTCTTTGTTTTGGTTTCCTCGCACCTTTAAATGGTAGTCCTATTTTGAATTCTAGAAAACAGTCGATTTCTTTTCCAATGGATAAAAATTGCTTGCTGGAAAATGTTGGGGTTGTTTGTTTGGTTTTTGTTTTATTATAGGAGACCAGTGGTCTTAATCCCATATTTGGCTTCCTAAGTTTAACTACCTAGATTTCAGAAAGAGTAAGCAGTCTGTTCCATGCTACTTAGTAGGATTTCTTAAATGCCTCGTCGGCTTGAAATTAGGAAAAGACTCAACTGTGTTACAATTTCTTAGTTATTTTGTTGGGGGTTTTTTAAACCTTGGTCCACATACCTACCTCAATTTTTCACATAAATTAGGAGTTGCAATTTTATGGATAGCTTGTAATTTATCATCTGTTCCTCATAACACCCACCTTGTGCTCATCATTTACAGATGATAATCAAAAAAGCACAAAACTTGGCATCAAGTGTAAAGAAAATCAAATTTAAATTAAATAACACTAGAGGGGAGCTGTTATCATGCCAGAAAACTAAATAAAAATTGGACCTGGTAAATGAGATGAACTAAATATATACAGTAGCACCCTCCAGACAAAGTGCAAAATTTGCAACTCCTTTTTCTCTTCTTTGAAATGTAAGTGTATTTCACTTCAACAAAGAGATGTGCCTTTTTATCTTCTTTATGAGGTGTCATATGCATTGTCTAATGGAAATGAAAAATTGTACCATGTGGGTTCAAAATTCCTTTTCCTTTCATGCACATGACATCTTCACTTCTGAAATCTAATGCAAATAAATCATTTATGTCGATGAAAACCAGTAATCTGCACCAAAAAAAAAAAAAAAGAGTGGTGGGGGTGGTGTAGGTGGTTAGAATGTGCATCTTCATGAGTTTAAGGAATAACAGTACTTATTTGTTCAATACTCAGGATCTATTCCCATTTGACTCAGGAGGGACTTCTGCTTTAATTATTTCACTTCAGAGCTCTTTTTTAACAGCTTAGGTGAATTTCCAAATGGACCTGGCAGTCTGGCCCTTGAGGCCACATGATGTCTATGTCTCAAATTCACATGGGTCAGGATTTCATTCTTAGAAACTGTTTGTTGCTTCTGGTGGTTTACATTTTCTGTGAGTAAGAGGACTTCCTGTTACACCTGTAGCATGCAAGTGTTACCAGCAGGGTTGCAGTTCTCTTTCAAAATCTGTGTCCCCTTTCATTACAGTTGTTTCTGTTCGGCATGGGATGCTCATGAGATGTAATTGTTGGTGTATAGTATAGCTGTTATGTTTAATGGCTTGCAAGGTATTGTCACTTGGGAGTCTAATACTTCTAATCCTCGGAAGTTCTGGGTGGATAAACTGGTAGGCATTTTTCTAATTCTTCTCTTAGCTCTTCTCAATTACTGGACCTTGAAGGTGTGATTTCAGTCACATCTCTCTTATTTTCCAGACCTAATGAAAACTGTTGCATCACCACTCTTGCCATTGACTTCTATGTATGTTCAACCTCAAGCTTTCAGCAATAGGTTATGCCAGTCGTAGGGAAAAGACTCCCTCAAAACAGTACTCCATTGACACCAGAGCAAACTGCTGACAATTTCACAGTGAGACATCAAACAGGGCAGATTGCTCTGAGCATAACTGGTTCACTCTCTAGGATCTCCCTAACCACAAATAAAATACGGACTTGTATTAAAAACTTGCCTTATTTTTTTGCTTCAGGTGTGAAAAGTCCAGGCTTATTGCTAATCTTGTTTGAGTGTGGCCATCAAATTCATGCCATATACCAGACACTGGTTGCTGCATACAAAGTGAGCCAGCTGTGCATTTGGGGCATTTCAGTGTCTGGCAGGGTTTGCCTCAGGTTCTGTCATGAGCTTGCAGCTTTTTTAAATCTGCTGTTGTGACGGGTTAGCCTGTTTATACAGCTCCTGTATTTGCTTCAGAGGGAAGCCTCTCCTTAAATAGCTTCGAGGCATTGGAAGCTGCACATTAGCTTGCAGGAAGGCTCTAGCTCTCATATGGGACCCCAGAAGTACGTAAGCCCTGTGAAGAGGCCGGTACAACTGTTTCAGAACCTGATCTTCAGGCCACAAGCAAAAAGGCATTGCAGGAAGGAGAGCTTCTGAGACACTGGAAATTAAGGCCTTTCTTAATGTTTCCTGAAAAAGGACAGATTTACACTATGTTGTCTTCAGTGAGTAGTTCAGTTTTGTATCTGCAGAATAAGGATAATGGAGATAAGAATGGGAATTTTAAAATAGAGTTTATGAAGCATAAGTTATTGTGCTCAATTTCACATAAATTCTTAGATGAAAAATAAAAGCATGTTGCAAAAACTTTAAACTTCCACATGACAGTCAGAAAGTTCTTGTAGTCAGGTTTCTGTTGTTCATCTTTTTAAAAATATTTTGTTAAATGAAAGTTTATAGTAGAAGAATCATTATATATTTAGAAAAGCTTGTTTGACATGAAATTTTTTTGTGAGCATAAATCTTCTCTATAAAACAAAAGCCAAACATCATGTCAGTGTCACAGATTTTCTTATTATAATTATCTTCTTTTGCTTTTCATGGAGTTAATGTATTCATAACAATGGAGAAACAGACTCTGGCACCTATCAGTGGTAGAAGAAATGCACTTAAAGGGCACAATAATGAGGATTCATAAGGAACTGAAGTAACATATTTGGTACAAGTGGCCTTTCCTCAAATTTGTTGCTTCTTGCTGAATAGCAGCCATTGGCTGCCACACATGACTGACTTCACGGAGAGTTCTAGGAGGGCTTGATTCATTGTTGTGACTTTATTAATACAAAATCATGAACCTGAATTAACCAACCAATTTAGATAAGACCATCTGTTGTCTAATAAGATGTGACTGTAATTTGAATAGTGGTTTTATAATAAGTGTATTATGGGATGAAGGACAAGCAGATATTAGCTTTGTCTCATTAGCTTACAGAAAAAAAAGGTAGTTTGCCAGTACAGAATGTGGAATATTTTTTTCTTTAAGTCTTAGCACAGTTCTGTGTACAAGTAGACCCCCCTTTCTGTATCTTCACTACCATTCAATAATGTCAAAACTAAAAAGAAAATGCACTTTTTAGGGATTCAGTGCACCTTTTGGAATACTCTTGTGGTCCCTCTTTATTGGCAATAAATCCATTTTGTTCTTGCTTGATGCTTCTTGGTGCTACTGGAGACCTGACTGCTATGAAGACGAAAATGCAGGCAATCTAGTTTATCAAAATTATGTCAATGTCATCTGGTTCTGCTTTATTTAGTTGCCCTGTCTGGTCTATTACAAGAAGAGAATGTCAGCTAAGTACTGAGAAAACCTGTCCTTTTCTGTTTGGATGTCTGGCAATGAGAAAATGAACAAAGCACATGTAAAGCTGGCTTGTCAACTCTCCCTAAAGCTTTCTTATGTTTTTATATGGATGTTAGATAATACTGGAGAGTAGATTAAGCTTTACTACTCACTATCATGCTTTTATTGAACCTCTAAAACTGAATTTTATAGAACCATTGTCCAGTTAAGTAACAAGGATAAACCTTTTCTTTGGTCATAAAAACCCAGGCATTAATCCATATGAATGAAGATTAAGACAGAAATAAGTGCAGATTTGTATGGCAGTGATGTTCTAAAAAAAGAAGAATGTTGAGTATTTTGTAGCAGTTTCTGGTTGAGCTGTTGCTTCCTCTCATATCTGAGTGATCTTCAATTCAGGAAAGCAAAATGTAATTAACAAGGAATATAGTACCACTAATTAGAAGGTTGTATTAAAACACCAGACTGAGTGGTGCAGTTAGCATGCTGCAGGGAAGGGATGCCATTCAGATGGACCTTGACAGGCTTGAGAAGTGAGCCTGTGTGAGCTTCATGAAGTTCAATACGGCCAATTTAAAGGTCCTGCACCTGGGCTGGGGCAATCCCAAGCACAAATATAAGCTGGGAGAATGGATCAAGAGCAGCCCTGCTGAGAAGAACTTGGAGTGTTTGTGGATAAGATCAATGTGAGCCAGCAATGTGTGTTCACAGCCCAGAAAGCCAAACACATTCTGGACTGCATCAAAAGAATCAAATGAAAAACCTTTTCCTAATATCCAACCTAAACCTCCCCTAGCAGAGTTTAATGCCATTTCCTCAGGTCCTGTCACTTCTCACAACAGACAAGAGATCAGCAGATTAAGGGAGGTAATTTTCCCCCTCTACTCTGCTCTGGTGAGACCCCACCTGGAGTACTGTGTCCAGCTTTGGGGGTCCTAACACAGGAAGGATGGGGACCTGCTCAAGCAAGTCCAGAGGAAGGCCATGAAGATGATCAGACAGCTGGAGCACCTCCCATATGAGAACAGGCTGAGAGTGTTGAGGTTGCTCACTCTAGAGAAGAGAAGGCTCCAGGAGAACTTAGGGCAGCCTTCCAGTACCGAAAAGTGATCTACAGAAAAGCTGGAAAGGCGCTTTTTCCAAGGACCTGTGAAGGAATTGGCTGTAAACTGAAAGGGGGTAGGTTTTTTTACACCTAAGAAAGCACTACTTTACTGTGAGGGTCACTGGAACAGAGAAGAACTTGCCAGAGAAGTTATGGGTGCCCCATCACTGAAAATGTTCAAGGCAAGGCTGGATGGGGCTTTAAACAACTTGGTGTCATGGAAGGTGTGCTGCCCATGGCAGAGAGTTCAGAAATAGGTGATCCCATCCAAAGGTCCCATCCAAACCAAGCCATTGAAAAAAACTCATGAAGGCTAAACATGGAAGATGCTAAACGCTTTCACTCCTCATAACTGAGTTCCTTGATATGGATATTATGATGTGAAAACAGGTTTTGCACTTCAGTGTTTCACAACACGTAGATACAGGAACATAAAAGAGCAAACAAATATAAAGGTCTTTAATTTTCCTTTCTCTCTGCTCTGTTGCTATCGCCTTCACAGTCTAAATTCTGAGTTTCCTGGAAACTCAGGCACTTTTTCAGTAGTCAGCCAGCTGTGCTGTTGCTTAGTCAAAGGCAGAAAATAATCCAGTTTCTTACTGAGAGTTCTGGCACCAGGCTAAAGGTGAGCTGTAATATGCAGGATAAGGCCCTCCATGGATATCGGACCAAGCAGGCAGCATGGGCACACTGAGCTTCAAAAGCCACAGTGCTTTTAATCCTCCGGGAAAGCAAAGAATCTGAAACTGATTCTTTTTATGAAAAGATACAGTTATTGTATTGACTTTTTCAGAGAGGGAGGACAATGAGTTTTCTGTAGAACTTAATGAAGTATCACCAGAGAAGAAATTACATAATATGAAATCATTAGACAAGATTGAAAGAGCACATTTTGTATTTCCAGAATGGTAAGGATTCATTGCAGCTTCACATTTCCTAACAAACCCTGAATTGAAAACGATGTCTCTCCATAAATCCTACTGTATCATCTGGACAGGGAGCTGCTTTATGTTCGCATTCATATGGTTTTAAAGCTGTAAGATAGTATCCACAAAATTTTCTGAAGCATTTCATTTTTTAGTAAATCTGTAGAGTTGTAAGGAGTGAGAAGCCTTTTGTATTTGCAGGAGCAGAAAGTTTCAGGCAGCAAATACAATCTAAGCAAAAGGAAAATAAATGTATTGCAGGTGCTGATCGCTGACTTGAAGAAGATCAGAAGGTTCTTTGCACGTGAAAAAAAATACATATCACCAGCAGGGCCACAAGTTTGAAAATAATATTGCAGCATGTTAGCAATGTTCAGTTTATTTTCTCTGTGTCTCTGTATGTTGGAATTTTTTTTAATAACACTTTTTTGGATTTATGACTGAAATCAAAATGCAATATTTAATTCCAAGGAGTATGCAAGGCTTAAAGTAAAAGGAAATTGTTTTTCAGCAAAGGCTCAGTTAAGTTAAACATGTAAGAGTTTCATTTAATGGTTCTATGTGGAAGATCTTTTTGGGCAAGGATTGTTACACCTGTTACACCTTTTAAAAGGGAAGATCATGTCATGTATATGTGAATTCTGCTGAATACCATTAATCCCAAACAGCAGACATTGAAGCCTTTGGAGAGGGGAAGGTAGAAAAGCTTCTGTTTTAAAGGGAAGGTTATAGTCGAGGTTAATTCAGGGTGTCATGAAAGTGTGGCTGTGACAAGATTTAGTGACAATGCAAGGCCAAATTAATGCAAGATCAGTGGCCTGACTATTGATTCTTATCATGGGATCCTGCTGAAATGAAGTCATTATTTAATTACACTTTCACTTACACTATAAATGGTTCCCAGAATAGACTGTACTTGGTTTTGATGTCTGCAGCTCCATCTTCACTCTTCTTTTGTGCCCATAAATAAGTAGGGAATGAGTATAAGCACTCCACAAAATTTTCATTTATTGTACTTTACATGCTGTCATTTTCCCGATGTTTTAATTCTTCCATTCAGAATAGTCTGTGATATCAAATAATCCTGGGTACAGAAGCCTCTGAAGATTGTGAAACCAAAATTTCTTTAGATTTGATTTAAAAAATCAGTGTTTGAATGGTTTTCCTTTTCTTCCTGAGTGGTTTAAAATACTTTCTTTTACTATCTCTAGAAGTAGCCTAAATTTACTGTTCATACTAAAACAAGTAACTTAACTGAGACCTAGAAGAAGCTAATAAGTACTTTATTGGGACTTAAGATACAACAGCAAGGGCTTTGCTATAGCAATGTATATGAGAAAGCTCAAGCACCTATAAAACAACGGCAACATTCACTGAACAGTCAAAATTGCTTTGTTTCTCTATTTTATATTATCAGTTATCAATATCAAACATTTATATTTGATTCTCTTGAGTCTGCATTAGATCTGTTTGGCAAATTGGTGACTAAAAAAAACTTATCATTAATTCAGTTTTAATTTGTCTTGTGGACCAAGCCCCACATTTTCATCAAATTACACAAATTTGGAGACCCAACAACTGAGAAAAAAAATTGCAGTGGTTCTATGTTAATGGTTGGACTCAATGATCTTAGACATTTTTTCCAACCTTATGATGCCATGAAATGTGACTGGTTGTCATTGTAATGCTACTGTTTGAAAAGCAGCATGTAAAAATGGGCAGAATTCACATTTTAAATGCAGGCTTATATTTGTCATTTTTAGAACATGGAAGTATCTACTTCTGTGCTTGAATAATACAGTGAAAACACAGTCTTGCTCAGAACAAGAATCTTAAATAAATAGTAATTTTATTGAGGAAAAAAATCCCAGCTCAGTGGAATAAAGTTTCATAAAAAGTTGGTGAGGGATTTAGAATCGTAGAATAATGTGTTGAAAGCGACCCCCAAGGACCACCAAGTCCAACTCCTGGTGTCATGTAGGAACACCACAAGAATCACACCATGTGCCTTCAGAACATTAACCAAACACTTCTTGAACTCTATCAGGCTGGTGCTGTGACCACTTCCCTGGGGAGCCTGTTCCAGTGCCCAACCACCCTCTGGATGAAAAACCTTTTCCTAATATCCAACCTAAACCTCCCCTAGCAGAGTTTAATGCCATTGTCTCAGGTCCTGTCACTGGTCACCACAGAGAAGAGATCAATGCCTGCCCCTCCTCTTCCCCTCATAAGGAAGCTGCAGACTGCAGTGAGGTCTCCCCTCAGTCTCCTCCAGGCTGAACAGACCAAGTGACCTCAGCCGCTCCTCGTGTGGCTTCCCCTCAAGGCCCTTCAGCATCTTCGTAGCCCTCCTTCGGACACTCTCTAATAGCTTTATGTCTTTCTTATATTGTGGTGCCCAAGACTGCACACAGGATTTGAGGAGAGGCTGCACCAACTAGGAGTACAGCGGAACAATCCCCTCCCTTGACCAGCTGGTGATTCCAATTAATGAGATAAAGGAAGCAAAATTAATTTTTTAGTTTTGATCAAAGCAGTGAGTAAAATCAATCTGCAGAGTTTAATCTGATCTTCATCGTATCCCACCATATTTAGAAAAGCTTCATCTCCACGGCCCCTTTTTTGTTTTGTACACTGTATTTTTACATTCTTTTTAAATAAAAGAAAATGAAACCGTATCACTCTCAGAGCATAAAAGATGAACATGTAATGAAACGAACTCAGACTCTGAAAGTCTGTACTGGACTCTTAGTAAGATATCCAACTCTTTCTTAGCTCAGTGTATGGACTTTTTTCCTTGCAACATTATTCTCATTTTAAAACTTCTACGAGAGAGAGAAAGAGAAAAATCAACTTATTAGATGAGTAAGTAATGTAATAGCTCCCTTTAATAACCATCTCTAGTTGTTGCTTAGTATTTAGGCATTCAAAAAATAAACAAATAAAATGCAGTGCATAAGGGGTTTGCTTGCTCATTCAGTAGCATGTGATTAGCCATTAAATGATAATATAGCAAGATCATTATGTTAAAACCCATAACATTGAAGAAATTTCTTTTCTCTCTTGTACACCTATGCCCATAAGTAATAGTGCTAAAATTTTCACATTTTCAACTACAACTCAGGGAACATATATATTTAAATTGGAGTGATTATATGTAAAGCATTTTGTTGATGCTTTTCCTCTGAATGAAGAAATCCAGCTATAGTGAAATTCTTTCTGGTTCATCTTGCCTTTCAGTGCCCTTGACAACTGTAGGGTGAGAGGGAGGGGTGGGAGGAGAGGCTGATTTCTGTGCTTCGGGATTTCAGTCTTTGCTAAATGTGTTTTCCTTTGTCTTTTTTTTTTTCATTTATTTTTCTCATCATAATAGGTGCCCAGCAGTTATTTTTGTTCCATCTCTAGCAGCAGCAACATCACTGATCTCACCATTTTGTAAGTGTGTCCACACAGCCAGTCAGGAGTCTTGTAGGTAGAATGAGATACAGGAATGGGAACGAGATATATGGGCTGTAAAGGGCTAATCATAGTAAGAACCCACTTCCTGGAGTCACCTTGTACAAGGGAGTATTTCTGCAACATTTTTTTGTACATTTTTGTTACAGTGTTATTTGCCAAAGCTTTTTACAGTAGAGTTTATTTCACAGTGGTATTCCTGTTGTCTTCTTCACTCAAGGTGAATAGTACTGCTGCACTGAGGACATCTCTCCTGTCTTGTGAAATACCTTTGTGTTTTGGACATGACACACTTTCCTTACTTTTAAAAGGTTTGGAAAGAGGTTGTGGTAGAGTAGCTGACAGTTCGTCCATACCGGAGATGGTAATGATGAGACATCATTCTGCAGGCATTATAAATGGATATCTGGCACCGAGAGTGCCTTTATGGTTTGAGAGTGTTTATCCTTGTGGTTCTGGAAACCAGACCACTAGGTGGATTATATTGCTGTACATAAATTGTATTCCAGCATGTTTTACAAATCAGGTGGCTTAATCAAATAGAGACAAATGGCAATGGAATATCTTAAATACAAATTTACTGCCAGGTAGCCATTATATATATATATATATATATTATATATATTTTCTATTTACTGGATTTTCTGACTTAGCCAGCAGTAAATTCAGTCATTTTTCACTTAGAGACATGGGTCAAATTGTCATTCAGTCCAATCTGTGTGGTCTTTTGAGGTTCAACATGAATGGGGGTTTTTTCATCCAGCAAGGACTGACATCTTATTTTACAAGCTGTAGAACTTCTTTCACTTTCTTAAAGGAGAACTCAGCATGCTGAGGGAGAAATACAAAAATCCTTTCCTTGGTCTGGCTGCAGGTGTGTTCAGGACCAGTTTAGTCAACAGCACAATCAAGACTGTTCTATTATTTTTTTCTTTTAGAAAGACTGTGACAGTCTGTTGGGAAGAATGACACCAGCAGGGATTAGGGCAGTCCCAGTTCCAAGCCTTCCCCCCATATGCACTGTGTCTCAGACTGAGATTTCAGGAGTTCTCCATGAGGAGCATAGCTGCAGTCGCTGCATCAGGCCCTCAGTCAAGTGGTGGTATTGTGGTCATTGACTGCATCACCAGAAGATCTGTGGAAGCCTGAGAGATCCAGAGTACACCTAAAAAAAGATCAAACCACACAGGGTGGTTTTATGTGCAGATATCACATCCTGACACACAGTCACAGTGTGACCACAATAGGTGGAAGCACTGCACTTTTGGGTTGATGCATGGAGTGGATGGAGGAAAAGGAAATGATTACTCCTTCCCATGCCTTCCAAATCCATTTAATATAGAATTTTTAAGTTGAGGATGTATCAGAAAACAAAGTGATAAGATGATGCACTTGATCTTAGCCAACAGCTGGGAAGTTTGCATCTGGGACAGGGGCTTAAGTGCATACTGCAGAGCACTTCTACTCACTGAGGATGATGTAGGATCAGCACTTTCAAGGGCTGTTGACAGATCTAAAAGATGACACATAAAAGAATGATTTCTTCACTTGAGAAAGTAGGAACTGTAAATCAATACAGTTACAGTAGTTCGTAGAGATAGCTGAAATTGCTGGGTTTTAAATTACTCTGGCAAAATTTCTGAGCAAAAGAAAATAATCTTAGGCTATATTGTTTACCTCCTTAATATCTTCTTTTAATTTTCACATTTATAGATCTGCCGCCTCTTAGATACTAGTCAGCCCTCCACAAAATGTATGTTCCTGCTCAGTTTTGGGTAAAGAAAAAATAATCTGAATCACATCTTACCTGCTGAGAATTTATGAGGAACAAGATATTAAAAATGTTTTCATATGATTGTAGACACTATTTCTGGTTTGTACATCAACCTAAAATTCATGGTAGATTAAATAAAGATTTAATAGCAAATTTCACATATAGTCTATCTCTAATAACAAAAAAAGTAAATCTGATTGTCAGATATATTTTAATACAGTATGTTTGGTCTGCTTCCTGCAGGCGCAAACAAATAACCAGCTTAAACTTGACAAATTGTCTTTTATTTGGTACTTGCTTCTTTCAAACCAGTGCTACAATGTCCGTACTTTCCATTAGAATTATTTCCCAAAGCTTACAGTACCTGAAGTATAATTTTATAATACTAGGTATCATAAAGGCAATTTGCTGCTGCAGTTCACCCTTCTGCTATAAGGGAACAAGACAACATGTCTAATTTTAGTTTACCCATTCACCATTTCAGGTTTTCTTATGTTTATGTGGATCTGAATGTGAAGAAGGAAGAAAGTTGAATCTTTTACACAGGACTAGTTTGTTTTAATATGTAAAACATTCTCTGGGAAATTATATACTTGACTTCATATCATGTAGTCATCCCGAGCTAGTTCTTTGGACTATGTTTTTCTTTAGTGTACAGCTCAGAGACAAAATGCTGAGAAGAATCCTTGTTCTTATGTAGAAACATTAATTCCCCTAACTATTCTGGTTTCAATCACCTTCCTATGTTTGTCCTGTAGTGTCTTGGAAGTAGGGCACACAGACACTAGTGAGGATCCCTGTGTTTTTACATTTTGTGTCTCTAGGTGAGGAGTTATGAGGAAGGGATTAAAAGGAAAATAAAAGAAAATAAAATGATGCGATGAAGTTTTACTCTCAGCTATGCAGTTCTAAAAACTGCAAGTGCAATACTCAGCAGAAATGTGGGCACACATCCCATAAACAGGTCATTCCAGACCATAGTCATCATCCCAAGGTGCACTTGAGCATCTGTTGAATATTTTATATATGGTACTTATATTTTCAAGTAGCTCTCTGAAAACCTAAGAAGAGTCTTTGAAAGACCATAAAGGAGGAAATGTTAACATGGAGCTATAGGGTGATCTCACATGACTTGGGTTCACATAATGCCGCGGGCATTTATGGATCCTATAAATTGATGGTGAACTATTTTTAAAGTATCTCTCTGCTTCTGTGCTATACTGAATATATTACCAAGACATTGTTGTTGATTATTGGAACCCAGCAATGTATCTGACTATATCCTTGCCGGGATACCTGAAGATCTGACATTCTTCTTCCCTTTAGAACTCCAGGAAATAGTTAAATATATTCCCTTTCAATCTCTGTACTTGCATATGATTCACAAAACAGAATTTGTTTTACTGTCCTGTCTGTTGTGGTCCATCCTGTGCTTAATTCACATCATGAAATTAAAAAGGAGAATAAGCAAAATATTATATTCTATTGTGTCCCAGAAAATTAACATCTTGCTTTGTAGTGGGCTGCAGGATATTCAGAAAACAGTCACTCTTTAAAGCAGGCTTTACATTCCCTAGCGCATTGATGACTGTATTTTGGGCCTATCCTGTCTCTGACACGGTGTGATCAGCTTATTGCTAATAATCAGAGTGAGTATTTTGTTTCAAAACTCAGCACTCTTTATTTGGCCTTTTGATTTTCATGGAGAAGGACCAAGAACATAAGCAACTTGAATAGTCTTGTTTGATTTCTAAGGATATACCTTAGCCTTTTTCCCCAATAGCCCGGGGCTAGTAATGAAATTTTACCGTTTGAATTTACCTGAAAAATGTTCAATATAGGAATATGATGGGGCTTAACAAATAGGCAAAGCCATCAAACTTGGACTTACCTGCTTCATTTAATCCCACAATTTTATTTCTTTCTCTAGTAAGAGCTCCCTCCTTTTAGTACTAATCTACCCAGTTCCTACCCTTTTGTCACTGCGGTTGTGCAGCCCAGACAATTCATCAGTTACACAGGAAAACAGCTGTAAGGAATCTACATATCCTTACTTGCTGTATCTAGGAGATTGCCCTTGTCAACTAATTCAGATAGTGATCAGATTACTATTTAGTGGCCACCTTACTATAAACTTTAAAGTGTCTTTTGCATCATGACTCCAGGTTTCTTAGAGCAGGAAGGAGCAGGAAAAAGTTCGGTCAACCTGTTGTGACTTGTCACCTCGAATTATTGCATAACTTATCATCAACCAAGACTGCCAATATTATGTATGCATTTATTTCTTTCTCATGAGTGTGTTGTTGCTGACACTGCACGAATAAGACATCCCACAGCCCTTTCCACCACTCTGATTCATGCCCTTTTTAAGTCGGTGAAACAATTCACACATCAGTAGACAGTGAAGGAGAGGTACTTGTGAGTACTTGTGAGTGATCAGGGCAGTTTTTCCGAGCTCTCTCTCTCTCACTCTGAGAGAACTGCTTTTCTTCTCAGGTGCTTTTTTTGCTTGGCACGGTGAATCATAGGCAATCAGCAAGAATGCCCTTAGGTATATAGCCTGCATTTCAAACTTCGTGGGTGTTGCAAGTAGGACTGACTTTGACCATTCTTCACATCACTTTCTTATCCAGATACTGCTGCACAAAACGTCTAAGTGCTCGATTTGATCATTATCTCCTGCTGTGACTGTTCTCTTTCTCCCAGAGTTTTTCCTTCTGCTTATCTGGGGGTTTGATTTCCAGATTCTCAAGGACCTCCCTTTCTATTTATGATTTGTACCTGGGCAATACTTAACCTACTTCGCTGCAGCAGGTTTTTTTTTCCCTCACAGGGAGCACGAGGCTGGAAGAAATGAGCACACTTCCTTTAAGTGAGAGGCAGTTTTGTTTTTTTCTCTGGGAAGAAAGCAGAGTAGCTCCTTTTTATTAAGGGAGTGTCTTAAAGTTTATGTTCCAGAAGAGATGGTGGGGTTTGAAAGCTTAACAGCTGTGAGATTCTTTCCTTGTGTATGTGTAATAGAAAACTTTTCATCGTCTCTGAGTGGATAGAAGAAATTATTCAGAGATTTTTCACCTTACTGTTGTCCTTGAAATGCTAGGAAAGTAACAGATGGAATCTGTACCTCAAATTCTGTTTAATGTGGGATTAGTGTAAAAACAGATGAAAAAGATAAATATTCTTCCACAAAATTTACAGGGCAGATTTTTCAGCTCAATAATATCTCATGGGATGTAAATCCTTGTATCCTGGAGTACTCTCAGCTTGCAGGATTTTAAGTCAAATAAATTTTCATTTCCACCCAGTTTGCATGAATTTAATGATGTTTCTGACAGGTAAAACGGGATTTAAGAACATTTTAATATTTATATCTGAGTGCTCAAACGTTTTATTTTGTAAAAAAAAATTCTTTAAAGCGTCATTCAGAAGTGAGACTAAAAAATAAAGAGACTAAAAAATAAGCTTTACACAAAATATCTTGTGACTGCTGCTTTTCAAGTGGTTTTCTAAATTTAGATTTTCTGTATTCAGATTGTCTGATAAGTAATTTTCCTAGTTTCCTAAAAATAGGAGAAGCTATTCTTTTCCTCTGTAAATAGAGCTTCAGTCTCACCCAAGTAAGCATCTGAACATTTTGTCCTTGTCTTCTTTTGCTCTTGACTTCTGTAGGGAAATTGTGAAATTCTGCAACTCACCTCTCCAACAGTTATTTTTTATTTGATGTGCAACCTCCTGCTGTAATCTCTTAGAGACTTCCAGTCCTTATTTTCGTATGGCTACTTTCACAATTACATGTCATGATAACTTAGGCAAATTATAGATGAGAGCAATGCCCATAGGCACTGTTCAAAAATTCTGATGCTTAAGTTTTAGGGGTTTATATACTTAAATTCCTTTATAAATGGCTTGTAATATTTTGTGGTTTTTCATCTGCTAAATAGAGGGGCAATGTTAGTACACCTTCCAGAACTATGCCCATTCTGGAACACAACTGAGATGACGAAATAAGTAACAAAAATGCGTCAAATTTTAATAGGCGTTAGAAAGAAAGGTACTTGCCGTGTTTCTCATGATTTCAAAGTCATGAATACTGGAAAAGAACATGTCAGTTGGACAAGAACAATGGCTAAAATTTCCTCTTCTTTCCTTGTGCTGCACAGTTTGTATCAGATAATAAATGTCTCATTTCTTTTGTTACATTATAAAACTTCTCTAGGGTTCAACTATTCTGTCCTAAATTTTTTCTAATAATTTAATGAACATATTGAACTATACATTATACATTTGCTAGAAAAATATTTTCTGGGATATGAATATATTAAAATTAAAATGGCCATGTTTTGTCTCATCATATTCATGAGATATACTATCCCAGGATGGTGGGAATCTTGCAGCTCCTTAACTGGCTGTAATTTTTTATTTTTAGTTTTATATAATTCAAGCGCAAAGTCAAAGGCACTAGTACAAAGCTGTTGTATTTAGACCAGGTCCTCTAGCTTTCAGTCATCTGGGGTGACTGAAATTGCTAAAAAGATAGCTATTTTTGTCTTTAGGAGATTAGTATTAGACTAGACTTTTGGTTGATATAAGCAAATATTCTCAAATTGACCTTCTACAACATAAATTCCCAATTGAGTATGGCTGATGCAGTACTTCCATTTTTATATCAGATTGTGCTATAAAAGCAGTGAACTGAGGTCTTAGCTTCTATGAGCCAGTCTAAAGCAATGAGAAGTACTTCAACAGAGCACTCAAAATCTTCTGAATATTTCTATGTAGTTCTAATTGGATACATACAGACATAATTTCAGCTGAAATCTGCTGAAAAGAACTTTCTTGATACCTTGACTCTTAAATTAAATCAGCAATAACACAGTGTTCATGAAAACAGCCAAAATATGGACAAAAATAAAATTTAATTACTTGGATCCAACAGTGAGCAGATCTTCTTTGAAGAAAAGAAAGAGCAAAAGGAAGAAAACCATCATTACCAGCTAACTTTACCTGCTTTTCCCAGTAATAAAAACAAACAACAAAAAAAATCAATAGGGAATAATTGTAGCAAGTGGAGAAGATAATGTCAAAGCTCTATGGCAAAAAATAGTCACTGATTGGGCTGAAGTTTAGTCATTGTCCTGAAGTTAATTAAAGATGAAAGAAAAAGCTCTTAGGATGTGTGATCCAAAGGTTTCTAATAATTTTGTGTGCCCCATAAAGTGCGCTTCATGATACATCTCAGTCTGATCCTGGTTACATCACTGTTATGATGGGTGACCAGAATTATGGGTTTTGTGCTTAGGAGAAATTTCCTCAGTTCTAATACACTGAATGCAATTCTTAGTTAAAGGTTTTTCTTCTTCCTTCTTTTCTGAAATCACAAGCATGAACCACTAATCCTTATGTCCCCTTTGATTTTAAATAGAATATTTGATAGAAATGCTAGAATTAAACTGTGGAGGATTTTGGGACGGGAATCCCTAGAATTGTACCATGAAGTTCTCCACAGACTTGCTTTCTGGTGAAAGAATGTAGGGAGACTTCTTGAAGTTAGTCAAGACATTCTAATGTATGCAAGTTAAAACTCTGACCTGGCCACATTTTATTATACAAGGATAGTGAAGGGCCTTGAGGGGAAGCCGTATGAGGAGTGGCTGAGGTCACTTGGTCTGTTCAGCCTGGAGAAGAGGAGACTGAGGGGAGACCTCACTGCAGTCTACAACTTCCTCATTAGGGGAAGAGGAGGGGCAGACACTGATCTCTTCTCTGTGGTGACCAGTGACAGGACCCGAGGGAATGGCCTGAAGCTGTGTCAGGGGAGGTTTAGGCTGGATATTAGAAAAAGGTTTTTCACCCAGAGGGTGTTTGGGCACTGGAACAGGCTCCCCAGGGAAGTGGTCACAGCACCAGCCTGACAAGAGGTCAAGAAGCATTTGGACAATGCTCTCAGGCACAGGGTGTGACTCTTGAGGATGCCCTGTGCAGGGCCAGGAGTTGGACTCAATGATCCTGATGGGTCCTTTCCAACTCAACATATTCTATGATTCTGTGACTCTAGTCCTGTATAAACTCTTGAGATAATTAGGCTATGAATAAAATTATACTTTGGAAACTTGTTCATTTTTCTATCATTAAGTAGATGGACTGCACAGAGATCAAAAAAATAATTTAAGGATGCCAGTGCCTCAGTTTCTCAGACAGTGCACCATGCCTTTGCTGGATACACATCAGCTTGCTGAATGGAAAGCTGGATGATTTAGCCAATACTCAAGTGTTAAAGACAGGGATTCCTTTCAAAATTCTCTCCACCTATGGACAATTTACATGGGCTTGCAGGAATATACCTCACCCTCATCTTGAACACCAAATTGGAAGGAAGTAGAAATTTCCAGTTTTAATCCAGCAGTCTGATTTTTAATGCATTTGTAAAGCTTGTGAAAAAATAAAATGTGATCCTCTTCTCCTTCAAACTATGGGCTGTTCTAGAGAAAAGGCATTTTTAAAGAGTGTCTGCTTCCTTGCCCAATTGGCTAGAAATTGATTGGTTCCTCCCAGCAGTTTCTCCCACAAGGTCTTCATGCTAAAGAGTGACTCCATGGTTTCAAATAGGAGGAGTTCCTTTGGGTGCATAGGAAATGTAGGAAGTATGTGAGTTCCCTGATGTGGTCTCAGTCGTGATTAATTTTGCTCATATTTGACAAATTTTATTTTATGCCAAGAAATGACAGGATCTGGACCTAAGTATAGGCAGTGGACTTATTCTGTGAGTTTAGGTACATTCAATATAACTTTGGAAGGACACCTCTACTTTATTACCAGACAATGGATACCAGTTAGGTAAGAAATCTCCTATAAGTAAAAGTAGAGAAACCATATCTGAACATGTTTGATCCTTCAAAAGGTGACCAGTTGTTTAATCAGTTTTTCTGATTTTTTGCATCAGAAAAATAAGATTTATGTTTGTATACTTGACAAAGCCAAGGATTTTGATTATAAAAACAGGTCAAATACATAACAAAGCAGTCTGCAAATGCAGTGTTTCCTGGCTTTTACCCAAAGAAGTTCTCTCCTCAATTATTTATATTTGCAAGTTCACCATTGCAAAATCTGTCTTCTAGATGAAATAATATTCCTCCTAGACTTTCTGAAGGGGGAAAACAAGTGTTCAGTAATGAAGCCCTTAAGAATATTGCTTTTGGGGGGTTTTGCATGTATGCAAAAACATGCATTTAGATAAAGCTGAAGCTGTCAGAAAATGTTACAAAATGCAGTAATGTAACATGTCCTGAAGCTACTAGGCTCAATCAAAGCTCAGAAAGGCACTTTTCTGATGTGTTGTATTCCACGTATGCTTACGCTAAAGTGAAGCTGTCCTAGTCAGTCAGGGAGACAGCATGCTATAATTAATGACTCCTCTGTAGCAGTTTCCCCAGTTGTGTCATTCGGTGTGAGCTGACTGATTTATATGATTTACGTATGAACCAGTTATTTCTAAACCTTGAAGTCTATGCAAATATCTCTGCTGCGATTACCGTAGAGCCAATTGCAATGGGTTTTAAAAGACAAAAAAAAAAAATAAAAGTCAGAGTCTCTCACATCTAAGTACTTTTCTGCAGACCAGCCAAAAGGCATTAATTTCATTCAGAGGTATTCAAAACCTTAAAACCTGCATTTCCTGAGGAGACCTGTTCCTCAGCTCAGGAGTTTCAATGTTTTTTCTGTAAGTAACATTTGTGGATAGGTACAGCTTGATTTTTTTCTAAGATAGAAATGAGAAATGGGCTTTGAAAATGCATTTCATAGCATTTTGCAGCAGCAAGAAGGTGGTTGATAATCAACTTTCTGTGATAATCTCCAGATTTCATGAGTTCATAGCTTTCTGAAATACTCACCCTCTAAGCCGGATATTTTTTTATATTTGAGTTCTTACCAAGATTTCAGAATCTTAGAGCAAAATTTGATTAGTTTTTGCATGAAAGATAATTCAGCTGTTGTTGAGGGAAGAAAAAGACCTAACTGTATTCTTCGAAAATAAAGGTACAGTACAGAAAAAACAACTGAAGCTGAGAACTGAAACCTGGCTGCTCACTGAAGACTGGGTTCAGAAAGGCACTTAACTGCTGTAATACAACATTTAACTTTTAGGCTGCAGACTTCTAAAGTAGCTGTGCTACTAGTAATATTTCCCTGAGCCACAGTTTGGATACCTAAAGGTACATCAGTACTACTAAGTGACAGGTGGATATGGAACAGGATTGAGAATGGGACTCATCCCTTGCTTGGGTCACAGGTTAATTTTTAGCCTTCTTCACAGAAGTGTTTTGGACCTCTCCACCTGTCTCTCCTTGCAGTACACTTTTGGCAGGATAGACACTGCCTCCAGAGACCTGCCTGAAGATACCTGTCTTCTTGTGGTCCCCTTACTGCTTTCAATGCTAAGCAGAGTATAGTCTAAGCACTATGAAACCTCCACTCTCACTTCAAAACACACAACATTGTATTAGCTTCCTTTTACTTCCATTGCTGCACAACTGACTCCTATTATTCTGAACACTTTGAGCTGAAAAAAACCACACAAAATAATAATTGTGTATTTTAGTCACTCAGGCACTAAGTGGAACCCAGAGGAGATGTAGTGCCAACACAGTGAGGTAGTATGGGATGTGGCCAGCTTGGAGCAGAAGGTGCAAGCAGTAAGCAAAGTGAACGCAAGCCAGCAGGCACAGCAATTCATCTGTGCTTCTATTTTATGTCACCAGTGTAGTGTATTCTGAAACCAAGTTCTGCAACATCCAGCTTGATCAGCAAGGATCTGCTTGTGTTAGTCTTTGTCAGAAGATGACATAGATAAGTCAGATATGATATAAACAATATGACAGAGGCTTCTGTAGAAACCTTCTCCATCTGCTTTTTGCTTGGATTCACCTCTTGGCTCCTTCTCTTAAAAAAGCATATTACTTCACTCCTAACATAAGCAGAGCACCTTTCTTCCTTGTAAAATGCTGTTAATGATGCCACCATTTTGTATGGGAAATATTAAGACATTCAGACATGATATGAGACACCTGGGTCCTGCTCATTCTTTTCGAGTGGTTGGAAGTTATCCTGACTACTTCACGGTGGACTGTGATGGGAAGTACTCTGTTAAAGCAATTCTGTAATGTGACAAGAATTCAAGGTTCACAGTGCCTGTGTAAATAGATACTCTAACTGGCCTTTAGGGTTCTGTCCTAGCAGATCTGAAACATGATCTGGATCTCTGGCAGAGTAAGGCATGATAGCTAGTTTCCTCTCAGACTGCACTTGTTATAAAATAAGGCTCACATAAATATTGATGATTTTTTTTTTATATAAAGGCAATATAAGAAAGGTAATATACCATATAAAGACAGGGACTGTCTTCTGTCTTTTAGATATGCTTTTCGAGAATTAGATTGACAGGAAGTTTCTGTGTAAGATCAAGATCTTACAGGTATATGGCAGCACAAGTACCAAAGTGGATTTGAGAAGGTGTGGATGTGAGAACATGTGGATTCCAACTGAATTTAGGGGCCAACTAGGTGCTGATGACTTGGTGTTGACAAGGCTACTGGAACTGGGAAGAAGCGTAACTTTAAGCATGAAAGGAACCTAGCTGATAAAACTCTCAGTACTCACAGATAGAAATAACCTATGGCTTTAAGCAGCAATTTCAATGTAAATTTGAAGATTCTGGTTTTGCCTGTAAATATACATATTCTGCTTCCTTCCTTCTTTGGT
This sequence comes from Lycocorax pyrrhopterus obiensis, assembly GCA_014706295.1. Lineage (NCBI taxonomy): Eukaryota > Metazoa > Chordata > Aves > Passeriformes > Paradisaeidae > Lycocorax > Lycocorax pyrrhopterus. The sequence continues at coordinate 42,187,060 of JACSVZ010000001.1, read as the reverse complement.
GCCAGTCTTTTTGTAAAAATTGACCTGTTCTAGGTTTGGAGGTATACAGCAGCTGGATAAGTGACTCTAAAAAGTAGTTCTGAGCAATGAAAATAGTAAAACACACCTTCTTTTGAATCTGGATTTTCTGCTGTTCAATAAGGTGAAAGTTTCCCCATGTGCTTTTTCTAACCAGTGGGTCATTCATAGCATCATTTTCAACATGGATCCTTTGATACCTGTGAGGAACTGACCTCTTGTTTCACCCTTTTCCTCAATAAAGGCCTCAATAATAGAGCCTCTCTCCTTTCCCTAAGATGTCTATTTAGAAAGAAAAAACATGTAGGATCTTAATGCACTGAGAACTGAAGTGCTCAGTCAAATTTGATAGAAAGTGGCTGATGGTTCAAAAGCTATTGGAAAAGGATGGATACATATACCTTCACACATACCATCAGTGTTGTACTAGTAAAGTGCATTTCCCTAGGAAACAAAGGCAAAAATCCCTTCTGAGCATACTCAGAAGCATGTGCTATATCTCGTAACAGAACTATTTTCATGTAAAAACGTCCTGTGTAAAGAGTATGTTCTCTAAAAATCAATGATTTAACATCAAAAAGGGAAAAACAAATTCCAGAGAAAAAGAAAAGAAACACAATTTTAGTACAATCCTGATAATACAAATGACATCAATCACTTCAGCCTGTACCACTACAGTGCAGTTAGATCCATGCTTTCAGCACAAGTTACCATGATTATGGAAAAACAGATTAATCCCTGCAAATTCATATCAGTAGTGTTGCATTTATTCATAAACCAACAGGTTGAGTGGAAGGAGTGCCATTGCTTTGCAATCTCCTGTCCAGGAATTTTGAAATCACTGAGGAACCTGCAGCCCTTTGTCATTGCTCTAGATTGTCACTCCAGCATGAGAAACTTGTGCTCCACTGCACCGTGACAAGATGCTAATGTGAGTAGTACCTAGTGCACACTTTTAATCCAAGTTAGAAACTTTGGCATGAGAATGTATATTTTACTAGTACAGATGACTTTTAAAGTCTGAGATGAGACAATTAAACACAGAAGAGAAGTTCACCATGTGCAGACACGTGCCATACTGATATGTAAATTGAAATGCATTAGACTGTTGTCTGTAATGCTTTTTGTCACTTGAGATGTTGAAAGCATACAAAAAAAATTAAAAACCCCAAACAAACCCTGTCTGATCTCTTTATGAATTTGTCTGAGAAGACAGAAGGGTATTTCTGTCTGAAAACAGAATGATATCCCTTTGTCATGGTGCAGTTCTGAATAAATTTATAGAAACCGTCAAGATTATCCTGGATTTACTGTGCTTTGATAAAGAGGAGATTTTAATCCAGTGCTGGTGTGACTGACAGTTCTAGTTTACATAGGAAGAGTGAGGAGTCTCCTCAGGATCCTCCATGTTAGGATCAGTCAGTTACTACCCAGCTGATTCCCTGAATGTTTTTCCTTCGCTTTCCAGCAGATTTTGTGTGGGAGGGCTGGGGAGGCAAGCACTGCTATCAGTAAGGGAGTGTTGATTTTTGCATTCCTGAAAGTCGCTGCTGTGCTAAATGAAGGTAATTGGCAGGAATCGATCAGTCTTATAGGAGGGTGTTATTAAGGGTTGAGCTCTTTTCACAAATTGCCCCTTCTGCACTTATTGCTTGAGAGGCATAATCTCAGCCATCCCGAAATTCACAGAACAGGAGATTGATTTCCTCCTTTTTCTTTTTCTTTCCCTGCCTTAAACTCTGCAGGTCAGTCCCACCCCAGGGTGCATCCGGGCGTTAATGAAGATGTTGTACTGCCCTTACTGCAGAGGACTTCCCACTGTGAAACCTTGCAACAACTATTGCCTCAATGTAATGAAGGGCTGCCTAGCAAATCAGGCTGATTTGGATACTGAGTGGAATCTGTTCATAGGTAAGAAGAGTTTAAATATTAGTGAAAGGAAACTCTGGAACAGCAAATCTCTGCAGAGTTCTGTGAGGTTAGAAGACACTGTTGGTCAATATTCAGAATGAAGCAACTGCAGATGCAGCTCGCTTTCTAATTGAACTTAATGGCTTGCAGTAAGAAGTGACTGCTCGCCCTGCCCTAAGCCAGTCACGTTTCACATTTCGTATTTCCGAAGGAATGGTGTGGTGTTACAGCTCCTGAGCTGAATTATGACATGCTATGTGAAATGTTGAGAAAGATTTGGTTGAGGATTTGATAACAAGCTTAACATGGGAGAAATAGTGTGTATTACAACTGAAAACTAGGCTCTTGCAAGCTGAGAAGATAATAACATTGTATAACATCCAGTCAACATAAATCACAACAGCTGCTGTTCTTAATTCTCGTAGTATATAGGCAAAAACCTTCAAAAGTTACATACATGAGAAATTATTAATTCCTCATTCTTGCTGAAAATATGCTAATTTCTCTCTTCTAGTGTACTGAATAGAAAGTACCCAACATGCAACCCAATGTTAGAATGGAGCATAGAGTATGTATTTAAGAAAAACTGCTCCTATGGTTTTATTCACATAGTTCTTCACTCAAATAAACTACGAATAAAACAAAAAAGAAATCTCCCTTAAAGAGTCATTCAGCTATCCTGTAGCAAAACAAAGCAAAACAAAAGCCAGCCAACAAAAAAAAGCCCAAAACCCACAACCAAAAAAACCCTCCCAGAAGAGTAACATATAACGAGAAATATTAGTTTTAGGTTGCTTTTGGTGATAGGATAGGATGACAATTAGACAAGGCTGATGACAACATGGAAGGAATGGAAACAGCTAGTTACCCTAGACGCTGATGAGCATCATAGTCTAGACTAGATTTCAGAAAAATAAATGCAGCTGGAAAAAAATGGGATAAAACTTTCTTTATTGCAGCCAAAGAAAGGAAATTTGTTTTCTATTTTTGGAAAGATAAAACATAAGCAATCTCATTCTGCTTAATTTCAAACCCCACTGACCAATGTGACTTTGAAAATTTGACTCTGACTCATTCATGGATTTTTGCTTTACTCAGCAGTGCAAGATGGATAGGGAGAAGAAAACAGGATGAAAAATGAATCAGAGTATGAAAAGTGAAAACGAGCATTGAGTGTGCTATAAAAATAGCATGCAAACAACAATATTAAACAAATGATGCAGATACACTTGCCTTCCCAGTCTCTTGTACTGGTTAAAGGAGTTGACATCAGAAACAGTGCTGTATGGAGGGATGCCTGTGGGATTACTGGAGTGAAAAGGAGAATCTGGTTGTCATCAGAAAGCTAAGTAGGAGCTGATGGGAAGACAATGCTAACCTGTTAAAGACATTGCATAAGCTACTTTCTCTGTCACTGAAGAATAAGCAAGTGCTGAAATGTCACTAATTCTGATTTTTAAAAAAGTAGGCTTTTAGGGAAAAAAACCCTCAAATGTTTGAACTAAAATAAACAACAGAGTTTTTGTTAAGGCAAGCACCTGTTTAAATCAAAAGCTGGAAGTTAAGGTTTGAGGTGTTAAGAGAAGATTTCCTTTTCTGTTGCTTTAAATTCAGTGAGAGTGCTGGGCAGGGTGAGATGTGTTGGAAAGTGTGGAAATGCTTAGAGATTCAGACTTTCAGAGTCTTTGCTGCAAGGCCCTTGTCTTCATCAATGTCTCTCTGGTTTTGATTGTTCTTGCTCTCAGAAAATAAAAACTGCATGAAAGCTTGTATGTTATGTTAAAACATAGTGCTAATTTATTAAATACCATGTCAGGCAGGCTAGTATGCAATTATCCCTACAGGTCAGTGATGACAAGCCAGTATGCAGTACAAATACATCAAATCATATTTCCTCTTTCTTCTAACTATACAGCTTCCCCTCTGTAACTTTATGGGAAAGAAAATAGAGGAGATACAGAGATTTTCATGTTTTTGGAAAAGGTATTCTGTTTTATCCCATTTTTCAGGCCTCTGACAGCTTTGCTGAAGATGAGGGTCCTTCCTTTATGAAAGATTGAAATGAGGCAGGTTGTCTCTGTCTCTGACAGCTGTCAGAGGCTTTCTAATAACACATGCAATTCCCTTAGTGGTAAACACAACAAAACTTCTATGCACTGAATTAAAACGAACAGCAGCATTTTACAGCCCCGCTGAGCTATGAAAGATTGGAAATTATGCATGAGCAGTTTTATCCCTGTTCCAATACTAGGAACCATGCACTAGCAAAAAAAAAATATATAATTTTGTGCATTAACAGCCTCTGCCTAGGCAGGAATCCCAAATGTTAGTGCATATTCATACACAAGATAGTTTTGCTTAGTTCATAATCTGTGCATTGCAAGGTTGTTTTGACAGAAGTTGGTACTAGGAGAAAACTCTCGGATATGTTTGTCAGTAACTGAGTAAATTCTGTAGTTTGGACTGCATGTCCTGATACTGCTCTGTAGTTACAGCTATGGTCCAGCAACAGCCAAGATCTGCACATGAGGAGGAGCAGAAGAAAGTAAATGGGCTGTTTGACAACAGGATGTGTTGCATGTTTCACCTAGTTTATAAATATAGAAGCTAGGACTGAAATCACGTATATATAGCTCTAATAAATCTTGCCTCTACTTTCAAAGCTAGGGAGACTGGGACAACTTCCCCTAAACATCTGGTGCTTTCCAAGATTTTATAGACTGTGAAAATTGGTAAGAGGTGAAACAGCTGCAGCAGCACGACACATGGCTTATTACATATTTCCTGCTTTTGTCACCTTAAGGTCTGTGTCTTTTTTGTGTAACGTTTCATTATAGGCTTTTTGTATTTTGTTGCCTATGTTATTACGCGATAAAAGCCAAATGTAGCACATCCCTTTCTAGCAGATCATCTGCAACTCAGAATTTTGCCTGAGAAAGGAAGACAGTCTTTAATATCATATTATAATTATGAAACTGTAATGAAAAAATGCTCCTTCCAGGTATCTATATAAAATATTTAAGAGGTATTTAAGAGTAAACCCACCACACTGACTTTGAAAATGTGTATTTTGCAAAGCTTGCTTCTGATGTTTTGCCTGTTAGTTACCCATCATAATCTCCTTTGCACCCATCTCAAGCAAAGTTAGCAAATGCAAGATAAAAAGCATGAGCAGAGGAACTGTGCTGCTGAGGAAAGAGATTGCCTCAGGGAGGAGCTGACTGATTCTGTGGAGTGGGGAAAAGGGGATTTTCTCTGTCTCATGGCCCAACAAATATAGTCAAAATTATGCTCCTCTCCATGGAGTTATACCAATTAACAGCAATAAGAATCAGGGATCCCACTGTTCATTCTGTCACAGAAACACAGAAGAGATGGATAAAATTATTCCCACTTACAAAAATTTAAAGCTCCTATATCTTAGGGAATGACATTCAATTTTAGCAATACTGTTTCTCCTCTTTCTCTTACCAACCTGTATTTAAGTCCCTATTCCTATCTTGAGATTCTTTGACTCCCTAACCTTAGCCTTCCCTATAATTGGTCATTTATTTCCCTTCAACTGCTCTTTTTCTCAAGCAAGAATGTCAGTTGAAAAATGAGCCCCCCTCAGTGGACACCACACTTTCTCTTGGTATCCTCATTCAGCTTCAGAATCAACAGCCCTAAAAAGATTCTTTCCGTGGAAGGAAGTGCATCTTGTTCTGACAGCTGCCTTAATCACAGGTTCAGGATGGCAAAGTGGCCATAACCCATTTGTTTTTTGCAAGATTTCTTTCACAATTAGTATTAGACTTAAGTTTCTTCTGTCTTGAGACAAAAACATAGATGATACTAAACCTGAAAGTCTAGCAAGATTGTAAGCCAAGTATGACAATCCTTACATAAGTAATTCAGCACAACAGACGAGTAAAAATCCAGGTAGTTGTTTTAATCGTAGCAATTACTGTATCTGAGCTTTTTTTTTTTTGTGGAAATCTAAAGTAATTGATACATTCTTTGTTGCTGTAGTTAGTGTGTAGTAGTGTATCAAATGCAATCTGTGGAGGTTTGACACTGCATGGCTATTTATAGTAGCAGGAATTACAAGTCCTTTTTTTTTTTCCTACAAATTATTTAATGATAAATCACACTCCCCTCAACCTTACCCCCATGTTTTAGTAGGCAGGAGATTGTGGAAAACACTTCCGGAGTTGTGCAGTAACAGAGATTGCATCCCTGTCTGTGAAAAGGAGCCAAGAGTTCAAGTCCACAGCCATCCTTCTGCTTAGAGTGGAGAGCAAGTGGCTTTGCTATGAGTGTATTCCATATTTGACAAGCTCTGTGGTGTAGTAAGGCAGATCAGCAGGCAGTGTGTTAACACTGCAGGATTCAAGGTCTGCAAAGCTGAGAGCCAGACACCTCTTACTGCCACCATCCTACCAGGCTTCACCAGAGGAGAAAATCATACCTGCAAGGCTTCAGCAAAAGCTTCTCCTTCCAGTGTTAAAATTATTTCACTTATTTTCATTACAACGGCTCTGCATTGCTAATTAACTTTCTTCTTTTTGTGCTTTAAGAATCCCTTTTTTCTTTTTTCTTCCCATCAGTATGACTCAGACGCTTACCTTAGGAGTTCTCCTGAGGCAGAGTATACCATGCAGTCTCACTTAGAGCAACTAGATCATTTTCAGAAAAACTACCTGACAAAACCTTATTTACTTAGTCCTAGTGAAAGTTTTAGTGATGAAAATATGCAATCAGTTTTTATTTACTGCTTACGAAAGTCCTCAGGTCTCTATGCTTTCTCTGTTCCATGTGCAAGCACAAGGATAAACATTTTCCTTTTAATGTTTCAAGAGACCACCCCAATGTGACTTTTTTAAAGACTTATTACAAGAATAACTGTGTCATCAAGATTCACTTTGATTCATAGAAAAATCGGTGTATAATTGTAATGGTAATCCTTTACTATTTTCTTGTGATTTTTAGGAGGTCTCAGAGCAACCTTCTCTTCTCCAGGCTGAACAGCTCCAACTTACTCAGCCTGTCCTTGTAGGGAAAGTGCTCTAGTCTTCTTATGACCTTTGTGGCCCTCTGGATTTGCTGCAACCATTCCATGTCCTTATGCTGGGGACATCAGAGCTGGATGCAGCACTCCAGGTGGGATCTCAGAAGAGCAGAGTGAAGAGGCAGAATCACCTCCCTCACCCTGCTGGCCACGCTGCTTTTAATGCAGCCCAGGGCTGCCTTTCTGGGCTGTGAGCACACACTGCTGGCTCATATGAGTTTTTCATCAGCCAACACACCCAAAGCCTTCTCTGCAGGGCTGCCCTCAATCACCTCTCCACTCAGCCTGTAGGTGTGTATGGCACTGCCACGATCCAGGTGCAGAACTTGGCACTTGGCCTTGCTGAATTTCATGAAGTTCACACAGATCCACCTCTCAAGCTTGTCAAGGCCCCTCTGAACCCCTGGACAGCGCATCCCTTCCCTCCAGCATGCTGACCACGCCACACTGGTGAGAGCTTGGCATTGTCACATACACAAGCTTGGTGTCATCAGCAAACTTGCTGGGGGTGCACTCAATCCCACTATCCCTGTCACCAACAAAGAAATCAAACAGTACCGGCCCCAGCAGTGACCCCTGAGGGACACCACTCATCACTGGGCTCCACATGGACAATGAGGTATTGACCACAACTCTGAGTGCGGCCATCCAGCCAGTTCTTTTTCCGCCAAGTGGTCCATCCATCAGATCCATGTCTCTCTAATTTGGAGACAAGGATGTCATGCAGGACAGTGTCAAACCCTTTGCATGGGTCCAGGTAGACAATGTCAGTTCCTCTGCTCTATCTGCCAATGCTGTAGCCTCGTCATAGGAGGTTGCCAATTCAGATATGATTTCCCCTTCATAAAGCAATACGAATGCCACCAGTTACCTCTTTATTTTCCATGTGTTTTAGCATAGTTTCCTGGAGAATCTGCTCCATCTTTCCCTTTATTTATGTTTGCCTAATACAGAGCAAAGGCTGGCAGTCTGTCATAACACTCAGTAGGCAAAAGCCTTGCTCTGGTTTAATCATGGTAAATAAGAGCTAAATCAGGGGTTTTAGCAACATTAGTTACCTGAAACTTGAACATCTTCTCTCTACCACTCTCTTCCTTAATCATTGTATGAAAGTATGCTGTGCTATTTTTTATGTGTTAGCCTTTCACAAAAACTCTGTGAGAAAAAATAAGTTCTATTATTTCCTCCGTGGAGAAGCACTCCGAAAGATTCCTGCAGCCCTGGGGTGCCAATTCTCCAAATTCAGAGTTTCTGGTAGAAATTAATCAATTTTAGTTTGATGAGCATTGAATGGACAATGTATACAAATACTAAAATTCCGTAATTTGCGTCTTGTGCCGATATGAAGACTGATAGCGTTCATAGTCAAGGCAGCCTAAAACTCAAACCCTGAATAGAAAGCCTTACTTTCAGTAACTGTATGCTTAGAAAGGATTTAAAATGTTAGGCTAAAATCATCTTTTCTTGCTTTCTTCCTGAGCCAAAGTTATCACGACGCCTCAAGTGAATCCGTCTTTGCCAACCATCAGAATGAAAATAGGGAAAATTTTCTTAACCTAATGCTTTTCATCTCTTCTACTTATTTCATAAAACAACTTTAGTGCCTCCAGAGCTTGAAGAAGTAATACTTTCTTTAAGTCTCTTGTCTGTGGACTAGAGTAGCTATTATTATACCCCAATATCTATTCCCTTAGTTGAAGTGTCAGTTTGGTGGATGGCTCTAAGGGTGTGGAGCCGCATTGTGATTATATATGAAAAAATGGAATCCCTAGTTCAGAATTGTCTTTCCTTACTTTAGCTTATTTTTACAAAAGGAAGGGAAAATCAGTAGAGTACTCTGATGTGTGAGACAACTGCAAATCTGGTTGCTCAGAGATTGAGAACAAGATTTGCAGATGTAAATCTAATGTTGTTTATGAAAAAACCTTTAGTGTGCCTCAGGCCCATTAGTCTCCATAATGCTTAGGTAGCAATGTGAAGGAATTGGCAGTGCTGTTAAAAACACAGGCTTAACATCTGTTAACAATTATGTCAGTTGAGGTTAAAGATATGTAATTGTACAAATGAAAAGTGAACTCAACTTGGCAATGTCTAATTAAAAGATTACAGTATTATAACTTTTTAATTCTCTGATAAGGAGTAACCTCCATGATCCCATATTTTCCTCTCGTTTTCCAGAAATAGTAGACTCACTGCCTACAATTTAAATACAGTACCAAGATCCAATGTCTTAGAGTATGTAGGAGCACCCCTGAAATAAAGGGGACATCACCATTCAGTAAGGTAATGTGTTGAAGAGGAGAACTGTATTTGTTATTTCCCACTGCTTTTCTTACCTCCGAAGTATAAAGGATATAATTCCTGGGCATGTAATTCCTTGGGTGGAAATGAATTCAGCCTCAGAGAAGCTCTCTGAAGTTGTGGGACTGCCAGCAAAATGCAAATAGCACGAGCACTTGCCTGCTCCCCCTGGGGCAATATAGATTCTTACAAGCAACTCACAGCATCCATTGGCCTGCATATTTGCTTTAGGATGTATCACTGAAGAAGGAGATTCCCTCCTGTAGGACTATGGGGATTGTGCTCCTGTTACTGGATCAAAAGAGCTGGGACTCATCTGGCCTGATCTTGCCGTTAACAACTTGTTACTTGGGGGTGCATCCAGGAAGGGTGCTAATGGCTTCACTCAGAGTGACTCTTTAAGACTGTAGCTCCTAAAGAGGGCCTGTGGATTTCTGAAAATGCAAGTGTTTAGTTGAATGATAGCAGGGGACCGTGAGCTTTGACATGTCTTGTGGGAATCACATATGGTGATTAAGCATGCCATTCTCTTTAAGGCTCAAAAGATATTAGTGCATGTGGAACACATCACCCATCATGTCATATGACAGCTGCAAATACAGGATCGAATGCAGCCATTCTCGAATTCTGCCTTTGGCATGCGAACACAGTTCTCTTGAACTGTATTATTTCTCCATTTGCAGGAAAAAGCTTTTCAAAACTTGAAGTGATATGAGAGTTACATACTCAGCATTTTCAGCAGGCCCTATGTTGACTGCAGCACTTAGATGCTACAGCATCTTTTGAAAATAGCAAGACTGATCAGCATTGTCAAAAAGTTTAAAAGATTTTATAATGAAACCACTGGAACCAAATGATGACTTTTTAGTTCCATTTTCATTCCTCATCTCCAACTCCTTCATATTATTTCACATCAAAGGGAAATGTCTGTCTAGTACTCACGAGCACAATTTGGAAGTTGCAGAGAATAGCAAATTTCTCTCTGTTTATATGCAGGGGTAGTGCTGGGGAAGCTGTTTTGCCACTGCCCTTAAAATGCTATGAATTAACCCAGGGATGTTACATAAGACATCTCTAGAAACAGGAAATATGTTCATTATTTATTGCTCAAATACTGTGTGGTTCTGGGACCATTATTTTGTACTTTTCCAAGTCCATAGCTATACCTTCTCAAAGGACTTCTTGCTTCCAGGAGAGCAGTAAACAGTGCTGCTATTTCTGTCCTCGGTTACCATGTATATTAGCGCCTCAAAAGAGTTTTCTCTTCAGCAGAGGATTTGATGTCTCAATTAATTACATTTATGTCGGGCTGAGTCCCTGTTTACCTGTCAGGATATCCCTCAGGCACTTCATTGTGCTGATCTCCCTCTTTCACAGGCAAGGGACCAACTGGAAAATATTGTGCCTCTTACCTGGTCTGGTTTCCCTTCTGGTTTGGGGGATTTTGGGCAGAAGGTCTCTCTGGCATATGACTGTGAATGAAGAACAGACCCAGACTAGGGAACTTGGCCGTGCTTTTATAGTTCAGTTACCTGAAAGAGCTACTTCCATGCAGTTGTGCTTTTTTTTTTTAAGGATTACAAATCCAAATGAAGAACATGTGAGTTTAATTTTACAATCCCAAGCAGGTGGGATTAAATATCATTTTAATTGGTTTGTACTTACTACTTTGGCTGTGCTTAATTGAGGCAATGCTGTATTACACTAGGAAGGGTGAAAATGATATTATTTCTAAAAACATATCTTCAGTTAAATCATCATTTGACTTGTTCAGTATTGATAAACTTGAGATAATCTGAATTCTAAGTTTGGTAAACACCCCTATTTTTAAGGGAAAAAATAATTGTGCAATAATTAGAATGTTGCCCAGAGGAATACTGACAGTTTTATTTCAACTTTAGTTGAAATAATATTGGTCTCTCTGTCCATTTTTCTTCATTTCGCTTCTGCTTGTATTCCACTGCATTTAAAACCGTATATCTGAGGAAAGTATTTTTTGCACCATGACACCATTGTATACATTTAAAATATTTTGTCTTGGAACCTGCATCCATTTTAAAAAAACTGTATAAATAAGAAACAGTTTTCATACGCTGAAAACAAACTTGAGACTATGTAATGTCTTGAATGATGTGGTTTTTCTGCTAAATTGATTTACTATTTCAGATTTTCTAAACTTCATATTAGAAACAAATGTCAAATTATGTTCTCCATTATTCAGGCAAATGTAATGGAGAGATAAATGTAACTCAGAGCAAAGTTGTTCTACAAGTAACTGTCAAAACACTTGGTTACATCTGAAAATACTTTGCTGAGTTTATTATACAGTATCAATAAAAGGTGATCCCTTACCCCCATGATGTCAAAGCAAAACTGGCATCGATTTGCTTTGTATTATAATTTTGAGCCATTGCTTGATGAGGGCTAATCTGTTTATGATAATGTCTTTAGGTAGCATATTATCTATTTAGAATCACAGATTTTTTTTGAAATACAGAAACAAAGTAGTGTTGGCAACCAGCCTTAATTTCTCCTTACAAATAAACCCTAATGCTGCAAATGAACAATTATGCACACACACACAAAAAGGGATTTTTGATTGTAACTAATCTGCCAGATTCCATTAATGGGAAATTTGGGGTTTTTTTAGTATTGGTTCCGTCTGCTTTTTTAGTTCTTGAATTTCAGAGGAAGTTTCAGTTTTACATTTCTGGAAGATTAAAAATCAACCCAAAACTCAGTAAAAGAATTCAAATATGTAGACACTCTCAGTCTAAATCATTGAATTTTCTTTACTTTTTGGCTGCGTATTCAGGTCTTTTTTGAGCTATGCAAATACTATCCTATGCTGCCAAAGGTCCAAACATTATTATAAATACAGCAAAACCTGCTCAAATGTATAATCTTGTATGAATATTACATATTATAATATATATGCATCATATATATGTATTACATATGTTCTTTAAACAAAATGTTCTCTTTTTTTCTAATGAAGCCACAGAGATATACAAGGGCATACATCACACTTAGTCAATTTATTTGTTTTGGAAAGACTTTTTAAAGATAAGCTAATAGAAGAAGGTGAAGAGTGTTTGGCTGAGCTATAAATTTCTCATAACTTGGCAAAGAGACTGTGATAAAAATCCCTAACCAGTAGCCCATATCAGTGCCAGATTAGTGGAGCAAAAACTTAAACCATTAGAGAGATTACAATTTTAGTAAAACAAAAGATTCAGGAAGTAATTATTTCTGTCTGGTAAGGGTCCTATGGATTCCTTTCTTGTAATATGTCTTCCTGTAAAGAAAGCTTTTTTAGAAGCAGGAAATACTAGCAAAAACGTAGATTTCCCCCCCCCCCTCCATTCTCTCTGCCTTATCAACAGAAGATCTTACAATTTCTGTAGTCAAGAGAACTAGTTTGACGCAGAGTGCTATGACAGAGCTGGCATGGCCAAAATTCATTGAGCATTTTTGCAAGAGTGGAATCTAAAAGTGTTCTGATGCATTTGGGAAATTTTGATGTGTTTAGAAGGTAATATGAAAAACTCTGCTCTTATATTTCTTATTTCTCTGTGTTACTCAGTGTCACCTGCTCTGTAATATAACATTCAACATCCCTTAATGTCATTTATATTGCAAGTTAACCTAGGGGAGTTTAAACTCCCATAATATGTATTTTTCATTTAGCCACCAGAACTTTCCATGTCAGTAGGAACTCACCTTCATAATATCAGATTTCAACTTGCAGCAGCAAAGAGCATTTTCATCTGTCTTGTCTTGTTAACTCGTAAAATGCATATAACAATGAAGGAGAAAATAGCAGCTTGGAAAATAAAGAATGCATTTTTGGTTCTGCTGGATATTTGTTGCTGACCTCAGAAGAGAGTCCAATTTTTCAACTAAGCAATGCATTTCACTGTAATGTTATAAAATGAGATGAAGGTCAGTCTTCGCTCTCAGTGTACAGGTTAGAACAGCATCTTACACTTAATTCTACGGTAGAATAAGATGAAAACCATCACTAATATAAATGGTGGACCGTGGAGAATGGACAGTGCCAAAAAGACAAGAAGTTATCCTGAGCATGAGACAATAAAACATAGAGCACTCACAAGTTTCTAACTTGGATTTCATAGATGAAATGATACAAAATGTCTTCCAGTAGATTTAGCTCTTTTAGTAAAACATGTAGGATCAGACCCACTGGCCTTTAGTTATACTTCAGCTTCCTTATTTTTATATATTGGTGAAAAGAAGCAAATAAACAGGATATAGGCTGTATCTACTGTAGGAACAAGAGTGACAGTTCTGGCCACACATAACTATAGTTTGTGATTTGTGTTTCATTTGTACACTTAAAAGAAGGAGTTTTATGTATTTCTTATGCCAAACTAAAAATTAATCCTTGAATATTCTTGCAGTTGAAATTTTGCCAATGTCTGCAGTGCTGACAACGTACAACATACTTTAAATCCGGTTCTCCTCTTTGTACTGCATTTACTATTTGGTTAGCTATTCATAACAACTAGAAAATGAAATATTTGTGTTTCCTTTCTACTTTTTCCCGGAAGACTTTCTGTCCGGAAAATACTTCCATGGGAGTAATGAGAGATGGCTGCTCCAAGTTACGCTGATGGCTAAAACCACATTTCAGTAATATGGAAATCTTGTATTCCAGATATTAATGGCTGAATTTCTAATTTTAGCATGTTGACTGCACCCAGATAAATCACTTCCAAAGTATTAGGCAGTTTTGAGGCATCTCATAATATTTAGTTTGATTGTCTTCTCCATATATGATTAATATATACTTCCAGTATCTTTCAATCTTTCATTGATATAAGTGCACATTTGGTGGTTTGGTTTTTTCAAATGCAGCTACTAGAAATATACATGTAGAGCCTAGTTGTCTGACTGATGTGTGTTTTGAAGATTGCAAATATAAATTAATATTTTAAAAATTAAAAAGAAGCAAAATTATGGTAATATGCAAATCATTTTAAGAAGCCTATGAAATTTCCATTGTGATCAAACTTTTCTATAAAAGCACAATAAAAGTATTATAAATTCCTGAGGCTGAAATCAGGAAGGACAGCGTGGCAGAACTTTAACTGCTGCAAATAATTTGCTAATGGAAATACATCAGTGAAAAATACATGAAGACTTAATTCCACTTATATTGAATGTATCTCTAAAGAAATAATTCTGAAATTACTTCATTTTGTCAAGCTACTTGTTACTGAGAGATGAGGAAAGCAAGTACTTATTTTTCTTTGTTTAAAAGCACCTCCAAGCTCCTCATCAAGTCTGTCAATTCCAAGATGTGGAAGATTTCTCTCCCCTTACAAAAAGAAATTTTATCGTTAGAATATCTAGTTATATAGGCCATGAAGTCTAAAGCAGAATTACTGAATAAAGTCCAAAGCATGGGGTAAGAGGGATGCCTGAGATGACCACTTAAAACAGAGACTAGTCAAGAATAAGGGAATAAAGGTAGGTATTTATTTGAAGGGCCTTCAAGGTACACCCTGGGCAGTCAAAAGGCTACACCCAAGATGGACCCTGGGTCATAAGTTCTTCACACTTTTATAAGTTTTGTTCATTTGCATAACAGGATCGATTCTCCAATTACAACCCCAGTTAATGATGTAACTACCCCAAGTTTGCCCTCCCTCTTCAGAGGCCTTAGTTTACACATTTTGGGACCTGGTGTCCTTGATGTGGAAACCTAGAGAGGGTTTGTTATGTCTAACCAGCATGAGAGAACAGCAGCTAACAGGCCACAAGAAACTTCAGAGTTACCCACTAGGCACTACAGGATTTGAAAAAAAAAAGTTAAAACCTAAAGCATCAGGGTAGTCTTGTATAATGTTTCTAGTTGGATTCACATTTGTTTGGCAATATTAAACCCAAGCATAAGTCCAGACAGAGTTGATGTGGCGATACCTCTCTTCCAATCTGCCTCGTTGCTTGTCCAAGCAGAACAGGCTACAGGGCCCAGCCAATAGACAGCGACTCTTTACAGGGAGAGAAACCATCAAATCAATGTAACTTGCACCCTTTGGAGAATAAACATCTCAGAGGGGAACAACAGGTTACAAATAGCTTTTTCCAAAGTATTTGGCAATTAATTGTAATTTTCTTTTATCTTCATTTTTTTTCTTGTTTCATTTGGTCCAAATGGTGATATAATCCAAATTGCGTAGTCTTGTGACTTTATAGGGCTCTGTAAGTGACAAGAATGCAGTCCTTTCCAGCTGATGCCAGTATAAGCAGTTTCAGTGGTGGTAGTGGGGGTTTTTCCAGTTTTGTTTACCTCTTTCTTAGTTTTTTAGCGATCTAAATAAACATGCAAAGCATGTTGTACACAGGATTCTTGTAGTATAACTTAATCAGCATCGTAGGAAATTTGTTTCTACTTGCCACTATTCATCACTTATTTTTCTAAAAGCTTTTTATTTTGTTGTCACTTTCACCTCTGTGGGCTTCTGAAACAAATTTTTAAACTAAAAAGCATTGCATTTGTTATGCATGAAAATAATAAGCATTTATGAGGAAGGGTAATACATCTTTCAGCTTTTAAGTTGGTCACAAAACTTGTGTGTTATCAGAAGTCTTTTTTGTTCAAATTTTTGAGCGCTTCTCCATAAATCTACAGCCAACTTTGAGAGATCTGGGAATACCATACAAAATAAATAGTTCCATCTATAATGAGTCTTCATTTATCTCGTGTGTTATTTTGGTATTCCAGCTCAGTGTATTTGCTGACATCTCAATATATCCTACGCATATGTGCTGAGCTGTTATAAAAGAGATGAAAGACACTGAGGTCTCTGACTTACTGTGTTTCAGGTGAGGATTTTTTGAGTGGAAGAGGGTAGATTTTCTGAAAAATTTCCCTCCAGTTCAGAGTATTTCTCAGGATAGACTGAAAGACCTTGAGGCATAAAAGTATTATTCCAAGCATTGAAGATCCCTAATACGAATATGAAAAAACTAATTAGCTTTTTCTGTAGACCAAATTGCTTTTCAATCCTTGTGAAAATATAAAGTATAAAATAAAAAGTAAAAATGGTATTGAATTAGTAGTTACTGGATGTGCAGTCTCTTCTTTACTTTATACTGAAATTCTATTGAAATTAATAGAATAAATAACTATTATATTGCCATAGAACACCTTGCAGAACAGTTAGGATTCAAGGCAAATAGGTTAGTTATGAAATATCAATATTTTCAATGGAAAGTGGGTAGCTATTGAAATTCCTTCATTTGAGTCTGAATTCCATAGCTATTCAAAGCTTTGGTTATCTATCAGATTCCTCTAATTTAAATAGATACAGATAAGATAGGAAAAGTCTTTTGTTTGATTTCTATTGGATGACTGAATATTTCTCTGAAGCATTTAAACAAGCTCACCAAATTCAAACAATTATAGGTGACCTCATTCGAGAAAAAATAGGAGAATTTATATAATGTGTATGAAAGGTAAGAGAAAAGGTGCAGAATTGTACTATTCCACCATGTATACATGGATGTATTTAATTTATACTTCTTATTTAGTGATTGAAAGGGTATGAGGGCTGAGTGAGCTCCCAGAAGTGTGTTACAAAACATTTTAATTAACAAAATTTAAAAACGTTAAAATGTTCTTATGTTAAAAAGCTGTATTTAAGCAGAGGCAGCAAGCTGATGCTTGAAGAATAGCAGCTGTAGTTTGTTTATTTGGGGGAAATGGAGCAAATGCCTGCATAGGTTTTAGAGAAGTGCCAAGAATATGAATGGGCACCATCCCAGCCTAAACATCTTTCTGCAAAACTATTGTTTGAAAGAAAGAATGAATCAACACTAAGTATTGTGTGTCACCTTTTAGTGAGTTAAAGAATTGCAGATGGATTAAAAAAAAAGGGCCTATAGGAATCACAGTTTTTTATTTAATTGACCGTAGGCCAGTAGAACAACAGGTTTTATCCTGTTTTTCTAATGTGTAAACATTTTCACAGCATTCATGGAGTCATCTGGATGATAAGACAGAGCACTTGGATTAACACCAAATATTTTCTAACTATTGCAGCAAATTGTGGGGTGAATTGCTGTCATTTGGGATTGTCATGATGACCCACACATCCCTTCCCACTATTTGAACATAAAATGGAAGACTGTTTGCGTAGTGAGAATGGCACCTTGTTTTATCAACACATGTCAGTACCCAGAACAGCTTGCTGGAATAGAGGAGTTTTCCTGGGTTGAAAATTCGGGCCACATCAAAAAAAAGCTTTATTGCTAAAAGATCAGTGACCACAGATATCAATAGGATGCTTTGCCACATATTTTTGCCACAATTAAGGTGCAACTTGAGTTTTATTTAGTTTAGGTACTGAAATCTGGTTTACATACTAATTACAGTATAAAATGGTAGCACAGATTTGAGCTTAAGCTTGCTGTCTGTATTTCCCTGAGCTCCCAAGTGGGTCCTGTAACCTTAGTTCACTGATGGCCCAGCCACATCTGTTATTTGAAAAGCTGGAGTAGATACTTCCAAGCAGAATACCATCTTCTCTCTTGCTGCAGAGACTGACTTTTTTAAGGAAAGAAGCACACAGCAAGAAGAGATGTTGAATAATGATCTTAATCCATTTGATTTCCAATATGTACAATTCCTGCAGGTACAAGCCTGAAAAGAGATTAATTATTACAGTTTAGGGCTTATATTCTGATAAACTGCTGCTAAGGGATCTCGAAATTCCCAGAATGATTCAGACTGTGTCTCTACATCGCTGACTTTCAATCTGAAAAGGCTTATTCAATTCCCATTTTTTAAGGCCATAAGTTTTAGATTTCAATGTGCACTCAGAGAAGTTCATGACTATCTTAACTTTCTACTCACTGTGGATAATTTTGTCTTTAGGAAGCTCGCACCTGAGACAGCTGAATCACTTTTTTTCTCTGCAGTAACTCACTGTATACATGGTATCTGTAGCAGTGATCCAAAAAAGCATGAGAAGCAAACAATACAGATCTCATGGGCTCTGAGCAGCTGCTGACCAATGAAGATTGCACCCAAGCAGTGGAGTATATGTGCATTTTCACTTGCTTTTTATGCAAAATTCTGAACGTTGCCTGAAGTGTGGCTTCATTATTAGCTGACCTAATGATGCTGCTTCAGAAAACAGTGATGACAGACAGTCTTCCTTGCACTTTCCTGTGTTCCAGTCCCAGTTCTGGGGGCCACACAGCTGATCTCTATGAAAACGATTTTTACTTTCTTTTCTACTTTTTCAATGAGTGTGCTTAGCTGAGTTTGTTCTCTGGTTTGTCTCACTCTGTGACCCTGTAGTTTCTGGCACCATGGCAAGAGAGGGGATGTGTGGTGAGCTAGGAGACATCAAAAAATAGTAAAACAACACCCTAAGATGCTCTGTGTTCTCAATTCTTTGCATTAATTATCCTCATTTATAACCAAAACTCCCCTAGACTTTTACTTTGAAACTTTTAATCCTTTTTCGTCACAATAGCCAGACCCTCCTCAGGGATTCACTAGGATGAGGTGTAGTCATAGCCCAGTCACCTTTTGATACTCAGGAATCAACACAACATCTGAAAACTGACAGCTGAGCTCCCTCAGAGGAGACAAGAAGAGCCTGCAAGCCTCCACCTGTGGGTCCTGCTGGGTGAAGGAGCAAGGATCTGCTGCTGCTGTTACTACTGTCTCGTATGGGGGGGGGCGATTGGGGCTGGTGCCATGTTTTCTCCAAAACATATTGTCTGGCACAGAGTGGGAAGGTGTGACAGAAAACACTTCTGGTCCTGTGAGGGCAGTGTGTGAGCCAGCTACATTTGGGAATCGCTATCTGGTCATGCTTTCACCCATCGTGCTTAAGCCAGCTGAGGCAGTCCCCACACGGCAGGCAGCTGTGTGTTTGAACCGCTGTGCCATCACTGGTGCCCTGATCGTGAGATCCTCCACACACGCAAACAGCACTGCCAACACAGAGCAGGGACAGGCAGCATGGTGGGAATGAGCTGGTGGGCGGAAAGTGTCAGGGAGAGAAAAAGAGCTCCCGGGGCCAGTGATGTCAATTGAAATATCAGCCAGGCTGTGATTTAAGAGATTAGTTTGATGCTAAAGAGAGAGGTAACTATGGGCAGCTGCCATGAGCAGATCAGTCACATTTCTGTCCTGGCCATGGTATTCTGCCATGCCTTTTCCAGCAGCAGTGAGGCAGCCAGCCTGGGGAGAGCTGACTGGGACCAGGACCTACAGGAAGCTAACCCAACCACAAAACTAGGATAGGCTTTCAACTGGGATAGGCCTCAGCTACTTGATGTAACTCATATGCCACTATATCAACTTATGGCAGAAAGAAATAATCAGGACAAGAAGTGGAATGCTAATTTCATCTTCATCAGTAGATCTTTAGGTGCATTTTGAAGTAGCATTCCTAAGGTGAAGGGTCCTGAGAAGGCTGAGCCAGTCTAAGAGCTGGAAGCTGCTGAAATCAGAGAACTCATTCCCAGCCATGTGTTCCTTCTGCTTCCATTCTGCTGACCTGCTTCCCAGGCTTTCTTCAGCCTACTAACCTGGTAGAAAACAAACCATGAGGGGAAAGGTTGTTTGAAATTCTCAGCGAGATTAGTGAGCAGCCTCCACTCAAGGAGTGAACAACTCAAGTAGAAATGCAACTCCGAACTTTATGTGAGATGACTGAGGTCACAATTTCTGAAAACGTGCCTTGTCATTTATTTCTTCTCCATCCCTTTGACCCCATATGGCTGCTTAGTTGCACTGACTCCTTTGCACTCACTTTGATGCTGATAGGATGTTTTTCTGAACAGGACCATTGCCCAAGCATAAAATAATCATGCCACCCACTTTTTCTTTTATTTCTATTTCTTTTCTTTTTTTTTTAATCAGTTTTGTTTTCAGTGTGCTCATTGAATCATCTTGGCTTATTGCCGCCTTGGATCACCATCCAATGCGTGGTAGAGCCGAAGTAAAAGCTGTGGGTTCTCACAACAGGGAAGGCAGATAGGCAGATGAGGTGTGGGGTAAGAGAGTAGGATGTCCTTCTATCCTTTTAAAACTACCAGGTAGTAGAAGCTCTTACCTGTTGCTCCATTTTAAGGGTTTGCTTTTAGTCCTTCATTAGATTATATGCAGCACAATGGTGAAAAAACATGCTTCTCCTGAAAGAAAATAAACTGTCAAATACTTTAAATGTTTGCTATATATACCACTTCATTATTCTAGTTCTAATTATTGTTAGATAACTAGTTCAAAAGTTTCCTTTTAAAAAAGGAGAAAATCAGTTCTGTATAAATTTCTGCCTTTGCATTTCTGTCATTTGTATTGTTCCATGCTCTAGTATGAAGAAATTGTGATTTTGTTTTATTTTAATTATCAAGTGATCTCATAAAAGACTTCTCACTGTCCAGAAAGAAAATATGATGTATACAACCTCCTCCTACATGTTATGGATAAAAATATTTTAGAGACTTTAATCAAAATGCCTTAAAGGCCTAACTATGCTTATGAACTGGAAATAATTAAGAAATAGGTAACAAAAAGAGCAATTAAAATAATGGAAAAGGATACAAAATAAAGTTTTCTTGTGGGATTTAGAACAATGGGCTGCCAAGCAGGGATATGTAGGAAAGCTGACACAGATGAGAACATCTCTCTTTAAGAAGGCTCCTGCGTGAATAACAGTAACAAAATGAAAAAATATTAGAGAATTGGAAGGTATTAGACAGAAGGAACGGTGAAATATGATGCACAATAAAAGGCTGTGTGGTTCCTTGCAGTAAATGTGTCAGTTTATTACACAAGGTCAGCTTTAATCTGGATACTGAAATTAATGCCATTTTTAATATATTTTCATGTCATTGTATCCATGAAAAAATAGCAAAGTAGTTGTGAATACGGGTCAACAGTGCAGAAAGCTCTGAGAAATGCAGCTTCAGCCCATCTCAGAACTGCACTGACAATCCTTTTTCTTTGTGTTTTTGAGGTGTTTTAGAAAGGAATTCAGAACCCTAATAGCAGGTTTGGATAATCGGCGCTGACAACAAAACTGAGTGAAGGCATTGCTAAAGGAGCTCAGAATGAAAACTATAATTAAATGCACAAGAAAAAAAGGTTATAACTTAGAAAGAAGAAGTCCTCACCATCTTCCATATTATTACTGTTTTGGGTAATGAAATGTTATTTCCTCATAGCTATGCTTTAAAAAACTCGGTTGCTCTTTGTATAGATATTAGGGAGAACTAGAACACAATAACAAGAGTCTGTGCACATGAGGAAATACCATTTTTGATGAAATTTACCCAAGAAGGATAAAGCACAGTTTCTTGTCAAAGTAGACAACGTGCACTCCTGAGTAGTTACATTAACAGTCTCTTCAGAGATGGCTAAGCAGGAAATGGGGATTTCCCATGTTCTGTAGGAATGACCTAGACTATATTGATGTTTTCTATTTTGCCCTACCATTAGCATGTTTTCTCTTTACATTTTAAAGCCACAATTTCAGCCTGATTTTTAATAGGAAAAATTTTAACATGACAAGGTTTCGTTCAGCTACACACTGTCTTTAAAAGCTTTTTGTGTAACTGGTATGTTGCTGCAGCCTTTTAAATCGCAGTAATATCACATTACATTAACTACAGAGAGCTTCCCAAAGAGATATTTTAGTTTACAGAGTGTTCCATGTTACCTCCTAAATAAACATGAGTTTTTCTCTTACCAGAATGTTCAACTGTAGCACAGTTCTGAGATAAGAGTGAGCACAAGGAGGACTGTAATTACAGCAATTATGGAAAAGTAATTTACTAGTTGTGTAAACTGAACAGCTTTGAAAGAGAGTGGATCGACCATAAAAAGAAGTTCAATACTGAAAATAAATATTTTGGGGTCTCTGAAATGGTTGTAATGTGGATAAGCAAACTGTAAACATTTTGCCTAAAGTGGTATATTTTAATTTTAAAGGCCCTTATAAATGTAACTTTGTGTTTTTATAAAAAGACTTAAAGACGTCAGAATTATGCATAGATATGCAGATCTGTCATTTCCCGTCTGGTATATACTCAGAGCTTACTAAAGAAACAAATAAATACAGCTGAATTGATATGTCTTTGGGGAAAAAGAACAAAACTCAAACCTTTACCTTTTGAAACAGGTAAAACAATCATTAATATAAAAGGAAATTGATAGGTTCATGCCAAAGGATGCAATAATGAATAGAGTTATCTAGAGAGAAATTTGATGAAAAAATGTCTCCCAAAATGTGGATGCAGTCTTAAACTCCATGTAGATGGTTCAGAAGCCAAATTGACATGTAAACAGTTATGTTGTAGTCCAAGAGTATTCAAACTTAGTTTTTCAATGCTTGGTCAAGAGAACAGCAGGGCTTTGTCAGCTGTTCTGAAGACTCCACAAAATGGGGTTAAGGAAAGCAAGACCATGTATCCCATATGAAATTTCTAAACAGTTTTGCCCCTTCACCAAATGTCTTACACAAATTTTAAAGAGTATATAAATAGAAGGATGAAAACAATCTGCTGCCTGAAGTTTTTATCAGATCAGGCCCATTTTTGCAGTGGCAAAAGCTAGGGCTGTGCTGTGGGTAGCTGTGCTCTGCAGAACACCTTTGTACTCTGCTTCCTGCCAAGGTGCCAGAATACATCTTTGTGCCTTCATCCTTCCTATGAAAGTCAGAGGTTAGGGAGGAGACCTTTATATCTTCGGTCCGTCCCAGATGGAGATGGTGCATAGACTGGATACACCCCCAGGGCCTGAGGGACTCTCCAGTATCTCATGTTTAAGCAATATACTTGCAGTGAAAATGGTAGCATTTAGATCTTGCTTGCCTGTCAAGCCAGAGCAGCTCAAAACCTAATGTAATTGATTGGATAACAATAGTAATATTTCTTTGATCTGATTCCTGAGAATGGATGTTCTGACTATCAGTTATTACCTGCACTTTGCGATTTTACATTCACATTTGTCTCTGAATAATAGAATCCATTACAAGCACTGGCCATATTCTGCAGTCAAATTAAACCACATGGCAATTGTGTGTTCCATTACTTTGTACTAAGTCACAGCATTTAATTGCATTATCACAATAGTAAGTCATTACAAGCAAGTCAGAAGCAAATAACAAGGCCTGAATAAGTATTTGTAGTCATTCAAGCTTTGAGGGCTGTTACATAAGAAACTGTCACTTATGCTTTGCAGGGAGAAAGTTAAGGCTTCTGTCTATGAGTTAAATGCTTGAAAACTAAAGGGCTGGGCCAAAACCATTATAGAAAATAAACTGCTTCTGTAACAACCCTGCTGCTGTAAATGCTTCTTTTTATATGAAGCATTTGACTTAAATGGATTGCAGTTACTCTTGACAGTATGAAAGAAGGTGCCCTAAAACATTTTAAAAAGCTCTTGTATTCCACCTTTAAAGCTTTGGTGTATTAACTTGGCAGAAAATGGCTTACAAGAAAACCTTACTTATATGAATGACAAAGCTGAAGAGGTCTGTACACTAGGGAAACAATACATCACTTTGTCAGTGGGAAAGAACACAGGTACCAGCGGGGGCTCATAAAATGAAGAAAGAGGATGCGAAAGGATAAAATACCATAACCCTAGGTCTTTTATTCTGTAACATGTCCAGAATTTTTCACTCCTGTTTATAACACATGCTTTTTAATATAGTGAAGCTGTGAAAAAAGGAAAATAAGTAAAAAGGTTACCTATTTGTACCTTGCCAACAATTCTTTTTCAATACATCTAATTTCTTAATTGCTTCTTTCTGTAGCAATAGGTGTGGAAGTACTAAGCAGGGCTCTGCAGTGCAGTACTGAGAGATCCTACTTAATGAGATCTGCAATATAATGTTGCTGAATTTAAGTATTTAGCTTTAACTGGAATTAAATTCTATACCATAGAAGGTAAAAATGAAGTTCTAAAATGTATAGGATGACTGAAAGCATTTGTGATTATCTCAGAATGGAAATTCTTGTATTGTCTTTAAGGTATATGTATCTTATTTAGATTATTTGCTTTGAACTAACTTCATTCAAATAAAATACTACTCTACTACAATAATAGTTTTCTAATTAAACTTAAATAAAAATATACACCAGGAAGATAAGACCAGCACTATAGTAGAAATAATCTTATGCCTTTATAAAAACATATAAACATAAACAAATCTCCTTTCGTATCACAAAATTTTATTATTATGTTCAGAATACCTTCCCTAAGTACTATTTACTTTGGGAGTAAGTAAATATTTGAATTTTTTCCAGATGTCTGGGGATCAATAGGCCAAAGGTATCCATAATAAAATAGAACTTGAATTTCTCTTGAAGAACCTGAAAAACAATCCCGTTATTGGCAGCCTCTTCTAATGTTTAATGAGTTTTTTATTAATAGGTTTCTGTGATGGAAGCAAGTGAAAAGGATTGCTATGTGTTGCTTTTGTAGACAATGTTTTTGCATAAAATTCTGATGTACTTTAAGTCAACTGAAAAATAAGACACAAGTTCTTGCAGTGGAGAATTAGAAAATATTTTAATTTTCTATTTCTTCTTTAAGCAGAAGACTTATTCTGTAAAATCTTATTAAAACAATCACTAAAATAAAGATAATTTTCATGTTTAATTTGTTGTAGAAAGCACAAAGAGTAATATGCCTTTGTATCATTTTACATTCAACTTTTTCCACAACATTTATTTTCTTAACAATGCTGAAGTGTATGTACCAAAAATTGCAGGAAGCTGTTGCAAGGGTAGTTTGAGGGTGACTAAACCAACATTCATTTGTAGGATAAATTATAAGGAATAAATTGAGTCAGGTTATTAGGAGGCATATATGAAGGTGAAAAAACTCTGATGAGGTTTAGAAAGATATAAAGTTGATGAGATGGAAAAATGCAGAATGCTCTGGTAAGTGCCAGCAGGCAGGTATGAGGACAGACTATGAATGTTGGTATAAAGTGAAAGAAATGCAGTCTCATTTGGATAATAGGAGAAAAACAGAAATCAAAAGCAAGCATTTTAGCTTAGTGTTGAACAACTTGTCACCATGACGAACAAATCTTTAAAAGAGTAGCTGTGATTCCGAAGGTCACGGTTCATCTGGCATAAAGGAACCCAGTGCTTTGTTTGGAATTAACTCTGATTCTTTCCATCTTTTGTACGCTGGACAGGTTACTTCTGTCTTCTTCTCCCAGACAGATTTTTTTAAGAGCCAAAAGTCTGCTACTTTCTTTTCACATAGGAAAGACTAGCAAATGACAACCTCCCAGCAGCCTGGGAGGCAGGTCAGAGCTCTGCTTGGCTCTGAGGGTGAGGAGGGGACAGTGCTGCAAGCCCGGGCTGCCTTCCGTCCCAGTGTTAGAAAGTAAGTCACACACCTGCACATGGAAAGGATTTCCAGTCCGGCAATATAGACCATACAGGGTAGGACACATGAAAAACTCAAAATGTGGATTAGATTAAGGCTTTCACAGAATTTGTGGATGACCTAAGTAAAAAAGTCCATCTGTATACTGAAAACACGAGCAGATTAAATAACATGAGGGAGATGATACCCAGGTGATACAGTAAAGAGGCAAATTAGAGACAGAATAGTATTTCTAAACTATTTATACAGTGAAAGCATTGGGGAAAAGATTGTGCTTTCTAATGCATTTATGAATTATCTTCCCTGTCACTGAATTATCTGCTTGTGGAATAAAATTTTTACAAAAAAAAATGAATAATAAGAACATCAGCATTTACAAGATGATTAAAGCACTCCAGAGGCATATAAACAATCAGCCAAAGGCCTTTCTTTCTACAGAGTCAAAGTAGAAAATTTGAATATAGGAAACTCACGGTGGTTGAAAAGAGATTTCTTATACATTTCAGACTTGGTCAAGTTCATAAGAGTCACAAGCAGTTTCCTCAAGGGCTTATTCTCTCTAATGGAATTTTACTGAAGATTGATTACACTACCTTAATAATTAGAAGGTCTTAATAAGCGGTTTACCTTTGATAAATAGAATTGTTAGAAACTACCGTACTCTCGTAGTAAGCTAATAAGGTTGAAGTGTCAAGTTTTAGAATGCATTTTAATCTTAGTGTTACATGGTAATTAAAGGTAATTAATAATCCAGAAATAATCACCAGCGAAAACTCCAATCCCTTTTCCTTGTTTAAGAAATTCTTTACAGAGGGCAGATGAGGAAAAGACAGTTTCCCTCATTTTGAATCAGCCTGTGGGGGTGGGGGGGGGAAATGAGCAATAAGACCATGACCAAGGGCTCAACACAGAAAGCTCTCTGCAGGAGCAGGGTGTGCAGGGAGACCCAGAGGCAGTAGGGCCATGGGCTGAATCCACACACTCCCACATTCCAGAGCTGTGGTGCCATGAACCACCTCCACTTCTACAGTGGAGCTGAGCTGCTGACTCCTGGGCTGGATGAAACACCATACCTGATGTGCAGACTGTGCCACAGACTCTCAGCTTCTTCCTAAGGTGATATATCTGCCTTTCTAGGAAGGAGTCTGGGCTGCCTTTTTTGCCCAGGATTGATCATGTAAGATCCCTGCAAAAGAAAACAGAGAAATGCTGCTCAGTGCTCCAGGATAACCCACATATCTACAGAGTTTGGGTTTTAGGGGGTATGTGACCTCTTTTGCAAGAACTATCCCAGTTATTGCACAGGCAGCCCTCAAGACCCTCCCACAGAACATGATGTGGAAAGGAGATGAATTTGGCCTTGGTGCTGGCCTTGGCTTTGCTTCTGTACACCTCCATAGGTGCACACAGAGAGGCATTACGGCAACAGTTCCAGCTTTATCAAAAGTATAAATGGAGGCTGGATTTGGGGAAGGGGGATAAAATTGGGAGCCCAGAACTTGATTCTTCAGAGGGTGCCCACTCCTTAATCAACCCTATACCTCTTTGACTACTAGTAACAATGTATTTTCAGGCGTGCTCCCACTCAAAGATCATAACCTAGGTATCAAATAATTTTGAATAGGTGGAAGAAAATATTCATCCTCCTGTAGCAGTGTGAAATAAAAGTTGTCCCCTTCCTCATAGCCACACCAGGTCTCTTGTGCGGTTCATAAAGCAGGTAGTCACCTTTTGCAGTAATACAATATGTCTTAAATATTGAGTGAAAAAAGAATCCATTGCAGGGTAATTAAATATGCTAATTCCCCTCGGTGTCCCAAAGGGATTGATTATGACTCTTAAGTGGGCAAATTTCATTTGCTTTATTTAAAAGCAGATGCAGTATAATCAATGCTAAGTTTCCTGATTAACTATAAAAGCCCTGTTTGAATAAGTGATCCCTGGCATTTTAATAGGTTTCGAAATAACTACAATGTGTGAGCAGGGTTTATTAATACCATAGGACTGGAAGCATGGTGTGATATGGGTAGAAATGGTTCCTGTTTTGTAAAAATGTTAATATCCTGTGTAGATGACCTTGCACCTCCTTTCACATACATTTCAGCTCAAGGCAGCAAGTGAAATTTAAAGCCTAACTGCAAATAAGTGTGGCAGAATAAGTAATTTCGACTTGCGAGGAATCAAAGTAGGATTTTATGTCATTATGAACATGGATATATAATTACACGTCTTAAAAGCTAAACTGTGCAACAAAGATAAGGTAGTGAACATAAAAAGAAGTAGACAGCATTATAGTTTCACTAAATATGTGCGCTAAATATGTGCATAGTGTAACCCAGGCAAAGAGTTCCCTAAATCTTTGGGATTTGTGGGCAAGCAAGGCAACTCACTTTGCAGGTGGAGGGTCACATAAAAGCAGTTCCAATAACAACATTTTATTTTAAAAGCTTGCTAAATTTTTTTTCCTTAATGTTGCTGAGATATACTCTGGGTGGCATGACTGAAATATAACAGCGCATGTTGCTGTAAAAGTTGTTTTGCCACTTGTTTGGGATGACCTACATAACTCACAAGTGACGTAGTGGCAATAAAGCCTTTATGGCTCTCTGCGCGATTACTGATTCCAGCCGTATGTTGATACTTGCACTTGTGTGCACTGTAAAGCACAGGCCTTGCATAACCTGAGTAAGACAAGTGTCGATGGAACTTAACAACGGCGACAAACTTTACCAACATGAAATCTGCAAACTTGATTTTCACAGTATAAAGTCAGCTGGAAGAATAGCTGAGTACAAATAGCTAAGATCAGTCTGGCCCTTGCATGGAGTCAGATGTTTAGGTAGACTGTCTTAAGAAGCATTTTATCTGCTCTTGCTTCTCCTACAAACCTTTGTGCCATAGCAGATAGATTACATATTTTAAAATATTTCAAATGTTAGCAGTCCTGTTTCCATCCTCACAGCAAAACTGATCCCGGGAAGATGAGGCATTAGAAGTGCTGACCTAAAGCTTGGCTTATGGAAATACTGAGGAGCAAGGATCTTTGATTCTCCATCCTCGCCACAGAAGTGACTGCAGGAAGAAAATTTGCCTTCCCTAGAAAATGAATCTGTGGTGGGGCAGAACATATGCAGCCCCATCTTGTCCATCATAGCACTCCACAGCCTCATTTACCTCTAGATGCATTTGAGAATTGGATGGAATTTTTTTTTTTTTAATAATCAAGGTATGTTAGTTCATTACAACAGAAATGTTTTCTGGCAAGATGCAATTTTGCTTTAAACTGTACCGGTTTAAGAACCATGTGTTCTGTTAGGAGCACTTACATCAGATATGAGGGACTGAACTGAAGTCCATCATTTGTAGAAGCACTTAATAACATGGTGGTTTTTTTCTTTTTCTTTATTGGTGAATAGTGACGTGAAGTTTCAGGAGAAACCCATTATGGAGTGATGAAATTTTTGAAATCATTAAATTTTGCACATGATGAGGAATTGATTTTCTATGCATTTCTAGTTATCTCTCCTAAATTGTCCCAGGAGGAACTGATTAGTAAGGGTAGAGTTTTCACAATGAGGGATTTCCTTGCCAGTAGCATGATGATCATGATGATAAATGTCCTTATAAGTGGATGCATCTTTAATTAAAAGTAAATACGTGATGAAAATAGCCATTTCTAGAGCACTTAAAATGGCTTGTTTCAGTATTTGTGTGTTTATGCCATAAAGCATCTTAGCTAGTGCTGTCACTTGTTACTCAATACATACTTAATGAGACAGGCAATCAGAGGAATATAGCAGCAGCAATATGCTTCATCAAGGTTATCAAGAAAAGTTAAGGAAAAGAAACCTGACTAGATTAATTTTGCATCTGTTAACACACTGCAGTTTCAAAGACTCTATGCCTTTAATCCTGTACAAATATTGGTAGGAGAGCATGTATCATTACTAAAGGGAAAACAGACACAGCTGATTTGGAGACCTGGAGAGCAGCAGGGACCTAGACTACAGCTAGGGTCTTATTTTGGCCTTTCAGCATTTTTGATTTAAGCATGGGGTTGCACTAGGGATCTTTGCTGTCCTACTGGCTCAGTCTTAGTTATTTAGACCACAAGATTTCAAGGCCAGCATGCAATCTTAAGTAGAATGTGCCCAGCCATGCCACGAACTCATTTATTTCTTCTTCTGCTAACATGCTTATGTATTACTAGTCAAAATCATGTTTTTCAAGAAAATTAAAACCGTAAGGAACTGATAAAGTCGGTCTTCTAGCTTTATGATTTTGTGCACACCGGTATTGCATCTTTGGTCTGTGGCGTATCTCATGTTCAGTGGGATGTCACACAAATAGGTTTAGTGGAAAATAATTCCTTATCAGAAGTAAGGAATTGCTGTATTTCCTAATTGTAGTTGAATCAGAAATAATAGTAAAATGATTTAGTGCATGCCTTAATCTTAGGCACAGAGTTTTTCTTTTCAGAAAAGTTATGCAAATACTTTTCATAAAATGGATGCTGGCATGCCTCCTCTTTCCCATTTACTACTTAATATCATTCCTTTTAAGCTTAGGTGCTGTGGTGGGTTAACCTCTACCAGCAGCCAGATCCCTACTCAGACTCTTTCTCACTCCCCCTCCTTGTCAGGACTGAAGAAATGTGATGCAAAAGTTCATGGGTCAAGATAAAGGTGGGGAAGTTGCTTACCAATTACCATCATGGGCAAAACTTGAATGTGAAAAATTAATTTAATTTACTGACAATTAAAATAGATTTGAATAGAAAGAATCAAACAGAAACACTGAAACAACACATTTCTTTCTGCCTTCCCCACATTCAGCTTCTCTCCAGACTCCAAACTCCGCTATTTCCCCCCGAGCAGCACAGGAGGAGTGGGGAAGGGCTATGGTTCATGTAAAAGTTATGATCTCTGCCCATACCTCCATCTCATGTGTTTTACCTGCTCCAATGTGGGATCTTCATGAGCTGCAGTCCTTCAAGAAAAAGCCTGCTCTGGTGTGGTTCCCCACAGGCTGTGGGGGACTTTGCTCCAATGCCTGGAGCACATTTTTCCCATTCCCATTCTCCTTCTCTGGCCTTGGCCTCTGCAGAGCTGTTTCTCCCTCTGTTTTTCCCTTTGCCTGTCTGGCATTTTTAGCCTTCCTTAAATCTGCTTTGCCTGAGGTTCAACCATCATAGCTGAGGGGTTCAGCTGTGCCCTGCAGTGGACTGCTTGAAGACAGCTGTGTCAGGCATGGGGCAGCCCCTGGACATATCCCACAGAAGCCACCCCTGTCACCACCACCAGTACAACCTCAACACCTACAACCAATGTAGGTATAAAGCTGACAAGTCTATTTTAGCATGTAGTTTTCGTAAATGTTCTGTATAATCAATGGAGACAGATGAGCATCTCTGAGGGGTAATTCAAGTCTTGGGGAATCACTCACCAGAGGTGTGCACGTCTCTCCTCTTTTCCTATAATACTGCAATCATTTATTTTAAATTGAGCAAAGTAGATCTCCAGAGCAGGGTACACAGCACCTTCTGAGATCTATTTTTCCCATGTACATATTCAATGAAACCAAAAAACAAAGAATGATACACACTGAACTAGTTGACACAAATATACCACCAAGCTACCTTAATCAAACATAATTATATCTTCTTATTTGCTTTAAATTTGCCTAAAGGTGCAATAAAATAAAAGCATGTATGCAATGGAGGGCATTTGTAATACTAGCAGGGATGGCAAGCGGGCCACAAAAATAACGTATCATAGTTTTCAAAGCACTGAACCAGGTTAGCATGGATTAACACATTTGTTTGAAAACCCATGTCAGGAACCATCATAAGTGCTTGGTACATCACCCCTTATTACATTGCTTATTTTTTCAGCTGTACTAAGTAAGCATTGCACAAAAATAAAAGCACTTTTTTGCATGTTTCAGTTTCCCACAAAAGGAAGCTGTTAAACAGGAAGAGGAGGTCTTTCAGTCTGCAATACTGAAAATATAATGGTGGCATATCCCTAGTTTACAGTCCAGGTGCTTTTTAATGAGCACACTATGGAATGCTTTTGTGACTGAACAGAAGAGAGTTTGTATCCCTTTTTTCTTCTTATTGAAAAAGAAGCAACTAAATATAAAAAACATAAAGGATATTGAGAAAGTTGCAAAATTAGAAGTAACTAGCTACTTGTCATCAGAATGTAAGTTATTCATACCATCTGAATTTTCCCACCATTTTTCATCATGAACTTTTTTCCAAAGGAGAGTCTCATGCTGTTCAGAGTGTGGGAGCCGATATGACCAGTGACAGCCTGTGGCAGCCCTTCCTTTGCTTTAGCAGTTGGAAAAGGTTCAATATAAAACTTAGTAAGTAATTTAAAGGAAAGAAGCTCTTTGAGTAGGTGTGCTAAGTATATTAATGTTGCAATAATTGCACTGAATCACAGATTTTGGTGCATCAGAGCTGTTCTGATAGGATTTAACCAGCCAAGGTCAAATGCAGTAACTATGTGTTCATGTAATAGCAGTAATTTGCATTCAGTAAAGTTGTGTCCAGGCTAATAATCCCAACAAAAAGCATGGTCTGATGCTGAATGAATATTAATATCTAGCATCCAGACTCAAGCTGACCTCAGGGTCCCAGATAAAGAGGCACCAAAAGGCAGAAGGCCGTAACAGCAAATAAAAAATTAAGGGTATGTTCTAGGTTGGTCCCCTTTTAGGTGTTTCTTTCTATCGCAGTAACTTTATCTGTCTTTTCCCTGTGCAAGGTGCCAGAACAGTGAATCAAATTTCTAATTTAAAAAAGATTCAGCACCCATGGTTTTGTGGTGAATACAGATTTTGATCTCGGTTTCACCAAGGTCTTTTTTCCCATTCAGCTCTGGAAGCTCACTGAAAATTTTCATTTATCTGCAGGTGACAATTTCCCCATCATCCTGTCCAGAAATTATGTAAACCAGCATTTTTTACAGGTTTCTACATTGCGTCCTCAGATCCCAGGTACTTATTTTGATAACTCCACAGTTTCACAGCATAAATAAAGAGCGTACACAAATTCAGCTCACTTTACTAGAACTTAAGATATTTTATGTTATCAAAAAGCACCAGGATCAATTCGTAGAAGAAAACTGATGGCCATTAAGTAAAAAAACCCATCACTTCTGTATCAGCAAGTCTCAGAGTCAGACATCACTCATGACTGAAACATTCCCCAGAAAATATTACAATATTTACAAAGACAATGTGTTTATATCACTACAGGCTTCTCCTGTCCTCACAGACTGTCCTGTTGGCTCCCCAAGGTCAGAGACAGCGTGCAAGCATACCGTCTGATCTGGTTGGAACATCCTTCTGTTCATCATGTTTGAAAGAAATGTATCATGTCAGAACACATGCCTGGCAGTCAGGTGGTCCTAAATTATAACCCTTCATTTACTGCTGAGCCCATATGTTGCCCACAAAAGACTTTGTCTCTATTCTTCCAGCTGTGAAATACATAATGTCATATTGGAGATGAAATGGTTGGTCACAGACTTCCAGGTTCTTGAGTGATGGGCTGAAAAGCTTGTAAAGGCTGACGTATAATTTCACAAAAATATTAAACCACTTCCTGAGGGAGCATCTTGAGCAATATCCATTGTGCAGGCCTACTTTGGGAAAAATAATGTGTGGGTATGGCATTAAAAGTGGTCATACCACATGTGCACGGGGGGCAGCAGTAGATTTAAAGTTTTATGCGTGACTTTAACTATAAAATTTCCTGCTTTTCAAGTTTTTTGCCTTTGCAGCTTTAATACTTTATAACATATTCCTACAAAAGCAGAAAATTAACACAGAACCATGCCTTTAGAGAGTTGCAGAGAGATTTTAGAATCAACACATGTAAATGCAGGGAGAACAACCATTTTTTTTCAAGCGTGGTAGCGTAGGTCAGTACATCACACTTAGGCCAATGGTATACTTTCATTTATCTTTTTCAGCCTTTTGTTTGACAGCTACAAATATATCTTGTATCCTGCAGATGCTTGATACTACCTCCTGAATAAGGAAGGAAATGTAAAATTAAGTGACGGTATAAGCAAAACTTACACCAGGCTGTTTTCTCTGACAGTATAGACCTAAGCAGTAAACAAATTTCTAACAAGGTCACAAAGCTGGCCTTTATGTTTAAAACAAAGCAAATGTTTTGTTAGATCAGCCTGCTCTTTTCTTTAAACAGACCCTCTCCAACTCACTTGTCCTCACTCCTTTGGAAAGTCGCAAACACTGCTTTCCAGTGCTGCCCATGTTGCATACCTCCTTTGTATCACTACTGGTGCTCCATTTGCTATCCCATCCAGAATGGTTCCTTTCTCTCTCTGGTTTTTTTTTTTTTCCTCTCTTCACTTTGCTTACAGATGTTCTACAACAGTCTCCACTTGCACCTTTCATATCTGTAAAATGTGTAAAATTAATTTCAAATACAATTCTGGAAAGGACCGTTGGGTTTTGGAACCACTCTCCTACAATCTCTGGAAAACATTCCCTGTCATAGTCACAGAAATTAAGAGCATTGTCCAAGCTAAGTTCTTGGATTGTCTCAGTATGGAAAAACTGAAGAAAGGCTTTTTGGTGGAAAATTCCTCCTATCCTTTCTCTGTCTGTAAAACACTCATGGGTTTCCGAGTGACGCACTTGGAATAGGTTTCTAATATTTAGCTGCTTAAATGCAAACGTTGTGATAGACCTGTACCTTAATCAAGGGGAGTCCAAAGAATGTTCTCTTCAGTTGCAAACATCTGTATAATGACATCACAGATTAAAATGGGTGTTTGTTAACATGCATTAATCCACTTCCAACTGGAAACAAAGTTTTACTGCTGGGGGAGGGAGCCCTGACGTTTCTAGGTTTCCTGAAAGCAAACCATGTTTCTTAACTTAGAAAAGGGGCTAGTATGCCAAGCACTGCTTTCCTCAAGGCAATTTGTATCTGTGATCATGCACATTATTTTGAAGTGCCATTAGTTATAAATGTTGTTGTATTGCTGGGAAAAACAGGAGTACTGGCAACAACGAAAGTGTATTTTGACGAACTGTTGAAATCAAAATCAAATCTCTGGTAACATCTGGTGCTTCACGACTGTCAACTAGTACTTGCTCAGGACCTCCTAGCAACATAGAGAACCTTGTTTAAAAGTACAGGCCAAAATTTAAAAAGTGCTGCAATGTTTATAGAGTTCTTAGTAACATGAGATCACCTCAGAACACTAGAAACTGTAATTCTTATTTTTCCCGTAGGAATAAACTAACTCTAGCACCAAGAATTGGACTAAAGGGAACAGAGCTCTTAGGTTACTATAATTGCAACACGGTGTAGCTTTGGCGACACTTCTCTTTCCATCCCTGTTCCCCTTTCTTTAGTTCTAATACATATTTTTCCTTTCACCTGTAAATTAATCCTTTTCAAAGGCATATTGTTAGCACTTCATGAATTCTTCCCAGTAGGGCTTTTATTTAATGTAGAAATGCCCATTTTAATTTTTAAAAAGTGGGTTCAGAGGTCCAGTATTGCAAGTTGTAAATGGTTTGTCAAACTGAACCTGAACTTATAATTTCCTTTACTGTTCTCAAGATGAAGGAGTTTTAACTGTATTTATTTTACTGTTAGAGTCCTAAAATTTACAGATCAAATGCATTTGAAAAAAAAAGATATGCCTTAAGAAATTTTGTGGTTCCATTTAGAATGGTGATTTTCATTTATTGGATCCCTAGTTTAATATTAATTTATGTTGTGATTTGATCCCAGCCAGCAGCTAAGCATACACGTAGCAGCTCATTCCCTTTCCCATAGTGAGAGAGGAGAGAGAATCAGAAGAACAAAAGGGAGAAAATTCTGGCGTTGAGTTAAAGATGGTGAAGGAAAGAGGAAAAAAGTCCACCCCAACTGTTGCAATGACAATCAGTCACCACTCCCATGGGCAGCCTGGTGCCAGCCAGTCTCCAAGCAGTGGCCACCATGGCAGAAAAACACACCAGTTTTATTGCCGAGCCCCATGTCATATGGAATGGGATAGCCCGTTGGCCAGTTCAGATCAACTTCCCTGGCTGTGTTGCCTCCTCTTGCCCACCCCCAGCCTCCTCACTGAGGGGCAGACTGAGCAATGGAGAGCGCCTCACACTGTGCAGGCACTGTTCAGCTATAGCCAAAACTGTGGTTTGTGACCAGCACTGTTTTAGTCCCAAATCTGGAATGCAGCATCATAAAGGCTGCTCCCAAGAAAGTTAACCCCATCCCAGCCAGACCCAGTACATTTAGCTATTTAAATAAGTTAGAACTGTATTTATTAGTATTTCCTGATGGTACTTGGGCACTTTCACTCCTACATTGCTTCTCTTTTTCCTTTAAAAAGCTCTTTTTTTCCAAGACTTATTGGTAGCAGACTATTTTACTAATTTGCTTAAACAGTCAGAACAGTGTACCTGCAGTCCCATCTGCAGCCTCAGCAATGGAAAGGAAATCTGTACACAGCAAAACAAATACTATATTGCATATGCATTGATTGTATATTATTTCATGTCCATGCATTACTTGCAGATGTAAAACACATATCTTTAAGAAATTTTGAAAATCATATAATAATTCAAAGAAACGAGGCAGCAAAACAACTGGAGGTAGCTTTTTTGCTAGCACAGGCATTCTTTAAATTTTTTATGGGTTTGCATTAATTGAGGGGAAAAAGGTATACTGGAGCCCTCATGTTAAAATGCAAATTTTTCATATCTTTGATGCTGCTCTGGTATGGCTGGTAGAAATAAAAAGAGAACCCAGAAGCACAATAGCAAAAGAGCAAATGCTCAGATAAAGTGCAGCACCAGGAAAGCACAAAGCACTTGAGGTAGTGCAAGATTTTGCAGATGAATTACTGAAGACAAAGTTCCATCACAAAGATTGTTTCTATTACTAGTTGTGTTCACTTGCCTCTTTTTCATTTTTACTTCTAAATTGTGGCAATATTCTTAGCAATAATAAAGAATTCAAGAGGACAAATAGCACTGAATTGTACAAAAGTTAAACCAGTTCATATACAGTAAGCTACCCTGTTTGCCAGATGAAGCATTTGAATGGATTTTACTTCATTTGAGAAGGCCTTAGGGAGCTGAGAAAACAAGTTAAGGCGCTCATTCTCTGGGAACTCAGGATATCTGTCATAATTTGTTTGCTTCAGGGTTGGTGAAGTCATCTAAATCCATCCTTCATAATGCTTTCAACAGTGCTGCGGCAGTCGCCACTTGTCCTTTTCCTTGCAATTAAAGCAAACTTCCATCACATCCATTTGCGGTGAATCATGGCATCACAGAATCATAGACATGTAGAATGTCCTGAGTTGGAAGGGACCCACAGGGATCATCAAAGTCCAACTCCTGACCCAGCACAGGTCAGCCCTGAGAACCACACCATGTGCCTGAAAGCGTAGTCCAAACATTTCGGACAGGATTGTTTCTGTGACCACTTCCCTGGGGAGCCTGTTCCAGTGCCCAGCCACGCTTGGATGAAAAACCTTTTCCTGATATCCAACCTAAACCTCCCACTGACTCAGGTTCAGGCCATTCCCTCTGGTCCTGTCACTGGTCACCAAAGAGGAGAGATCAGTGGCTGCCCCTCCGCGCCCCTCGTGAGGAAGATGTAGACAGCTATGAGGTCTCCCCTTGGTCTCCCAGAAGATCTCTTGGTGGGAATGTGCCACTCACCCCAAGAAGTGCTTGGCTACAGCAGTGAGGTTGTGTTGGCTGTGACATAATTACACACTTCTCCCAGGTTTTACTTATGTCAGATTGGCAGGTTGTCTTTCCACATTCTGAATTACCTACTCATTTTTGCGTGAGTCTTAACATTTTGGAAACTATGCAGAGTGAACAGAACAAATGCCCTGCACATGTCAAAGAGAACTAGAAAAATGTCTCATGTTAAGTATTTTGATGAAATATTGGACACATGTCTGCATTTTTCTTCTTGGTGGCAAACTTTTTTGTAAGTGGAAAAAAACAATGGAAGGAAAGAATATGAAAAATTTTCAGTGCATGCAAAAGTACCTCTGAATGATAAGCAATAAGAAAATAGCACCTTTTCATGCATAACTCCACAAATACTGTCTGGACTAATGGTGTCTAAAATTGCATTGAATACATTGTAACTTTTAATTCATTTTAAAATCACTGTTACTATAAAAACTTCTTGGACCATGGCAATTATCCTAAAATGAACACTTTTTCTCTAGTGTTTTCCCAGAGAGATTTTGCCGTCAAACAGCATGGAGATACTATAAATTCTCACATGTTCTCCCTGTTTTCAGTAGCATTTTAAGCTTTTTCTAACATAACTGTTTGAATCACAAGGCAAATATAAAAAGGTAAAGAGGTATTTAAAACAGTCTTGGCCTTGTTAAAATATACAAAGTGGCCAGATTTTCAACAATACTCTGCATGCAATTTTTAGTAGTCTTTTTAGGATTTGCTGAGTGCTGGACGTGTGAATTGAAATGGTAGGAATTATAGAGGTGATGAGTTCATGTGGATGGAAGGGCTGGGCAAATTTTGGTGCTTGCTTAGCTGTCAAGGCATGCATCCAGTACCTATATCAGCAGCCTGATTTTCAGGGAAGGCCAATATTCATGGCCTCTGTCAGGTCCATCTGACAGCTTTCAGACAGTTTGCCACTTGTGTGCATCACAGCTGTGGCAGTGGGTCAGAGGGGTCCTTCCCTTTTTAGCATCTGTAAGTGGCATACGTTTGTTTATCCGTTCAAGCTTTTCCATTTTCCTTCCCTCCCCTCCAAATCAAGCAATCATTTTTAACTCTGTCTAATAGGATTTTATCTGGGATATAGTGCTTAATCAGGGTACAGAATCTGTGTCTCGCATCGGACAACAAAGGAGGTGTCCACTTGTTCTTAATCCGAACTCCAGCCTGATGGATGAGCATTTTATAGTGTATTTTATTCTTCTCAATATGAAGTATCAGTGCAGTGTGATCATCATGTAACAGAAGAACGGGAGGAACAAAAGGATATGGCTGTTGGAAAAAAGTTATTTTAGAATAGATGTTTTTAAAGGGTGGCGTGCTTTTACTATAAAAACACTATATAAAGTTTCTCCTCTCTATCTAATAAAAATTAGATAACCCGGGATGAATCAGAATCTGCACTAATTTGTTCTTTAAAAATGAAATAATGAATAAGAAATATATTATTTTAATGCTAGAAGCTGCTCCTGTAAATGGAGCTTCCTCACACTGGTACATGCACACTATTGCTTCACTGTCTTGAAAACCGAAGACGAGGACTCTGCATACAAGCCTAATTATACCAAGAGCAGTGTCAGTGACACCAAAGTAATCTTGAACAGAACACTCACAAAAAAATGGAGGTGTTCTTCTGGGACCTTCGATGGTATTAATAAGGGCTTCATCAAATCAAGAGATCTTATTAAAGAGATGTGCTGTATATATCTTAATGACAGACTATTTAAGAGCTTATCAGGATCCCAAATGAGAACAGTAATTGCCTTAATGGGATGCTGATTCTTTCCAGACATAGGACACTAGCTTTTGGAAGTAATGTCTTTGTCTCTTAGGTTTTTTTTACTTTCTGTAATAAAATAAGAAGTGTGATTCCTGTTACTATAAAAATAAAAATAATCAATCCTTTAAAGGTTAATCATTATAGTGCTCTATTAAAATATCTGAACTAAACTACTATTTACCTTTTTTATTAAGTCTGAGTTGAGTTTAAATAGAATCTACTGGATGGGATATACTGCTGAATTGGTAGGGACCAAGGCTATTGCTTCTGTGCTGTTTCAATCTTCCTGATTCTCTTAGAAGGACTGTCTGCTGCACTCAAGAAAATTCCGGTTTTATCCCTGGAGTATAATTTTTTCCAATCATGTATAATGTATCTAGTGAAATTTAGATTATTTGAGGAAATGTCAACTAAATTTGTGCTAGGGAGATACTATATGGATATTTGCTGAAAGGATCTGTGAAGAAGAGGAAGATAATGCTTTTTGAAGTCCAGTTCACTAGTGCAATCTTTTCCTCTGATTTATCAGTTGTTTAAGTTATTACGGTTTTCCCAGCATTTAATGAGCTTTAAAAGAAATCCTGCACAATACTATGTCTGTGCTTGGGACAAAGGAGGAAAATATTCCAGTTACTGTTGTAACAGTAAAAACACACTAACTCTGTTAAGGCCATGTTTATACAAAATATCTTCACGTCTAACCTTTAATTCTGAAAATGTACTGATTTTCCCATTCTTCTTCATTATTTCTGAAGGCTTGAAAATGAGGGGAAAGGGCAGTAGTAGATGAGAACTTGCACTGTTAAACTGTTTGGCTCTAAATGGTCTTCATCAGCTGGTGACAGATGAGACAACCAAAAAAAGTTTCCTTTACATAACCCTTCATAACAGCACAGTATCTGAGATGGCAAAAAAAAAGCTGGTCTCAAAATACTTGGGCTAAAGGCTATGCAGCTACTAATTCAAAAATGCGTGAGGTGAAGATGCAGCATCATTTTAACTGACCTCAAAAATGCCCTCATTTAGTTTAAACCAAATATTAGAAATCAAGCAATTCATGAATTTTTTTCCCATGTCCATGGAGCTATTGACCTGTGACATGGTTTTTATTAGAACATCGTTTACATTTCATCCTCAAAATTTCATGTAGTCATTACTCATTAAAATATGAAAGAAAAAATGATGATCAGAAGAGGGAAGAGCATGTTTCTCTTCTAGCTATTGATGAGATGAGGTGAACTGAGATCCTTTTCTCCTAATCCCAGTGCTGACAGCTTCTGTGAGGAGTCACTGAATTTCTAAGTGCCTGAAACAAAGCACAATTCCTTTTAAAAATATCTTCGGCAGAGGAATGTTCAAAGCTGCAAAGAAAAGTGCCATTTGCTCAAGGTGATATTACCTCTGCACTAGTGTCCTTGTGGGGCATTCTTGGGCGTACTTCTCACTCTAAGTTGTCACTCAGTCCCAGGAAGTAAAAACTGAGATGATAAAACTGTGTGAGGTCCCTAGCTTCTTCAGCTTCCTTCTTTACACTGCTAGAGCTCTGCTTCCCTCTTCCCTCATCATTTTTCTCAGGATGTTTTATGGATCATGTACTTTTTTATCAGCTTCTTACTTGATTTCACCAGCTTTACTGTTTTGTAGTGGGGTGTGATTTTTTTTTCTTCTGGAGTCACTGTGCATTTATTTTGAAGCAATGCAGAAAATTGCTGTGAACGATTTTCCTTCACTTTCTACTCAGTTAAGGCATGTGTATATTGATAATGATGGAAAAAATGGGTGCTGTCTGAGTTGTGGGGTTGATTGGTTGCTTTGTTCATGTATTTGTTTTTCAGATGCAACAGGCATCTGTGTATTGATGTCACAGCTTTGCTCAAACCTCGTGCAGTCAGTAGTGCAGGCAAGATGACAGAGGGGGTTTTTGCATTCAGATAACCTATTGAGCTAAGCACCTATTACTTATCTGCAGGCTAACTATATTTCAGGAGTGCTGACTTGCTTAATCTAAAGACTATTCTGGAAATTTTGTGGTCCCTTGTTTACTGCACACTCACTGACTGACAGAATGGCTATTTACACCTATTTAACTGGTACTCCTAACCTCACCCTATAGATCTCCTGCACCCTTTCATAATCATTACATATCATATCTATTTACAATCTCTTGCTAAAACCAGAATTTTTCTATATAGACAGGATTAGATCAGCCTCTTCCATGACCAACAGACAGAAGTTACTGGAAGCTACTATTTTTTTTGTCAGTTTTGAACTATTTATTAAATGGACGGAAGTAATTGGATGAATAGATAATTGTCAGTAAAATATCCCCAGCTTCACTCCCTCATCTGACAACAAGAATACAAGAGTCAATCATTCTGACACTGAGCAATGATTAATCAAGGCAAAAGAAGAGTCTACCACAAACAAGACATCCCAAAAATCTAGCTGGAATATGTTACTAGTATTAGGACAGGTCTATGTTCAGTGCTTGATCAGGCAGAATTGCACAATTCCTAGCCAGAATTACTATTTCTCTATCTTCCACAGATCGGGGGTTTTTGCATTATTTTTGCCCATAGCTGTGGGGAGGGGTGATACTTTGTTTCATGAGGGCCACTTCAATTTCACACGACTTATATGGTATCAACAACCAACATTTTTCTCAACAAAATAGCTACCATTAAGAGATTCTGAAAGATGGAAAAGAAAACTCGGTTATTTTAACCTGTAAGGTGTTTGATTCTTCATCTTTATTCTGACCCTCTTAAGAACTGCTAGGGCTTTCCTGAAGTACATTTTTGCTTATTTGCAGTGGAGGATACAATTACAGAGCGATTTAGTTCTTAGGCAGCAGAAAGATGTTGTGTAAGCAGAAGGCAACGACAGCTGAAGGTTTTTATGCGGTTCTGTAATTCACTAATTAAAAAAGATCATTCTAGCAAACAGAACTGCCTCTTGAGATAATGCTTAATGAACATTTCAGTGACTGGATACCTTTAAACTCCGGTCAAGATTGCTACAGCTCTTAAGATTGCATTCAACGAGACTGAATGATATAGCACACAAATTAATTTTTGCTTTCATCAAAGAATTTTGAACTGCTTAGCATATTTATATCTCTTGTATTTACATTTGCTGAAAAAAGTGAATTTATAGCCACTGTAAGCCCGTGCAGATCACCTTAACGGTGTGTATTGACTTTTACACAACATCAGTTTCACCTCATTAATAATAGAGTCTTTTGACCTAATGCCTCCATATAGACACTGTCTGTCATTCTTTTGGGAATCTGCTGTTTTGGAGGATATACCCAGGACTCCTTACAGTGTGACATGTACAATGACGGTGACTGAATCTTAATAAAACCAGCTTTCTATGAGAGCAACCAGCAGCTTGGGGAAAACTCCTTACAGAAAAAGCCTGGCAGGCTTTGATGAGGTTAAAAAAAGACTTCTCATGAGCACTCATGAAGATGACTGAACTTCCTTGATGATTCTTGTAGATTCCTCTGTCTCTTCGAAGGGAATTAAGAGCAATATGCTGCCTAAATTAAAAACAGAATGATACAATGCCAGTGGCCATTAATGTGCCAAAGCAGCTGTTCTTTTCATCTTCTGGGATACAGTCTGGGACTCAGCAGCTAATTGCTGATATTGCACCACTACCAGAAAGAGCAGGGGATTTCTGTTTGTTCAGATTATGGAATTCCTATTTAGGACACAATGATCTTTAGCATTGAGGAGCTGAGGATTTCAATGAATCATGGACTGGTAGTTGTTGCCACAGTGGAGCCTCACCACATGCTCTGTCTTAGCAACAGGCCCTGTAGGATGATGCATATAGCAAGCCTCCAGTGAAACAACTGTGGTGTGCTTTACTCTTCATCAAAGGGGTTGCAAAAAAACAAAACAAGCTTATTAGGCACAATATATGTATAAATTTGTCAGATCAGAAGTGACTGAAGATAGCTGTTATGGAAATAATATGATACTAATGTAGTTGTTCTTTCTTTTACTGTCAGGATAATTGGAATACTTTAAAGAAAAAGCAATCTCATGGGTATGAAAGCAGTGCTCCAATTTTAACACTCTATTATGCTTCATCTATTTTTCTTTTTTTTTTTCTTTTTCCAGAACTCCTTATGTCTGTGCCTAGAAGGACTGATGCAAACTTGGTGTTCAGTCAGGAAAGTAGCACATTTGAGATAATTTCCTTTCTAATTAATTTTGCATTAATTTTCATCATAGAGGTTGCCTTACTCCTGCAGTTTTTAAATAATGGTTCTTCCCATTCATGGAAGAAGTGTAATAAAGGACTATAATCTCCATATTTTGCAAACCTAACAGTGAGTCTCACCAAAGCACACAGGTTAAGATTCTCGGTGTTTTTCACTCGACCATATGAAATTTAAGGTGCACAAATAACTTCAATGCAGGGAGTATCATTATATCTGATTTTCAGGTGTCTGGCTTCCAGGATGCCACTACCTATACAGAGAATATAGGAAAAGATACATGGAAAAGTACTCCTCATCAGCCAATGTGCTAGATGTCTGAGCTGGCTGAGAGTCCTCTCTTTATGGATAGTGCTTCAACATTGCATCAGGTTTGAGATTCCTCCTCCCTTCAATTTAAATGGACCATTAATTTCAATTGGCTACAAGCATCTCAGTATCATTTTTGGATTTAGGCCTAAGTGGAAGAGTGGTTTTCTGTACTGCATGTTTTGCTAGATGTGAAGCGATGGCAGTACAAAAACTCTTTGCCTCTGCGGTTTGGCTTTGATGGTAATATGGAACTAACATTTGGGTTTGAAGCCCCCATTTGTTCTGGCAGGGCTTTTTTGCTTTTCTTTCCTGTCATATAACATTATATCACACTCAGTTAGCTTATTCTGCTTTTCTCTTTTCCTTATCCATGTATTCTCCACATGCATATTTAATAAAAAGATGCCAATTCCAGGCTAAAAAACCAAAAATTTAGGATAAAACTTCACACTTTCTTGAGTTTCACACAGACTTTTAATTCATAATTGTTTTACCATGAATAATTTCAACAGAGCTGGAGATTAAATAGAAAAATTATTAATTAAAACGGTGTCAAGTATAAATGCATAATGTGCCTTTATAAAATAAAAAGGATTAAATAGTAATGAAATATAATAAATGTTAATTATTCTTGTGTCTGCCATATGAAATGATTCCATTTTAATAAAGCCAGGATGGAAACAGCAGGAAACTATGTGAAGCAGGGAGCAGCACTAGGAACTTCTACAAAAGTGTTTGCACTGTTGGTGCTGCTTTTTGTTTCTCAGTTTGCAGATTGCATGTTATCTGGGGCAGTGATTTCTTAATTGGGTGGGGTATTCTGCTTTTCGCCCAAAGATGGAGCTGACATTCAAATTGCAGGCTGAAGTGAAAAGGGACAGGAACCGCCCTTATGACTGCACTTTAGGAGCTTTCAGAGCCCGATTTTCTGCCCTTCTTTTTGGACTGGCACTTGACAAGCAGGCAAAGCATGCTGACATCCACCATGCATGACTTTCCTGCTTTATATAGCTGACTACTCAGATCAGTGGGCATTCAGATCTGGTTTTTGCATGACAGGGTGAGTGATAACAAAGCCTGAATGAAGCTTGCATTTTGTTGTCTGGGCTCAGGTTCTGTGT
The DNA here is from genome assembly GCA_014706295.1 of Lycocorax pyrrhopterus obiensis. Taxonomy (NCBI): domain Eukaryota; kingdom Metazoa; phylum Chordata; class Aves; order Passeriformes; family Paradisaeidae; genus Lycocorax; species Lycocorax pyrrhopterus. Next base: position 42,142,144 of record JACSVZ010000001.1, on the reverse strand, counting down.
TCCCTGTGCTGCCTCAGAGCATCTCTCCCAGAGCTTCCACAGGCCAGAGGCTTTCCAAGGCTGAGGCTCATCAACAGTGAAGCACAGATTCTCTGCTCTTGCCAGAAGCCTCCTTTGTTTTTCCTTCTGTGCCTAATTTCTAGTTCCCTGCTTCGTTGCTTTATCTTGCTGCCCCAAAAAGAAAGTTTGGTTTTTTACCTTTTGTTCTCTTTTATAGAAGAGGAGAAGGGGGGAAAAAGATACTCTTCTACCTTTAACTGGCCTCCTGAGCATGTCTTTTGTGTAGATAGGGTGATCATTAAGGTTAATGGCTCGTCATTGTGCCTAATCTGGTGAGTGATACAGAACTTTTCAGAAAATGACAAAATTCCACATTCGCAGATTGAAATAAAAAACCACAGACTTTTCACAATAATATTAAACAATTGACTAGATCTCATAACTTGTACATTGGCAGAATCCCAAATCATCAAAGCAAAGAAATTGGAAGGCATTTATCCAAGATAAAAGGATGCAAGTGCTTTCTGCACTTCAGTTCTCCAGGGTATTTTGGGTCACTGGCTGTTTCCAGTGTTTCCTGCTGACTTTTCTAGATGTCGCATTTGTAAAATACCACAAAATATATTTTGGGTGTTGAGCATAAAGCAGTGTAGTTGACAGAGTATGGCTGGATTGATTCCCTTTTGTGGCAGGGTGCTGAATATAATTATGTACAGTGAACTTGAACTCAGTATATATAAATTAGGAGACTGAAAATTGTCTTTGAGATTCAGTTTAAACTTACAGGGTCTTGAGGGACTATACTGAGAAGCACTTGTCAGTCTCACAACATCTGCAGCAAGGATGCCCTGAGAAGGGCAAATTACCATATCTTCTGAGTGTGTGAATGTATCTGAGTAGCTGAAGAAGTATAGTGTTAAGAAATACCTAATAAAACTCAAACTAAATTTGTGTAATCCATTAATCTTCAGAATTTGACTTACTTAGGTCAGGATGAGCCCTCAATGTGCTGAATAAAAGTTTAGTGCGTTTGACTTGAAATTATGTGCCAGTGACCCAAGTCAAACAAATGAAAAAAGGCCTTAGTGAGCAATGTCTGAAGATAACTAGTTTGGATTCTGCTTAGAATTTGGCAGCTTTCAAAGTTCGGATCCTTTGCTGTTTGGAACAAAATAGAAGTGCTGCCATTTGAGCTGAAAAAAAATCTCATAAGAGAGAACTGCAGGCGCTGCAAGACAGTCAGATTGATTGCTTGCACTCATCAGAGGCATAGTGTGTGGGATCCTTGCCCTGGCTGCTGCTCCAGGGAAATAAGCCAGGAGAAGGAATTGGTCTAACACCTCTCGCCAGGGGCTGTCAGTGAGGCAGCTCCTGGTGGGTCTGTGCTGCTCCATGCGTGGGTCAGCCCCACCTGATGCTACCGTTCACTGGGACTGCCATGCAGAGTACAGGAGACACGAACAGACTGGAGCAAAGGGACACTAAGATGGTTAAATGTCTGGAGCATATCATATGAGGAGAGGCTGAGAGAACTGGGACTTCAACCTGTAGAAGAGAAAGCTCAGGGGAGAACTCCTCAATGTATATAAATCCCTAAAGTGGGGGAAGTAAAGAAACTGGAGCCAGGCTCTTCCCTCTGGTGCCCAGTCATTTAAGAATAAGAAGAAAATCATTTACCATGACAATGGTAAAACACTGGTACAGCTTGTCCAGAGAGGCAGTCTTTATCCATGGAGATATATTCAAAACCCAGCAGGGCAAGGTGCTGGTCAGCCTCCTGCAGCTGACCCTTCTCTGAGCCAGGCGTTGGACAAGGGGATGTCCGGAGGTGCCTGCCCACCTGAGCAATCCTCTGGGATCCACCTGGGTGATTCCACTGGGAAGCACAAGTGACTTCAAACACAGGTCCTCTGCAGGAGGGTGACCAGCCTCCCCCTCTGCAGTGTTATGGGCAGACTTCAGTCGGAGGGTAAAATAAGCATTAGCAGCAAGGAAAGAAAGGTGGTGGGTGCACAGGCACATATCCCCCAGGTGCTGCAAGTGCAGTATTTTGAGCTAAAAAGCAAGACCTGTGGACAGAGTTCGAGAAAGCACCAATCTTGTTTCCTAGAGAAAGGCTGTTGCTCTTCACAGAACCAGTCTGTAAATATTTCATGCTAGGAAGAAAGCCATGAGTTCCTTCTGTCTGCTACAGATCTCTGCCCCAGAGGAAAAACACTACATGTGTAGGTGTTCTGCACATACATACATTTTTCAAGTTGTAAAAGGTAAACACATTTTTGTACCAGCAAGAAGGTAATGGTGAAATCTTTAAGAAATTGCTTCTTAGAGAGATAAATGGCACAGCAGGATCCAGCAAAATCCTAAAAGGATAATTCAGCAATAAACATCCTGGGGCATGAGAGTTATTTAATTTTTAAATTGCTATCACAACTTTTTGGAACGAAAAAAAAGCTTTCATATTTTCAAGCACGTTAAATAAATCTTTCCTGTGTCTCAGTTATATGTTCCGGAAGTGCTTGGGAGATTTTTCAAAGATTTACCTGATAGAAATCTCTGTCAGGGATGGGGTGCTGAAACCCTTGCCCACACAAGCTGTCATGTTGCTACCAGCAGAGCTGTCTGTGTCTCAAAGGCATTGTGCTGAGGTAAGGGTTTGCAGAACAGGGCCTTCTGAGACCTGTGAAAAGTGATCCTTTCAAAATGATCTACTGAAAATTTCTTGACAGGTACAGGGAATGCAGGTTGTGGTCAGTTCATCACACATTGTCTCTGCCACTCTTTTTTTCCACATGGGGAGAACTCCTTACACTCTTTCCCTGCTCCAGCATGGAGTCCCTCCCACAGGAGACAATCCTCCACAAACCCCCCCCAACTCATTCATTTGCCCCTAAAATTAGACTTCTTTCTTCCTCTCTTCTGCATCTGCCTTCTTCATGATTTATCTCTTGCTTCTTGCTGCAAAGGAGATGCTGCCCCCCTGCTCTTTGTATCCCAGAGCAGAAGCACATATAACAGCACGTTAAAAAGCAGCATTAATAGATGTGTGGCAGTGTCATGAAATAATCTGAACATCATTTGCCTAAAATTGTGAGTAAAATCCTGAAACTACTAAATGAAAGGAACTTTTCCTGGTGACTTCTGCTGAGCCAAGACTGTAGACCAGGTGCTCCCATGTCCATTGGTTAGATGCATCCCTTGCAGAGAGCCACAACCATTTAAATCCATTTAAAAAAATGAGGGATTGACTATTTTGCCAAAGAAGAATATGAAATACATAGCTATGACAGAATAGAAAATGTTGATGGAATTGCTAGACTTTTAATTTCTCAACAGGGTTTTAAGACCATTTTCTTTTTGTGTGTGTTAGTTTTGGAAGAAAGTGTTAAAATAGTCCAGCTTCTGGGACTCTAATTTCTTTATGCATTTGATTATGCAGGTCCATAATGCTATTAGTCAATAGGTCCCCAGGTGCAACAAAACAACACCAGGACCTCTTTTACACAGGATGCTTTTGCATAAAAGATTGTAATGTTGCAAAAGGAAAGTAAAAAGATACATTCCTTTTGTGCAGTATGTCGGAGCATTTTAGTTTTCTTATAATTAATCCTATTTCACTTTGGTCTGTGGATTCTGAATAGCATTACTGAATATAGAAATCTTGGAGATTTATGATTAATGTTGACTATTCAAAGCAAAAACAGTCCTGCCCAGAAATAACCCAAATTTAACGAAAAATAGTTTCTCTCCCATACTCCCCAGCTGAAGGGGAAGTATGCTTTTAAGACTGTACTATAATCTAGCTTTAGTATACTAATGAAATAATAATGAAGTTACATACACAGTTGATCACTGTTCTCAAACTTGTTTTTAAGAGCTGCTTTCTCCCACTCCAATACACTGTGCTCAATTGTCCTTTGGTTTTGAAGGTTTTTTCCCTATCAGTTAGTGTATCCACTTGGAGAAGCTTAACCACCTCTGTACTCAGAAATTATGTTTCATATACTGCTTTTCGACTTACAGTAGGTAGACCATTGCAGTGATCTGGCATTTGAATTTGGACAAATTACGCTAAATAACAAATATAGCAATTAACCAGAGACTTCCTTAGGAAGCAAAAATTGAGGATAATCAATCTTCAAACATTGTACCTTACCTTGCAGTTTTCCAGTTTTGTTTAGCAAATGCACTGCAAACCCCTGTTGTGCCTAGCAAATCTGTATTTCCAAAGCTATCCAGCAGAAATCAGACAAAATGTCAAAGGTACATATTTATTTATGCATAATTCAACACCTGTTGAAGCTTCTGAACAGAGTGCCAGGAGTCTTTTTAAATGTGAGTCACCTCTAGAGAGAGATGTGTTTCTAGGCTGTATTCCTAAATTCAGTAGGTTCCTACAAACTTGCCGCAATTCACTCTATAAATTTAGTTGCAATAAACCTGGGACCATCTTAAATTACATTTGCAGATCCCAACTAGTCTCTGAGTTTCAGAAAGTCACCTTAAAATTAAAAAAACATGGGGACTGACCCGACTGTAGAGATACCTTTCTTAGACTTTGGACTAGCTTTCTTAAATGAGGCTCAAGCATCCAGTATTGCTGCAACTGGCACTTCTGCATTGTAGTTTTTATTTGGAAATTATGTAAACTGAAGCAACATATCTAAGAAAAAAATTTCATCGTGATGTAAAAATTCATCCAAAAAGCGACTTGTGAGACCGAAACTTATGAAAGTGTCTCCAGTGAGAGGACTGGAGGAAATGACCTTAAAATGAGACAGGGGACATTCAGATTAGATATTAGAAAAAAAAAAAGTCACTATTATGGTGGTCAGGCACTGGAATAGTTTGCCCAGGAAAGTGGTGGAGTCACCATCCCTGAAGGTGTTTGGAAGGTGTCTGGGTCTGGTGCTGGGTGGTATCACTTAGTGGTTTAGAGGGTATAGAGATAGTGCTGGGTTAATGGTTTGACTCGATGATCTTAAGGGTCTCTCCCAACCCTCGTGATTCTATGATTCTATAAAATGTTTATGAAATAACTAATTTATATATGCCCAGTTACTCAAATATGATTCATGCTTTACATTTTCTGGTTTGCATATTGCTCTTTTTCAAACTAGGTGTACATTCTAGGAATTGCTTCAGATTCCAGAAGAAATTTCAGATTACTAATGCAATATTTAACAACCTTACCATTTTTTCCTTTAATTAAAGTACCAAGACAATAATGATTCTCTTTTCTGGAAGCTGTGACCTCAGGTTTTGTTAGCATTGTGTGATTTTGCTGAAATTGGATTGAATCTTTGACAGTAAATAATGACCCTCAGTCAAGAACATTCCAAAGTCTTTGCTAATGAGGATCTACAACTTATTCCTCATGTTGATTGTCCAACTTAATGTCTTTATATTCCACGCCTCACAGTTCTGTTTCTTAATTTGTGAGCTATTGAGCTTTTTTTGTATAAAGTATTTTGCGTTGGTTTCTACCACTAGCTTTTGCTCTGATATCCATGAGATGTAGTTTATCAAAAGGTATTTGAAATAAAAGACACAAAGCAGCAGCACTTCTGTTTTTTTGCTTGGAAAACAATATATCCAAAAGCTGTATTTACTATTCATTGCTTCATGCCATGCAGTTAAATCTCAGAATTCACAGTTACCTGTCTAACTGAGATTGGGAACCCATTGAATATATATTTATACTTTTGTTTAATGCAAGATATGCCATTGGCACTAAAGTTACTAGTATTTGGCAATGCACAAAGTCATGATTATTCATACTTTTAATGGCTTATTCATCTATTTTCATTGTTTCAATTACATGGACAATGTTTCTCCTATGCAAGTAAATAGTATAAACATTCTAAAAATATTTCAAACTTTCTAAAATACTTCCAATTTTACACTAAAATAAATGTCAGGGTTTTGTACACCACAGATGATGTAATAAGGAATATAAGAAGCTGTGACAGAGAGGGCGAAGGAGCAGAACTCAAAATACCCAGGTAGGTCAGGGAGCTAAGCCTGGACCTACCAGAGCCTGTCAGTTTGCTGTAATGTCCAAGACATTAGCTGTCTTTTCCTCTGGTGTTGGAGACAAAAAAAAAAAGCTGCCCTTGCCCTAAGAAATCATTTGAATGAATTTGCTCAAACTGATTCTTCCCGGGAATTTTCTGGGGGGCAATCACATTTTCTGATGAAGTAAAACAGTAAAACAGTAAAAAAAAACCCTGGGTACTCCACATGGAGTATAACAAGAGAAGAGTAGAGGAGAAAAATCGCCTACCTTAACCTGCTAGCCACTTTTTATGCAACAGCTTTTCTGGGCTGTAAATGCATATTGCTGGCTCACGTCAAATTTTTCACCCAACAGTATGCACAAGTCCTTCTCCGGAGGGCTACTTCTTACGCTTTAGTTTGACCATGAGATCCTCACTCAGCCCTGCTGGTCTCCTGCCTTCCTTTTCTGATTTCCTCCATCTGGGAATTGAGAGCTCTAAGAGAAATGTCCTTAAAGATCTGACAGCTCTGTTCGTCTCCTTTATTCTGCGGGCAAATTCCCAGGAGGGTCCATCCACTAATTACTTTAACAACTTAAATCTCAGTCTCCTAAACATCAAGGTTCTGACTCTACTCTTCACCGGGCCCATAGCCCTCAAGATTGGGATCCCTCAAGCCCAGGCTGCCACCTATCTTAACATTTCTAATTAGTTCAACCATGTTGGGAAGCAACTGGTTGCCTCTCCAGCAAAGACTTTGTGGGGCAAAGATGATACAATCAATGGATTGAGCACTGAACCCAGAGAGATTGAGCACTGAACCCAGAGAAGCATATTAAGACTTCTGGGAATACTTTCCTATTTGTGTTTTCTACATCTGCCCTGGGCTACATTACAATGCACACCAGAGAAGCCTGGTCTCAGAGCTCTATCACTGCACCCTCCACCACTGGGAGAAGATGCGACCTATTTCATTTACCAGGTATAGAAAAGTGGCACACAGAATGTATGACTGTATATTGGATGCTTTCTGCTGAGAGGTGGTTTTTAGTCAGCCTCCTGCATTATATGTTTATCTCTATTTCTCTTCAGCTCTCCCTCAGCCTTTTCTCATTGGATTAATTTCTTTTTTTAACACCTCTCACCCTTTCTGTATCTGAAGTCCACTTGTATATATTCTCCTCATTCAATAATGTTTTTAAAACAAATTAATAGCGTCAATATTCCTTTCAAAATACTACCTATAGTTGTTGGCCTGGGTGGTTTGTCTCTTCCTACCTTCACCAGCATTTCCTTTATCAAATCTCTTTAGAGAAGGTAGCCAAGAAGCCCACATTGACATTTTTTTCCTATTTTTTCTTTGCACAATGTAGTGTTGAAGTTACTATTATTATTAATTTATTGCATAGTTTTCAATTTATTTGCAACTACTGGCATTCGAATTAGTGCCATGATAATATTATTAAAAATAAAAGCATTTTAAGTTATTCATTGGAATTCAATTATTTTTCTTTTCTTTGTATTACTCATGGTCCTCCAATTTTCACTTCTGTTTCCATTCAATTGTGGTTTTGTTTTCTGTTATACAGTTTGCAAATCAAATTATGTTAGTGTAACGATTGGATGGCCAGAAGCCTGATACTTGAACAGGTTCAAAACTGACAGGACCAGTTCACAGTCCTGTGCCACTGAACATAAATACAAGAGGCTTGCCGACATTAAAAAAAATGGATAAATTAAGGAATATTTGAGGATATCTTGAAAATAATGAGATGGCCCAAGAAAATCTATCTTCAAAATAAAATAAGTATTAGAATGTGGAACTGATGTGTCAGCCTGTACATCAAGATTTGTGTAAGAGAAGAGGTAGCAGGCACAGAAAAAATGGACAGTTTTATCACATAAGGAATTATGGGGCTCTTGTGTTTCACTGACCATGCACATTTTACTTGTATCTCAAAGAATGAGCGGAAAATCAGGATATAGCGTCTCTAATTCACTCATTTGGTTAAAAGTCTGTCAGAAATCTGATCTAAAGGGAGTTTTTCCTTCCACTTGCGAACAAATTAAAAACTATGCAATAAATTAATAATAATGACTGCAAACATTTTAAAAGAACCTTAAACTAAAGTCTTCACTTGAAAGAGGACGGACACTCCCTTCATGAGTAGTCACATGGAGAAGACAAGAAGCACTGGTACAAGTTGCACTGGAAGAGGTTTTATCTTGGTATAAGAATTAAATTTTTATGTAACTGTTTATGCTGAAAACAATCAATCACTGTGATATTGTCAGATCAGAGTCAGCCCTCAGCAGTATCTGGATGGAATGTCCACTGACGAATTTCAATTAAATTCAGCAGACAGGTTCGGGTGGGAAAAGAAGAGAGACAGAGGCTGAGGGTGTGGAACACAGCACAAGGCATGCTGGTGTGTACAGAAATGCCAGAAAGTAACTGATAGACACACTGACCTCATTAGTTCTGCTACTCATGAAACAAATATTGATAGCTGATATTTCATAGGAATGCACTGCTGTTGAGTTAAAGAGCTACACAAGAATCTCCTTGTTTATTTTGAATTATATACAGAATTAATGAGTTGCAAATTGTAAAACAATCCAGCTTCGAAAAATATCACTATGAGCAGCACTAGGTTTACCTACACAAATGTTCAAAGCAAAATTACTCTGTGACTACAATAAGATGTAGAGCAGTTATGTTGCCTAAAATATAAGAACTTAAGGAGAAGCTTACCATGTGTTTAAAATTATCGGTAGTTGCATTTGAGATCTGTGATAACTGTGCATATATTTTCTGGATTGTAGCACTTTAGAGGTTTTCCATTTTATTTTTATAGTGTTAGTGTAAAGTTCACCTCTAGCAATTTATAGTAAGGCTCTAAAAATTCAAATAATAAAGAGCTTCTTTCTATGGCTGTGAGTAGTAATTTAACTATGCATTAAAATGTTCACTACAGAGAAGCCAAAAATAGCTATTGCTGATGAGTTTAGTAAACTGTATTTGTGCTTCATTGTAATGCTAAGTTCCAACTGGTGAATTCTGTTCTGGGATTATCACTGATGTTATTTTAAAAAATGGGGAATTTATGATAACATGTCTACTCATGCACAACATGGGATTTTATTTTCTTCTCTGAAATAAACAGAGAAACATAATGTTCTGGTAATCTGCAGTTCCTAACAGCTTGTTCTCCAAACAACCTGGGCCTCTTCATAGTCTGGTATGATTCTCCTTCTCTTTTCTCTAGCAACTCTGCACGGAAGTAGAGGTCGGTGATCATTTCCATATGAACAAAATTATTTGCAAGTGCTTCTACTCCTCAGGAAGACAGCTATTACCAGAGAGAAAAATCATCTATCTATCTATCTATCTATCTATCTATCTATCTATCCAGATTTAGCAAGGCAATGGACAATTTTCATTGATGCTCCCTGACTCAGCCCGCAAGCCATCCACCTCATAAAGCTTAGAGGCAGGCAGGCAGCTCCCTGACCAGACCCCATCAGCATTTGCCATGCTCAGTGGGCTGTTCACTGCAGCACCACCTGAGCCATGAAGACAGAGAAGCCCCTCAGTGACAGAACGCGACCCAGGAAAGTAAACTGTGCTGTACAAAGATCATTGGCTTTGCAAAAATGAGGTGCAAAATGACTTTAAAATATTTATTTTTAAAAAAAAATAGCATCAGCGTTAGTCTACGTTGTAGACATGTCCTTATAAGTAAGTTCCACCTAAGGCATCCAAGAATGTTCCTGAATGGTACAGACTGTCAGAAAAGGTATCTTCCATGTGAGATCTGCTGTGTTTACCAGCCTGGCTTCCATACTGCCTGCTTCAGGTCTACTCAGTTTGAAACCATTCAAGAAAGAGTCTGATCATTTAAAAATAGAAATATGCAAAATTTGGAAACTGCAAAACCATAGATTCTGGATTTGCTACTTTTTCACTTACAAAAATTACCACTTTTGTTTATATTAATAAAAGCATGATTTTTAAATAATGTATTCTTTTCTGCCATTGATTCATATGCTACTAGGCTGAAAATGGAACTCTATCTTCTGACTGAAAAGAGAGAAAGGATATTTCTGATAAAGCATGAAGTCTCTCTAAAATATCCAGTTTTCTTCTGTGAAATATCCAGCCATGTGTAATGAACTGATGTGGCAAGAAACTTTTATGCTTACTTGTTTGAGATGATGAGTTTACAATGTGTTCCTGAATTTCCCCTGAAGAACCTGCAGATCAGGTCATGATAATTGAACAGACTGTATTATATTATATTATATTATATTATATTATATTATATTATATTATATTATATTATATTTATTATATTTATTATATTATATGCTATGTCTTTTACTGTATTGTTACTGAACAAAGAGACATGCAGATCACATATGTATTTATAGGCACGCCTTTATGTGCAAGGGAAAATACTTTTTAATTCTTGTGCAGACAGACAGGGGTTCTTTCTTCTGTAGTTAAATATCTTCATATAAACTAAGGGTGAATTTTTTTATCATTGCTAATGAACAAGATTATAAAAACATCACTGTCCACCTATGGAACAGTCTGTCTTCCATGCTTTTTACCCTCCCTGAAATTCAGTTCAGCATCTAGCTGGCAATTTTCCCCTGGAGTATATGATTAGAAAGGACATTATTCTGCCAAACTGATATTTAAATTCTCTGTTTCTCCTTTATTACGTGATACCAAACAAGTTCAGAAATCTTTAACATCCAGTTTAAACCTGCATAATTGTTCTCCATGAGTTTGAGCATTTCTGTAGTTCTCTCCACAGGAATTCTTCAGACATCCCAAGGGCCAGATTATTGATAGAAGTCTTCACCTGCCATAGTGTTTAATAGTGCCTCATCAAAATCAGAATGTGTAGTGGGATATTTAGGAGACTGTAAAACTTTATGCCCTTTGGATAAAACACTCAATCTATCTTTGACTATACCTATTATGTCCCTTCCTCATCTCAACTACCTAACTCCTTCCTGTGAGCAATGTTTTTTTGATGTTTTTCTTGGAACCATGCTAGGTACAAAATCTAGATTTGCAAAATGCTTTAATTGTACTTCAATTCTAACATCAGTGTTTGTCTTTTTGTTTATTTTTATTTTCCCCCTTATTTTATTCTTCATTTCAGAGACTCTCACACATAAGAAATTGTGCTGGTACCTAAAAGGCTGCATGACTTCAGTGAAATGATTTTCATTAGCGTGTTTGTGCCTTCCGGCCCCTACAATAAATGCAAGGGACAGAGAGGTATTTTCATTTTCTGATGAACAAATACTTTTTCATATAAGCAAAATCACAGAGTGCTGAAAAAAAAAAAAGTAAGCTTCATTCTCAGTCCCTGGTGAATCAAAGTAGGTGTAACTGTTCAAGTGTTCTGAAAACAGGGTTCTGGTCTTAAGTCATGTTAAATTCCTGCTGCTTTAGTGGATTAAGATCTCTGTTAAGCAGATATTTATGTCAGCATAGTTCTGTTGGTGTGTGTAACTACTGTATGCATCAGGATCCTGAGCTGTCTGACTAAATAAATATGACATTCAAAATCAGGTCTAAAGTGACTTATTCCCGCAAAATAAGTGTTAAAATTGGAAGGATCTCTCTCCTACCTTAACATCCTCTGTAAAGTTTCTGCTATTGTGGTCCAGGATCTAAATAGTAGACTTTATTTGTTCATCACCTTTTGTACCTTCCTGCACTCTTCTTCCCTGAAGAATATGAAAGCTCAGATATATATCCACATTCCTCATTGTCTGAAATTAAGAGAAGGTTTTCTCTTAGCTTTACTGGGCCTTGGCCTTTGCTTTGAGGCATCTAGATTTAGGAAAATCATTGAAACATGATTCTGTTTTTCTGCATTGGTGATCCCCTTTTTCACCAGTGCTGATTGCAGGCTATTTTAGTGGCATTTCATTACAGAGTCAGAAGGACTTCTTCTCCAAGAGGGGTTTTTTGTGGTTTTTGTTCCTTCCAGTGTGAAGGTAGTGGCTGAATGCTAGCTTGATGTGAATATTGCTGGAAGTCACATCCACCCTTGCCCGAGCTAAGACAATGTCCTGGTTTCAGTTGCAAAACACCTAATTTTCTTCCTAGCAGCTGGTACAGTGCTGTGTTTTGGATTTAGGATGGAAATAATATTGATAACACAGGGATGTTTTATCTGTTGCTGAGCAGTGGTTATGCAGAGTGTCGGACTTCAGAGTTTCCCACCCCACCAGGGAGCAGACTGGGGGTGCACAGGAGGCTGGGAGGGGTCACAGCCGGGACAGCTTACCCTGGCCAAAACTGGCCAAAAGGATGTCCCATATCATATGGCATCATGGCCAGTACATAGACTTGGGGAAAGCTGGTCAGTGGCAGCTGCTCAGGAACTGGCTGGGCATCGGTCAGCAGGTGGTGAGTTCTCCGCACAGGAATCCTTCAGACAATGAACTTGCATTGTGCATCACTTATTTTGTAGCATTAGTGTTAGTGTTCATATTACTTTCCCTCAAGTTTCTGTCCAATTAAACTGTCTTTATCGCAATCTTCAGATTTTACCTTTTTTTTTTTTAATTGTCCCAATTATCTCCCCTGTCCTACTTGCGGGGCAGAAGTGAGTAAGTGGCTGTGTGGTGTAACCACCCACCTGGTTAAACCATGACACACAAGCAACTTTTTTTTCAAGAAAAAAAAATGCTCTTAAAACTCTAGACTGGTATTGATAATGAAAGAAAAAAAATCCTGAAGGAAAATGGGAATGCATTAACATAATCTATGGAAGGAATGCTGCAAACTGGAGCTAGACAATACTCTCAAATGCAAACTAAAGTGTTTGGACAGTCACAGCAGGTAAGAAGTCTGGTGCAGAATTCGCTTTTATGGTTCCTACTAGTTTTCCTTTGAGAAATCATTTTATAAGACTTGCTTCATACTCTTTTTCTACTCCTTTTTCCGCTGAAATGTCGTGCTGACATCTTTTCTGTTTATACTTTTTTTAATTTATTTATACTTAGATGAGCAGCTCTGCTGGTTTTTTTGAATTTGTTTTCCCAGGCACATGGGTATCTGGACAGAATGCAAGGGACAAAGTTTAACTGGATCACAACATTGCTATTTAATTAATTTGCAGTCTGTCAAGCAATGAATTTTCCAGTGCACTTCCTTTCTGACCGGCTTCCAGCTGGTGGAGCTCATCTGTCTGCTCACAGCCCACTGCCCTGTGTCCTTTCACAGCCAACCTGATCTGAAGCCACCTTACCTTATTTCCAATTTTAAGGTTAACAGACTGAGGAAAGAAGATTATATCGGACAATGAGAACCCATCTCCTTTCTTGCCTTCTCTAAGGGATGCATTATCCCAAATCCACTGCTGTCAGCTAACAAAGTGTCTCATATTGAAGGCCTCTCAGACATGGGTGATGACCTTGAGTTCCCCTATGGCTCATTATAGCTTGTGGCTTCTGCTGTCTCCTACTGTATAGATTTATAGATTTATAATAGGGTGTTTGGAAGGGTTGTGATATTGTGGTTTGGAAGGTAAATGGAGCTGATGTTATATTACAGCGTTATCTTAATCAGGGCTGGGGGAGCACAGGACGACAGGAAAGGATTCAGTGGCCCGAGAAATGCCTTTCCAGGTGAACACACCTCTATCAGATAAATGCCTATCATGAGCAATAACACAGCTAGGACAACAGGGATCTCGATTTAAGTTACCACAGTTTAGCTGCTATTCAGAGCTTGTTAGAGAGTGATGTAATGGAAAAATCTATTCTTTATTATCAGGAAAATCTGTTGCGACCAATAAAAAGTACTGCGACCAGTAATGTCCCGTAGGATAATAAATACTTCATTGTACAGAAAAATGAGAGACTTGATAGAGTTTATTTTCTGCTTTAACATCCTCATGCTTTTTGAAGCACAATTTATAAAATGTAGAGGTTTTACATTGAAGGTCCTATCACTCAACATAAAAGATGCCTTAAGTCAGTCAAATGTCTCTGTGTCAGCTCAGAGCTTCTGATCGTGTACAGCTGAATCACAAGAACACAGAATCATAAAATAATATCCATACATAAATTGGTACAAATAATAGTTGCAATATTTGGACTGTTTTCTACTGGCTTTGAAAATTATGCTGAAAAAATAGAGCATTGGACTTAATGATTAGTGAATACTAAGTATCATTTCTAGTTTTCACCTTTGGAAAGCAGAAATTATTCACTTAGTCAGATACAAAACTATGATAGCTCAGAAATCCCCTGGCTGATATGTTCCTAGCAAAAGCTGCTTTATTCCAGATGTTACAGAACATATGTGTATATGCACAGTGCAGCAGAAAAGATTTGTACGATATGCCACAAATTACCAGTGAAGGCTTAAAAAGTTATTGCAGGATATCCTTCGACCTTTCTGATTTCGTCATTAAATTGTTTTAAGTGTCTTCTTAGAAGGTTTTTTATACAAAGTCAACCCAGATAATTTATTTTAGGTTTATGCATGTACTTCAATATTAGACAAAAAGCTCTTTTTTTTTTTTTTTTAAATGCTACCAGAAATGCTAAGACTCAACTGTATTGTTACAGGCTTGACTCACATGTAAAGGCTCTGTTTATTGTCTCTTTGTGTTCATGGCAGCACCTAGATTAATGGGTTTGGACCTGGTGATTTGGAACAAGAATTCTGGGGGTATTTGATTACCTATAAGCCTGCATATGTGTAACTCTGCAGTCCTAACACTTTTGGCTAGGTTTCCATCGCATTCACCATCTGTGTTTAGCCCAACTGTGCAGACCCCTATGTATTAAGGAAACTTCCTACATTCACGGGGCTCCCTGGCAGTCCCGCTCCCAAGGCCAGGCTTCCACTGCTGGGACCGAAGCCCCTTCCCAGCAGGCGGCTCCAGTGACCCAACAGGAGCCCTGCTTGGCTCCCTGCTCGCCCCACTCACAGAGTCGCTCCAGGTTTCCAATGGCAGGCTCGGATGTCTCATTCCATAAAGCCATTTATTCCTGGCACACTACCACAGAAACAACCCAAGCTGGTGTCTCCAAGGAGGGACCTCAAACAAAGGACCCCCTGGGCTTTTATCCCCTCCCAGTCCAAGCATGCAAGACTCTCATTCATCTTCCTGAGTCTTTGGCTCCTGCTGTGTCTCTCAGTGTCCATTCACCTGGCTGGCACCACCCATCTTCATGCCTTTCAGTATCCCAAATGTTGGCAGCTCCCGGCTTCTTGTCTCAGGCTCCCACCCAGAACTCAACCCGCATCTCAATGTGCAGCTTGCAAGCCCAGCTACCTGCACCAGATGTATTCCTCAACATGTAAGCCTTTTCCCCTACGGACCAACAAGTAATTAAAATAGTGCCTGAAAGCTGCATCTTCAAACAAAGCAGTAGGTGATTCTGAAAGGGAATTTTTCATACACCAGTCAGGCACCCTTTCCCCACACCCAGCCATAATAGATGTATTTCTAATGTGGAAAAGCCCAATTTCCTCCAGCATCTTCTCATTTTCTCTGTCCTTGCCAATCAAGTCCCAATGACAGCAACTGCCTTGTTCCCAAATCACTGTAGGAAGTTTAGGTTTAACCCTAATTGCTCCTAAGAGTGAACCAGATGAAAATAAATAGTTTCCTAAACTAATATCAAAAGCTTTATATATTTCTTCAAAAAAGAATTCATTTTTTTTGTTTTCTTACTTGTTCTTTCAGAAAACACTATGATCTAAGTACATGCATTCATCCTAGAAGGTGCAGCATAGGTCAATTGGAACAATTATGACAATTATTTAAAAAATCATAACCCTATTCTATATGTTTATAGAGATGAGAAAAAAGCAAATCCATACATCTAAGTCTAGACATTTTATAGTTTTCTTACTGTGTAAATTATTTCAATGGTTTGTGATCCTATTCCTTGAAAATTAGCAAATGAAATACAGTCTGTATTTCTGGATCTGATTTTGATCCCATATTAATGGGCAAGAAGTGAGTCTACTGAAGTCAGTGAAGTGTCAAAAAGTGTAGATGAAATCAGTTATGTTTTGGTTGCCAGTTCTGCACATTCACTTTACAGTCAGTTAATGCTAAATTACATCAGTTTGTCTGCACAGGATTAAATTTGAGAAAAGGAAACTTCATTAATAATATCTGGAAAAGTTTAATATTTCTTTCAGTCTGAATGAAAAAGTAAAGCTTCATATAAAGCAGTTTAGCCCATCTGAGTAGAATTGCTGCTTGAGCTCCCAGAGCGAAACACATTATCCTATGAACATGAACTTGAAAGGGTTTTCCCTAACCACAGCATATATTGACAGCTACTGTGCACTATACTGGCCACTGTCCAAACATCTTAATACACACATTTAAGGCTTTTTTCCTCCTAATGGTATAGAAATTTCTCTAAATTAATTTTTGTGGACCAGAGTCTACATTATAGATATATAGATACTATACTTACATATATAGGATCTGACTTTCTTAGAGAAGCTCCTTTTACTGGCATACAGAAGAAATAGGCTTAATTTTGGCAATTAAATTAGTCATATTTCGAATATGTTTACTGGCCATTAGCACAAATTACCTTGGACTGGGTACATTTGCATAATAGATTTTTTTGCGAGGAGAATCCAAGAAACATCTTGTTTGCTGGGCTATTTACAGTAGGGAAAAGCAGCATCAAAATGATATTTCATATAGAAATTAAATCCATTTGATGTAACTGTGGTGGCCATTCTGTGATGACCAATAAAACAATATTTTTTGTGTGTGTGTGGTGTTACTCAGGGCTGTCGAGTGCAGGGCTATGAGTTGGACTTCAGTGATCCTTGTGGATCCCTTCCAACTCAGGATATTCTATGATTCTATAATTCTAATAGAGTAGTAACATGCAGACGAGTCACAATTCCAGTCTGAACCCAGTTGTTGCAGCAAGCTGAGTGACTACTCATGTGAGATGATTTGAAAATTGTCCAGTGAAGCTGAAGAGGTCAATAAGAAAGAGTATGAAATTTGATTTTTAGCAGATTGTTCTAGATTTAGATCTGCTGTTCAAATATATTTTGAAGACTACTGTGTTATTAGCCTTCAGGTAACGCTAAGTTTCTACAGTTTTTTAACTGAACTTCTTAGTAATGACAGAATTTTGGAGTACTAGACCTAATGCAGATAAAAAAGGTGTGAATTTACCAACAGGCTTCTCAAATCATGCCAAATAAAATACCTTAATAAATGATACAAACCGTGGAACTGCTCCAGCATCAGCCAGAGCCACTGGGAACGTTTCCATTCAATTTAGTGGGTGCTGGAATCAAGCTCATTTGCAATTTAGAAGCGATATTAGACAGAAGCAATGTTAAATGAGTCAAGGCAGTTAAACAAATTTAACGAAGCCAGTCAGACCTCTTGGATTATAAGAAAAAATTCAGCAACCAGCAAAGAAGCCATTGAAACAGATCTGATTGCTGACCTCAGTGTGCCTTTCTGTTTATGTGAAAATTTTATTTCATTCACATCTCAAAATGCTTGTAAATTCACATTTTACTTGGGAAACTAAGTGGACTAGCTAATTCTTCCTTACAGATACTTTTCCGGGTTTCTCTCACTTTCAAATTCTGATGCAATCATACAGTATGAAATGCTTGGCCTGACCTGCTCTTCTCTTGTCTAGAATATTGCATGTTGTATGGCATTAAGTTGTCTTTCTTCGTATGCGATTAAGTAACATAATTTGAGATACTTAGAGGTCATGACACATTACTGGAAAGATTAAAATACAGGATTATTAATTAATAACATATCTATTAAAAATAGCTTAGTTTT
This sequence comes from Lycocorax pyrrhopterus obiensis, assembly GCA_014706295.1. NCBI lineage: Eukaryota > Metazoa > Chordata > Aves > Passeriformes > Paradisaeidae > Lycocorax > Lycocorax pyrrhopterus. Next base: position 42,124,296 of record JACSVZ010000001.1, on the reverse strand, counting down.
ACCCTTGTTTTTGACCAAAACTATAAATCATAAAATTTTGGCAGAGCTAGCATAGCTATACTAATTTAATTAGTAATCACTGTATTTCAATTATCCTTATGAAGAGAGATACATAACAAAAAAGTGTTTCCTTTCCATGAAGGACGGAATGGTATTAGAGCATAACAACTTCATTCTCGTGACTAATCAATTCTATGAAAATTTATAGACCTAATGTAATAAAAGACCAAAGATAAGAAAAAAGATCATAAACTAATGAAACTAATAATATTAACAAAGTATTAAAGCAATCAATTACTAAAGAGACATAAAGGTTAACTGCCCGTGAAATGAACATACTAATTCAATGTTATTATATGATGTACTCACAATTTGTTTCTAAATTTACTTCAGTGGCTCAGGAGAAAATTTACTTACTCTTACTTGTGTTACATTAAAAATACCCACCTTCAGTTCAGATCTATGGTAAGCAGATATGCTGGTGATTCTGACAGCACCTTCTGTCAGGATAGAAGTGTGTCCATATTGCTACCTCAAGCTCAGCTGCTTCCGATCTCTTTGATATCCAGGCAGCCAAACTCAGTTTTCTTTTAATTAGGTACCTAACTTTGTGTGAGGTGGACACAGGGCCAAGCTCTAAAAGCTTCCAACGCCCCCACCTAAGAGCCATGTTCCCAGCAAGTTGATCACCTTCCTCACAGCAGTAAACAGACTGAGATACTTTTAAATACAAAAAAAAAGTGTCCTTAAGTAAACTTATCCTCCTGGGTGAAAACTGAAATTACTTACAAAACTGTTCACCCAAGTTAATTTTATATCTGTTTGGGACAAGAACAACAACAAGTTTGATTGCCCAAGTGTGGTTTTGTTCATTTTCACCGGAGATGCTGTTATCTCAGCTTTTTGAAGATTGATTCAAAGACAGGCAATGACAATATATGGTAAATTTGAAAAACAGAAGTTATGATCTATCCTTGCCAAATTAATGAGGTATTGAAAGATAAGAACAACTCTGCTGTGTCTGTCTGGTTTCACAGTATCATCCAGAATGGGAAGGACCTCAAGAGGTCTAGTCCAGCCTCCTGCTCTAAGCATGGGCAGCTGTGAGATTACACCAGGTTGATGGGAACTGTAAAGGGCTCTCATATGTGCGCAATATACCAAACGTATTTCTGTCTCTCAAATACACTTCAGCTGTGAATTAATTTTTTTAAAAGAAATATGTGTTATAAAATTAATATGCTCTGTATCCATAAAGAAAAATAAGTTGGTGTGCATTATTATGTAGTTAGCATACATGTAACTGATGGGTAGACAAATACATAACTATATGCTAAATCAACTTAGCGGGTTTTAAGTTTGATCCATAGTCAGCTGCCCTTATCCTGGAGCCTGGCACTGCACAAGTTTCTCTGCTAAGGATGATGTATGGCTGTCAGTCCTGCTTGAAGGAAAAGAGTCTGTGCAGGGCAGGCAGGTACACATTTAATGGACTGTGGCACATGAAAGGATGCAAAAAGGTAGGAACAGTTGCTAAGTTCAGTGTGAAAGGCAAGACTGTCATCCCTGACCAAGGAAAATGTTTACCCACCGCACCTTCTCTGTTGTCTGAGGGTGATTTTGCTGGGCACTTAAGAAAATTGAGGCTTCCTGCATCTGTTTTCCCCAAAGATCTATGGTGCTACATTTTTGATAGCTTGGATCCAATCTTTTTTATCTCAAAAATATCTCAAAAATGAGATAAATACTGCCAAGAAAGGCGATTAGAGAGGACCCAAGTGACTAGTGTACCTTTGCCATATAATAAACTAAATTATTGCTTTGGCTTGCCTGTGTTTTTTTAGGTACTTGAGAAACAGAAAACCAATGAGTGCTTGTGTCTTGGGGCTGAGCAGAGTAAAAATAGTACAGATTAGTGACAATTCTGGGAGGCCCATAATTGCAAGTGGGCTCAGGGTTTGAGTATCACCCATTAACAGCAGCGCACGTAGGTACTGTTGGTTTCATTTGCTATTTCATTACAAGCAGTGGCCAAGAGGTGCACCTCCCAATGGCCACAGGTCTGGCAGCACAACCATTTTGATCGTTTTTGTCTCACTCTACATCTCACATATTAGTACAAATTTCCAGCCTGCGATAGCTTTCCTGTTTCCATTCTTTGTCTGACTCCTCTCCCCCTACAACAGAGGGAGCAGCTTCCAGCCTCCCTCAGGGGATGTCTACTCAGCATTTCTTTTTTTCCTTCTCTCTCCATTCTTACTGAGAAGAATTGGACCTGGAAACTAGCTCATGTCTTGGTTCATCCACCACTTTGCTTCCTGATGAGGGAGCATTTTCTCACTCAGGTCTGGCCATAAGAGACATTTGTTCAGCTGAGGAGAGAGGCTCAGCACATCCCTGCACTGTTCCTGCAGTTTGATGGCAGGGCACTTGCCCCAGAGGGAAGTTCCATCTCATCAGCTCCCTACTGTCAAAAATCACTCAATTTGTCATGGGATAGCCCCACTGCTACAAGCTGTTTATCACCCCTTCAGGGTCATTTTGTTTCCTGAGGCAATTGCCGCCTAAGGTGCTTCTGCCTTCACTTCTCTCCCTCCCTGGCTCTCACGATTCATTTGGTCCAAACGCCATTCTTGAATTGCCCTACTTGACCAGGGAAAGAAAAAAAAGGACAAAAAGATGAGTTTTGTGAAGATGAGTATGTAAAATAAGGATAATCTAGTTTCTGGCAGGAACCAGCATCTTTTCAGCCTGCATCCTTCATGCTGCTGTCTGAGCTGTACTAATGCCTGCATAACTCCCTTCCTGCTAAGTGGAGAAACCACCAGGTCTTTGAAAGCTGATACCACATGATTTGCAAGATATCATATTCACCCAGTTGCCTCCCTACTGGTCATTATTTGAAAATAGATATGCAAATCTGACAATTATGCCCTTTCCCAGCTACAATAGGAGGAGACCAGAAAGGGATCTTTGCTCTCTACACCTTTTACATTCTCACCTACAACAGAACTTTGCAGAAGATTTTCTCCTGCAAGTACACAGAGGACAGTGAGTGGTTCTTTTCCGTGAAATCTCTTGCAAATTTACTTTCTCGTGACTGAACTATATAATTTTTATTGTACCAGTAGACCTGATAGAGCCAAAGTCAACCCAATTAGTACTTTTCATCAGAGGTTGCATTTCCAATGCAAAAGCTCCTTGGTCTGGTCATTTTTCCCATTATCCTTGTTTCTGCAACAGAGACAGGTGGATTGCACAGGCACAGATGTCTGGCATCTGGCTTTAAATGTGCTCATCTATTCACATCTGAGTAAGCAATGCATCCCAATGAATTGGCTTCAAAAAGAGCAACTCTAAACAGAAAGATTGACATTTCCTCCCTTTTCATACTGCCACTGCCTGCTGCAGAGATCGCTGATTTGTACCTAACACCCTGGAGTTGGCACAGGCAGGTTCCGGATGGTGGAGTTTGGAGCTACAGCCTACTGAGCAAGACCTGGGAGAGAAAAGCAGTGAGTCTCTTCAAGTTCCCCAACTCAGCATAAACCAAACAATAAGTTAATGCCAGGAGAATGGATCCTTTGAAAGGAAGCATCTCTTCAGCCCCCACCTAATTAATCTCTGATATAATCTGGCGTTTGGCCTCTGAAAGATTGTAAGGTGTCAGTCTTCTTGGGTTAGCCGTGGAAATTGTGTATTTTTTCCAGTAACCTAGAGGGTAGGTTGTTTTGGAGGTTTTATGTACTAAGGAAAGTCTTTTCATTTGAAGTTGGGGTTTTCTATAAAAAGCTTGATTTTTTTTTTTTTACAGCAGGTTTTTGACCTGTTCAATCAAAAAGCCCTTGAATGACAAGTAAAAGCTTGCTCAAAATAAACGTATTTCTACTGTCATTGAAGTATCTCAGAGGGAGAAAAATAAAACTTACCCACATCTTTTCTGTTTGTTTACTCCACACAGTGTTTAAACTGTCCAGTGTGGTTTTTCTCTGAGAAGGTATGACATAGGCCTTTTGTAGACATTTCAGGAAGAAATGCACAAAGGGGTCACTAAATTTCTATCTGATAAAAAGGTATAGTTGCTTTTATACTGGAGAATGACTGCAAAATCAGAAGTGATAGCTCTTTCATGATGGTCAGCAAGTATTAGTTTGCACATCATAGCAGGATTTTTTTAATCGAACAAGTGAGGAAAATGTCTAATGTAGTTCCTTCTGAAGAAAAAACTAATAAAAGATGGTAGTTTTCAGATATCACTGGCAAAGTTAATTAACTTCACAGGTCAGTCACTGTAGATTTCTCACACACCTTGTAAGAAGGGACTCAGACTAATTATGTGAAAAAGAGCACAGGCACAGGCACTGCAGCTGCACAGTGCTTATGGAAGAGAACCTTACCTTTGAGATGGTGCATAGCATCTTTTGACAGCAACTGCAGAGCCATCCAATGGTCTGACTTTTGCTCTAGTCCAGGAACTCTTGGGGGTAATAAATATCCCAAGAGGAGATGCTCTGACCTTTTTTTAACCCACTGTTTGAATGGCAGATTCTAGTTTCTTCATCCTATGCCTCCAAGCTGAACAAAGGCTAGCACCACCTAGAGAAGGATTCATCTCCTTAAATTTCTTCAGCCATCTAAAACCTGGATATTTAATCTAAGGTGGACACCTGGGATACCTTCATAGTAAATGGAGCTAGATGAGTAAGACTGGTGAGATGGATCTTCCTCTGGAACTGTCTGCTCCCCTGCTCCTTCCTTCATTTTCTGCAGAGAAAGATTAAATGGTGGTTTTATACTAGATACAAATTTTGGACTTTTGATCTTTCCAGAAAGAGTAAACAGTTAATATGCACAACACCAAATGGACAGTTATCACCAGGATTCTTTTTTTAGTACTGCAATATAAGATTGCCCTAAAAAAATCTTCCTCAATATCCTTTGCTGTTGGAGTCAGGGGAGGTTTATGTGACAGCTATGTTGTGTATTTTCCCACAATAAGAAGAGTTTATGCATGCCAGCATTCTAATGAAGAAAATGGTAGGAATCCAAAGTGTCCATAAAACCATCTGTGCATGTGCTGCCAGTCTGGTGTATGCTGTATGTGCACAGATCAGCTCATGCCTGAAAGTCCCAAATGAGACCAGTCTCCATGGGGGCTGGTATGAGATATCTGCCCTGAATTCAAAGTGTCTAGGTTGTGTTTGACTTGGTACACAGAGAACATGGATATAGTTTGGGTGCAGATAGTGACTACTCATTTTAAATTCCTGGATGGGCAGACACCCGGTGCGTTGCACAGCCACAAGCCTGGTAGTTTGTTGCTGAAAGTCTTCAGATGGTACATTTGCTAAATGCAGTAAAACTGACAGTATATGTGGAAGATAAATTTCTGTCATCAAATGATAAGACTGTTTGAGTAAAACAACCTATGAAGAGCCACCACGCTGCAGTAGCAGGGTACTGCAAAAAGAATGTTCCGCTGTGTACTGAAAGTGTATACAGTCTGTGAAGGAGTGGCATGAAGAATAGGGACACTGAACCTTGGTGGGCTTTTGTGTATCCAGGTGGAATAAATGCACAACATGTGCCAGGAGGAATAAAAATCTGAGTGGAGTTTACATGCCAACTAGGCACAGAAAATGAAATCGACGTATATGCTGTCATTTTTCAAAAAAATTACTTCCTGTTAAGTCAGTGCAAGTCCAGCATATCAAACCCAAAGTAAGGCCACTTCTTCACACTGCAGGAAATGCACAGTGCCTAAGTTGGTGCATGACCTTCTTTATCAAATAAACATATTTCAATAAGCAACACCTCTTCAATTCATAGTAAATCTCAGGAGTGATGACTTGTCCTAAAACAATTACTCTAAATTGCTCAGTGGTCACTGCTGTGATTCACCAGCTGACTGCAGCCATCTGAGCCGATTCATGTGGCTGAGATGGGAAAGCACAGGGAAGCTAAGAAATACTCATGCAGTGCAGTTCGGTGTACTAGCCTGGTATCTGCCCAACATGTCACATGGAGCAGGTTAGGAGTGCAAAGCAGATGGCATGGGCAGCTACAATGGACTGGACCTCTGCACTCAACAGATGGCATCAACAGGATACAAAAAAATCATTGGTGTCCTGGTGGACCTGGGAGCACAACAGGAAGGTTACCAGAGATAGCTACTGGGGATCCTGCCACCATATTGAGTCAGCATGTCATAGCAATTCAGCACCGGCTGAATAACATTCAGAAATTAATTCTGTATACCTTCCTCTTTTATTTGATCTAAACCTTTAAGGACAAATGTCCCTGTTGTTTCAGAAATTGGATCCAGATACAAATTTACAGCTCGCAATGATCTTCACAAACTTTACCCTTGTCTTTTTGCAGCTTACTACAAGTGATAGGTCAGTATTCCTAGATGCAGTGGGTTTTTTAATGAAAGTCCGGTTCAATTCTTGGCAAAATCTTAATTTGTTCCTGTTTATCTACAGTCATCCTTCATTCTGTCTGGAATAGTTGCTTTCTTATTTGTGAAAACTAATTTTTTTCATATCCTGACAAAAAGAGAAGGAATGGGGTGGGGTAACACTGTTGAAGTACATTTGGTATGCTTTCACTAATGTTACATTCACATAGAGACAAGATCTGGATGTTTTGCAGCCAATGGGTCTTGACTGGTTTCAAGTGAAGCACCAGTTAAACTTTTCTGTAAGTACATTCCGAGATCATCTCATTGTGATTTGTGGGAGGGAGTGAAAAGAGCGATAATAAATAAAGTAATGAGAAATTAACTAAATGTAAATTATTTTATGAAAACATGGTGTTCTAATTACAAAGATTTTAATTGCAAGTATTGGTAATAAGAAAAACAATTAGCGGTGGAATTATGCCTGAGGATAGCAGTCAGAAGTTCTCTCATGATGCTATCAGTTCACAAGATAAGACTTAGGATAATTGTTGGATGCTCAGTGCTTTTTTTCTTTCCCTGATCGTGAGATGTTAAAGCAACAATATTTGCAGTCAGACCATATAGCATCTACTGATGCAATTTTTTATGCAGATCAAGAGGATAAAGATACAATCCCTGCCTCAATAAATAGAAGATCTACAATCCAGTTACATAGCAAGTAGAAGGGTATGAGGCTTTGCATGCTTGGTAAATACCTTGAAATTACTTTTTGGGCACACTATTATCTGCATAACAAATTCCTGAAATAAATTGTCATAGATTCTTGCTCACAGCTCCTCCCATCTAAAAGAAGTTCAGTAGGATGCGTGGGTGTTCTTGGTATATGAAGTTTGGGTGTTCGCGTTGTAAACTCTGCACAGATAGGTTTTATTTAGGTTTTTAGGATCTCTTGGCAAATTTTTTTTATGACAATGTTCTTACAAGTCACTTAGAAAAGTGACACTGTAGTCTCACGTTGAACTAATGTATGAACAACTATAATATCAGGAACAATTTATGCAGAGTCAAATATCTGCTGTTCACTGAAAATTTGTGGGGGTGGATTCACCGCAAGACCATGATTGCCTTTGGTTCTCACTAGAGCAAACCCAGTGAGAGTAGCTGTACACAAGTCTTTCAGGAAATCTTGGAGTCATGACTCTGCTCTTGGAAGTCTCTGTTGTTCTCTCGTTCCATGACCAGTTTCCGGTGGATAATGTCAGTGTGGGCTGTACCTAGGCTTTTCTATGTTTCTCTTATCTGTTATCTACCAACCATCATGCTACCTCTTGTTTTGATTAGCAGTGGAGTGGGGTTTTTAATAAATAGTAAGAGTAGTAAATAAGTAATAAAAGTAAGAGTGAAAACAAAGTTGTCTTTAATGCAGCCTGGAAAAATGTTGCAGTACTATAATCAAGGATCCAAAGGAAGAATATAAGTTTCCATGGTTGATGCAGACATCTGCAAATATGGGGTATCGGTCCTTCCATGACTCTGGGAGGTGTCACCCCAGTCACTACAGTAGCTCTTGTATTAGGGGCAGTTGAGTCAGGTTGTTAGCAATGGCCTAACGTTGAAAGGGGAAAGCAGAGTGGTCATCTGCTGGTTTTATTACCCCCTGCAGAGATCTTGTTTTAATCTGAAGTTCATTCTGAAATGCAAGATGCATCATCAGGTTCATGATTTCTACAACATCTGCCTTGACAAAAATATGACTGAAATGAGAATAATATGGTCATGGTGCCAGAACAATAAGTACAGTAATAATAATAGCCTCTCTGTTCATTATGATCATCATTTTATTCTCAGTATTACACCAAATAGTATAATTTATTGCAGTAATATGGCCTGGCTATGAATGATTATATATATACATATGTTATCTTTATCTGGGGTTTTACATATTCATGCTTTCCTGATGAAAATATATTATTTACCAACAAGGAGAAGGTCTTCGATGAGAAAGAAACCAAATTTATTCTCTTTGGCAGCTATCCATTTCAGATCCACACAGAGTATGAGAAATGCATGCAAATGTGACAGCTGCCTGTTGATACTAGGATTCCTATGGATCATCTATTAAAGCAGCACTTTGTTATCATCTTCTGCATTCTGATCCTGAACTGTGTGAATTTACACTTCATAACAGATGACTGTAACTTTAAAATCTATCCAGCTGCTGAAGACAGAAAATAATCCCTCAGGTAATGCATCTCAAATATTCTGAGCAAAAAGAACCGGTGTTGATTTACCATCTAAATAGACTTTAAAACGTTGAATTCTTAATGGCATTTCTTAGAGTTTGGGGACTTTTCTTTCTATAAAGAAAGTCAGCAGTTGAAAAAGATGTTAAATTTGTAACTGAAATATATCTTCATATAGCAATCTCTGCTTGGTCTCCATTTCACAAGAGATGGACCCAGTCTTGAGGATATTTGAGCATCCAAGTAATTCTATTCAATTTAAAACCATCTGCAATACTCAGTGATTTTACTCATACACATCAAAAGCAAGCATTTTCTCTTGATCAAGGACTTCAGGATCAAAGTGTCTAAATACTACACTGTAGTAGATTTTCTTTTTGTCTTTTGGAAGCAGTCAAATCTGGTATTGTTTTGAAGACCAGAATTTTACAAATTCATTTTCCATCTAAGAAAATAAATTTAAATTTTAGCTTTGCAGAGCCTTTATAGCAATCTATTGTGTGATCATTATAATGAAGAATTAGGTACATGGTGACTTCAGTCAAAATTCATGTTAATGCAATACATATTCTAAGCTCTTCAATTATGTGAGACATTAAATTTATTGGGCAAACAGTGTCTAGCATCCAAAGGTCAGATTCTAAATATTTTGAAAGCTATTTAGAATCTAGTTATACCTGACACAAATGTATCAATATATTATAAGTAATATTTGGAAGGCTACTGTAACACAGCATGAAAACCATCAACGATAAAGCTATTAAGCAAGCTTCTAAGCAAATATTGAGCTTAAACGGAAACTAAAGTTTTATATATATATGACTGCTGAATTTCGCTTGATTAGTTTCACACTTACGCCTGTCACTCTAGCAAAGCGTGTGTATATCTTTCCTAAGAGAAAATTGTTAGTCAGGTTTTTGGGTTTTTTTTTAAATTTTTAATCCTGAGAATAAAATTATGAACTTCTTGCAATTAATACAGCTTTGCTGCAGTCATAATTTTCAGGCATACTCATCCAACTTTAACCTGACCATGCTCTCATTGTTGGGAATTGTAAAGCTTTCACTGTAGCAGAGCTGTGCTAATCCTGTGAACAATTGAAATATCACCTGAGAGCTGTTTTCCACTGAAAAAGAAAAAGATCAGTCTCCAAGTGATGAAAGGAAAAGAAATCAGCTGGTTTCATAGTTGACCTGAAGTATTTCTTGAGGGCCTGGTAATAAGAGAATAAAGAGATGTGTTAATTAGTTAATACTTTTCTCGCAATTACACTGATTTCACAGAATCACGGAGTGATCAGAGAGAGGTGAGTGAGCCGTGCTGCTCCCTGGGCATCTGATCCCTGCAGAGCAGCCAGAGGCAGTCGTTTCCAATAGTGGTCTCTGCTCTGTTTTCAGTACCAAACTGTCTCTTTTACGGTATTCCTGACGAATTGTTTGTTGGTGGCGAATGTGTTCCCTAGCAACTTCCTAAACACTGGGAAAGGAATAATGACAGTAGCAATTTAGAAAGAAAAGAATGTCATACACATTAATTGATATCTGTCTGGTTTTGAACGCTCAAAGGTCCTTCCAACTGCAACTTTCATCAGGCCTCCTTTTTGGTCTTTAACTTCCCATAATTTATTGACTCAGTTTAAAATAATAAGAAACGTCTTATAAGATATAGAACATTATTGATTGTGTTGAGATTAAAGGAAACTTGACATATACAAGAATCTGAAAAAATGGCGCCCTACAATGCTTTCTCATTAAAGATGTCGTGAGGTTTTTTGAGAACCTTGCATACTGCTGAAAAAACAGAACTACAGCATGCCGAACATTAGTTTTAAATATTGATATTCACATAAACTGAGCCTTGCTGATTTATAGTCATAGTCTTAGGACTTATTTCTGTGTTAATCACACAACTGCAAATATCAGAAAATTAAAAAACACAGAGGGAATGTTCTGCTGTAAACGCTTATATAGACTATTACGCGATTTAGAGTACATCTGCATTTGAAACTGAGTAGACTGCTCCCGTAGAGAAAAGCTGTATATCCTTTCCCTTCTGTTTTAGGCCAGCAATGCTGTTCAGTCTAATTCTTCTGCTATAGGGGACAGAAGCTGGGAAAGGTAAAATAATATTCTAGCTTTCAAAGAAATGTAGAGGAAACACAAATACATTTCATTTAAACCATGTCTTTTAGGACCTTTTCCCTCTTTCTAGCTGTAGGTTTACACCCTAACTGTGCAGGTCAGGAGGAAAAATAATTTTCCCTTTCTCCTGCTTGGGTCTTAGTGAAAGAAAAGGCTCTCCAGGTGACAGCGCAAGTGCTTCATCTGGAAGTTAGCCTCTCCTGTTTTTAACATTCACCCTGTCCCTGGTCTTCCTCTCACAATACCAGTAATAATTTTAAAGCTTCTTAAAGATCTTGGATAAATATATGAGGTATCCAAGTGCCAAGAAAGAGTCCCTGAGTGAGTTCACAGAAAGGATTTGAGGATGAACAGGGACGATTTCAATTTACGTTGACATTTTGAGACCTATCATTTAGCCATCTTTAATAATTTTAAAATAGCTCTTTCAGAGCTTTGAAATAATTTTTTGATTAAAGTGACATGTAACATCAAGTCAAATGCCTCTGTAAGTTTAATTCAAGTTTACCATCTTCACTGATCTTATGACTCATAAAGAAAATATTTAAATTTGATCTCCATAAATGCTCTGACTGGACAACGATAGTTCCATATTTTAGCTCTTTATTGACTAGGTTTGCAGCACCCACACAATTATTTTGTCTGAAGTATTTCTCAAATTACCTTTCTTTTTATGTTTCATCTTATTTAAAAACTGCTTAAATTTGAATAGAAGTGTCAGTTGCTGAATTGCTTCTCTACTTTCCCCTCTTCCTTTATTGACCTTTTTATAGCCTTATTTATTTTATATTTCTAGTTAAAAGGTTTTTAATTTCTTAATAAAATTTTCATTTAAAGTATCTGTAAAATTAGGCAAAAATGCATTGTAACATTGTGATTATTAAACATCAATTTCACAATTGAAAAACTACAAATGTTTTCTAATTAGAAGTTGGAAAAACAAAATTTCGACTTTTCAGTTTGGTTGTGATCAACTTTTCAGATTGGTTGTGATCCTTTCATAAATGTACACAAGCAATTGCTCTTTTGAAAGATATGAAAAATCTTAGAACAAGTCTTTATAGAACAGAAATGAAATTATGTGTGCACTGTACAACATTTTTGCACAGGAGGAAGTTGAGTTATATGGACTCTTACTTAGTGGAACAAAACCTTTTCATTGCCAGGAAAGCACAGTCTTGAAAGACATATCTGGATTTACATTCAGCATCAAGTTTGAAAAATTAATTTTACTTGAAAAAAGCTCTTCAAGTAAATTATCACCAGCTTTGTAATCTCTGATGTGATGCTTTTTACCTTCTTGGACAGAGATCATAACTGAAGTTATGTCTTGAAGCACCTGATGTTTAAATCTGGAGATTAATATACTGCACCAAGAATTTATTTTTTTTAAATGTACTCTCATCTATGTTTAATTTACAGCTGTCATTAGCAGCAATAGGAGATTGATTTTCACACAGAAAATAGAAGAAATCGTGTGGTTTTAGTTCTGACTGTGAGTAAATGGAAAAGGATAAATTATTAGTAGATAATGAATATCACTAGGAAGGGGAAAAAAACCAAAACTTTCTTGCATCCTAATTGATTTTCATGTAAACCAGTGTATTGATTTCCCCACTGTTTTGGTGTTTAATTTTAGTGCTAAAAAATATTGACCTAAAACATCTAGTGTACAACAATATAAACCTTTCAACTTTAGAGCTGTCTGTGGGTAAGATACAAGACACTGTACTATCCAGCAACCTGAACACTGTAAAGTGAATGAAAATTTCATAGCAGGACTAAGTTTCAGCATTTCATAAAATGACTTCTCTATCACTGTCATTTTCAGGTGACTTACGTGCACCAACTTTGGCATTACGTGTTTTGCAAAGATGTCAGGTCAGGATTTGTCATAGCACTTCTGAGGAACAAAAAGATGTTATTTGAGAAGTGGCGTTTGAAATTTCAGGGGGTGTTACAATCAAATGCACAAAATCAAAGCAACTTAGCATAGAAAAGTAGCTCTGTTATTATTTGTATAGTGTTTGCCTATGGTTTGGGATAGGTTTTGAGAAGGTGTCTTAGGACTACAGACAGGCCGAAGAAATGCTTTTTCAAATTCAGTACTTAAACTGTAGATAAAAGATCATCTGTCATGTCAGCTCAAAAAATGTCAGCATATGCTTAGGTACTCTAGTAATAATAAATACAAATTTTTGAAGCTCGTGTTCCCTTCTACTAAAGCATAAGGAAATTACTTTTTAGGACACGAAACACACAGAAATAAAAATAATATTAGAGAGGCAAAATTGATCTTATTGCTAGTTTTACCAATATGCCTCTTAACATACCGAGGCTAGGCAAATCCATTTCTCTTCCTTTCACATAAGATGTGAATTTTCTTTACCTGAGTCTTTAAAGGCACATTAATAGACCAGCTTTAGTGCCCATGTTCTGAATCTGATTTGTCCCCCCCCTAACTGTAGCCCCCTAAGTGAGGAATGTAACAATCCAAGGCATACTGTGGGTACTTCCAGTGGGAAGTCCAGACCTTGGCTTTGCTAAATGGTTTTCCAGAGTTCCTGTTTCTCTGCAATGATCACTTCTATTCCCTTTGTTTACTGCTCCCCTAAATGAATCCAGCTTACAAAAATGCTCCATCACTGGAAGTGTTCAAGGCCAGGATGGATGGGGCTCTGAGCAACCTGGTCTACTGGAAGGTGCCCCTGCCTGTGGTAGAGACTGGAACTAGTTGGTCTTTAAGGTCCCTTCCAATCCGAACTATTTAATGATTCTAAGATTCTAAAATCAATGGAAAGAGAGGGGAGGGCTTGTATTTTCAAACATTTTTATCTACAAATGATTTCCTGACAACAAATTCTAGTCAAAATAGGGAACAGATGATGACAAACCGCTGAGGTGCTCTTCAGACACCCTGGAGCTTCTCCCTAAGAAATCTAACTGGCGCTCCAGCGTTGGAAAAAGAACTAAAAAACCTGTTGGGAGATGAGAAGAGAGGATACAAGCTGAGAAGAAGGTGTGAATGAGAATACTGATGATTTTCCTACATTGCCTTGATCTCAGTTGCATAACTGTTACCAGCCAGCATGAGCTGATTGCTTTAGTGGAATCTGGGTGTCTTTGCTTGTATGCAGGTACTGTAGTTGCATATTGCATAGACATAACTTTGGTGATGACTGCAGACTTCTGTAAAACATGGAGTTTAGAGGCACAGGCCTAATAGCATTGAGAAATGGGAGTTCTTTGCCTAATCAGCAGATATTCTCTTGTGGACACCTTGCTACCATTGGGTTAATTAGAAAACAGCTGGCACTGACTGGGGGGAAGAGGGAGGTATAGGGTGATCGAGTTTGCCGAATCCCTATAATGCTTTATTATCTTTCTCTAACCTTTTAGCCTTAATTGCCATTTTAGGGACTTAATGAGATGCATGTTTTCAGAGCTATACCCCTCAAGTGGTAGGAAATAGGTTTGCTTGGGTAAGTGTGTTTAATCCTCTGGGGTTTCCTGTGAACTATTCAATTTAATTGGATTACTCCAGGGTTCTGACTGGGTGTGATGAGGGCCCTCTTCACAAGCCCTTGATTGCTTCATATTGTGTTCATCCTCTTTTACTTCAACCTGGTGAGTTGTAAAATGTGACAAACTATATATCTTTAGACTGAGTAAAACGTAAAGTTTGCAGCTAGGGCAGGTTATGCTGATTTCTAAAGGAAGACAGTTAAAGAGAAATATGGATACATACAGTATCTACATTAACTGAAGTATCTGACAGGAGTATAGTTTTCTGAGCTTGTGAACTGAGTTATCACATTCCCTGGTGCCTAGAACAAACATTTCATAGCAAGGATATCTGGAAAAGAGGAGCACAGTAAAAATAAGATCAAGAGTACTTGGGTTTAGAGCTAGAAAGAGAGGACAGAGCAAGAGACAAAGAGGGAAGATGCTGAGGAAAGCTCTTAATAGATACCAAGCCACAGCCAGAAACTTTCAACTTCCTGTCGGTGTGGTGGTTGAAGAGGTGCTCTTCTGGGAGGGAAACCTGAAGAGGTAAAGAATTAAAGCCTTCTAGAAATAACCACAAGTGTATATGAGAAGAAACCTTATGTGGACCACAAATTCATGCCAAAAAAGCGTTCAAGTTATGTGGCTGTTAGTCTAACTCACGTGCAATTATAAGAGATTTAAATGTTTTAGAACGTGGTGCAGAAACAGCTGCACTGGGGCACTGGGGACATAAATGGGGGGAGCTGCTGTGGTGTGGACAGATGATATATCCAAATTTTGTGAGCAGGATTTCAAGGAGGAAGTCACACGTGCATCATATTGCTTTGTTCCCTTTTCACCTCCCGGTGTTGCCCCTCTTTCTTGGGGGAGGTCACTGCACAAGTAGCCCTGGTCACAGACATGGAGGCCCCAGTCCTACTGCAGAAGTTAATAAAGGGAAGTAAAGGCAACAAGGCTGTCACTGAAAAGAACAAGTATTAATATTTTACTACAGGACTGGATTGGATCTTGCAATGAAGTGATTTCAAATCATTCTCAGTATTTTCTGAACTTCAATACAATGTTGTTGCAAAGTTGGCAATGAAGTTTCAGGTGAACTGTTTTGAAGTTACTGCATCATTAACGATGAGATTAAACTGGTGTCCATGGGAAGAAGGCAATCTGACCATTTATCTCAGAATCTATAGGCCTTGGTGGCTAGAAAGTAATCTGAAGAAAAATGCAATAGGATCATTTTCTAAGAAACAGGATCATTTTCTGAACATACAGTCATAACTATGATAGAAATATGAAATTAGAAAATATTTAGTCTCCTTAAATCCTTTCTGGTCTTCAAAGATGTAATAGGTGAAAGAGCTGACAACTGAGTGGTTGAAGTGCATTAGCCAGAAATAACAGTAGGAAGGAGCTGAACAGCAAGAAGAGTGTGCTTGTGGAAACCATCTACCGTAAGCAAGGGAAAGTTGCTTAAATAAGGAGGCAGAAACAAATGTGAAGACAAAACAGTGTGGGGTTGTTTTGCTGTAGCTATGCATAACTAGATGATCTTTAAGGTCCTTCCCAGCCCAAATCATTCTATGCTTCTATGATAAATTTGCATAGAAGTGTCAAGTATTTACATTTACCTACCAGTATGGTAGCAAAAGTGATTGCAATTTAAATATGCATTACTTTAAAGCTGTACAATAACCCAGAATATTCCTGAAAATTTTTAATTTTGTCTGTACATGGCAATAACAATGACATTGTCACCATGGCAATGACATTGTCACCATGGCAAAGACTTTCAGGTGCATACAAATAAAAAAGATGTGATAAAATTAGTTAAAGATTGATCAGATGAATGCTGTGAAAGTCTACAAAGGATTGATATGAAAAACTGAGATAAATTAGAAAGTCAAAGGAGGATGAGAGGAGAGGAGAAAAATTTCATGCGTCATTTGGAACAAAGAGCAAATTTTGAATAACAATGTAAGACAAATTTTAAAAATCCCCAATAACTAGAAATTTTTAAAGGGAGATATGGTTGTAATATTTTTCTTAAGAAAAGTGTATACTTTGTATTTGAAAATGTGACAGTAGAGGTCATTTATTATATTTTACAATGAAACCAGAGAATAAAAAGAAGAAAAACGAGACAAATTTATAGTCTTCATTTGAAAAAACTTACAGCAATATATAGGAGTTGTAAACACAACATTACCTACAGCAAATTGGTAAAGTTCTGAATTAGTACATTTAGGCTCATTACATAAGAAGAAAATCAAGAGATGTTTAATTCTGTGGTTAAAGCACAGCACTATAATATATATGCAGTAGGGAAAGAGGAAGAATTTAGAAGAAAAAAATCAATCTTTGGCTAGGTCTGTATGTGGTAAATATAACAGGATTGCAGAAGTGCAAGGGCTCTTTGCAATTGTGTTCATAACCTAATTAGGGTGGTAATTAGGACACAGGTAAAACCACAAAAGGAAAAAAAAAGAAGGATGTTAAATTTCAAAGAGTGAGTTTCAGAAGAATGTAAAAGCACTGGATGAAATCAAGTAGGATAAATCAATAGAGATAAAGGACACAGAGGGAAATGGAAAACATTCGAAGATAAATTAATGTATGCCCAAGGGTTGTGCATGTAATCTAGCTAAAAATACACCAGAAATAAAGAAGGCTAATGTTGATGAACAAAGAAGCTCAAACCTGAAAATATACACTCTAGCAATATCCAAGGGACTGTATGAAATGAATATAGCTGAAAAACAAAAGGTCAGGGATGAAGCTCAGAGAACATTTAGCAAATTTTAAGAGTACATTTTCCATTTAAAAATATATACAAATCTTATGGCATAAAAAAATATCTCTTGAATTTGGAAGTAATCAGAAGAAGACAAAGAACAAAATAATTACTGGGAGAGATATATTAAGTGCAAGATGCTGAAAGAAGGAACAAAAACTGTCAAAGATGTTTTGGATTCAAAGCAGAAATTGTCATGCTAGAGGACTGCAACTCTGATATTTGCTTTTTACAATACTTCATTAGCATACCGCAAGGGACTGTATGAATCCTAAAATTCTCATGTAAATTCAGCCATTTAAGCAGCCAATTTATGGGTACTTTTATAGGTAGTGGGTACATTATTAGGAGATTGACCTCTTGCTGTTATTGATTTCTATCCTGGTTTTTGGCCCAACCTCCTCATAAAAATAACAGTAGAAAATTACACTTAAATAACCTAAATCCTCAGAGTTTCACTGTATATATGCTTTCTATGTAATTTTGACTAATATCAGAAGTTGTGAAAGCTAAAAGTCTTCCAAAGTTTCAACCTAGAAAATGGAGTAAAACTAGAAAAATTTAAATAAATTTCAAGAAGTGCCAGATTTGCCAGAACTGGAATTCAAGACAGTGAATCAGTTATGTCTCTCTGTGGTAACGACCATGGCCAAAACTGAACCTGCCTGATTTAAATTTTTCTCTGAGGCCTCCTATTGTCCACATTTCCCTGACAGCCCCATTTCTTCTTCCCCCAAGAGTAAAGGGAACACCTGTACTGAGAAGAGCAAAAAGGATCACAGCTTACACACTTAACTGAGATGCCTAAAGGAGTGGGAGGTTAAATCAGATCTAAATATAGTTTTATTACCATAATTACAAAAAACAATTGCTCTCTATACAGAATAATGAAATGAGAAAATCGAATGACTAACTGCCTGAATTAAGTTGATAAATGCACTACAATATAGTAGGTAGAATGGATCAAGTGAGATAGCTGGTTGAAAATGAGTAATTGATAATCATTTTACACCAGTAGTTCTCACTTGCTACAGCCCATAAACTGTCTTTCTGTAATTTTCCCAAGTATATGACCTTCTTTTTTTTTTTTTTTTAAACCAAGTAAGAAAATATCTTTGCTTGACAGAAATTATGTTCATCACTGATAAAGAGTAATTAAAAAGCTAAAGTACAGGGCAAGAAAAATTTATGTTCCAGGAAGCAAGAACACAGAAATCTCCCTAACTGGAAGAAGAAGCAGAGGGAATCAAGTTTATGTTTTCATTTTGAATCTGGTCCTCTAGGTCCTTTCTTTACCGTTTCATGTTAATGTGTCCAAAAAATCAGATTTATCTTCAGATCCGAAAAACACCCCAAATAAGCTTATTAAACTATCTAATGAAAACTAGAAAAAAAGCAAATTGGAAATGGAGGCTATTTAGAAAACCCTTGCCAAGTGGCAAAATAATCCAAAAGAAGTGTTCATATTACCTAATATTAAGAGCTCCAGATTCGGACAACTTAAATGTTTATGGTGTAAATGTCTACAAATATTTATGTCTGAATTTTGAGTTGAATTAAGGTTTTATCTTGGGACTGAAGTAACCCTGTATCCCTAAAATAAAAAGGAGGCAGCTTTAATCACTTATATTAGGTGAGATGCCTTAGCAGTGCCTGTCTTTCTCTATGGACTAAGGGGGGGAAAGGATGACAAAATAAATCTGTATTTTGTCAGAGGTATCTCAGCTGCACATTTTTTGTGAGACAACATACCCAGGTCAAATTCTTCATGACAATCAAGTGTCCAGACCCACTGACTAAGTAACCATGGTTAATTTTGTAGTTCATAACAGTTCACAGTAGCCACATGACACTTTTCGCTTCACCATAAGATTTGTATTATCCACTCCAAGCTTAACATTTTTCACAAAATTTGACAGTTAAAAATCCAAAGCACACAGCTGAAGAGTTCATACTTGGCTCTCTGCAAAGTACCATTGATGTTACAGGGATTTGAATCCTGACCTCACTGTACAGTTCTTTCAAAACCTGTGAGCAAGCTCAAATGTTTCCTTCAATGTGTATGCCAATATAAAATAAAATAGTAGTAAATTATTATTTGACTTTTAGTAGTGTCAACACATCTCTGATAACATAAACAATCAACATTTTCACTTTCTTTGAGCTGTGCTGCCCAGGGAAGAAATACTTAGCATTATTCACAGTCACAAGAAGTAGCAATAAGAAACTAAGTGGGATTCATATAGTGCAATGAAACAGAAAACTGTACCCTGGGGTATATCAGCAGAAATATTTTCACTAGGAAAAAATTAAATAAAAGAAAGAAAGAAATGCAGTTTGCCATCAGGAAAAGGGGTCCAAAATGGAATATGTAGGGAATGGTTGAATATGTTTCAGCTCTAAGAAGAGTTACAAAAATAAAGCCTGGAAGAGAGTAAGAAAATGCTATTGTTGTCTGTCTTGGTAGTTGGATGACCTTGAACAGCTGAGCACCCACCCAGTCACTCATGGAAACAGAATTGGAAGGAAAGCTGGAAAACTGTGGGTAAAGATAAAAACACTTTAATAGGTGAAGCAAAGCTACATGTGGAGCAATGCAAAATAAGGTATTCATTCCCTACTTCTCATCAGTAGGAAGATGGTTAGTCATTTCCAGGAAAGCCAGCCCTCAGCACAGATGATGGTTACTTGTGAAGACAAAAGCCATAACTGTGAATGTCTCTTTCTTCTCATTTCCTCGAGCTTTTTATTGCTGAGTGTTACATTTTATGGCCTGGAATATCCTTCTGGTCAGTTGGGGTCAGCTGTCATAGCTGTGTCCCTTCCCAGCCCTTTGCCTACCCCAGCTTCCTCACTGGAGAGGCAGCATGAGACATTGAGAAAGCCCAAGTGGCATGCAGGCACTGTTCAGCAATAGCCAAAACACTGGTGTGTTATCAGCATTGTTTTAGTTCAAATCCGAAACACGTAACCATATGGGCCACTTTAAGGAACATTAACTCCATCCCAACCACACCCAACCAGTATATTATCTGAGAAACATGAATAAGGAAAGAAAAGAGAAATTTAAGTTGGAGGATGATGACATAGTATTTCTTTCTGGGACTTAAAGAAAGACTTTGCAAAATTAGAGTAGTGAGATTCTGGAATTCCTCTTCATTCAAATAGGGACAACAAATTAATTTCTTTTAAGGTGCAGCCTCATAATTTTATGAAAAGCTTTATATCGTAAGAGTCTTGCAATACCAATTCTCAGTGACCCACTTCTCTTCCAGTCCATTGTTGTTTTTCGTTTGGAGAAGTTTTTAAGAAATATATTAACATCAGAAAAACTGCTTTTACTCCCTTTTCTCTTCAAGACTGATAAACAGCAAATCTGAAGCACAGTCTGCAGGTAATTTGGAATTAACTGAGCTACTTTATATCTATTTTCTCAGACACTGATAGCTGTTTAGCTGAGGTAGCACAGATAGGAATGGCCTGGGAAAAGCCACCCCTCAAGAAAAGTAAAATAATCTGTCAGCATGTACTGGGCTCCCTGCTGCTGCAGACTGCCAATAATTTACAATATTTTAGGAGTATCTGCAATGACTGCATGTCAGATATCACCTAAAGGGAAAAGAGCAAAGGAACTTCCTTCCCAGCCAGTGTGTGACCAAAGCCCCCTTCCAGGCAGCTGAGGATAAGCAGCATGCAGCAAGATGCTCCTTGAGATAGCACACCCCGGCACATCTCCTCATTGATCCCCAAAGTGGGGATGGAAACTAGCTCCTTTAATCTTCTGAAATGTGCAATTTGTCTCCAGTAGTTCTCCACAACTCCATTCTGTGCACTCAATCTATTTACAGTAGTTCGAATAGGCTAAAGCAATTTAGAGTCTCTGTGGAAGATGGAAATCCCTATTCCTCATTGCAGAGAGAAACACTTCTAAACTACTCCTTAAGTTCTCTGACAGCCTTCTCACTCCTCCCCATTTTTTCAATGGGAGGTAGTGAAGCACATCATTTATAAGTTGTTCTGATGGGGTACCACACTGTTTTTAAGAGGAGATTTGTAGGAAGAGAAATCATTAGGGCTGTGTCATGAGTGAAACCTGACAGCCAAACTGAACTAACTCCACACATGGGAGGGGTTTTTTTTCTGTATTTGTCGTGCTCTTATACTTTTAGAAAGGAAAATTTAACGATAAAACTTTACAAAGTAAAAAAGGTTTTATAGCTCTTCATCCTCTTGTTTTTGAGATCTGAATTAAAGTGAGGTGGGAATTTCCTATGAAGTCTGTCTTCTGTCGAAGGACTTCATTAGCATGCGTCAGATAAAGTTTACTGCTGCTTCCTTAGAAAAGGGCATTGTAATACCAGGAGAAAATATATTATTACCATATTCACAAACAGAAAATAAGATTGTCACTCTGACTGAAAATGAATACAACAGTCTTTTCCCTGGTATTCTCTTCTGGGTGATAAGCACTCACAAAACATATTTGGGGAAGAAAACCCAAAACTCTCTGAATTACTTTGAATTACTTTCCCCTGGAAGCTTTCCCTGTATAAATACTTTTCTTCTCTAAGGTGCTACATGTCTTCACAGCTCTGGAAAACCTTTGCTGAAAGAATGAGAGATTCTGGAATTTATGCCCTGGCACTCTTCTAGAGCTGTTGGTACCCCCTTTGCAGTGCACAAAGACTGGCCGACACTTCAGACAAACGAATCCTTCTCTTCACTAGGAGTACCTTTAGCAGATATTCACTTTGATGTTGCTAGTTCTTCACAGTCAGCATGAGGATTGCATGTTGAGAAGGGATAAATCAGTTTTTGATGACAGCTGGAAGAACAAGGCTGAAAAATTAGTCACAAAGGCATTTCTTAATTTTGGGTTTTCCTTGAACTTCCTTTGCTCTAGAACAGATAATTTCAGAAACCTGAATTCATCAGGAGTGGATAATGCTTCTAGAAGTCTTTTCTTTGCACTAGGATGCATCAGTTTCAAGGGGTATTAAGTTTTACTCCAAAGGAAAGTTAAGATATACCCACAAAAAAGGAAAAAGCCTTCTATACATATAATGAACAAATGCATTAGAAAGTTTTCTAAAAAAATTGAAAAATAAGGGATCATCTTAGATATTTTCTAAGGTCACGTATGTCATACAAGGAGAAAGAATGTCATGCAGCACATTTGAGATCTCAGCTCTCTCAAGATATATGTAGAGACATCAGTGTTGCAGAAATACCTAAAATTCAACACTATAGTATAAGATTCCCAAAGGTTCTTGTTCCCCTGGATATGCATGTGATAGATACTGCAGCCTCTCTTACAGTAAAATAACATTTAAATTAATGTTAGGCTTTGTTTCATGTAAACTTTCCCCTTCATGTGTCATTTAGCTTTTTCAACACTTTTGTACGACCCATCATTCACTGATTGAATTTTGCAAACCTAGTTTTGAATAAACTGCTGTTTTTTAATGCTCTCTCAACATTTCAGTACACTAAAGACTCTATCTGAAAACTGACAACATTAGAAAAGTGAGGCATGAGAAGAAGTTTCCCAGGACAAAAGTTCAAGAGTTAACATACAGCTGTTGATGTGGAGTTTGATAAAAGATTTTCATGCAATAAAATATAATCTTTTAGATTCTTTTCAAGTACATGCAGTTAATAATTTAGTTTGTCTTTTGCTCTTGCACTCCTAAACGGGCAGTAGTGCTTATTGGCAGTCAGTAAGCAGCAAGTTGTATTCTACTTTCTCTGGGTCTGCTCTGGCACAACCCATTTATCTCCAGAAACACTATAAAGACCTCCTGTCATATGCTCCTCTTCAAAAACATTTTAAACTTATTTTCAAAAACTAACAGTATAATTTAGAGATGTTTTAATGGCTCTCGAGCACCCTTCAGATACACATTTGGGGTGGAGGAATGCAGACTGCCTGCTGTGGAGCTGGGGATCAGGAGACTCCCTTTGTAGAGACTCCAGACCAGTAACGACTAGCTCCCCTGAAGCCAGATATTTTATGCAATCATCCTCAAGTTACCCCTGTGCTAGACAACCATTCCCAGGCAAAAAACATCACTGCCTGTAGCACTAAGCCTGGATCCCTTTGGTCTGTGGTAACAAGCAGTCTCCCATTAAATTCCCTGGCACAATTTGTCCGACAGGCTCCACAGACTTTTCCCAATTTGCAGGAAAGCACAAAGGAAACCTTTGAGGTAGCCCTTACTGTGCTGGCTGGTCCCACTCATTGCTGTTTCAATGTCCTGAGAAATGGAAAATTAAGTTTTTTACTCAGAAAAAGCATTTCTTCCCCAAATATTAGTCGATAAGTATCCCCAAAACCCAGCCTTGTTTCAGAAAGGAATTTATCATCAGCTGACCACAAGTAAGGAGGATGAGGATACCTGAGATATACAAAATAATCGAACAAGTATGAGATAAAAGAGAGTCAATATCATGTCTGGTGTAGCCAACAAGGCAGGTAGACCACAGCTGACTTTAGCAGAGCCCTTCAGGTGTCTCTGTCCAGGGT
This sequence comes from Lycocorax pyrrhopterus obiensis, assembly GCA_014706295.1. Lineage (NCBI taxonomy): Eukaryota > Metazoa > Chordata > Aves > Passeriformes > Paradisaeidae > Lycocorax > Lycocorax pyrrhopterus. Next base: position 42,100,685 of record JACSVZ010000001.1, on the reverse strand, counting down.
CCCAGTCCAGCAGTGTGTGCCAGTTTAGGCACGGCACTAGATCCGTGCTGGCCCTGTACAGTAGTTCCACTCTGCATCTTAGCAATAATCCCTTGGACGAGAAGCACTGCCAGAAAGCAGCAGAGAGGCATGGACAAAGAAAGCTCTATGGGCTACAATGCAGTGCCCATCAAACTGTACGTCCTCTCCAAAGTCAGCTGTGCCAGGCTTGGACTAGCTCCATGCAGAGTTGTTTGGTTGACTCTGCATGGTGCAGGGAGGCCAAGTGATTTTAGTTTAGACTCTGTAAACTGGTTATGGGCCAACTTGACCCTGAAAACTGTAAAGCCACCATCCCTCAGCACTCTATAGTAGCATACAATTCTTGCCAGACCAGACTTGTCTCTGCAAGGAGCCAGATCAGTGTCCCTGCATCTGCAGTTCAACTAACCCACAACTTGCAAACCACTCACGAATAGTTGAGAGTTGACAGAGTAGAATTCATTTCATCCATGTAAATTCTCATTAATCTGCAATTTCTAAGCAGGAAGCTGGGGGGAGGGAGGATAAAGGACATTTTACTGAAGTGAATCCAAGTGAGACATTAAGAAAGTCATTACATTAAATTGCAGGAATAATACATGAAGCAGGATGGTTTTGGAAATTAAGCAAGCCTCTGCTCTCATAGGCTGTGGTATGAATTATATCTGGTCGTTTTCTATGTGGCTTCTCGGGGTGGGATAAGTGAAAGAAACTTACACAAGGACTGGAACAAAATGGATTCCTTATCATAACTGTCAAACCAAAAACAATCTGGCCAAATGCTGCCACTCATTTAACAACCGAAATTCTGAATATAATTCTTGAATTTATTATTGAACAGCCTTCCCTGCTCAGCAGAGCTGCTTTACACAATCACTCACTTATGTAATTTCTGCATGTGTATGAAAATAACCATTCACTCCTCAGTGGTCCTATTTATTCTGAACAGTGTATTTAAGTGCTTTGCAATGTCTTTCATCTCAGAACAGGGAACACACATACTTTTCGTAGTACCTACTGGCAGTCCCTAGTTGGTGTGGCATAACTAGCCAACTGGCTTTTAAGAGGTGGTGGTTGGGCAACTGTTCTCAGAAACAGTCAATAAATGACGGTGTATTTCCTGTTTCCATGGGAATATGGCACCAAAATTAAAAAACTTATCTTATATGTGTCAAGCAACAGACCGCAAAGGGAACAGAAGAGAACTTCTGGGATGTTAACATGTAGAATAGGATTGACTGGAAAGGCAAAGCTGCTAATTATAAATAAGAAAAAAAATGCCTAGATTTGCTGATCCTTTATGAGAAATGTCTCGGTTGCTAAGAATATATCTGGCATTTCATAGGACCTTGGGCTGTTTATTCAGCGTAAGAGGCAACAAATGTGTTATTTATACTTTAAAGCATCCAAATGGCAGCACCTTTGTGCCCCAAATAAATTTTGGAGAAACTAGAGAAAACAAATATATTCCTTTTCTTATTTTTTCATGCTAGTTAAAAATGTCTGTCCTGAAAAGAAGTGATACAGTTGCAACAAACATTCAACTGCACTAAATTCCTGGACAGTATCCATTCTAACAACAAGCCAGCCTTATCAAGGGGGAGAGGAGTTGGATGTTTTCTTATGTCAAGGTGTTGTCCTGTGAAGATGCCAGTAAAAAGGGAAAAAAAAAAAAAAAGTTGAGCTTTGCCAGTACATATGGTGTAACTTTGAAGAGCAGCCTTCAAAGTTTATTTTTGATGTATCTGCAGGACAGATTACTTAAGTTAAAGTAAATCAAATCCTTAAGAGATCACCTAAAAATAAATTACTGATTTGTGTTCCAATATTTCTATTCCCAGTGAAGTCAACGATCAGACTTGTTCATTGGCAGCAGATAATCTAAGCATATTTATGGAGAAAAAAATAGGTACTTTAGAAATGCTTTTAGAAATAGCTACAGAACTACAGATACCTGTCTTGATATCTTTGAAGGGATGAAACCTCCTGCTGTGGATTATTTGTGGGGCACTCATTTTCCTCTCTTTCCCAGAGGAATTCTGCTGACATAGGGTTGGAGTGCTAATGAGTTCCTGCAATTCCCATAACTGGTGTAACAGATGCAAAACCCCATCCGAATCAAACGTTTGGCTACAGGAGGAGCAGGAAGAAGCATCTGGTTTTTGGCAAATGTAGCACTGCTCAGCATTTCAGTGCAGGGGGTGGGGAAACCAAAGTGAAACCCCAGCCTAAGGAACACTTCCATATTCAGCGTCAATGTACAAAAGATGTAGTTATTTTAAGGCAATAATAAACAAGCAAAGCCATGTACCTTAAGAAATACCACTCAAAGCAACTGTGGAAATCCTCTTTCTTATGCATGCTGACACTAAAAGCAAAACCTTTGGATTCTGTGTACAAGACACCAGCATGATGCAGCTTTGTGTTTAGATAATGCTGCTACTGACTGGGAATATTTCCGTGGAAACATACAAAATTAGATGAAGGGGTAATTCAGAAGAAAAAGCCATTTTGACTCATCAGATAATTATTTTTCAGAAAAAGTATGACAACCAGGAAACTACTGTTTGTTAACCTAGCAGTTCCTCCAGCAAAGGTGTCATGACTTTCATATGAGCTCTGGGAAATGTATCATTTATATATAGCTCTTGGCACTTTTTCACTCACTGGCAATACTCTTACTGATATCCTGGTGATCTGGAAGAACAGAACACCATGCAACCTTGATTTACTATAAATTCAGCTCTGATGAATTGCTTTACTAACATATGACACCTTACAACACAATCCTTGCCAGTGAGGTGTTTCACTTGATCAGAAAAATAGCTTGAAAGGAGGCATGTGAAGGCAAGTGTCTGTTACAGAATTCTTTGGTTTGCATTACAAGAAAGGATTTGAAAAATAAATCTGTAGTTGCAGCTTTAATATTTGATTTGTAAGAACTTCTACTGACTTCTTGAATAGTTTTGCTAAACCTTTACTGAGTTCAGTTGCTGCTACTTTTTTCCAGATTCCTTTGGGGTTTTGTGTTCCTACTGCTTCAAACAGAAACCCATATGATTCTCAGTTCACACTGGATATTCATTTTGTCATTTGCTATCCACTTGCTGGTGATCCTGTGCAACCCAGACTGCTTTAGTAATATTCACAGCACGCACATTCCTCTGTAATGGGGGTCGCTGGCTCTAGCATAGACAGAATTGTTCTGCTCTGCCTAATCACCATAAAGCTGTAACCGCTCAAACTGCTTCCTATGAGCTGGAAGGAGAGGGGAAATGATGCACATGGACATCTACCACTATTTGGTGTCCTTATTTAACTCTTCTGAAAGGGGCAGTTACAAGGTTCAGTTGTCTTAATGAGGGCCAGATCCTTTTGGTTTGATTTGTTTGCCGGTGATATTACCCACCCTAGAACACCCATGCCTAACTGCCCTAATTTTCCCTTCCAAATAGATAGTGGAAAGCAATGAACCATTCTACCATAGAGAATGAAGATATGACTGTATCTATACCCACTAGCTTGGTTATAGCTTTGATTATACTGCAAAAACGTATTCTACTACTGAATTATACATATATATATATATATATATATATATATATATATATGTTGCTTTTGCAGCATTTTCCCAGCCCTATTCTGACTATTTGGCATCATTTGGCATCACCCATAACACATATAATAGAAAGTGCATGTTTGTGTGTCTCATTCCTTTATTTTTCCAGCAATAAAGACTTGTGAGTGAGTACAGGTGGCAGTTCAAGGGCACACAGTATTACAATGCAGAAGAAGGGAAATGAGAAATGAAATTTCATTAGTTAATTAATTCAGTCAGTAGTTTTATGTTTGCAGTGCCTGTAATTTCTTTGAGGCTGTTCCAGATATGCAGCTATGCCACAGTTCCTCATTCTTTCCTATTCTTTCACTTGCAATGCATTCTTCTTCTGTGAAATAAAGATCAAATATAGCTACAGTAGTCAGGGTGGTTTAAAAGTGAGCTAGGGACATCAGACTACATCTGCCTGAACTCTTAGCTATCATTAGATACTTGTTGTCAATTAGGCATAATTGAGCATGCATGACACCCATTATTTTAGCAAAATGATCAAAAAAGTGTAGCATCTCTTGTGCTCAGGTTTCTTTAGGGAAATTTTTGTCTTTTTTGTCTCTTTTTCCTTTAATGAGTAGAACTGAAAAAGATAATTGTATTATCACAGTGAATCAAACTAAGTAGCTTACTAAAATATGCCAAGGAAATATTAACAGATTGTTGGGGTTTTGTATAGGTAGTGTACATAGATGCTTCCTCACCCCCTTTCTCATTTTGAATGCTGCCTATCAAATGAAGGACTACAGAGTATCATTGCTAATAGAAGTTTTATCACTTTTTCACCACATTTTTTAATTTTTGCAGATGCAGCAGGCTTTTTACTTGAGCAGGTTTCCCAGACAGGCTGTTCAGAACTCAACTGGACTTGGCCTTTAAGGAACCCGAGCTGCTTTCGTCGTATCTATCCTCAAAGTTAGCCCTAATGACCTCTAGATGCCCCTTCAACTCTAATTAATATTAGGACTAACATCCTAGTAACTCATGAATTAAGAAATTTCTTCTGGAGTGTTGGTTCACTAAATCTCTCAGATGTGAGGAAAAGTCATGTTTTTCAGGATGTTTCTGAGACATCCTGTGGTTGGGTGTGTTTCGTTTTTATGGTTTTGTACGGTATGATCTGTGGGCTGTAACTTTTAGTGCAGTTAAGGGTGAGACACTGTCAAGAGAGACTTGAAAAGCTCTCTATCTTACCTGTTCCTTTGTGTAGTTCTTTCAGATACATAACTTCTGGACTTTTCTACTCCTTAAACTTTGTTTTAAGGAGAGGAATTAATCAAATTAAATGTGGATTACTACATATCTAAGCTGGGCACATTAGCCTTATTTTTAACATTTATATTATAATATAGATCATTCTGGTAAACATGGCTACAATAAGTCAAATGAATTGTGCTTTCAAAATGTGTTTCTCTCAAATGACAGCAGACACTGCCTAGATTAAGAGTTTAGCTCAGCTCTAAATATCTACATTACAGGTTCCTGAAGTTAGGTGAGACAGATTCCATCTAAAATTCTGGGTAATGGTTAGAATCATGCAGCTTGAGAGAATATGTATTCTATGGACATTTCTAAGCCCTGTTGCTTAGTTTTTTCTAACTGTCAGGGTGATTCATTTTCAGTTCAGGAAGTCTTTGGTCAGAGGCCATAGCAATTCATGTCCAACAGTAATTTTGCTGGAAAATTCTATTTTCCATTCCCTCTCCTGCTGCATGTTGCATGTTTTAGGGAAAGGACTTGATTTAGAGGTACTGAAAACTGCATGCACTACTGAAGAAAGAGTTATATATTGGGGGGGGGAGGGGGTCTTAATTTAAAGTAAAAAGTATTCTGCACTCTGAATTCCAGGATTCTGATGAAGTTTTCGACAAGAATTTAGGAAAATATTCTCTTTTGACCCACTTTATTGGTTACATCTGCTATGTGTTAGAAAAGTAAGATGTCCAGGTGTGGATTGCCTCATCATCATACACATAGTCACAAGATTTCTTATGAGAATCTTAATGTGGTAGAGAAGGGCTTAGAAACTCACTGTCTGCCAAAATGATACTGTCTCTGGCTTGTCTTTGATCACACTCTCAGATACATCCACTCTCTTCTCCACTATCAGACTTATACAATAGTTGTAAATTCTATAAATGTGAATACAGTCAAACTCCTGAATGCATGAAAGCTGGGAGTGTAGCTCAAGATATTGCTGTCTTTTGGGGAGGTGGAAGGATATTTAGTTCATGAGGTGAGAGTTGTTCCTTCATTTTAGCTTTGCTCCCCTTTTAGATTTCATTATGTCCCTCTTTTATTTCCTTGCTTTTTACCTGCAGCCAGGGCTGAAGCTGTGCAAATTCTTCACTGTAAAAAGGGAATAAATGAAAATTTCCTTGCTTCAAATTTCCATATGTTACTGAAAATTGAACCCAGATAAATCAAAAGAAATGAATCTCCCTTCTCAGTAAGGATCTAGTTTGAAAATCAGTCTGACAGTACACAGATGGAAGAAGAAAACAAACTTGCTCCGTTCACTGAGCTCAATATTAAAAAGAGAAATTTGTGTGATGCCTCTGTTCAGGAATGCAGAATGAAACAAAACAACTGTCTACCTTACTGGAAACTGAATCCACTGAGTGTTAGAATGCTCTAATAGTCATCCCTCTTCCTTTCAGCTGCTCACCAATTTTATGTATTTTACCAAGAAACATGTAAACAGCGGAAAAGAAACATTTCATTTAGAATTTTCAATGCTAGATAAATTTGCATTTACTTCACTTCTTAACTTTTTGTCTCGCTTCAATTTTCTCTGTTGTGACAGTAGCAGCAGTAACATTAATACATAATTAGATGGGTAGCAATGTGCTCAAAGTCAATAGCTTGTAATAGCTCCTTTGGAGCCATAGTAAAGTATCTCCTATAGCAAATACATGGTTATGGACTTGTTAAAACAGACATTAGTTATCCAGTAGTCCATTATGGCTCCTTGTAGTCTACCATTTGAGTAGCTCTATATTTAGAGTCATATTGATCAGTAATTAAGAGATATCATGGTGGCAAAATTGAAATATATGATAAATAATCTTAAAGCAATAATTTATAAAAATGGTAGAATCATCAGGAACTGGCAAACATCTTTTGCACTATGTTAGCTTTCATATAGAAACCAATAAACTCAATAAAATTATAACTGATATTGTGAGATTCCCTTGTGTAGGCTAAGAATCTTACTTCACCCAGAATTAATTTTTAAAACAGATCTATTAAAACTAGGAAGGAGTCAGGCAGGTCACCACCGTGTGTGCAGTCTTCATCTCATTGTAAAAATTAACAGTAGTGAATGTAAGCACTGGTAAAGGGAATTTAGCCACTTTAAATTTTACTCATCTGAAGCTTTCCCATCTCTCATTAGTCTGTAATACCATACAGGTGAGTTTATCCAGTTTGCTATTCTACAACTATATTCACTGAAATGCAGTTATAATAGTCTACTAGTTACAAATAGTTAAGTCTCTATTAGATAGAATATGCTTGGAAAAGATGTTCAGGCTTGAGAATCTTTTAGACTACTCGAAGTGCCACAGCAGTACTAATCCCTTAAGGTTTTCCCATGATACTCAGGATATTGGGACACAATTACATATAAACCCAGAAAGAACAGCTATTCCTTACTTGTTATACATTTCCCTCCACAAGGGGACTGCAATATTATTACTTGTGTTGCGTGTAATGGAATTGTTAATTCACAATGGCTCTTGCAAATGTAAGGATCTAGTTACCGTGCTTATACTAACTGAGCAAAAGAGGGGTGTTCTGAAGTGAACCTATTCTTCTAATTGTTCCAATCCCTGCATTAACATTAATTAGCAAATTTGTCTTTCAGTCTCTCCCACATGAGGCATGTTCAGTCAGGGTTGGGTCAGCAGGGAATTTAATTAATTTATCAGCAAATTGGATTTTTTCACTAGGTGTCCTTGCTTTGGCTTTCTTTTGGTTGTTTTTATGTTGGTGGGGTTTTCTTACCCAGAAATTTTTGATGGTTTATAAAACTACAGGTTTTCTTTTTCATGTGCAGTTCTCTGATGCAGAGGTTCTTAATGAAATTATATTGAATAGAAATACTGCATTTGTAAAGAGTATCAAAAGAGAGGTACTCTCTGCCTCACTGGTAATTTGTAAGCAGGTAGTTCTGCAGTAGTAAACTTTTTCCCATGTAGGCTTGCAGTCTAGTGGGAATGTTACTTTACAGCAAACCTGCCAATACCTAGATGTATAAATGCCTGATATTTGTGGCTTAAGCAGAAAGGGTATCAGTGTGTGAGAATTGAATTCAACAAGGCTAATCTCAAATGCAATTAATGTTCACGTTCTTTATGTGCCCCTATGGTAGACCGTTTGCCCAAGGAATTTATTGGAAGTGATATATTTAATTAAACTTCTTGAAACACTTGGGCAATGATATCATTTATGCAATAAGGCATCACTTTTGGAAAACGGAAAAAGGAGCAGCACGACTGTTGTATGCATTCTCTACTGCTTTCCATTTAACACAGGATAGGTGAGTTCATGGAAGCTGCATGACAAGTGCTGCTCAGAAAAGGTGATTTCCTCACATTCTACCAAAATGCTAAATAAAAGTCAGCAATGTTTTGATCTTGTGTCCATTTTGATTTAGCTATATGTACTACATGAACAAAGCAAGGACATTTGCTAAACTGCTTGTAGGAAAAAAATGTGGCTTTCTATATTTCATTTGGATTATAACTTTACTAATATAAAAGAAAATTTTCTTCCTACTTAGCATCTATTCTTTAACTTGTTAACCATAACAAGTTGTAACCATAATATGACCGGTGCCAGGGACGATCATGGAGCAGATGTGCTGTCACGCGGCACATGCAGGATAACCAGGGGATCAGGCCTAGACAGGATGGGTATGTGAAAGGCAGGTCCTGACCAACCTGATCACCTTCTATGACAAGGTGAGCCCCTGAATGGATGAGGGAGAAACTGTGGATGTCATCTACCTGAACTTTAGTAACCTGAACTTTAGTAAAGCCTTTGACACAGTCTCCCTCAGCATTCTTCTGGGGAAACTGGCTGTTCATGGTTTGAATGAGTGCACTGTTCATTGGGTTGAAAACTGGCTGGGTGGCTGGGCCCAGAGAGTGGTGGTGAATGGAGTTACATGCAGCTGGTGGCCGGTCACCAGTGGTGTTGCCTAGGGTTCAGTATTGGGAACAGCCCTGTTTAATATCCCTATTGATTATCTGGGTGAGGGGGTCAATGGCACCCTCGGTCAGTTTGCAGATGACAAGTTGAGTGGGAGTGTTGAGTTTCTGGAGGGCAGGAAGGCTCTGCACAGGGATCTGGACAGACTGGATTGATGACCCAAGTCAATTGTACGACGTGCAGCAAGGCCAGGTGCCAGGTCCTGCCCTTGGGTCACAGAAACCCCATGTTGCCCTATAAGCTTGGGGAAGAGTGGCTGGAGAGCTGCCTGGCAGAAAATGACCTGAAGTGCTGGTCAACAGTGGCCAAACATGAGCCAGCTTGTGCCCAGGTGGCCAAGAAGGCCAATGGCATCCTAGCCTGTATCAGCAATGGTGTGGCCAGCAGGACCAGGACAGTGACTCTCTCTCTGTACTTGGCACTGGTGAGGTCACATCCCTGAGTCCTGTATCCAGTTTTGGATCGCTCACTAGAAGGACATTGAGGTACTTGGAGCATGTCCTGGGAAGGCAATGAAGCTGGTGACGTGGCTGAAGCACAAGTCCCATGAGGAGTGGCTGAGGGAGCTGGGAGTGTTTGACATCAAGAAAAGAAGGCTAAAGGAGGACCTTGTCACTCTCTACAGCTACCTGAAAGGAAGGTGTAGTGAGGTGGGAGTCGGTCTCTTCTGCCAGGTAACAAGTGATAGGAGAGAGGAAATGGCCTTGAGATATTAGGAAAAAATTCTTCACTGAAAGGATTGTCAGGCACAGGGACAGGAAGCTGTGGGAACTGGCAGAGTCACCATCCCTGGCAAAAATTCTGTATTTAAAGTACATGTAGATGTGGCACACAGAGACGTGGTTTAGTGGTGGACTTGGCAATGCTGAGTTAACAGTTTAATTTGAGGTCTTGGAGATCTTTTCCAATCTAAATGATTCTACAGAACTTCAATTAACGAGAGATTGTCTTGCTACCAAGCCATCCTCCATTTGATGTTAAAATGTGTGTGGTTGCACAAATAAATACAAGAATTCTCATAGAAATTTTATTTTTATAGTTTTCTTGTGCTTTTTTTTGATACAGCTAGTCTGTACTACCCTCACTCTGTGCTAATTCTGCTCAAATATGATATTCTAAGGTAAATTATACAGTGCAATAAATAATGGTCAATGTTTGTCTTTAATATACATGTTTTCACAGTGTTCTAAGAGCTCAGCACTAAAAGTGAAATTTGTGAAGGCTGGCTGGGTGGATGAAAATTTCCTTTGTGTACTTCATGTCTAAGGAATTCAGGAGACTTTAAATCCCCATAGCCTGAGTTTTGGCTCCCACTGTTTGAAAATGACTCTTTACAGAAGAAAGAGAGGATAAAAGTAGATATGTAGGTGGATCTCTGTAGGGAAAGAAAGGAAAGAGGAATTTTGGCTAATTGCTTGCATAGACCTTATAGATTTTGAATTATTTCAGAATTTTTCTACAATGACCCACATATATGAGGTGAGACGTCTCTGGTAAGATGGGTAGGAAATTTTGCTCTGAGCCCATAAGCCCTAACATAAATTCAAGTCCTATTTCAATGCTCTCTTTACAATTAAAATTTCTTCTGAAGTCTCATAAAATAAAAAACAAAAAACACAAACTAACAAGCGAAAACATTATTGATGAGATTCATGAGCAGAGTTTTAATTCAGGCAGTGAATTCTACATTGACACCAGTGTCCCAGACATTTCCTTTCAGGGAATGAAAACATAAGAATTGTGATATGTTGGTCATTTTTGTTATCGAAGAATTTAGATTAGATTTTTCAAATGCAGATAAAGATACAGTACCAAGATATTCATTGTAAGAACCATAAAAAAGCTTAATCTCCTGAGTAAATGTAATTATTCCCCCCATCTTATGTGCATTCGTTGGTATCTCATTCAAAGACATATAAAAATATTAAATATTTGTAATAAAAAATTGCTGATTTTTTCACATGCATATGTATATGCATCTGTATTAGGAAAAATACATGTGGAGTATTTAATGCTTTTAACTCAGTGTAAGTAATGCTTTTGCTAAGGTGCTCTAAAGTGAAATTTTGTATTAAGCATGGGAAACCCTTGAAATGGCAAAAGGAGTAAACAAACAATACCAAAACACTGCTGAACATGCGGTGCTTTCACGTCTCTTCAAGTCCATCCGGGCTCAGTTTGAGAAGAAGGCAGATGTTTCTTGAATAATATGAAAGCATTCTCTTCTTTTACCTATGTACTTTCACTGTTTCCTTGATACAAAATACCATGGAGAGTTTACTTGTGTTTTAGAAATGCTGTATTTCTCCTGAAACCAAACGCAGGTTACTGTTAGGGATTATTTTTGTCCGTAGGGAAATAAGCATAGAGAAAATATTCATCTTTGAGAAAATCTCCTAATACTTGATTTAAAAAAATAGGGAATGGGGATCAAAGAGACAATAACAAATGAGAATGTGTGTGCTAATTGCATCCCAGCATGAGTCCATGCATCTTACCAGGTTTGAGTGTGCCAGTCTGAAGTCAATTTGCAGAGCTTCACTGACAGTAAGGTTGTAAGGTATCCTTCTGTCTCTTTAGTTAGACTTTGTCTGTTCATCATGGGGAGATGATGGATGCTGAATTCAAATGAAGGATTTCAGACATCCTGATAGGGTCTGCTGAAATTACTTTGACAGCATTTGTTCCTAAGTATTACTTTCATCTATGCAAAATCCTGAAAATTTGCAAAACAACATTCAGTCAGCCAGATTTACCATTCCTTCTTTTTCAAGGAGCCAGATCATAGGTTGGACCTGTACCTAGGACCACCCTTGGACCCTCTTTGTTGCACTTCTTACCCAAGTGCGATTCAGAGATATTTAAGACCCCCAAACATTTCAGAAATTCTCAGTGATTTATGCAAATATAGGGCAGAGAAAACTTATCTCTCACTGACTTGATGAGGACTTTTCATTTAATACAGAGTCTTAGGAGGGACAAGGATAATAACATTATCTTCTACTATGGTACTCTGGGAGAGCTGATTAAAGTCACTCGTTCAATTTGTGTAGTCACTGGAGTGGTAAAAGAGTGCTGTATTACACGAAAGAGCCAAGTCTGAAAAGTTTTAGTGTTCTTTTTTTATTTCTTAAATAAATACAGATACATCTCACCGCCTCTTAAAAATTCATGCAAGGACAATATCACTTACTTGTTGGAGACTTTTAATGAAGCTTAGCATTTTCTTCCGTGGTGAAATGTAGAAGCATAATTATCCTGCCATTGTAGAGAGAGCATAACTCACCAAGCAGGAGAAATTCAGATATTACCCAGAAATAAGAGCATTCATGAAAAGAAATGTATTGGTAAAATTATCCTAGTAAATACCATCAGAATGACAAGACATCCTGTCATGGGGGCAGGAGGCAGGAATCTCATTTTCAAGACACTACCCTGATAATTTGGAGATAAGCTTGATTCAAGCCCTATGATTGAAGTACTCCTGAACACAGCCCAGCTGAGACCAGCATCTGAATACTGCACTTCGTGATGGCCTCTGCATGGAGGGTGGAATATCGCATACATAACGAATGACTAGTTCTTCAAAACAGAAAGAGAAACAGCTATTACGAGAATTAAATTATACTGGCAGATAAACTTATGTTCCTCCAAACACAAGTTTATAATCTGACTTTTCTGTAGCTGTATGCTAAGAACAAGTAGATAAATGCTCAATTTAAGTAAATAAATATGATAATGTGAAGCATTAGAATCTGAGGAACGTGGGCTGTAAATCATTCTCAGTTAATCATAATTGTGTCTGTTACCACTGAGCATCATTTAAGGGTATTTTAAGGTTTCATTTTATATGAATAATAAATAGGAATTTAAGATGCATATTCATATTGAAAAAATTATACTTTGAAAATTCATTGCGGCTTTTTTTTATTACATGGCAATTTTGAAGTATACTCTCTAAAGCAGACCTAAACATTTTTTATTAATTTTTTTAGTGGATATGAGTATCAAAGGTGTTCATCATTGCTATTGTTAGTCTAACTTCAGGTAATAAAAATAATTGCTACCTGTTTCTTCAATCAGTCAGTTCAAGGGCTGGGACACCGGTCACCGTGGCTGTGGCATGCATCCCCCTTGTTCCTTCTCCCCATGTAAGCAGGCTGAAGCTCTTTTGTGTTTAATCATTGCTGTACTCTCCAGTGCTCTCAGATCACCTGAAACAACTAGGAATGTGTGCTGAGCGCTGGCACCACTCCCTGCTGCTAAAATCAAGGGGTTTTCAGTCTAAATGGTCTAGCTGTTCCCATGGCTGTACTAGTCCCTAGGAGGCACAGGGCACACAAGGTGTGGATGGCTGGCATTGAAACATGTACACATCAAAATCCATTCGAATAGAAGGCTCCTGTAACTGGAGAGAAAGTGATGTATTTCACATCTGCTGAATATCACTCCTGCAGTGTGGAAGATCACTTAAATTTACATGGAAGATCACTTAAATTTACATGGAAGAGGTGAGCCTGCATACGCTATTTTTATTAGACCCAGATAATTCTGAGTTTTGTTTTTCTCCAGTGCAGTCTCAAGTTGGTGTTGCAGGTGAGGTGAGGCAAGCTCTGGACAAAGGAAATCTTCAGGTGAAACATTAAGTAGCATATCACTTGCAAAACAATCTCTCAGCATCCCGTTGAAGAAAATAGGACTTTCATATGCCACGAGAAGCTATTTATTCTAATTGATTGTATTCTTGCTGTCACTGGGATTATTTAGAGCATTCAGGCTAACTGTCCCTGGATATAAATACCAGAGAGAATCAAATATAGTTGTGTTTTTGTCACCTTTTCACGTTCAAGAATGACCCCAAAAAATGAGATTTGTATTTTCCAGTGTCACACGAGAGATCATCTGAAAATAAATCCTGAGTAACAGCCATACGTTTCCTGAGCAAGTCTGTCACCTCCTTCCTATGAACTCAGGTAACGCCACCTTTTCAGAGTATAAACAGACAGTGCTAAGATTTCTTCCACACAGGAGAAAGTCTTTTGGATAATATGCAGTTAAATAAAACATCAACAGTATAAAATATGAAACCACACTTAAAGTGTGATGTTTTATGAAACATATAATTCACCACACAGGCAGCAGAAAGCTTTAGCTACAAACTGCAGCTGCTCACATAAATTGGCCCTAAGGTCTATAATGCTACCAAAATACAAAAAAAAAAAAAAAATTACACTATGTCTCTACACACTCTATTCTAAAGCAGATACTTGTTCAGAAGCCTGTAAGTTACCGCTCAGCTCTGCATCTAAGCTGAAGTATTAGCTGATGTTAAATACTCTGTAAAGCTTTGGCCTCCTCATCTTGAAAAAGCTTTAGTAAAACGAAATATGATACAGAGCAGAGCAAAGAGAATTAGGAATTCTTCCATGCTAGGAATTACTCTGTGGACCAACACATTTCATCTTGGAATAAAAACATCTCCAGGGAGATACTGCAGTGACCTATAAAACCCCAAGAACAAGGGGAATGTGCACAGAGAAATTATTTCCTGTCTCTCATAGTACAAGAGGTGATAAATATCTGATTAAATCAACAGATAGCAGATTGCAAATCAGCAGAAGTAAGTGCTTGTCCGCACGTGTCGTGGCTGAGCCTCAGACCTTAGTGCCAGATGATGGTGTGGTTTGCAGAGTGTACATGAGTTTGGAAAAAAGGTTAAGCAGACGCATGAAAGTAAAATCAGATAAGGGCTTTGAAATAAAAAGATGCTCCTCAGTATGTGTCTGACACATTCCTAGACATCTGCTACTAGTCACTGTCAGAGATTAGTAAATTGTGTAAACCTTTGTCTGACCTGATACAGCCATTTACAGCTCCTAAAACTATCGTAAGCATCACAAAACTTAAACCACCTGCTTATGTATTTAATGCTGCATAAATCAGTGTAGCAATTGTGTATGTGTTGTATAAAGTGTAAAACAATATATTCGTATCAGCTTTCATTTGCGTGAAACTTGGTAACTCTCTTCCATTATATCCCATCCTGTTTTCTATTTCAATATTATTTCAATAGATGTGACTTCTTCCATTAATAATAGTGGGAGACAATAATGTAAATCCTTGTGTTCAGGTATGGAATAGGCCCCCGCAGCCTATTCCTTTGAAGAATAATATGGCATTACCAAACTGTGAAGTAAACCTATAAAATATTAATTACAGATTGATTTAGTCTGGCTGGAATTCAGCATTAATGGTTTCACTTAGTGTTACCTAGGTTTTCAAAATTATGTCAGAAGGAGAGTGTGGGAAGTCACAAATGGAGCTGAGGAATGTGTTTTAACTCTTCCTCTCTAGAAACCTGAAGTCAAAATCCCATTGTCCCATGCAGACAGCAGTGTCAGCCTGTGCTCTTGTGAATGTTAGTGTGGAGCATAAAACAACTACACAACAAGGGTAGAAGTGAAGAGTCAAGTCTGCTGTGGGTCAGGAGTGCAGTGCACTGAGGAGAGCTTTTAAATTCCCTATTTTATGAGTGGTTCTCAAATAAGTCTGAAAACTGAGAGCTCCTCGAAGTGACAAAAATGAGTCAAAACACCAACTTTGTCAGCATCCCCTGCTGTTATACTGGAGAATTTCTAGAGCAAGTAGGCAATACGGAACTTCATACACTTCTGTTTCTTGTTTCTTTCTGGTACTTTGAGCCATGAAATGGACATCCATGTTAGTATTCCAACACAGTAATTCCATCAGCAACTGTTGAAATAAATCAGACCCCCGAGTCCTGTTTTCTAGGTATTTGGCTGAAATACTTTTTGGAGAATAGACATTCTCCCTTGTTCTCTCCAAGGACGCTCCCGGTAGTTTCAGTGGCGCGCAGACACACTGGGAAGCTGCACAGCAGCTTCACGTTGTGGATCAGCCCTTCCACAGATCCATACCATACTATAGAAAACAGATGGCTCAGATCTTTTGTCATCCAATTTGGGGACCTGTGGCAATGCACCATGACTCTCCTTTGACCACATCTTTGGTTTCCTTTCCATGTAAACCAGGGAATAGAAGGGGGCCAAATGCAAACCTGAGGTTTATCCTGGTGTACAGACATGGGATGCTGTTCACAAAATTATAGAAGCAAGATACAAAACCTGGGAAACATTTTGATTTCATGCCAGGCTTATTTTTCAGTCACAAGAATTAGAAGTTTGTGGGTTTTTCAATGGTATGTATGTCTCTGGAAAGGAGCCAGGAGGCACAAGCATACATGACCTTCATTTTCATGGGCAGCATGAAAGAAAGACTTGTAATTTTTTCATACTATTATGTAAGTTAAACAGGATTTTGTTTGCCTGTGGGGTTTGTTTTGTTTTGTTCATTTGGCAATGTCTTCATACACACATAAGGACCACACCACGTTTGTCAGTATAAATTCAAGCACATTAGACAGGATTTAGGCTGAAAAGTGAGGAGAGACACTAAATAAAGAGTTATAAATCTCACATTATGAAATTTGTATGTTCATTTTGCAGATCTTGTTCTTTGTTATTTTAGTTCACAATTTTACTATGTATCTAAAGAATTTGGGTTTCTTTCTAATATTGGCAATATTTTTTTTAATGTGGGTTTGTTGGGTTTTTTTGGTACAGAATTAAAAAGCTCTAAAATACAGACTTGATTTACAGCCAATGGAAGAAAGATTAGTACTTTTGTCCATTCCTCAGCTAAATTTACTGTATTGTCTTTAAAACCTTTCCACGGTCAAAAAGACCAGCTTTATAAAACAATTAAAGCATTTGCGTAAAAGGAAAACTTGACGAGGAGTTTGTGGAACCAAGTTGTCTCCGGTGTTCCTGTAGGAAAGCAAGCTCTGTAACAACAAGGAACATATCTGAGAACATTTTTTAGGAGGCCCATATTTCATCTGGCATTTAACATGACATCTGCAAAGAAAATATGAAATAGGAGGTATCCCAGCTGGCCAAGCATGCTGACAGTGGAATGTGAATTATTTCCTCAAAGAAAACATACTTTTACCTTCCATAAAGGTTTAGTTTAGCCAGTCTATCCATGACATTTATTGGACATTTAACTTTCAATGACCTAGATACTATAAAAATTAAATTTGGTTTTTTCTCTTCTTCTATAATTAGCATTAGTCTTCTCTGAATTTAACAGCTACCTTCCAGTCAAATACGAAGAAGCTAATCATTGAGGCAGGCAGCTTCAACAGTAGTAGTCTAAGACTTTAAAAATGTGTATGTTTTAGCTGACAATTTAAGAGACAGGGAAACAAGATTTTAAAAAAAAACAAACAAGTTTTTAAGTAGTAATGTACAAATACTCTGCTTCAGTTTTACCATTAAAAAAGAATATTTCAAAAAGCTTTTAAGCCCATGTCTGGAAAGAAATATATGAAACTGTTATTACTTTAATATATATGAGTCTATAGAGTTTGTTCTTCAACTTAAAATGTTGTTGGGTTTTTTAAATCATAGAAAAAGATACTGTAGAAGGAAGTTATAGTAGCAATACATTTTAAATGTATTATATGCAATAATTTTTTTTAATCTTACTTTTTGATTTGTTTTTATTATGAACTTTCCATTAAAAGAAACAAAGGACAGCTTAAAAGACATTTGGTAATTAAAAAGCTGTATTCAGTGTCATCATTTATCTTTGGTTTTTGCTTATCTTGCTCTTATAAAATGCATACTGTTATGTTACTTAACATTTGTAGTGGAAGGATTTTTAAATAGCTTGTGATAATTAAACTGCAAGATAAACAAACTATATTATTATATTATTTTAGCTAGTAGTTTTTAATCTCATAAAACCAGCAGCAGCTTCAGGATAAAGAACATTCTTGTTTACTTTTGGGGTTTTTTCAACATATTTTATGAGTTATCTTAGATTGTCTGGCATACAACACAGAATCACAAAATAAATAAAAATAGTCCTGTGGGGTTAATTGTGATCTATGGATAACAATCTCTTTACTTTTATTGCACACATACATTATCCAGAAATGAAGCACCAACTTTCTTGAAAACAACAGAAGTTTAGCTATTTGCTTCAGCAGAGGCAGATTTAATTCTGGAGGAATATCTGCAGGTGCAGCTGCTTTGTTTGTGAAATGAATATATACAGGTTAGAGCACTCACCCCTGAAAATTGTTTTTCTCTTTTTGCTTTACTACTTGTCACAGTCAGAAGTGACTCCCACCAAATCTCTCATTAGAGTTGTTTTCCTTGTTTTCACACCCTAGGAAATCCCATCCAAGCTATCTTAACTACGCACTCGATCCATAACCAACATTAATGATCTCTTTTCACATAGCCTGCCTGGAACTGTTATAAGAACTTTCTACTTTTCCTCTCCAGCCATGCAGAACAGCCCTTTGCTTCACCTCCTTTTACCTTGTTTCTGATATTAGTTCAAAACTTGTCTCTTCTCCTGTGCTCTTGGTGTTCTCCCACTGTGCTTCTTGTCATTTTGACACTTTGTAAGAGGTCATTTATGCCAAAGAAAGTGCCACTATTTACTATTATAAATTCACCATTATTGTTTCAAGTAAAGTTGGCCTATCTTTTTCACAAAGTACTGGTTCTAACAAGAAGTCCTTGCTAGCTTCTTTTCAATAAAAAAGAACTTTTAAAAGTGTTTTTCAAAGTGAAAGAGTCAAAACCATTCACATGCAAATATTTCAGTAGAAAAATGTGATTACACGCATATAAAAATTACTATTTTTGCTTGTACGCAGAGTACACAGAGAGAAACTAGAGCCAAGCAGTTCAAGTAAGTCTGTGCAGAAGAACTTCAAACAGCATTATTTTAAACACATAAAAATATCTCTAGTGCAGGCAGATTCCTTTGGATGGATAGACCAGCTTTTTTTCAAATTAGTCTCTTTTTTACAGAGGACTGACTACTCCATTCATCCTTCAAAAACCTCTTTCATAAGAAAATGTTTAGTTTAGACCTCGATTTAAATTATAACAGGAACCAGCAAAATTTCTCCCTATTTATTTTTTTTGCATTCCAACTAAAATAAAATAAGTTTCCAACCTAGGTGTTGTACATGCATGCAAACACGTCACCAATTCCCATCACATCACCCAATATAAATCTGTATTTTCAATCTCCATCCTAGAAGTCAGTGCTGTGAGTTTCTAAATACGTTGTCATTGGCACTAAGATTAACAACAGGACTTTTTCCAGCAGTGGTAGCCTCAGAGAGCTTGTAAAGCATTTTTTAATGACACAAAAATCCATATTTTGCAGAAAAATAGCCCTGTTCTTAAAAGTTTTATACACTTCTGGATTATAAAAGTCTGAGGACCACTAGTACAATGCATTCAAATAATCAGCATGAAATGAATCAGATTCAAAACATTGCAAACACTACTCTTTTTTCCTCTTGAAAAACAAATTGAAAGTGCTTGCAGGTTACTTTTTCATCAGAAAGACTTTAATTAAAAAATAAAAAATGAACGTACTAGCATATGACCACATGTTTTAAAGGTCAGAATTTTAAATTCAAAAAACTACTGCTGCTAAAGACTCCAAAAGACAACTTGCAGCTGGATTAAAGTGCGGTCTCAGCTGTTTGATAGGTGTATGGTCAGTACTGTTATAAATTGTTAACAGCAAATCTGAATCAAATTCTGAAATAGATATCATACATATTTTCAAAATCTGAATGGAGTCTTGATACATATTAAACAAAGAGTTTTGGCAATGTACACTTTGCCAGATCAATAAATAGCTCAGAAAACAAACATGTAACATTAGTTCCTTCATTTTAGGAGAAGTTACAGTAGTAGGATCCCATACATTTTTCCCCATGAAAGGACAAAACCAACGTCAGCATGAAAAGCCCACAAGAGTTCAGAAACTTTTTTCAGCCAAATGTTTAGAAGGATAAAAATGAGTTTATTCAGCTCCTAATGCTATGCTCAAAGCAGTCCTTTGAAAAGGTTGTTTCCATTTGTCTCTGTGCTGAAATAAGGGTATGCTGAGAAGCTGTTTGTGGAAAATAACAATCATCCTTTCCCTGAATCGGTGCATGTTTGTTGTTAATGAACTTCTACATAGGCAGTTGATGGAAAATTCAAATTTAAGTGACATTTGAGTTGACCATGGAGTAAATACTGACTTAATTTATTACAGTTCTGATTTCTTGTTATGTGCCCTATTTTTGGAGGCCCCTCCCTCACAGTAAATTGTTCAAATTCTCCAGGTTTTTAGGGGAATGTCCAGTTGGTATTGTACAGAGAAAAGAGAGACTAAATTACCTTCAGGGTACCTCCTCAGATTAGAACCAACAAAGAGATACACTTACTGTTTATAAAGAAAAGAAACCGGTCTTTGATCATTTATTACCATTGTTCATTTTTTATTGTAATGCCAGGAGCTTAAAAGTTGGCTTCCAAGCTCCCATCATTCTTTGACAGAAGTAAGATCAACAGTTCTGCACTCCAAAGATTAACCAACTTGAAAGACCTTTCAATATGCAGAATGAAAGGTCACCATGTCTTGACGAACAGGCTGAGGAAGAGAAAAAGAGTGTCCCTTTCAGCCAATATTTATTCTCTTTGATCATGTATAAACACCATTTGGCTGCACATTGTTTTCTTATTGCAAGGTTTCCCTGGTTAGCTACAGTTGTCATCCTAGAACAATAATTATGATTTAGGCTTTCTGTAGGTAACTCGCTTCAGTACGTGGAGGTAAATCCTACAGCTTCAAGTGCCTACTTTGATGTTAATAGAATTATTTTATGAGCCTAAGTTAGGGAATAATATGATCCATTCTGTTTCATCTTCTGCCTTTTTAAGTGGATAGCAACTTTCCCAGACCATCTGTTTTCCATAAAATATTTATATGTACATAAGAGAGAGAGAGAGGGAGAGAGAGGGAGAGAGAGGGAAGTAGGACACCACAGAAACAGAAGAAGAGTATCTGAGGGCAGCTTTAAAAATGCAACATATGTAAAACTTTTTTGATAAAACATAAGTATAAATTAAAAGTAAGATGTGAAACCCTCTGAAAAGGGTTTTATTTTATGATCATCAATATGTGCTAAAGGGAGTTCTTGTTCATGACGTTTTTTCTTTAGAAAGGAGAGGAATCTCACTTGTAATATTGATCTGTTGTGCCCAAAAGAAAAGTTAGTAGGCAAATCAACATATTAATTTTTTTTTAATTATCATGTCTGTTCAAAATAATTAATTGATTAAAGGGAATTCAAAAACAAAGCTGCCACCACTCAGCCAGTGAGGAAGCTGAACTCCACTTCATTGCAACTTGCGCCCAAACTTTAGGTATTGATTTAGCTCCAGGCGTAAACACTTATATTCCTGATCTAGACAGTGAAAAACGTGATTCTGAAAACATCCCAGGAGAAATCTTGCCTGACTGGTTATGATATCTGGGTTTAGGCAGGCAGAGATCTCCTTCCAGAGGCCTCTGCTGACACACCTCACCTTTGACTGAAGATCAGACTCTGTATACAGAATGTTGGTTCTACACCAGCCAGAAGTGTGGACCAATAGGAGGAGATTTGCAAAGCAAACCAGTTGGTGCAGAGGACCTGACATACACATTCGAATCATATGCATTTCAAAGCTGTGCCCTGGTCCTGAGCACCACTGTCTGGTGATGCTGGGAATGCAGTGAATGTGTTCCCGAAGTACATCTTCCCATGCTGCTTCCTCTCAAAGGGATCCAGTTTGTGTGTCCTGAGCCCACCCTGCAAAGTGAACCAAAGCACGCTGAGAGGACAGGCAAGGAATGTACTTAAATAGATTTCTCTTGATCTGAACCAGAATAAATGCACCCACTGAAGCTGAACTGTTCCACTGGACAGCAAAACTTTCTGCGCAACCTGGATATACCTAACCTAGGGTGGCATTTCATGTGTGTATTTAAAACTAAAATTGTTGCCTTTTAATATTCAAATACTAAAAAGAGCTAAAGAGATTTGGCTTCTTACTTTTTTTTCCTAGAATATAATCTTGTGTCCTTTTGTAGCATTTTTCATATACCTTTATTTCATTGTCTAAGAAAAGGAGTATCAAAATTGCATGTAGTAGGTATGATCAAACAAAATTGCCTTCAGTCAGCAATGGAACAATTTCCATGCCCATTTTACAGCAACTGAAATGAATCACAAAGCTTGTGCTGCACATTCTAGAGCTTTGTTCTTGAGTACCTTGGATAAAGCCCTTACAGCCCTGACTGTCTCTCTCTTCTATATTTTAGTGTGGAGCAAATTTAAGATTCTTCAAAGGACTACTGAGTGGGTTTATGTATTTTTCTTAGAAATGATCTCCCACAATTTGCACTCATTTTGAAAAGAAGCATCCTTGTACTATATTCCCTTACAACCCCTCCATTTCTTCTAGTCAAAGCCTCTGCTTCTTATACCCTCCTTCAAAACAAATCATTCTAATAACATGTCCAAGAAAGGCCAATTTTGCTCCTGTAAGATAATCATATGTGATTTTTGTCCTCATGGTGGGGACAAAAACAAAAAAGCAGAGGCTTCATCTCTTTCAAAGAGTTTCAGGAGGCAGCTGAATCTATAGCAGAAAAGCAAAGTCGTGCATAAAAAATTAGTTTGCAACTTTTTTCATTTTTTTTCTTTGTTCTCTACATAGCCTATGTTTAACCAACAGATCACAGAAGAAGAGAAAAAGGAAGGGAGTTAAAACAGAAGTTATTAGAAACCCAGTATCTACAGCTCTTCCACAGAAACAGCTGTTTCTTTTGGGGGGAAAAAAAAGCCAGTTGTTTTTTTTTTTTTTTGAAGAGGGAACTAACCTGATGAAAGAAGGCGGGCACGTTATTCTCAAACTCAGGTTTCACTTGACAATTTGCATAATAGATTAGCCTATGAGTAAAGAGGTCATTTAACAGAAAAAATCAAGAAGGCAGCTGAATTTCTGCTTGCCACAGCCTTGCTGAGCAGCCCATTCTCACAGCAGTCTCGCTGCACTTCTATCTAGCTAACTTAGCCCAAGTAGGCATAGCATTTGGTTTATCTGTACAGCATGAGTGCTAAATGATGACCATTAAAATAAAAGGAAAATAGCCCCGTGCAGTCATTGATGTCAGTGATTTTTTAATACACATGCTGATTTAGTCCAGT
The DNA here is from genome assembly GCA_014706295.1 of Lycocorax pyrrhopterus obiensis. Lineage (NCBI taxonomy): Eukaryota > Metazoa > Chordata > Aves > Passeriformes > Paradisaeidae > Lycocorax > Lycocorax pyrrhopterus. The sequence continues at coordinate 42,077,688 of JACSVZ010000001.1, read as the reverse complement.
TTCAAACCCACATACTTCAGTTCAGTGCCTAAGTTTGAGCAGGATAAATCAAAGCAGAAGAGAAAGGCAGAGATGAGAAGGGAGGATGAAGAGGTATAACAGGTTTGGAGTCAGCAGGGGTGGGCAGGGAGGCACTGCATGTCAGCCATCCCAGAATGGGGACATGCAGAGGCTCCCCCCACCCCCTCCATGCTGGGTGGTGCGTGGTGGCCCTGGGGCCACTCCGACTTACAGCCTCACACAAAAAAGGGTCGCTCCAGTGATGGGGGAAGCTGGGCTTGAGTTGCTGGGGCTCGGCTGTGAGCTGAGCATTAGGAACACTGTGAAATTCCTGAGCACCTGCTGGGGAAGGGCTGGGGTCTCACTGCACCTGGTGCTCAGGAGAGTCACAGTACCACTCACAGCCCCGCGTTTGGGAAGAGCAGTGAGGGAGACGAGGGCATGAAGAAATGTCCAACTTTATGCACAACATTTCCCACCACCAGCAGGAAGCCAGCTGCTTTTCCAATCAGTGGGTGTCAATAGTCAGAGGCAGCTAATGCCCAGGGCTCCTGCCTTTTGAATGTCCCTCTGGAGCTTGGCTCCTAGGGTGGTACATCAAAGAGAAACATCCAGCAGCAGCTTGTACTGGCCTAAGATACTAATTCTCATTTCATTGCTAAAGAAACCTACTTCATGCCTACACCATCACAGCCTTGGAAGAAAATTGATATTTATATAATACTAGTGACTTGAAAGTGCAAATAGAATAAATCTATTACCGATTAATCAGTTTGACATTTGTGTTGGTGACACAGTTCTACGTTTGACTTCACAGAACCACAGAATCATTTAGGTTGGAAAATATCATTGTCAAGTTCAACTCTTGCTTTCCATTGTACACGGATCACAATTCCAGTTCCTGCTTGCATTGTCTTCTGCCTGCAGTTGGAAAGTGCTGCAGAGTAAGCATTTAATTCGTTTTGATCAAAGTCTGCACCTTGTATCTTCAATCAAAGTGAAAGTACTTATCCAGATGCAGTGTTCAGTAATCAGTAGGGATAATGCACAAGCAATCCATCAGGGCCTGAAGCTGTTCTCTATGAGCCCTTTCATGGCTCTAAATTGTTTTTCATAGGCAGAATTGATGCATTACATTTTGCCCCCAACTTTTCTAAAAAATAATGGAGTCATTTCTCGAGTTATTCCAATATACCAGACTCTGTACCTAGTTCTGAATCAAGGTTGTATTGTATAGTTATGGTTCTAATATTCTGCTATCACATAAAGCAACCTCTGCATCCTCTCTGCAGCCTTGGTGGGAGAAAAGTTCACTCCCTTCTGTCCAAGGTTCTGCATGCACTGACACACACCAGAGCTCAGCTGCAAGGGCTGTCTTTGCTCAGCTCACTCCTTACATTGCAGTGGGTTTTTACGTTGAAAACGCACTGAAGGGGGAAAAATGCAGAACTCTACATTCTGTGAACCTCTCTGAGCAGGAGAAGTTAGGTGAGGACTTCTCCCTTCCCTGCAGTATGGCTATTAATTAACATAATGACTTAATGGCTAAATTTTTATACACATTTGGACATGGTCTCTTGAGAGCTATACATTGGGCAGGAGAGTGTTGTTCAGCTCTCAACTGGACTGAATAACAAAAGGGCTGGCAAAAACAGCCTTTATGGCAATCACTAATTAGTCAAAAAAAAATATTAACCAGATGTTCCACATATAAGAAGCCTGCCATATGAGAAATGGCTTAGAGAACTGGGTTTGCTCAGCCTTGAGAAAAGAAGGCTTAGGGGAGACCTTGTCACCATGTTCCAATATTTACAGGGTGGTTCCAAAGAGGATAGAGTCCCCTTTTACAAAAAGTTGCATGGAAAGGACAAGGAATAATGGGTACAAATTTCTCCTGGGGACATTCTGACTGAACACAAGAGAACAATTTTTCACAATGAGGTCAGTTGTAGGAATAATCTCCCCAGGGAAGGGGTGGATTTCCCAACGTTGGGCACTTTTAAGATTCGCCTGGACAGGATTCTGTGCCATCTGGTCTTGATTGTGCTAATGCTGAGAAAGGTTGGACCAGATGATCCTTGAGGTCCCTACCCTATGATTCTATTATTTCATCTCCATTTTAGAGCTTTAACAATTTGGATGTAGATGTACTTCATTCTGTGGGACTCTGCTTTATGTGTGGAGGACTGGGTTCGTATACACACAGAAATATATGCACACATATGCACGTTTGCTGGGGTGCACATTAATCTCACATGGATTATTTGCCTCAGCCCTGGCATGCAGGACTACCCACATGGAGATCCTAGATCTACTGCAGCTTCTGCTCTGTTCTCAGGACCAGACCACTCATGATCTCCCAGCTCTAAACAGGGGGTAACAAAATATGGCATCTCTGTGATGAGACAGGGAATATTCTGCCATCCGACTGGAGAGATTTCCCACTGCCCTGTCCTGTAATGTGTGGAACTAGAGCAGATAATTGCTCCATTTTGCAAATTATGAAGCTGAAACCATTAAATAATTTATCTTGTGATTTTCTGTAGTGTTTTCTCTTTTCTGTGGGTAGTAGTTGTAAATCATAATAATGTACAAGCCAAAAACGCATTTGCAAAATTCTTGAATTATCCAGGGATGGAAACCCAGCTCTCTGCTCAGTTTCTTTGCTGGACTCATGTGCTGGTCAGTTTCAAGCTGCATAAATAATCAGACCCTGCAAGCATACAGAATATGCCAATAACATTTCAGGTGGATAAATCTGGCTTGTCCTGTCCTTCATCTATTATAAATTTAGCAAAAGAATGGAATAATAAATTTAATTAGATTTCCTTCATTAAATAAAACCAAGCCAAACTGTGAACAGCAACAAAAAGTCACTAAGTGGCTTTTTGAGCCTGTATTATTACAGAGCTGGAAGCTTCTGCAAAAATTCATGAGTGTGCTGTATCTTTTGAGTTTATTTGCCATAGCTAGGTACTAGCAACTAGCAAACAAATACTGGTTTTTGCAGCCAGATATGCATCTGTGTGTCTAAAGGGTTTATTTACTTGCACTTTCAATTCTGAAATTTGTATGCACATGGTGGCAGATGTACGTGTGTGTGCACATGAGTATGTAAACTGTTGTACACACATAAAGCACAGCCCTCTAAAATACAAGTGTGTCTACATCCAAATGGGTAAAACTCCAATCTTCTTTATAGAAATACTCTAAACAGCCTCAGTAATCTAAATGATGAAAATAGGTCTCACCAAAGTCAATATAAAGAGGGAACTATTTTATCACCCTTCACTGTGCATTTTAAGTAACAGATGAATCAAAGCAGACTTTGCAATTATAATTCTTTGATCTTTTACATTAAAACAAATGATGATAACTGAAGGAAGGATCTCATGACATGTGCCATTAATAGTGCATTATGGACAGCATGAAACATGAAATAAGAAAAGCATTAAAACAAAGGTGTTAAGTTTTTAAAACTGTTACAAGAAGACAGATGGATCATTACTTGCAGAAAGCCCTCTGTTCTGCAGTTCTGTGCTGCAGGATTCATCAGCTCTGGCTAGAGAAATGCCTTACCTAACACCTGCAAGACATTTATCCCTGAAACACAGCCGTAATCCATGTTCTCTGCAGTCTGCTGCATTTTCCAGTAGATCCCTGGCTCCTTTGCTGGCCTGGCTAACAAGAGTGGAATAACTTTTCTGGGAGACGAAGCCAATATGTGGTTCTTTGGGTGGCCCTCCCTCCCTCCCTCCCTTGGATGAACTTTTCTCCTGGTTTATCTGCAGAGAAATATTTGCTTCCCACATGCCTTGTAGTGCACTGCAGAGAAGCCTTTTATAGAAAGCTTAAGGACTGGAAGACACCTGTCTTTTGGTATGAAAACAAACATTTTCACCCAGTAATTCAGTAGCCTTGGATATGTGGCCTCTTATACTTTTCTACCGTCTGGAATAAAAGAAGCGTCTATTTATTCTCTTGCCTGAAACTCAGATAAGCTCTTGTTAAATAAAATGTCTTTCTGGTGACCTCATCCAATTCGTGCATCCTATTTGGAGGGAGATGGGATGTGAAGGAAATTGCTGTTAATTTTGAAACAAAATTAAATGCACTGCAAATCTTCTAGTAATATGCAGGAGTTTTTTCAATGTGTGACCCAAGAGTTAAAAATGCAATTGCCATCAGAGACTTTTTTGTTTCCTCTGAACTATGCGTGCACAATCTGCTGCCTGCTGCAGGAAACCAGTAGGAACAGACAAGGTGCTGTACACTTCAGACTGGGCTGTCATTATCTTATTTCCCATGCCATCAAGCAGTGGCTTGGGTAAGGTGGAATTGGAGATATCTGTTGTATAATGTATTTAAACCCTGTTGGTATGCACTAGCCAAACTCTCACTCAGGACCAGGATCCACACATCAGGATCCAATTATTGGCTCATTAACCTCCCACAAACAGCTGTGGCTGCAGGGCGGGCATTAGCCCTATAAATCAAGCCCTGGGAGGAGCCAAAGGTCAAGAGCTGCTGAGCTGCTTGTTCCTGGTTGCTGTGTGCTGCATGTGCTGGAGCTCTGCACTGAGAAATTATAATCCAAGGATCAGAAGACTGCGAGCTCTGGCACAGATATCCATACACCATGCCGTGTACTTTTAAGAGAAAGGAAAGAAATGCAAAGCACACAAAGGCCAGTGGTTTTTTTGTTAACAACTTATCCAGGAGTTCAGTGAGAATGTGGGGAAGTGATTGATATAAACTGGCGAGCTGAGTGTGAAACAATGAAGCTGAATGTGAGCAAGGGTATTTTATCTGATTGTCAAGAACATGCACAACACAATGCAATCCCTTTGGTAAGCAAATCATGAAACTACTAATCAAGGAGTATGCCCTAATGGCAAAGGGATAAATAACTGCATAACGACAGTATTTATCTAAGAAATTAGATTCTTTCAAATAGCATGGAGCTCTACAAAGCAATCACATATCAGAAACCCTTAGATGTATCATAAGTGACAAAAACCATAAAAATCCATCTTTAACTGAGCAAAAAAAAAGTCTAGAATAAATATGTCTTTAATGGCCTCTGTCTCCATGAATAAATAATTGTTTTGTTCTTAATGTGGACAGGATTGAGATTCCTCCAGTCATCCCCTGTATTGCAGATTTTTTCTTTAATCGTCCAGAAGAAACCATCAATCTACTATCACAGCCTGCTCACCATTTTCTCAAGCCAACAAAGTTAGAGAACTGGAATGAACGCAAGCTGGTACATAACTCGTTATGCCCTTTCCAATCAGCATTTATTGTTATGCTTTCTTGGTTCTTCAGAAAATAAAAAGGATTAAAAAACATTGACTGTTTAAACCAAGAATGATTTATGGGCAACTTTTTGTTTTAGAAACAAATCATTTTTACATCTGGCATTCACTGGAAGACATGCATTTGTCTTAACATATCAAGATGTCATTTTACTGTTGATATTTTCTTTTTCATTTGTTCTGTGGAGTTATTCAAAACTTCCTAAGCATTTTCAAAGCACACAGTGGTTACTGTAGAATAACAGAAGTCTAAGAATAGCAGATGAGCAGAAGGGCCCATCTGAGAAGGAGAAGCAGGCTAGAACTTTGTTCTTGAAACTGTTTTCACAGTGCCCTGGTGCTGTTCTGTCAGCCTTTTGTTGTGGCCTGTCTTTTGCAGCTGATTCACATTGCTGTAACGGTTCTGGCTTTGGCTACTTTTTCCAGCACCATGGAAATCCTCTATATTTCAACTTCAGCAAAGCAGCCTGTCTCTAGTATGCTGTTCCCACTACATCCTTCTGGAGATATTTCTCCCTGCAGTGTGCACATCCTTTTCCAGAGTTGCTCTTGATGCTACAGAGGAAGTCTGTAGCGCTCACACAGTCAGAGCCTTCCAACCCATCCAGCGTGCCGCTGAGTGCATGCATTGTCCAGGCCTGCAGGCACATCTTCCTGCAACACCTGGGCTGGTGGGAGCCACTTGAGAACCTGATGGGGATGGCAACACCACTTTGGACACCTGTAAAAGCCACTCTAATGTGAGCTGCCTTTTGTGAGGCAAGCTTCTTCCCATTCCCATCATCTTTTTGTCTGCTCTGCAGCAGATCACATCATGCTGAAAATGAACCCGAGATAGTTTCTACTTCCATCCCTCCCTGAATCTGTCTCTCTACTCCATGAGCATCAGTGCTGGCACAGAGGAGGATGAAATTTTGTCCTCAGTGGTGTGGAGGAGAATAAGCCCTTTTTTCAGTTGACTTAAATGGTTTTTGTGACTGTATCCTGAGCTGGGCAGCACAGCTTGCCTATCTTCTGATACTGCTTTCTCATTTTTGGACTCTCTTGGAAGTTATCCTCCTCCATGCATACCATCCAAGTCCTCTTTTTCACTACACCATGTAGATATCCAGACTGTGTCATGCATCCAGGATAGCAGAAGGACAGGAGAAAGTGCCTGAGGAGACGCATGAACACTCCTGTGTTCCTCGTTGTTCCTTCAGGCAGCTCTCCAGAAGTATGCAATCGTGTTGTGACTGCAATCTTTATTCACTACAAATCAAAGAACAGCTTTTATAAACAGAAGAGAATTTTCAGTTCTACTGAACCATTTACACTAAAGGAAACCACAAGTATGAGTTACATACTTTTTTTTTTTTGTAACTGGCCACTTAGTTCACAGCAAAAGTATTTCCAGTCCTTGATTAGATATTCTAGCCTTCCCAGAGGAATGAAGAAAGGAAAAGCTTTGTAGTAAGAGCTGTAATAGAGATATGCAAACTTTTCATGTTCTTTCCTTGTCAGACCCTTTTCCATTTTAAATTAGTGAGGTTCCTTCTTATCAAACAAAAAAGTAAGGGCTGTCTTTTCATATATTGTCTTTTTTACCTCAAAATGACTGATGTTTCAGTAAAATTTTTTTGTCTCATTTCCATCGAGACATTGTGGTCTTGGACGTGTGACAAGGCTGAACAAACTCCTCTGAAACACAGACACAATAATTTGTTCATGAATGGAAGCTTCTCCACAGATATTTGTGTAAACTAACAGTGAGCACACAAATATTTGCAGGAAAAAAATAAACAAATAAAAAAATTAAGCAATAAAGTTAGGGCAAGAGGTAAGTTGAATTTATTGGCTGATATGTTTCCGTAGAGAGAGACAGAAATGTTTGAAATCATCAAGGTAAATATTTCTGTTCCATGGTTTGAGTAAATATCACCAAAAGGACAGGTTTGTTCTAGTTCCACTTGTGCAACTCGCCTTTGAAACAGCAAGTTGTGTAACTTGCTTTTCCAAAAGAAAATATCGTAGAATAATAGAATGGTTTGTTTTTGAAGGGACCTTAAAGACCACCTAGTTCCAATGTCCCTGACACAGGCAGGGACACCTTCCACTAAACCAAGGTGCTCAAGGTCCCATCCAACCTTGCCCTTGAACACCTGTAGGGATGAGACTTGCACAATTTCTCTGGGCAACCGGTTCCAGTGTCTTACTACCCTTGTTTCCTAATAGGATAAATTTCTTCTTCATATCTATTCTAAACCGACCCTTTTTCAGTTTAAAGCCATGACCCCTTGTCCTATCACAACATCCCCTTGTGAAAATTCCCTCTCCAGCTTTCTTGTAGGCCCCTTTAGGTACTGGAAGGCTGCTCTAACTGGAGCTTTCTCTTCTCCAGGATGAACCTCAATTTCATGGCTCTCATCTGGACCCATTCCAACAGGTCCATGTCTTCCTTATGTTGGGAGCCCCAGAGTTAGATGCAGTACTGCAGGTTGGGTCTCACGAGTGCAGAGACCCCACCTTAGGGTGGGATATATAAATGGTATCTGCCTGCTTTAGGTGAAAGGATGTTGCTAGGCTGATGTGAGTGTTATAAAAGCCTTTTGGTTTTCCTTCCTGGTTGGTAGAGGAACATGGTACCTCCAAGTTAATCATTATTTATATTGTTAACTGTTTTCTTTCTGTATAGAGCATGTAGGAAATAGTGGGGACAAAAAAATGCATCTTAAATTTTCCTTTAACTGAAGCAGAACACACTTGACTTTGAAGGCTTTTTCTAGTTACTGAATATCAACAATGTTAAGTGTCTATGAAAAGATTTCCTCACAGGGCAGATAGAATCCAGTGTACTGTGCAGCATATATCGCTGTCATATGATGTCATTTTTCCTAATTTTTCCTTGAAAAAATATGATACCTGTAAACAGTATTTTAAGAAAGCAGTCATCTCTATGTCAACTTTTAGAATAGTGTTTGCTGTTCTTTTTTCTCTCTTCTCACTGTTTTTTCTCTTCTGAAACCGTGGAAAACAATTTTCTCCATAGATACTGTCCTATTTCATTTGACAAACATTGACTTTTTTTCACCCATGTTTTGAACAGAGCCAAAACTGGCATGGCTTATTGTGTTTAATAGGAACAAAAGCATCAACTTCATTACCACCTAGTCCTGTTGATGCCTTATCAGGCCTCCTAGACACAGAGACTAGACAAAGTAAAGGAACAAAAGTAGGTATTTATTTGAAGGGCCTTCAAGGTACACCCTGGGGAGCCAGAGGCTATTGCCAAGATGGACCCCAAGATGGACAACAGGTCACGAGTTTTCCACACTTTTATAAGTTTGGTTCATTTGCATATCAGGGTCAATTTTCCAATTAAAACTCCAGTTAAATGATGTAATTCCCCTTAGCTACCCCCCCTTCAGAGACTCCTTGGTTTACACCCCTTGGGCTCAGGATGGTCCAGGTGTCCTTGAAGAGCAGTCCGGAGAGGCTTTGTTGTGTCTAACTAGCATGAGAGAGCAGAAAGTAACAGGCTACAAGAAGCTTCAAAGTTGCACACTAAGCAGTACAGAGTTTAAAAAATATGAAAGTTAAAACCTAAGGCATCACTGTCATGGCAAAACATGCTCATTTCTGTATAGCACTGTCCACAGATACCAGTGCAGAACTGGGAATAATAGTTGTTTATTTCCTTCCATACACTCAGCCAACTGGAAAAAAAATGGGTTTTTTCAGAAAAACCTGAGAATAGGAATGAACAGCCTTCTCCAAAACAAATTATTGTTTGAAAAGATGTTTTGTGACTTTATTAGGCCTTGGGTCATGTCCTATTCTTGGCAGATATAAGTATTAACAATAATCTTAATGTCTTCTTTAAAGCATATAGCATTTAGAGGTTACGTATTTGGGTTTACACTTTTGCATTCAGAAAATCTGAAGTCAGTGTTACTTTTTACAGCAATAAACTGGGGGTACAACAGCACAGGACAGAGTCTAACATTTCTTCCTTAATGTGCTACTGGATCTGCACCCTGTTCTTGCTTATGTCTGGAAGGAGCAAGAAGAGTTGCAATGAAATCAGTGTTCATATCCCAGGGCTATAGCTGGGTTAGTGATAGCAGAATTTCATCAGTGTTTGTTATTCTAGTAAGAAGAGGAGCTGGATTAAGTGGATGCATACCAAGATCAGGAATTTCATGAAGGCTGGTCTCCAGCACAGATCATTAACAGAGGAGGAGCTCGGTTGGATAAGGAGGGTGGGACAGAGCTGTGCAGAGCCTTGAATGCAGAGGCACAAAGCTGCTGCTTTATCCAGACAGCTCCTAAACAGGGGATGCAGTGTGAATAAGTTCACAACAAACTCAACCCCTCAATAAACTGGGAGGGTGGAATATCTCTCCAGAGGTCTCCAGAGCTGAATACATCTCCACATTTGGCGTTCAGGGAGCCAGGGAGGACTGTCCCACTAAGTGCTTAGAATTGAAAGAACAGGTTAAAACTCAAAGTTATAGAAAATTGATCCCAAAACATCCCCATACCTCTCTAGATTTCCTAGTCCATTTTTATGACATTCGGCAGTCTTATGGGGAAATAGAGTTAATTCATGTTCATAAATCCCCATTGGATGAAACTGGAGCTGTTGGATGAATTTTTTGTTGGTGGTGGTTTTTTCTTTTGGTAAATGTTCACTTTAGATAATCAAAAAATTTTGAGGGAGAATTAATGCAATGGTTCCCTGGCCACCAGCCTGGAAGCCTCAGCAATGAGCAGCCAGACAGCAATCTTTCTGTGGAAAATGTTCCATTTTTTAATTTTTCACCTTCAGTTAAAAGCATTATTTTTCCTGCTGTGAAAGTTGTAGTGGGAACAGACTTTTTATTTTCTGCAAAATACTGTTGTGTGTTATTATTAATATTTATAATGATTACAGCATATCAGGCAAGCGGCCTTGTGATGAATATTAACTTTTTATAGTACTTTGACCTTCTCTAGACTGGACAAACATTTTTACTCTTGATCTCCCAATCACTTAAAAGATCAGGACACAGATAATTTGGAAGAATTAAGGGGCTCAAGTGTAGGATTTTTACAATGTTGCCCCTATCCTATTGATTAGTTCTGTTTCATACCCATAATATAGTTAGTGCAGCTAGGCAAACATAGAGAAATTGCTCTTTCCTTTCAAGAGGAATGTCAAAACAATAAATAGATTCGGCATGCCAACAGCATTGATTTGTGACAGCCTTGATGTGTGCAATCATTTGGGATTCAAATATTTATCAGTGGGAAAAAAACCCACTGTTTTTATTTGCTGCATTGAGACTTGCTGGGAGAAAATGCTATTAGGCATCTCAAAATTCTCTGCATAGTGGCAGGCTTTTAAATGCAATGAGATATCCGCAGTACATTTCCATATTAATCAATAAAATGAAAGGCAAAAATCAATTTTGTCTGTGCAACTGTGTGTGACACCTCCCTAAGAGCTGCTCCATTGGGATGGATTCATGCCAGCAAAGATGGTCATAGGTTGATCGTTTATTTATGGCAAGGAAAGGCATAAAGTCGTCTTACTGACAAAGTAGCAGGAAAGATGTTACTCATAGGATGTCTGTTCAAAAACCTGGCACTGGTACCTCGGAAGTCTGTATTTCAGACCTTAATAGCAACTGCGGCTTCCCTCATGAAACAAGGGCAAGGATTTTCTTTGATTCAGAGGAAATAAAGGTTGAATTTACCGAAGAAACTGAGGATCATCCAGTTATTCTCTGAAAAGATGACAACACTAAGGAATTTGCCATATATACTTGGAATTAGCAAAGTATCATTATTGTGTAACATTAAGAAATTAATAAAATGTGATTGTCTAGTTTAATATTCTACATCTCCTTTCCTGTATTGGAACAAGCACTGAACCTTAAGACACCCCCATGTCACCTGCAGTTTGGCTGGCAACTGTTGCATCCTCTGGTAATTCCTCTAATTCAGGATTGTAGAATGTTAGATTATGGTTTGTGTCATATTTTAAGGCTTTCATTTATCACTTCTTCTGCAATGTGTTATCCATGACGTTATTTCACTGTAGATTTATCCCTAACTATAAACCTATTTTATTTGGTGATCTTTTTCTTCTCTAGTTATTCCAAATATTCAGTGTGAGGTGTTCTGATGATTGCTAAGCCAACATTATGGTAGCATGAACTGAAAAGCTTGGTTTTGAGTGGCAATGGTCATCTCGAAATCCTTCATTGCCTAAAAGATATTGGGATTTTTTTTGTTTACTTATACTCATCACTTGATTCCATTTTATTACTCAGTCATTCAGTATCATGAGGTCCTTCTCAGATTTTCTGGGTCAGTCTTCATATTTAGTCTCCTGAGCAGTAACACTAGTGTCCATTTTCACCTTACTGTTTACCCCCAATTCCAGTTTATGAGAACAACAGGAAAGTCTTGGGATAGGGTCCTATGGAGTCTGTTAAAAATGTCTCTGCATCAAAAATTTTCTCCAATATTCTCATCGTCTAGATGGGCATCCACTGGACCCTTTTAACCCAAAGAATGGCTAAAAATTCATTGATAATGCAGCACTGAAGATGCATTACATCTAGTGGTAGACAGAGACTACGAAACAGAAAAAATTATTCATAGAAAAGAAAAAAATAGAATAATGGCCAACGTCCTTCCATAAGGCAGCAAACTGCCAATAAGGACGCCGGTCTGGTAGGTTTAAACTGGGTTTTTGCAGAAGGAGGCATTAAAGTCGTAGATAGATACCACCACACCTAGTAGTAGAAAAATTATGAACAGTGGAGAGGAACTTTTTACAAGAGCATGTAGTGGCAGGACAAAGGGAAGTGGCTTCAAACTGAGAGAAAGTAGGTTTAGATTAGATTTTAGGAAAAAATTCTTTACTGTGAGGGTGGTAAGGCACTGTAAGAGGCTGCCCGAAGAAATGGGAGATGCCTCATCCCTGGAATTGTTCAAGGCCAGGCTGGATGGGGCTCTGAGTAACCTGGTCAAGTGAAAGATGTCCCTACCCATGGCATGGGGTTGGAACTTGATGATTTTTAAGGTGCCTTCCAATCCAAGCCATGCTATGATAAGATTCTAAGATTCTATGCTATGTGTAGATGAGATGCTGCTAAAGGGTGAAATAACTAAAAGTTATTTGAAACAAACTTCTTATAAAAGTAAAATTTCTGTCAATTTTCCAGAACAGATAATGAACAGGTCATTAATTATGTGTTAAAAAATGTACCATAAATTCTGTCAAGATTGGAAAAAGCTCTACTGCACAAAATTTAGAATTATAAGTGGGGAAGAAAATAAAAATCAGTGTAGAAATTATATTCACTGTGAATTCTGAATATGAGGAGACATTTGAAAAATGTGTCAGGACTGACATGGGAAATATGAATTATAAATCAGTTGTGATGAAGGGGATAAGAAAATCAGATACATCAAGGGAATCAAGGAAGTTTTCTGAGTCAGACATATGGAACAAAAAGGACCTCTGCAAAACAACATTAATGAGATCCAACTCTAAAAGTTTAATTAGTTCTAGGCACCACAATACTAGAGAGCTCTTTTAAAGGAAATAAAGAAAACAGGAAAAGACCTGAGGAAATCACTTATGAAAACAGAGTAAGAAAACTAACATGAAAGTATGACCAAGCACAAACTAAAAGACATGATAAAAGTATACATGTATCTGAGGGATGTTAAAAACAAGAAATAATAGAACTGTTTAAGATTATATGAAGTAGCTTATTAGAAAGAGTTGAGTTAAATTAAGCAGCAGAAAAAATTCACCACATAGCTGGACAAATATTCTGATAGTGATGTATGGCAGACAGTGAAATAGCTTTCATAAAATAAGTCACAAGAATGTAGCAAAGCTATTTTAAAATTTTTCTGCACAGATCTCTAGAGAATTTATATCATGGTTGTAACTCTGCATGGACATTGGAATGGCTGAAAAGATCCTTGAGGTTCTAATGTCTTTGACTGTATAAAGGTAATGCAAAATATATACCCAGGAGATTTTTACTAAGGATACATTTAAATGTAATAGAAACTTTCAGGCTATGATTTGTTCTTTTCAACCATTTCAGCCTATCTCATCAAGAAAAAGTCAGAAAAATTGACTTTTTTCAGTGTTCCAAACTCCACATATCTTAAAAGAATTATGCACACTAGTCTATGTTAATACAAATTTAAATTAATTATGGCAGGTAGCATGCAGGCATGCATCAATGAGGCTTCTTTTATTTACTAACATTTCCTGTGACTGACAATAAGACCATTTAAACGTCTCTTGGCATATGGAAAAAGCAACAAGAAAAAGATTTTAGAAATGTCTTATGTTTTATTAGTTGGTGCATGTCAAACATTTGGACAGAATCCTCAACATTTAGCAATAACATTAGCTAAAAGTCCAGTTCAGAAGAACATCTTGCATTCAGCTACTATAGGCAGTGGAAAAATAAGAATAGGAGACAAGGATTACCATTTTGCCTAGTCTTTGCTGTTTTCTTTTTGCATACATGAACAAAAATAAGACATGATCTAATAACATTGTACTGAATTATTTAGAATTCCTTAAAGTTATAGAAAGACATAGAAGAAAAATAATTTTTATATTGCCATTTATTTCAATACATAGAAGAAAAATGTATGCTATGTGAAATACTCAAAAAACATCTAGTGAAACTGCAATTCATTCAACAAAACTCATTTTGTTTCTGTCGGATGCGAAAAGATGACAATTGCGTGTCAATAGCTTTTTATACATGTATTGTAATTTCTTGAGCTGCTCTACCTAAGAGACACTTAGATACAAACCCAACAGCAGTAATAAAAAATTCTTTTCATTTATTCATACTGTTGACAATTCTTTTTTTCCTTTTTATTTTGAGGGAAGAGTAAGTGATACTGTCATGAACCAACATGGCTACATAGCTGATAAAAAATATGAAAAACCATGTTTTAATTCTTAAATCTGTACATTCTTATAACTGAAACATAGATAATAAAAAACTAGATCTGATTATCTACATTCATTTTTAAAGTTCACCTTTTAATTAGTTGGTCATTAACCTGGCAGGGACAATTCTGGATTCCAGTCCCTCCTGAAAGAATTTGTGACATAATTTCATTACATCATCCTTCAGACATCAGCTCTTCAAGCATAAGCCAGAAAACTGGATTCACCCGTGCTTAACTGTGTGCCTTAAATACCAATCTTTCTGTCCAGAATAGCTAAGTATTCCATAGAAGCAACTTTAAAAGGAGAGCTATTGAGTACTTTAGAATAGCAGAGGTGGTTAAGGTGTTTTTCCAGCAGGTAAAATTTTGAGCCTGCTCGCAGCAGGAAAAGAAATTGAAATGGAGTTTTCTGTATCTTGGTTGTACTGGGTAAAGTTAGGCACCTTCAGGAGTGCATCCTTCTGCACTACTCCTTTGAAGAACTCCATGCTCAAGGATGATGTGCAGAAATGGTAAGCTCAGGAGGGATAAGAGGGTGAGTGGATCCCTGTCAGATGGCCCCTGTGGCAGTTCATTTGGGAGCTGCATGCAAACCCCTTTACTCACACACGCACACACACACGTCTTGAACCAACTCCCTCGAACCATAGCCTGGACCTCAAGACCATCCAGACTCTGCACCCAGACTAAACCAAGAGACCAGCAGAACCCTCAGGTCTTTCCTGCTGCTGGTCTCTGTCTCACAGGGTCATTGGCTTGAAGCGGGCTAGCAGCACATTCCACACACACACACACACACACACACACACACACAGAAAGAGAGAATACTCTGCACAACCATGCTCTGATTCACAACCAGAAAATGGTTAAGAATAGAGTTTAATACGGATGTAGAGCAGACTGCAGTGGTCAGGCAGCTGACGAGTTTGCTTACCAGCAGTTTTTCCAGATGGCCTCTTTCATATGCCGTCTTCCACCTATTTTCCCATGCTTGTTCCTTAGGTCACCTTAATCCATCTTTCTTTGCTCTTGTTTCCTCCCATGTAAACAACCCACCCCAGACACGTTTTCCCCATTGCTCCCTGTTTTGTTCAGCTGCCAGTGCTGGTAATTTTTACCTCCAGAAAAATCTTACCCCGCATCCAGCAGTTTCTCATGTTTTGCTCAGGCAAGCACTGACGAGTCATTTGCCTGCATATCTCCAGAGAGACGCTTAACTGGTTATTGTTAACTGAATTTCCAAATAAAAATATTGAGATCTTGTGCTTTGCACAAGAGCAACATGAATTTTAAGGAAAATGTCTTCTCCCATGAAACAGAACAAAACAAAACAAACAAACAAAAGAAAACAAAACAAAAATAAAAACAACATCCCCCCTAAAATAAAGCAGGATGTAGAAAATTATGATGTTATTATGCCAAAGTATGTGGAGCTTAATGATAGTCAGAGAGGAAATCTGTAACGTGTCAGTTTAACCTCATCAGGACAGAACCATACGCAGCTCTAATATGAATAAAAATTTGAAAAAGGAACTGTGGACCCTAAGGAAAACAGCAGGTTTGGCATCACAATCGTGCCTTACTCTGATTTCCGGAGAAGAGTTCTTATCACCTCCCTTAAATGTGAGGTAGAGTTTTACTTTCCTCTTCTTGAATTTTTTTAGTAAATCACAATCTAGCAGTAAAAGTTTTGACAGAGTATTACAGGGATGTATTTCCACTGATATTACATTTGTAAAAAGTCAATATGTACCCATATTTCACTTTTCAATTTTTAGTTTTTAATTTGTTTCATTAGTTTACCATCTAACGCTCTAAAGATTTTATGACCGCTATTTATATTTAGTATCATGATGGAAAACTCACTGAGTTTTACCTACATGACCTAGTAAATACAATCCAGACTCCTGCCTCCCCTTGCCCTTGGTCAGAAGGTTGGGAAGATACCAAATGATTCCTGCCTTGCAGCCCAGCATATCAACAGTTACATCCTTTTACAAAACAGTCATTGTCACTCTCAAGGTCATAGTCAACTGCAACAGGTTGCTCAGTCTGTTTACGACTGATTAATCTGCAATCCATGGACTTGTCCATACACAAATCCTTTGAAGTTTCACAAATAAAAATTTACCCTTACTTTCTTTCACCAGCAACTTTGGGAACAAGCACTTTGCATTTCTCCATTAATAAGTGTAAGACCACATATATAGAAGTAAAATAGAGAACTCCTAATAAGAAAAGATCTTCCTCCTTTTTTTTTCCAAGACAAAATATATCTTACAATTTTGTGAAGGACATGCAATTTAGTATTTTACCATTCTTTGTTCCCATGAAGAAACAACATTTATAGGCTTCATCCATAGATTATTTTTTGGATTCCCCTGGGGGAAGCTCAGCCACTGCTGGAATCTCACTGATAATTTTGAAGCAGAAGAGCAACAATGCGCATGAAAGGAAAAACTGATGACACAGCCAAATTAACAGAGACCCTAAAAATGCCTTTCCTTATCAGCCTCCTGAGTTTTCCCTATCAGACCCTCCTTGCATTTTCCTGATGATAGAAAGGGAGCAAGAAAAAGGAGTCACTGATTGTTCTTACGAGAACTTTGTTTTCAGTCTAGTCAGTCTAGTGGGGGGAGGGGGGGGGGGTTTGACTTGTCAGATGTCTCACAAATCAGTGTCATTGTCCCTGCTCCTTTTATTTCAACCTGAAATTCACTAAGAAGTTTTCTGGGAAACTGCCCTGAAAGAAATATAGCACAAACAGGAAGACATCACTTTTGGTATCAAGACAATAAGAGGGTGGTTTGGTGCATTTCCAAGGAAACAGAGGCAGATTCTAGTCTATTTGTACTGTTAATCTATCCATTACTTTGCCTGGAGGTGTCTAGGGCTCATAAAGCATCTCCATATCTTGAAATTCACACCTGGTCTTCTGAATTTTTAAGTTATACGGTATATCACTTAGCATGATGACCAGTTTTCTCCTGTACTTCTCATTAAAATGGCACCTATAAAACCTCAAAAAAAAATCTGTGAAGTTAACCAAAAATGTCTTCAGGATCTCTTTCTTATATACTGCTTAAAATGAAACTATGTCCTTCCAAAAGCCACTGTCGAATACCTGTGGTATTTCTTGATATGGACGAGGGAATATAAAGCAGTTAAAGAGAGCTGCTGTGCTCAGCTAGCAGAGACATGTTGGGGTGCCCTGGACTACGCCCTAGGCCTTCAGTAGACTTGGTGGGGTTACTGCATCAGGAAGGTCCCCGCTGCTGTTTTGAGCATCCAGGAGAGGCCAAGAGCAGCAGCACTGATGGTGACCCTGGTGTGCCATATGCTCTGCACTTTCTCAGGACCATTTGGCAAGCCTATGTCCTCAAGTCAGAAATTAGTGCTGTCTATTGTTTCCAAGTCCCTGACAAGCCCACAGCACAAGAATGACTTACCTAAACCGAGTTCCTGATCCACTCACCCCAGCTGGCAGCTAGATGCCAGCTTTTTGCCAAATGCTGTAGTGTGTGGAGAGGGAAGACTTACAACCTAAGAAAGCACATTTGGAAAAATACAAAAGAGGAAAAATAAAGAACATATGTATTTGAACAATACAGTCCAAGTATATTAACAACATAAAAAACATGCAGTCAATTAATCAATCACTTTTCAGATTTTTATAGCACAAACAATAATTAAGTTCCCAATATCTACTATTTGAGGTGATTGAGAAATTATTAAGCCCACTCAGATTCACACTGAAATAAACTAGGCATCTAGATTTTCTTAACTTCATTCTGAAATCATTCCAGTTTCTCATGTAATAATGTTCAGAATATTAAAAAAAAATACTTGGGACAGCAGTGTTGTGTTTGTTGATACATGATTATAGATTTGGAGAGCTACAGTCTGGTGAGGACCATTACAACATTTTGACTGTCCTGTCATAAATCTCAGGTGCTTACATTTCATCTGATTTTCCCTATATTCAACCTAACATCTTCCATTTTTCTTAATTACACAGGGTAGCTGGTATGTATATATTGTATGTGCTCATATGGAACTGTACAAGGGACTAATAAGGTTTGTCATTGTAGTGAGAGATAGGGTTGGCTAAAAAGAAAATTCAACCTGATGACCTGGGGAAATATTTTCCATGAGAGCAATTCACCTTAAACACTGTGCTGTGTTTCTTCCTAGAAATCAATGTCATGGATGAAAAATTCAGTCTTAATTTAAATCTGAGTCCTAACTCAAAAAATCGGTAGATTCAAGTTAGTTAAATACAGTAGTAAGTTTGTTCCCAAGGGGCCTGAACACTCTCAAGAATAAGACTACCTTGTTCTTCCAGGTTTCTCTCAGTCTATGGCTGTCAGGTGTCATCTGGATATGTTTGATTTAGTTAGGAACAGCACAATGGTTAGAGAAAGGGTAGAAGGAAGAGCTCAGTCAGACAGAGGGTAAAATGATTTTGGCATTCATAGAAGTGGGACTTGTTCATTCTCTTTTGCTAGACTGAGTTTATAGTACTCCTACCAGAAGGAGACAAGAGTAACCCAGCAGCCCGGTCACTGCTAAGTCAGCTATGGCACCACACAGCTGCTGAAACTGAAGTAAAAGTGAGTTCTCAAACATTAATTTTCCATTTGTGCAGGAACTCATCTGAACTGTGCAATTGTCCGAGACTTCTAGTCTGAGCTGATCCCTAAAATGAGCCTTAACTGGAAGCACAGCTTGTGTCAGCCTCAGAAATAATGTTGCAGGAGGAACCTGTTTTACTTCAGCCCTTCAAACATCTCTTGTCACAGCATTTAATCCATTTCTCAGACTCTTCCTCTTCAGATGTGTCCCTGTATAGGCCTCTACTTCAGCATTAGTCCCACCCCACACTCTAACCCCAAAACAAGAATACAAACTGCTGATATAAAGATGTACCTGTCATCAATAAAGGTGTGGATATTTCAAATTATATTTGTCCTTTAACCCATTGCTCCCTAGCCATATCCTTAAGATCTAGCTAAATAAAAGATCGCAAGGCTCTGATCTCAAGTGTCACTGTTGGCTCATAGCCTCTCAATGCTTCAGGGTAGTGTCTCCACAGATTTAAGTTATGAATAGCTGCCTGGAATGGTCCAGATTCATTCCAAGTCAGAGAAGGAGATAGAAATTAAAGAATAGGGACAAGCAGGGATTTACTGCTTGATTTTTCTCTCTTCTCTTATTTTCTTTTGTTTTTTCTTATTTTCTTCCTTTCCTTTATATCAAGAAATAGCACAAAGCTATAGCCCATGTGATTGAAAGACAAGCTTGACTCTAACCTAACTTGAACCCTGGCTCTTGAAACCGCCATCAGACCTATGCCATACTATATCAAAGAAAGAAGCTCAACATAACAAAAAGCTCACCTTTGGCAGCCAGGAATCACCCACATTCCTCAGGTTTTGTCCACTTCCTTAACAACGATTAAGAGATACAGACATAGATATAGATATAGATTAGATAGAAATAGATATAGATATAGATGTAGATATAGATTATATAGATATAGACATAGACAGATATAGATGATATAGATAGATTAGATATAGATATAGATATAGACATAGACATAGACATAGATATAGATATAGATATAGATATAGATATAGATAGATATAGATAGATATAGATAGATGTAGATATAGATGTATATATAACGACTAAGTCTATGGATAGCGTTAAGCTTCAGAAAATAGAAGCTGATGAACTAAAGGATATCTTTCTAAAGATACAAACTGTCTAAGCCAGGAACAGGTTTTTAGTTTGCATCTCCTAGAGCTATTAATTTTGAAGTTGAAGGCACTTTGCTTGAGGAAAGGCTGTTCTTAAATTAAAACTGTGGCTCTTGTTCAATTAAAGATGATGCACTCTTCTGCCACATAGCTGAGATTTCACATCAAGATTTTATTCAGAACTAGTGCCCCATGCCATGAGAAGGAACAGCATGTAGACTCGAGCCACTACCCATTCTCACAAGAGATCTCCAGCAATTGCCTATTTACTGAACTCTGCTTCAGCACAGAACATGTACTAGGCTTAGCACCAGACTTGTCCAACCTTCTAGTTGCCAAAGTAAGGTGGACTCATACAAAGAGGCACCTGTCCTTAACTTAAAATGTAGTCTATTCCTACCAAAAAAACCAAACCAAACCAAACCAAAAAGACCCAGAATCCACCTTTTGGCTGTTTTATGCAGTAACCCTAATCTTAACCCTAGTCCTGAAGTAAACTACCAAAATCCAGGCACCAAGACCTGTGCCCTAACAATGCCTAGTACTGGTTGTAGCACCTAGGATTTAGGCTGATCACGTTCCTCACAAAGCACTAAAGCATAAGTGTTTTATACAAGTCATTCTGAACGTGTGATGAAGAAAATACTTCGTAAGAGTCCACACTTAAAAATTCTCCTTCTATTTTTTTTGCATGTGGAAAAACTGCTAACTTATTGCAGTAATCTGTATGTCTGTTTATGTGTATATGTATGTGTGCATCTTTGTGTGTATGAAAACTGCTTCCCCAATTAGAGGTAGTTCCCATTTTCACCCTTTCCCACTGGAAAGGGTATAAACTTAAGAATTTTAAAATAATGTGCAGGCAAAATAACACCTCTGCTTGAAACCAATTTCCTTTCATCTCACCATTTTTCACAGTTAGCAGCAAGTGCTATACACCTCGCTCCAAATAACTGACATTACACTCTTTCCAGCCTAAAAGTACTGCAGGGTATTAGATGTAAATTTGCAAAAGTGTTTAGGTGCCAAGCAATTTCAGTTTCAGTGGGATTTTTAGGTATGCATTGACAGCATATAAACAACAAAATGCAGTCCTCAGGCGAGGCAGTGCGCGGAAGTGCCTGTCTCAACTGCTAGGGCGAGACACCAGCCACTTCTTGCCATACCTCCATGCACTTGTGCTTTTGTGGGGAAGGAGAAGGTAGCCATGCAGGCTGGAACAGAGCTCTGTGACTTGCAGCCAGGTGCGGAGCTAACAAGCACTGCTGTCAGATCTATGGGGAGCTCCACGCCTTCCCCACACAGCTGCTGTGGGACTGGTGCTAACAACAGCAAAGCAGGCATGGGTCTGTTTTGGAACTAAGTCTGCTTGGTACTTTCTGGAGCTTAAGTCTGATGTATAAAGAAGAGAGCATGTGAAGATTTTTGTTTATCATGTTAAAGTTACAAGCATCATCTGCTTGAAGCTAATTAGTTGCTGGAAATTTTAAATCTAATGTAGGAGACAAGGATAAAATATGATGTTCAAAGGTATACTATAAATCCAGTTTATCACATGGCTATTGCCACATAAATTGTGATAAATTTATGTCCGTGTATAGACAAATATATTTGTTGTATGGCAAAACCTTTTTTACTGCCATTAATTTATGTTAAATTGCTTGTTTTTTACTTGTTAATGAACATCAAAAGATTAAATTATTTTGGAGAGGGGCTCTAATGTAAATAAAGCAAACTTTTTTGTTTTAATCCAAAACATACAAAAAATATATGTTTCTGCATACAATTTACAACCATGTTTTGAAAATGTAGCAAGGCAAACATGGTTTATACCTATATACTATGGCAGAAATCCAATATTCATCTGCTGTTTATATTGCAAGAAAATGAGATCATTAAGGTCAGAAAGAACAGCTGCTTTAATTATAACACCCTGATATATCATATCAAAGTTTTCATCATCTCACACAAACTTTAAGAACATACCCCAGGGATTAATTTCTATCATCCTGCTTTTTCTTTGGAAGGAGATTACATAAGTACACTCCAGAGCACTGGTTGCTTCAAGAAGCTGTGTAAAATAATTTTACCCCAAGCTCGTTAATGCTATGGCAACTAATATTAATCTAACTTTTACAATCTTTATTCATTTTTTTGCAGTGGCAGCAGTAGGGGAATATACTTTTGACAGCTGGGAAGCTGCCCTGCAGGCTTCATG
Organism: Lycocorax pyrrhopterus obiensis; assembly: GCA_014706295.1. Classification (NCBI taxonomy): domain Eukaryota; kingdom Metazoa; phylum Chordata; class Aves; order Passeriformes; family Paradisaeidae; genus Lycocorax; species Lycocorax pyrrhopterus. The sequence continues at coordinate 42,055,414 of JACSVZ010000001.1, read as the reverse complement.
TTGCTGCTGCCACACATCCCCCCAGACTCTGCTCAGGAGTGTTTGATATCCACACCTACAGCTGGCAATGCTGGTCTGCCTGAGGTACCCAAAGGTATCCCTTCTTTAAGGGAATGGCTGCTTTGTGTTTTAACAGATGCTATGCTTCTGGTAGCGGAGAGATTAGAGGGACCATTCAACATTGAATCAGTCATGGATCCTATTGATGTCAAGATTTCTGAAGCCATCATGAACATGCAAGAAAACAGCATGCAGGTGTCAGCAAAGGTACTGTGTGAGTCGTGCCTTCTCTGTTGTTGAATGTCACAAGTGGGGGGAAAACATCTCCACCAATTTTTCTGTCTAGGCTTTAAGAAAGATTGTCCAGACCACCAGAAATTGCTTTTGCTTGTTCAAGAGTTCACCAGACTGCCTTTGAATTCTTCACCTAGTTAAACAAGCTTGAATTTTTCAAAAGGAAGTGGAAGGGAGAAAGCTACCATTTATTAAACTTCAAATTAATAGCTGTAAGAGATTTAAGGAAAATAGAGGGTGCTGAAAATCAGCAGTAACTCTGTAAGCGATATGCTGTGGAGTAGACTTGGTGACTTCCACTTGTGTCTCATCTGTAATTCTCTGTATTAACTTCCAAACACATTTTGATCTATCTAGGTCAGACTGAAGCACAACATGTTTGAGGTGAATACACAAAATGTTCCATTTAACCTCCTTTAATAGCCACTCTAGGGAAATACTACATCGGCCAGTCTCTGATTACCAGAGCTCAGTTTGATAGAGTTTTGTCTGGATTCTGACACAAAGATAAACAGAGCTAATGATACCAGCTTCCTCCTTTCCATTTTTAATGTGTGTGTGTATACACAGATCACCGCCACCTCTGAACCCCATGTTAATAAGATCCTTCGAATTCAGTAGCAGGTGCTGTTGAGCCAATAGTCAACAATTAATGGCTTTGCCTTAATATTCATCAGTGCGCTGTGGCTGAAATTCTAAAGTCAACAGTTTGCCAAGTTCTGTGCATTAGGAGCTTCTATCTCCCGTTTAAGCCCCAGTAGTCACTTAGGTGCTGGCCAGACTGCCGTCTAAGTCAGTGATTTTCCATTGCTTGGAAGGAAGCTGCTGTAGCTGGGAAAAAAAGTGGGGAGAAAAGGCAGGAGCCTGAGGTTTATATTCTTCCTACCAACCCAAAATTAGATGCTTTTTATGGCCCCAGTGCTGCAGGTTGCTAAGAGTTTCCTTCAATATGCCTTTTGCTTTCAACCCACATGGCATTCCTTGGATTTTAAAAGCAGTCTACATCCTGCAGGATGAGACTTTATTCTGGCAGCAGTGATCAAGGTGTTTAACAGCCAAATTCTCTCAAATATTTTGGGAATTAAAGGCTAGCTTCAGTAAACTCAGCCCTTACCTCAAAAAAGAAACAAAAAAATATTTTCACTTAAAACTCACCCAAGGCCCAGGTGTATTTTGTTTTCCTTTTTACTTGTTTGGTTTTCACAGTTTTTTCATTAGCTGGAAAGCTGCATCCCCTGCCAGAGTCCAATGACATTTTGGCATGAACTCCTCTCATAACTTGTTTGTAGCAGAGCAGAATGTTTCTCCTGTCCCTCAAAAATATTTTATTTGCTGTAAAGATTAATAGCAATGCCATTTGCAATGCAAAAGCTTTTCCTCTAAGAGAAACCTTAGACAATATTTTTTTAATCTTGCAGAACAGAAAAGAAATTATATCAGCAAAATTTATTTTATTTTCATAGATAACAGAACTGTCTATGCTTGAGGGACCTTTGTATATTCTCTGTAGACCATTATTCACCTGAAATGTGATTTCCTTGATCTCCTAGGTTATATCCATCTTTTTTCATGTAACATGGAAATGCTTTACCCTTTAAAAAAAAAGGCAAAGGCTTTGGGTGTAGTGCTGTCCTTTTTTGTGCCAGGTCAGATCTGTAGAGGTGATATACAAGCAGACTTCGAATCCATCATCTGTTGTCTAATTTTTCCCCTTTATACATACTGACCGCTTAGAGCTTCAGTGGAAATGACAGATACCTCACCAGATGTAATGGGGTGCATGGAATGCAATTGCAGACCTAATGTGGGAGAAAAGTCACTCTCGTCAATTATTCTGAGATGCCATTCAGAAAGCTGCAAGCAGGATGTTGAAATTATGATATTTTCTATTTTCTCATTCTTCAGACAATTTTGTACCTTATATTTGACTGTACCTGCTGAAAAATGTGGTGACTAGGAATCATAGGTATTTTTCCTTTTTAGAGTGGAAAAATGATGATGCACTAATAATGTTATGCCTGCAACACACACATACACGTAGATTATTTTTCACCACTGACATGCAGCCTTTTCTAGCTAAAAATCTGGTTGATGTCTGGGGGAAGACTCTATGCTGTATTCAGTAGAATTTTTGGCCATGTGATATAATATCGTTTTTCTTTTAAAAGGAGTGGAAAAAAATGAAAACAAAAAGTTTCTGCCTCGAGGAGCTCTCACTTATTTCATCCTCTTTGTAGGCAGAAGACCCAGAGTTTATTTAATCCAAAATCCAGCACTCCTGTTTCAAATAATTATATAAAATTGCCCTATTACAAAAGTCCAAGAAAAAGCCAATGACTTAACAATTAATCAGTGCAGACAGTCAAGGCTTATTGCTTGAGTTCACTCCTTGTCTTTCATTTCCTTAGAACATACAAACCCTCTGTCTTCCTCTTTTGATGGCTGCGCATCAATATTGAGACAGAGAATTATAGAGATACCACACATACCTCTTCTATCTTTGTACTGCCAACCAAGGACATTCAGACTTAGATATATTCCAGTATCACTCACTGCATAAAATGGAGCATCTCTGTTCCTAGGCCATTAACTTTTCTTGTTTGTGTGATGATTGTAGTTTGACTTTTCTAGTAGAGTTCACATTAACCATGTGCTACTGTTATGTTAAGATCCTCCAATTCATGCCGAGGCTGCAATCTTTCTCTGTTTTCTTGGTATTTCTCAGCAGTTTATATTCAGCACTGGCTGTCTAGGAAGTCTGACTCCGAATCTCTAGGCTTCTTGGCTGCTCACCCTGCACAACCATCATATGTCCCTTAATGACAGCCGCACAAGGTCCTTATTTTGCCCCAGGAAAAGTCCCATTCCTGACATCTGGAGATGCTTGTCAAAAAGAAGCAGTATTATAGAAAGTCAGACCCCAAGGCCCAAGGCCTTTCTGCTGGAGGAATCTATGTGCTCTGAATATGCCCTAAGTTTCCCTTCTCCAAGAGAAGACAAGGACTGAAGGTCATCAAAACCAGTTTCCATCATCTAACACCTGCAGCCATTGTTACAGAGTACCTTCCGCAAACCAAACCACACAGAGTGCAAAACAATGAGCCTGGGCTGCCTGAGATGCCTCCCAAGACATCAGTACCTTTTTGAAACAGGCTTTGCAATCTGGGTCTACCCAGACTAGAGTAGAGTTCCCTGAAGGTTGCCTCTGTCAGAAGTCAGGGTGCAATAGATTTACCTTGGATTTCTCCTTATAGTATCTGAGACAGGCTATCCTCTTTATTGAAATCTCTTTGTTATTCTCCAGTGACACCTCTTTTGTATTTGAACAATATAGTGCCAAACTCAGTGCTCACCAACATGTTGATTATTTCTCAGGCAAAATTTTTACATTTTTTATATTGTTTCCCCAGGTTCAGCTCATATCCAAGACATAGTCATAGCATACATTTACTTTATTCTCATTCTCCCTGAGGTAATTCAGGTAGTCATATTCAGAGAGTCATAACATATAAATGCTCATTTCAATCTTGGCCAAAACAAGCATGTTTTTGAGAGCCTTCATAATTTTCCCATAAGGCTGTCAGTACCATCACCTTTGATTCCTGCTTCAAGTCAAAAAGTAAATGCTACAGCTGCTCCGTTTTAAAAACATGAATGTTTACTAGAGATATCTGCAGAGATTGCTCATTCACAAGTGGAGGAAAACTCAAAAAACAGCATGAAAGATGTTATCCATTTTTTTTCAAAATTGAGAAAATTCCTAATCTGGATGCGTCAGCATAATCCTGTCTCCACTGCTGCTCAAAACAGACCATATTGAACTATTTTCTGCAACGGTCTGGTCCTGTACAGGTATATTTGAGTGCTGTAAGAGTCATTTGGCTGCCATGACCAGATTTTTCCACTTTCATATAGTCTGTCCCATAACTGAGTTTCCCCTTAGTAAGCCTTAAATCTGCTTTTATCTGAATTGATGGATGTGCCATTTTAACCTATAAATGTATGTTCCTTCTCAGCAATTACTTCAGCTAAATGGATGAATGAGCTCCATGACATAGCAGACTACCTATGCATTATTTATAAGGAGGATATCTTCACAGAACTACATCCAAGGTTCTTCTTAAAATAGTCCACAAGTTTCATGTTAAGAAAACCTCTTCATTTATCTGTGTTCTTTCCAGAGCTCTGTGCACGAAAAATATAATGGCATTTCAGGTAAAAAAATCAATGCTATTCTATCTGAAGAGTCAATGGAGCAGAATCATGTAGAGACACTCAGCTGGAAACACTGAGCACTAGCACATGGCTAAATAACAGTATGACCCAAGGCTTCACAGAGAACAAACTGCATCTTCCTCAAAAATTCAAAACTTCAGATTCTCCTGGGAAAAGGGCTCTTTTTTCTACAATATCTACTTCCTAGTCCTGAAGTAGATACCTCCATTTAGTCAGCTCAAGAGATATAATTCTTCACTGGCTCTGTTGAATTGTTCTCATGGCTTGGTTCGTATCCCTGACCGTAGAGATCTGGTCCATTTGAGCTTTAACTGCAGTTCAGCGGGGAATGGTTTTGTGTTAAGCCAATCTTAAGAGGTATCTCGGATATTCCAGGACATCACAAACTACTGTAGTTGCTGATGAGAGAGAAACAGAAGGAAGCTTTTGAGCTCCACTATATTATCTTAGACGTTTAGCTTAAATGTAGGCACATACATGATGACACCTAAATTTAGCTTTCTCAATTTCAAATGGAATCCATTCTCTAAATTCAGATGAAATGGACTGCACCAGTTATATATAAAATGCAATTTTTAGAGAGTGGATTTATGCCAATTCACAGCATGTGTAATGAAACACCTGAATATTTTTCCAGAAATTGATCAATATCTCTGAGTAACATTGTAAAGAAAGTATTTCATGTGCTTTTTCTTAGGAAGCATTTGTTAATATCAGTTATCAGCTTTACATTTTTTGTTCTGTCACTTAATACCAGGATGCAAATTAAAAAAATGTCTGTTTTGCACTCAAAATTCAGTTACTGAATATTGTATCCTTACTGCATTTCTGTTAGGTCATTTTAAAAGCAAGTTATTTCTTTTTCTGTGATGTAAATATTACTGTCTAGTTTCCATCTCTATTATTGTCTGACTGTACGTAAATTTGTTTGTATAAAACCACTTGCTGCAACTATTTGTATGAAGCTAAATGCCACAAAGTCTCTGTTGGGTTTTTTTCAGTGCATCATAAGAAAGATGAAATATAAATTATGTAGACTTTCAGTTGCACCACGTGATCGTACAAGTAGCTAAACAGTCACACACTGGGTAATTTAAGGAGAAGTGCCCTCACTTGCCTTTCTCCTGAGAATCTAGTTGTATGTTTTGGACAATTGTCACTTGCTTTGTAAGCAAATACCTGGTTGCTTAATTGAGTAAATGGGATTTCATAGATGTCTAAAAAACAATTATGTTTTCAGCGCGTAACTTATCTTGAGTCAGAAGAAATAGAAGTAAACTTTTGTAAGTGTAATTCATGCTCTTGACATATAGATTTCACCCTTTAAATTGTACAGTATCCTACACAATCATGTATAAATTTTGAATATTAATCTTAGTTGAATTTTCTTCACAGATTAAAAATAAGATTCTTTCCTGATGAAAGATTTAGAGCTTTACAAACTAAAATCATTTTTCTTTGTTGATTAAATTAATTTATTATCCAATAGTCCTCATGACTAGGGAGGCTTGAAACTCTTAAAACAGATATTCTCAAACCAGACCAAACAGTATTCCACTCATAAATTAAAAATCCCCATGGCAGTACAACAGCTGACTTACTGGACTTTGAGCCAAAGCAGACCTGATGATTTGGCATATATTTAGTATGAATCAGCTTCTTTCAGCAAATTTTGAATCATTTGGGGCCTCTAAATTAACATCAGGAAACCTAACTGAGAGCCAATTTAATGCACCCTGAAAGAAACAGAAGTTGCACCGTGGACATGGGTCACTCTTCCACAGGGTGCAGTCCTTCAGGCACAGCCTGCTCCAATGAGGGTCCCCCACAGGGTCACAAGTCCTATCAGGAAACCTTCTCCAGCATGGGCTCCTCTCTCCGTGGGTCTGCAGGTCCCTGCCAGCACCCACCTGCCCTGGTGTGGGTCTCTTCCACGGGCTGGAGGTGGATCTCTGTATCCCCATGGACCTCCATGGGCTGCAGGGGGACAGCTGCCTCACCATGGTCTGCACCAGGGACTGCAGGGGAACCTCAGCTCTGGTGCCTGGAGCACCTCCTGCCCCTCCTTCTGCACTGACCTTGGTGTCTGCAGAGCTGATCCTCTCACATATTCTCACTCCACTCTTCTCTAGCCAATATCACATCTGCACAATTACTTTTTTTCCTTCTTAAATATGTTATCACAGAAGCATTACTATCATTCCTGATTGGCCCCGCCTTGACCAGCGGCACATCCATCCTGGAGCCAGCTGGCATTGGCTCTGCTGGACATGGGGGAAGCTTCTGGCAGCTTCTCACAGAAGCCACCCCTGTAGCAGCCCCACTGTAAAAACCCGGCCACACAAACCCAACACAGCCACACAAAAAGGAGTAATTTGGTCCTACAATCAAAACACAGCATCTGCATAGTTTTCACCTCCACAAAGCTCATTCAAACAGTCTGTGTATGGCATTAGGGTTTTGTATAATATATCTTATGAGAAATTCAAAATTAATTTTTTTTCTTTTGAATTAAGGCAAAATGTTGAAACAGCCAAAATACAATGGTCACAAAACCAGAAGGGTGGTTCTAAAACTGTAAAAGTCGATATGAAGGCAAACACTAGGATTCGACTTCATGGGAGCACTTGAAAATTTTAACTTTCTGGATATTCTACCTCTTTTTGGATGTGCAGCTTGTGTGACAATGCCTCTGGGAAATATACTTGATATCCAGCAGTCAAAAATGTCCTCTGTGTCCTTTAGTACCTACCAGATACACAATACTGAAACTTTTTTCCAGGTGGAAGTATATGAAAAATTTCATAAACCTGAACATTATTTTTTGTATGCAGAAAACAAACACACTGGCACAAAATAATTATCACTGTTGGCCACTCAGTGTGCCTCACCCATCTTCTAGGGAGAGATTGGTGGAGAATAAGAAAGTTATCCAGTTACAAGACTATTTCATCATTGGCCTTTTCTCTAAGGCTACAAATAAGATTGCAAGGTAGAAAGAGCTGTAGGTAGGGATTATAGATGACCTGTGATTCTGGGTAAATACCACATTTTAACAAAACTGAAAACAGTTATCAACTACATCCTGCCACAAAGGACATCCTTTTGTACATTTTTCTTCCTGTAAAGACAGCAATTAAGATGCTTTCAGATGTTAATTTCTCATAATAATCACCCTCTTAAATTAAGGGGGTTTTAAGGTCCCTATATTTTTCTATACCTTCACCAAGTGATTAATAATGCTAAATTATTAACCTGAGTTTTAATGCAGGCCAAGCACTCAATTCACTAGTATAAAAATGTCAATCAGATCTTGTTTTGAGTATACAGAAGAAAGAATAAAGAGGCTACAAAATACCAGCTTCCCTTTTTTTGTAATTTTCATATAACCAAGAATGTCTTTTTCAGGTTTTCCAAGGATGTGGCCAACCTAAACCAGCACCTGCCCTGAGATCTTCCCGTTCTGTCCCTGAAAATTTCAATACCCGGTTTAGACCGTATAACCCAGAGGAGCGACCTACTACTGCTGCTGGCACAAGTTTGGATAGGCTGGTAAGGCAAAATACATTCCATTTTCAAATTAGTACAAAAGGCTTGGCTATGTACCAGAAAGAGGCAATCTCCTGATTTAATAATTTTATAATCACTCTTTACAGTTTCTTTGCCAGCTGTTCCAGCATTCAGTAAAGCTTTTTACACCATTGGAAATGGTATAGAATTTCATTGTCGGAAAGCAGTATGACTCAGTTTTTATGTATTAGAATTGTTAGAAGAGAATAAACTCTTTCCTAGAGGCCAAAAACCACATAAGTACCTTTGCAGGTACTTTGCAGTATAAATTACCTTTCAAAAGTGGTCTACAACAATTTTTTTTTTTTTTAATAAAAAAAGGTTATGTATTAAGGCCATTTTTATCACCTAGTTCTTAAACTTACACCCTTGCAAAGGCACATCAATTTGTGTCACTTCTTTACTTAATTATAAAATTACCACTGCTTTATTTCCATCCATCTCAATAATTGACTTTAATCAGCTAAAACTTCAGTGATCGTTAGTCTTGCTTTACTTATTCAATCATTTTGAAAAAAAATACTTTACCATAAGATCATTTTCTTTGCTGCCAATCATTGAATTCACATTTCAGACTTCAATGTTCCTGCTATTTATGCATCTATAGATTTATAGGGGGCTAATTACTACAGCTGTTAGTACCGTCCCAGCAATCATCTGTAGGTAAAACCGATGAGCAAAACTGAGGAGCTTCTGATTTTAAGAAGGCTATATCACATGCCCCCAGCTATTGCTGCACACTTGCAGAGCACTGGTCTGTCTTGCCAAAGAGAGTACCCAAGTATACCAATGCAGATGAGGACCTGAGTATCTTCTTTGCACCGTCATTCATCAAGTTCCTGTGATGGTCACAGTAGTTTTTCATAGTGCCACGTCTTTCCCATCACTTCTATCTATGCTGTACTCTATCTATTCTATTCTGTCAATTTTTATGGCAACTCAATTAGAAAATAACCTGGCATTTCTAGTCAAGACATGGGATTACCCTGCAGCAAAAAGCAGCTTTTGTTAGTTCTCTGCTTTTCTGGAAACAGTGTCACCTGGTTATCCTAAAAGGAGAAGCAGAGGAGATGCTTACTTCCATTGTAGACACAGGTCTTTCTACCACAGCGCATTCATAGTGCAGTGTAACATCTCAGGCTAAAAATCTGACTAGCAATACTCAATCTATATTTGATGGGATCTTAATTTTACCCTTTCACTTTAGATTCAGAGAACCAGTCCTTCTGCATTGTTCAGAGTAGAGGCCTGGATCTTAATCTAGAACTGGCCAAGGTGACGTGAAAGGTCACCAAAGTCTTTAGGTTTCAATCATGCTTTGTCAAATCTAAAGGTTGCAAACAGCTGAAACGGGAGGGAGAGCATAAAAAGGAAGTGGCTGATAGCACAGCTCAGCTTGGGTTACTCTGATGATGTAAGAATGGTTCAAGTGTTTTTGTAATGAAAAAGGGAGGTTTAAGATACATTACATATTGACATAAGAAGAATACTTTTAAACACATTAATATCCTTTTAAAAATACTAAATTGCAAAATACCGAGCAGCATCCTGAATAAAGCAGAGATGTGTCCTATGCTGGCAGCCTTTAAAGGCTAATGAAACTAATGAAAGTTGCCAATGCAGATAACTCTTTATAACTCCTAATAACTTCTAGACTTAGAAAGAGGAACTTCTCTCCATATGATGTATCTAGTTTTATTCATGCATTATTTCAGGAAAAAAACAAGGAGTTTAGTATTGCTGCTGTTAATTTAAAAAATGTTCAAATCAAAATCCTATTTCCTGTTCTTGCTGATTGTATTTAAAATAATAAGTATTTATGGTCTGTTAGTGATGAATGTTGTTATCAAATCCATCTTCAAATGGCAGTGATGAATGTGTTGTCTCCGTCTGGGCTGGGACCAACCGTCTTTCAGTTCAGAGATGGCTGCTGATCTCAGTGGAGCTAGGGAAGGTAGTTTATGTGGATTAGAGCAGACGGCCTTATTTCAGAGCTGTAATCCCTTAGCAGCTCTTGGGAAAGGTCACTGCCTGCATCTCACACCATCTTGGGTCATTTTATCCAGAAGGATATAAATGCTACACTCCTGCCTCACAGAAACACCATTTAACCTGTCTGTGTTAGAACCTCAGCTTTTCGTGTGCTGAATCATTCCCTGAATGACGTATCTCTCTCCATTAACTACAGCCAGAGCTTGGAGGACCAGCTTCATTTAGATACTCCTAACCCTTGCATTGCTAACAAGATCTAAGGAGAACCCCACGCACAGCAGTTTTCTTGTCTACACATGGATCATTTTCTATTGCATACTTAATATAAATACACTGCAATATTAGTATTTTGTTGGTATTTCCAAACACTTAAAGACCGTTTTGATTATTATAAGAAACAAGTCTTTTCTTGTGATTCAGAAGATGGTTCAGTATTATATTAATGCTTTTAGAAGTCCACTCTGGAGTTCGTATTTATAAAACACTGTCAGACCACTTGACTTTAAACTGTCACCACGAAGTCCAAACATACAGTAACAAAAACCTCAAAAGAAATGACAAACCATTCTGCTTTTATCTGTCTTTGACAGCAGAAGAAACCAAGTCTAAAAAATATTTCCTCTGCATCTCAATGTTATACAAACATGCAGCAAATCTGAACCAAATTCTGGTTTAGTCCTGCTCGTATCCCCACTTTTAAGCTTAATTAAGTTGAGCATATTTTATCAGGTATGTTGCACAAAGCACCCCTCATAAGAAGCCTACACTGGAATCACCGGGTACTGAACCCATCTGAGAAAGTGCTCCTTCATCCTTGCCTGAACTTATGTGATTAATCCAGCCATTCCATTTCAAAAGGAGAGAAGGTGATTTCTCTGTGTTATTGTCATAGCTGTAACAAGTAAGGCTTAACAAATAAAAAATAGATCAAAATAAATTATACGAAATGTGGGAAAAAATTAAATATCCCCCAAAACCTGTGGTATATGTGGTTTTAAAGCAACTGATGTATTTAGGAAGTTATGGAGAGCTTGAGAGACTTATCTAAGCGTGGATGAAAAGCACTATCTGAGACATCCTAGGGTATCTGAAATATAGGACCAATAGAGGACTAAAGGAGACCAGTACACTTCTGGAGCAGCAGAGGGGAGCTGGCTTGAATACACTGCAGAAGGTCAAGGAATTCAAGATACTTATGCTCAGAAAAGTCAATCACATCTTCACAGCACTGGGCCTAAAAGTCAGGCTCTTTCTGAAGTCAATGGAGAGAGACACACAGCTTCGGAGAGTGATTCACCCCATCTGTCACAGACACCGCTCAAAGACTGGGGAAATAAAAGACTCAGTTTGAATATCCACATGTAGATAGACAAGACTGAAATGCCTTGGAGTATTTAAGTCATCTAACTGAGCTGGAGGATAGAACAGTAGTTTGGGATGCTTGTGCTCCCCTGGACTGGCAGCTGAAGTCTGGATAATGTTCACTACGAGGCATCCAAGTGGGAGAACAGAACTGAGCCCCAGCTGTTCTCTGCAGGTTGCACTATGTGAAATTTGGCTACATAAATGTAGTCACTTAATGCTCTTTGAGATGCCTGTGGTCTTCAAGATGTCCAAAGGTGAAAGCGAGGTTACAGGAGACCTGGCTGGAAGTAGGATGGACTATCTCAGAGCTGCTAAATTCACTTACTCTGCCTACATTTAGATAACTGTATTCCACCTTATACTGACTGTAACAGAAGCAAAAATGAGGACTTTTCTGATTCAGTATAGAAATCCATAGTGCAGATACCTAGAACCAGGTATCTTGATTTGAGTCCAGATGACTGTAGTTTTTACTGTTAACAGAGAGAAATAAAGGCCTTCATTCTGTTGTCTAAGCATGGGTTTAGGCAACTGAATTGAGATCAAATATTTCTAAAGCACAATTCATCTCATCCTAAAGTATGCATTTGAACAGCTCAGATAAATCTTTCCATATCCCTCTACTACAAAGTGCCAAAAAGTGACCATCTTAGTCCAGGCATCTAGCAAGTACACCCAAAGATCACTAAATTTAAAAACTGTCAAAAGTTAAATAATTTTAACCACTGTGCTCACCCTGCTTCTGTAGAGCATGATCTAAATTTTCTCATTTAAAATCAACTGCTTATAAAGACTCGTTATCTTCTCTGTGGTTGCCTGTTTGGTATAACCTGTGGTTTATTTTGCTTTGTTTTGTTGTTTTTCTGTTCCCTGAATCTGTTTCCCTCTTGCTTCCCAGAGGACTATCTGGAGGACAATGCAACATGGTGTAAGCTTTGGTATTCTTATTCTTCACTTCATTCCCATTTGTCTTTGTATAATGCTGGAAAAAACGCTTGTTTAAGTTTCACCTTCACCATTTTTACTTTGTGTGTGTGTCTTGTAGGCTAAAATACTAGCAGTTCTTTCTGTAATTTTGCATTCTGACTAATTTTATTTTGCCAAGTGCCCAGAGCTGCTGTTGCCTTCCAGTATTTTTCTCTCACTTCAAGGATGATGCCTCATCCCCAGAAAGGAGCTACGTATTCCTCCAGTGAACTAAAAACTGGTGTAAGCATTCCCATGGTCTCAAACCCCACAAGGGCATGTGCAGCAATGCAGACACTGCAGTAGCATTCAGCTCTGAGTCCTGTGCCTGGAGCAACGGAAATGAGCTCCCACGCCTTCCTGGGCTCTTTCCCTAAAACTGCCCCTGTCTTGCTGTCCAATCTCCTTATGCTTTACAGCTTCATATGTTTTTGTGGCTGTTAGAGGTCCCTGGTTCCAGACAGAAAACCCTCCTCAGCAGAGTTCATTCAGCACAGCCCAAGGGGAAGGCAGGAACACTGCACAGATTTGCATTTAGCATGGACTTAATAGTCCAGCTTCTTAGCAGGACTAATTAGTCTACCGAGAGCACCATGCTGATACAGCCATGCTGCCTCCTGTGTTTGAGCTGCCCCAAGTACCTCTGTATCCACCACGTCACTGTACAGCAGTGTACAGTCTTAATGCTGCTGGAATTTCTCCCGAGAGCATACTGCAGCCTGACCTGGCTGGATGTGTATAAAATAATTCCACATTTTCTTTCAGGAGGACATGGAAGTTTTCTTGATTTTTCACCAGGGAGCTGATGCACTATTAAACATATAATACATAATGCACATGCGCACTATGGAGACTGGCAACTGAGAAATTGGCCGTGGCATTCATGAGTGATTTGCATTCAAGTACAGCACAGTGGCTGCATAGATTAGGGGATGAGCATGCACCCAGTCTGAGAAAGAACACCTTTCATGCTCTTTACCCTGGGGAGGGGAATATACTGTGTCACACTTTGTAGGAAAACGTTCTTTTAGAGTCCCTTCTGATTTCCGTAAAGTAAAAATAGTTAGTCTCAATTTTCATGAGGAAAATACCCTGAACTACCCTTTTTAGGAATAATTTGGGATGTAATTTAAGTCTCTTTTTAATTTTTTTATTCCACTGTGCTATGGTTTTTGTTACAGTGAAAAAATGCAATAGTAACCTAACAAATCTGTTGTGAACAACTTTTTCCCAGTGCTCCAAAACTACATGAAATAGAAAATGTGACTTCAAAAAATATAATCTGCTTTGCATTTTAACTATGAAAGACTAAAAGTAGCAGGACAGTATTCAGACATTGATCTGAATTGCTCAGGGAATCCTCCAAGGCACTCCTGAAAGTGAAGTTTTCATTTCAGTTTTGTTAGAATCCCTTTAGTCCAGAATCTAGAACTGTTAAATATATGCCGTGATAGCACAGTTTTCCTGGGATAGGACGTTTATCCTCAACATTTTTTTCCTCAAGAGACCCTAAAATAAAATCCAGAAAGTTGAAATCTTAGAGGGTTTAAAGTTGTGAGATTAATTTTCAAAATATCTTCTTCATACTGAAGCCATAGGATAAGACACAAACAATGAGCCTGTAAAATACATCATAACTCTGGAGTTTTGGGTCACACTCTTAAGGCTGAAGATTACAGGCCTGCACAAGTGTTTTAGAAGCCCACTGGCTTCCCACGGGCTACTCCCCCACAACCCTTAGATGCTGTGCTGTTGGATTTGATGACCCTGTGTGATGTTAATCAGCAGATGATTCCTGTAAAATGTGCAGCTCCTCCAGTTTTACATTTTGCATGTTTAGACAGAGTCCTGTTTCTTATTAGCTGTTTGGACATGATATGCACAATGAATAATTATATTTTACAACATTCGTTGGGTGTCATTTGGTGTTAGATTAAGAGTTTGATTGGTTCTCCAAAAATATTTGCTTAGTATCAAGTTTTGTTTAGTCTCAGTTTCTGTCTCACAGCAATATCGAAGTTTAAGTCTGTGCAATCATTTTTTCCCTCATGGTTAATACCAGTTCCAGGTGGCAAAGGTGGATGAATGATGGTGGCTGTCAGAACCCTCCTGGGAGACCTGACAGAGTCCTGTTTTTAAAAATGGTGATATTATTCCATCCCCCAGTTGAATGGTTGTGCATGCTGCTGTATCTGATGCATTGCATTTCCAACGTGCGTGAGGTGGTTACTAAGACAGAGCTTTGTTACAGCGGTTGCCTCTGTCTTCATGTGGAATGGGTCTGCCTGCTGCTCAGACCCTGACCAGCATGGGCAAGGAAAGACCATCTCCCAACAGTAACAGGCACCACAGACCTCTACCTTAATTAGTTATCAAAGAAAGCACACAAATCTTGATTGCCATGCAGCTTCTGCCTTGCCTGAAGAGTAATATCTCATGGAACATGACGCCTGCTTGATCGTCTTTTAAAATGAACTTCTTAGTACTAGTTGAACTTCCTTTACCTGGTGGGTGTGGAGACCCACTGAGAGTCATCATCTCATTTCCAGGAAAGTCTTAGGAGTGGGAATGGTATTATGGATCACTGTTAGAGAGGTGGGGGAATACAAAACCTCTAGATAGAATCCAGTCCTGATCGCCAGACTTTCTGCAAACGGTAAAATGAAGAAATGGCACAGTCATGGGTCTTCACTTGGTGTACATTGAAAAATTATGTGATTGCTGAACTTGGCTCTGGGGTAAAGAAAAGCAAGATATCTAGGCTAAAGTTTGCACATCTGTGGCCTATCAAACCAGACAAACATGAAGCGGGATTTATTTGCCCTACCTTTTCATGTATCTAGTGTTGCGATCAAAGTCTGAGCTATCAGTTCATTCCTGTACTAATTGATGGAGAAAGCAGCTCCAGACCTTGCTTAAGATACTTATTTAGAGAAGAAAAGAATCTGAATTACCCCCTTCTCCCCACTGAGGATGACTAGAATCTGGATGATTAACTCAGAGATCCGATTTGTAGATGTCTAAATGTAACCATAATTCTTGGCCTTGGAGCTAGGTTCTATGAATCATACGTGCACAAAGGAGATTTTGGTCTATAAAAGATATTGATAGGTAGTTCTTATCATACTGTTAATCATACTCATTGTCATGGTATCATCAGGTACCTAGAAGGCTAGCTAGTCTCAAACAAAAATTGTTAATTTGAAGGCCGCGTAACTTCTATTCAATGGCAATTTTACATTGTAAATCTGGGTTGAAATCTACTTCCTTCCATTTGATATTTTAGCTTCTGCTCAATAAAGACTAGGGTTTTTTTCCAATATACAGAAAGTTTCTATTACCGGCCTCTGGAAGATTAATCTAGGCAGGAAATACATTCACACGGCTCTTTCAGCTGGAAGATAGATCACATTTCATTGCACGTGTCTGTGCATGAATCTGTGCAAGAAGGAAAAGTCAATTCTTAATGTTCTTGTTCATGATAAAGAAAGATGGTGACTGCATTTAGTGTTTTGATATCATATTAGAAAAAAAAAATATGGTTTAAAAATTATTGGCAGGGCTTGTGTCCCCATTTGCAGTGCAGAAGCCATGCTCATTTAGATGCTTCCAAGTAATATGATGGTAACAGCGACGACTGCCTGCCTGCCTGCCTGGGAGGTGTTACACTGTGATGAATTCTTGCATTGTTGAGTGCAGCCAACAAGTTCTAAGTTCCCATAAAAAATGGATTTGTGATATATCATCTGTTCATCTACCACTAGAGAATTAGTGCAAGCGACTACAGAATATAAAATGTCTTTCCACAACAAAGTTAGTTGTGCACAAGTGTGGATGCCAAGAGAGAAATTAAGACTTTGGTAATTTCTAAATTAGTTGCAAATAGTGAATCTCATTCTTCAAAGAAAAACATGTTTTATGCTTTACTGGCAATTAGTTTTCTCCAGCCTTTGCAGATTCTTTTATTTTTTTAGACTGCCGCACATGGATATATTGTGAACTCGTAACAGGAGTGTGCAGTGCTGGACTCCAGTTAGAAAAAATAGGTTACAGCAGACTGAAACTCATTTCCCAAACTAAACATCTCATATGTTTTTCTTTGATTGTAATAGACAGAAAATGGCACTTTATGGACTTTTATGTGTATTACTAGTGGCTAAAGAGGAGGTAAAATACAAGCAATAAAAAGGTTTATCTGCCTTACAAATGGTGACCCTTCGAATCTTCTTTAGTCAAAACCGAATATTTTACATTAGGAAAGATTTCCTGTATTCTTTCCTATTCTTATGTCCCATCCTTCAATCATATCAATGTATCAATCTAGGTTGTTGGGATAGCAATACAGGATGCTTCTATAATGCAGAGCAGCATGTAAACAGTAGATCTTGAGTGGCTAGTTACAGATGTTCTTTGATGGGAAAGCCAAGATGATTAATGATACTGGGGAAGGGAAAAGGCATGGATTCATCACATCAAATTGTATCTGTCATTAACAGAGGACAAGCCTAAAGTTGTTCATCTGTGAGCAAACCCAACAGCATTTTCTGGATCCGAGGTCTGGGTGTAGACCCTAGCAACCTCACAGGTCCACATTAGGGCAAAATGAGTAGCTCACGTGTTACCAATTCGGATGCTTAGTCAACATGGAAAATAGGAGAACACCTGCAAGACACTTCAACAGATCCCATTCTGGACGCTGGCGAGTACTGAGGTGCATGGTAATAGAGAACTCCGCCTACAGGATTAGGATTGAGTAGTATGGACTCCTTGCACAGCTGGTTAAGAAAACAGGCATTTTCAGAAGGTAATTCCCAGTCTAATGTAGATATCGCCAGAGATTGCATTAATAGCTCTGTGGAAGTGCCAATGTTTCTCTGTCAACTATGAAGAACTTTAGGCTTGACAAGTTATTTAGGTGACAAAGGGCTAGAGCTGAGTTAATCTAACTCCTCATGAGCAGTCAATACCTGACTTCTCCACAAACAGGCCTAGCAAAGTGAAAGGGACTGAGAATTAGAATTAAGGACTCAGATGTACTCAACTGGGGACTGAGTAGAAGCTCACAATTTCACCGTGTTCCAGTGGCTTTGTGGTCTGGTGGCAGCAATCATAAATTACCATCGTGTACATGTCTTTGTTGGTTTTCTTGGGTCTTTCTGCTTCTGCACTGAATGTATGTCATGTAAATGTTATTTCTGGCACAAAAGAAATGGAATTCACTATGTCTGGTTCAATGTCTAATACAGGTGCTCTGTGGAGCTGGGTTTGTTAATCTTTCATGGTAGCAGTGGAGAGCTAGTCAAGGGGGTCAGTAACAGAATGATTTGCTGAAACACAAGTGTCACGATAAGTGACATCCTCTGAATTATCTAGGCATCTGCAAAGAGCTAAGTGATGTGATAAAGGCCATACAGAAGTTCTTCCATCTTCTGGATGCTCTAGAGGACTCCAACATGGCATTAAATTCATTTGTACCTGTATTGAATGAGGGATCTGGGAGCTACTCATAAGATCTTAAATTCAACCAAAATGAGACAGCTGGCAACTTGACTAACTCTCTAGATGCCACTGACTAAGAGGTCACAAGCTTTCCAGAGAAACCTCTCATGAGGTTCTCAGGTATGGTGCAGGATCTATTTGACACCTGTTCTGGCATGTGGAAGAGAGGGAAGGTTTCCAAAGGCAGTGGATATCTGTCTGCAGGCAACTGAACCTCACTCCAGGTCTCCACTGTCTATGGTGGGTTCTCAGACAGCCAGCTGACATGTCAACACCCACGCTGAGAGCTTTTAAATTCAGGCAAGACTAATGCACTGCCAGATCCGGATGGACAGCTGACATTACTATTCATTTGTATGGGAACAAACCACGCTGATGATACACAGCCAGCTCTTAACAGTCCCTAGGATAATTGCCTTTGCTTTAAAGTGCTGAGAATTTTCCTTTTCTGTTATATATTTGGCCAGCATAAATACCATAGAGGAACCCAAATGAAAACAGACCAGAATGTAAGTTGTTTTTCTCCTGAAACACTGAAGGCCATAAAAATATCCAGTACATAATAATAAATGTGTTACCTAAGTAACTGCTAGAGCAAATAAAGTAAAAAGCTAATTGTTTAAAGTGCATTATGTTTTTAATATAACATACCTACAGTGCTCCTATATTAAAGTGTGATATATATGGAGAAATAACAGGAATTTGAGTAATGTATTTCTTCTGCTGAAAAAAGCATCAGTCATTTAGAGGAAAAAAATCACTGCGTAATAAATGAACCTGAGAGAAACTTCCTTTTCTGTGATCTCGCAATGAATGTTAATGGGCTTAAAATATCAGGGAACATTTATAATATTTCTAATATTTTGCAATATTTTCTAATATTTTGTAAATAAAAATCGTTTTAACACTTATTCAGAGGAAATCCAGTGGACCAAATGGAGGTATCTAACCTAGAGCCAGCCAGATAATGTATCCTTTGGTGTCAGTTGAGAGAAATAGGCACTTTCAGGGCACAGATGATCTGAGCCCCTTTAAAAATCTTTGTTGGATTAGGTAGCACTTGCACTCTTCAGTTTCTGCTTCTCACCATTGTCTGCAGAAGAAGACTTTGAAGCTCAGACAGGAATGCTGACGTCATGTGAGATGGATTTCATTCACAGATTCTTCTTCATGGACCCCATGGTCTGGATAGACTATGAAACACCTTGATGGTGTTTCTACTTGGTTTGGTTTGGCAACAATGGTCACACTGTGTTCAGCATTGAACACATGTTAAAACTATGTTCTTGTCTTGAGCACCTTAATGAGCTCTACCTTTCAGACCTTTTCTTCTGAAGTAGAAGATGCAGGATTCCCAGTCAGTGCTCATTGCCTTTATATGTTTTTCTAACCACTCATTTGCACTGTGGGAATGGAGCGATCCAGAAAAACAAATCAGCTGTTCCTGTAAAGCGTGATATTCATAATACCCGAGTTAACAAAATCTGAATTTTAACCTGTTTGCCTCACAAGAGAAAGAGGAGAAAGCTGACATAGTCTTCCCCTTGTCACTTATGCTCAGGCAATTCAGATTACACCTCCAAGTGCAGAGCAGTAGAGATGGAATACTGTCCAGGGTGCAAGACTCCCAGAGACTGGGAACATCCTCCTCTTTGTCAGGTACAGAGCACACGTAGTGGTGGGACTGGAAAACCATGACTGTTTTTATCTGCAACCCACATCTCCCAGAATATAATGATTACATAGTTGGGAAAGAAAAGAGGATGGCTCTTGTCTCAATCCCATCCAGATTCTTACTCAGTCCAACTTAAATTCTCCTAGATAAAAGCCTTCATTGTTCGATGGAAAATAGATAACTCAGCTCTTTTCTGCCTGCAGAGAGAGGCCTAGATTCATCATACTTTTATCAAGTCACCCCTTGCTTGTTAAAATCAATGTGGCAAAACCGGGTCCCTTAAAAATCTCTTTTGTCATGAAATCAGCCGGATATAGACATATAGGGGAAAGATGGATTGGAGAAAAAGTACTGCCTGTAAAATGTGCAGCTCACTTGGGAATGTGACCAGCTGAAAATTGACTTGGTAATGTTCTGGGACAAAACCCCTGGAATTCTCAAGCTAGTTGTGGAAGTACTTTTAAGAAATCCTATTTTCCACAGGTTGTAATGTTGATTTATTTCTGTGCTAAAATGTGAAATAATATGGCTGGCAAACATGCTTTCAGAAATCTAGAAAATAGTTAGTGATATATAGGGACATATTCTTCAATGTCATTTGTTCCTTAATGTGTCCCCATGGCAAAGGCACCATAATCACTTCAAGGCCTCTCATTCCCATGCTATAACACTCTCTCTGCTCTCAGCCATTCACTTCAGAGAGAAAACAGAGATTAGAACGGCATCATTGTAAAAAGAAAGATCTGAGCAATGTATGTCTGTGTCTTATAACCACCCAAAAATTTAACTCTGACCTCCTCGATCAGGGTGGCCAAGGCCGGGCTCTCCCTGCGGGATATGAGCCATCCTCTAGAGGTTCTCAGTGGATCCTAAGGACACAAGGAAGTTGCTGAATTTTGCATCCAAAACAGAGCCCACACACACTCTGGAAGCTCTCCAACAAATGCAAGTGAAGTTATCGGGCTTTCAGAAAGGCCTCAAATGCTGCATGGTGATCACCACAGCTGAGTTTAGACACACACTTAAATATTTTTTTCCCCATTTGAAGCACTAGAGTGTCTGATGCTTAGAACTTCCAAGTTTGTTTTGCACTTATCCAGGTAGCCATTCCCTAAACAAGCTGGGAATATTTTGTCGTTTTCTACTATTAGTAGTGATAAATAACAGCACTAACATTAAGGTTCTCTTTAGGATTTATTGCACTTCTGAATGCAATGTTATCTGATTTTGAGACCTTACTCCTCTACCTGTTGGCTTGCTGAAGTGTTTTGTAACAAAGAAAGCAATACTCACACTATAATCCAGACTAAGGACTAATTTCCAGCAAGGACTCCAAGGCTCAGACTTCATTTGCACAATTCACCATTTAATTTTAATGGAATGAATTGCATAGTTGGGGGAAAGAGCAATGATAAAAACATACCTGCGAATGCTCCATTCTTGCTGCACTAGTGGAAGTTGCCATAGTAACTTATCAGGATAAGTTAATCAAGCTTTTCCTGTTGTCAGAAACCAGATGGAGCAAAGACTCCAAACTGTGGATCTTTAGGCAGCTTTTAAAAGTCAGATTGATTTTCAGCTAGAGGTAAATAGGGCAAGGGTCGGTCAGGTAGAAATTGTAGTCATAATATGTTGGTATAAAGGAATTACAGAGGAAAATGGGGTGATGAGGCACAGCAAGAAGTGTTTTAAATTTTTATTCATAATATTTAAATATTATTCTGGTTCAGAAAGTATGTTTATTTAAATAAGGTTCTAATATTCCATATGGTTTGCTCCATCCCTTATATGACTACTGTCATATTTACTTAGTCACAGCTATTTTTCTTCTCTACTCAGTCTTCCAGGGTGAGCCCAGCAAAAGAAAATCAAATTGTCCTAGTTGTCTTTCTTATGCCATCATTTATAACCTGAAGGAACCTACACTTTCTTTCTTTTAGCCATCTATGCCTGAGGGGGTGATTTGTGAAGAAGAAAAGCAATATGATTTTCATGGGCCGATGTGGGGATCAAAATTGTTTCTTGGACTATGACAACAGAGAAAGGTGCTGCATTTTCCACCAATGGTGTACTGGAGAGAGGAGGGGGACACTAGGGAGAAGCCTGTTTCCCCAGGTGTGGACGTGCAGGCAGAGAGGTTCAAGACAGCCAGGAATTTCAGTTCTGGGAATTGGCTGTTTGCTTAGGTACAGGTTCAGGGAACATTAAAACTCTTGAGACCTTTGCTGGAAACACAAAGTGTGTTTTTCTCTCCTATTCCCAGCAGCCAAAGAGGGCAAGCAGTAAATTTTTTTACTTTTTCCCTATACACAGAATTTTTAATTTGCTTGTAGGCTTCAGGTATGAAAGGCCATGACAATATGGGCTTTCTAGAGGGTGCTTAGTGCCCTGCACCTGTATCATAAGAGATGGCAGCATAAGCACTGCAGCCTGGTAAAGATATCCCACGGTTTTAAGTGTGGAGCGTGCTATGCTGGCTGCTACCCAGGCAGCAAGCTGTTACCCTGCACTGCAAATTCAGGAGAGGGAGGCCAAAATCATGAGCCTTGTGTAGGCTTATCAATACAGAAGAAAAGCCAAGAGGTGCTTTTCACCAACACAGTCACCATGTTATAGCCTTTGGGGTGCTTAGTACAAGACAGCCTGAGATAACTTCGCTCTTCATCAGAAGAGGTGCTAGTCCTGAAAGGATCCGCACGCATCAGATGAATTTCAATTTCAACAAGCTAATCAGAAAACCCAAGGTTAGCCTGGCTTGGGAAGGTACTAAGCATCCATCTAGTTTCCATGAAGAGCACTCATCTGCACATTTTTCTTTTGATAGTTTGCCAGGATTTCCTAAGTAGGAAAATAAATGAGATAAAATTGCTAAAAACCACCTTGAAAGGAAGTGTAAACATCACAGAGATTCGGCTTGCACAGTACATTTCTTAAAGGGCTGGAAGCCATCTCTGAGATGATGTGAGGCAAGTTATATCTTCTGAAAATAATTGAACCCAAGAAGCATAAGAGCATAAAAGGAGGATGGGTAATCCAGTTCAGATAAAATAAAAAGTGATTCTACCTTTTCTCCCACACCTCATTGAATTAAACCATTTCATACATAGAAAAAATCATGCTGGTTTTTTCTTATTTATTTTTGTGGATACAGTTCTTTTTAGGATTCCTGACAAGAAGGGTCTATTAGCTAAGAGTTGTACAAACGTACAGCTTTGGCACCAAGAACTTGAGTCAGAAATCAATTCAGATCCCAACCACCCCAACCCTTGGCTGTCAAACCACACTTCCTCTGAAAAACAGGCAGGGGATATGAGTAAGGCAGACAATTCTTTTCTGTTTCCTGTTTATCTGGGTTTGGTCAGGACTAGAAACAAATAAATAAATGAAGTAAAGCAAGCTTCTGACTTAGCCTGCTATCTGAGGTTGAAGCAGAATTGCAGCTGTATTTTACAGATTTCAAAGTTTCAGAAACATGAAGTACCCTGGTTTTGGGGTGGTTCTTTAAAGTGCAACTTTGAAAGTTAATCATCACTGGATATCTCCTTGCCTTGGTGCATAGCACTGCAGAAGCTGGAACACATCTGTAGGTCAGCATAGTCCGAGCAAGAGTCCCAGAGAATGTCACTCCCATTTAGAGACCAGTTGCAGGATTGCTCTGAGAGCAGTCCACTGATTGCTGTGTTACTTTGCACCTTTCTGGTTCTTCTCTATTTCTGCTGTTTGAATAAAAGCTTTCAGATTGTCTGCTTGCATATTGTAAGCCAATTCTTAAAGAAGTTGTAGTCAGAATGGTAAAGCTCTCCTGGATTTTAATGATTTAACCTGTAGGCTCCTTTGTGGGGTTTTTTTGGTGGGTTGAGGGGTTTTTTTTGGTAACTCTTTTGACACAGTCAAAAGCTTTCCTCTTGAACCTACAGTGTAGTTCTAACCCTTTGTGTTTTCCATCACAGGATAAAACCATGCATACAGCAGCTGAGTTATAAATTCAGCTTCACGAGCAGTTGTACTGTAGAATAAAATAAGACAGGCAAAGCATCTGTAAGAAACAAAACTTGTTTAGATGTAAGTGGCTTTGATCAGCAAATGTGGCAGGAGCATGAGGAAAATAAGTAGGTTTGTCTTAAAATAGGACATAGTTTAAAGTCATTCCCAGTGTGAAAGTATTCTCTTTGCACAGTTGAAACATAAATAATGTAAGATCGATGTTAGATATTGGCTGGGCTATTCTGAAAAGGAGACTGTAGAAACTGTGCAAACCAACCAGCACCAATGAATTTGCTTTGCTGTGTGCATCAAGACAGAGAAATTGAAAGAACATGTAAAACTAGTCATGAGTTGATGGAGAAATTAAGCTACAAAATGACAGGAAGACAGGAGATGTAATGACCAGCATAGGCTGGTTCAACTGGTTGTTTGAATTAAAATAATTACATATGCAGCCTCAGGAAATAAAAGCTCCCATTCTGTTCAACACAGTTTATAAAGTTTTGCTCCAGTAATGAAAAATGGAAATGAGCCTCTCTAATGAATTATAGCAATTATCTCTCTGGTGGGGCAAGACGATTCTGAATCCAGTCATGTTCCCTCAAGAAAAGAAGCACTCTGTGCTGTTATTCGCCACACACCTCAAGAAATTCAACGACATTTCCTTGTTATTGTTTTTCTGAAGCACAAGGCTTCTCAGCTGCCAGCCCATGGTGCTTCTGGATTTCACGCTGCGAGTCGTGAGTTTTTCACACTTCACTTAATGGAGTATGTTTGCAGAGGGAGCTCTCCGTGTATGAGCAGCAGGTTGACACCGAATTAGGTTGATTTCTTACACTTTTACATGGCAGTAACTTTTTCATTGATTGTTAATCTGCTTAAAATAAAATTCAAGATGTTTCTCACTTACAGACCTAGCTGATTTGTGCAAAACGAAAATGGTGCAAATCATGTTTTAAACAAAAACATTTCATTTCTGTGCCACCTGTCATGAAAGAAAGCAATGCTGGTATTTCCGTGTCAGTAGAACTTTATCTAGATTTCCTGATTGGCATAAGTGATGTGTCAAGGTAAAAGGGCTAAGATTACTAAAAGTACTAAGATTAAATCCAACTGTACTTCATTTTACCACATGTGTACATTTTTTCACACACAAAACATTTACATTCAAACTGCCCCAAATACATTTTTGTTCAAAACCATTGTCTAAAAATTGGGGAATTTGCCCAGGAAATTACACTTCAGTTGAGCAAAAAGTGAACTAGTATGGGTAAATAGCATTTATTGCAAGTCAAAAAGTCTATTGTCTCTTGGACACTTTTTCCAAAGAAAGAGCATATTTAATGTGTCCCTTCCTATAGAATTAGGTTGATGTCTACCTATATCAATAAAAACTGAAATATTTTTTCTGTGAGATCACTATTGAGGGATTTATAAAAGCTGTTCATTGGCAATGCATCACAGCTAGGCTGGAGCATTATTTTTAGGAAAGATATTAGGTTAAATCCAAGGCATTGGGAGCATCTGGAAGGTCTTTATCTGAATGTTTTCATGTGATAAAAGCATAGATATATTTGTATCATATAAGAACAACATATGTTCTTATAGTTGAGTTTTTCAGACTGGCAGACTGAAAAGTTCACAGTCTAAACAGAGAAGTTTTGATCACCCAGGAAAGAAATTTTTTAAATCCCATGCCTGTACCTCTGTTCAACTGAGAGCAACCTCTGCAATTAACTGTTTAAAATGGACAGAGCCTGTTTTCTCTCTTTCTTTTGACAGTGACGGATTCTTTGCATCATGAACAGCCCTAGCTATAAATCTCACTTAAGGCCAAAGCTGTGCATCACCTCATTGTCAGTGTTCAGCCACAACATGCCGCATTTGCAGGCTCCCAGCTCAAGTCTCAGAATTCACAGGCATTCATAAAAACTTCGTCAGCAGCTTTTGCCTCGACACACCAGGATGACCCCAGTTTCTGGAGGCAAGCAGGCATCATCCTCCAGGGTCAGTGTTCCCAAATGGTCGCTGTGGGAGCCTGTGGCCACCTGCTAGTCAAGAGGCTTGTAACTGCCAGGGAGCAAAACACAACAAGCAGGCGAGTTGTGCGCCTCAGGAATTTGCACAGCACTTTGTACTGTAAAACGGGGAGAGCTGGGAAGAATGAGACTGACTAATTTCCAGTACACTTTCATGATACTTTATTGAAATGAAAATAGGCCTGAACAGTGTAGGAGAGGGGCAGAACCCTGAGGTTTCATCTGAGGAAAGCAGAGTCTTTCTGCAACAAGATTTCATCCTGTGGCTGCTGTTTTATCCCTCTGGGTCCACTTGTTATTACTGTCCATGAGTAACCTATTGGCAAGTTGCCATCTCTTTCAGGTTTTTTTTTTTTCTCCTCTCCTTATGCAAAACATTTAATGGTTTCTGACCCCTCAGGGAGATATCGCCGCTCTTTTCCCTCCCGTTTTGAACTTTACAAGTAAAAATGTGTTACAGGTCAGCTCTGTGCTCTGCAGTAACACAGTCTAAAAAGTCAGAAGCCAGCTCTGGGTGAGCTGATGTAGCCCTGCCACTCACCATGCCACAGCATGGAAAGCTGCCAGCTCACGTCGTGGAGGCAATAAAGATATTTTAGCACCATTCTGCAGCTCTTAACTTGCCTCTCCACAGGACTAGTCTGTTCAATCGACATGTCTCTGGCTTCCAGCCCCCATGTCTATAACGAGCCTGGTTGGGCTGATCTCAAGGATCTCTGACTGCCATGACGTAGCTGTGCCCCTTGTCCATCCTCTTCCCCATTCCATTCCTCTCCAAACAGAACAGGGGTTTCTGTGTCAATTCTTTCTCCTTTATAGCTTTTGTCTCTCCAAGAGGAACATACTTTATGCTGTTGTCTGTTAGACAGCACTTCTGTACCTAAATGTGTATTGTCCAGGGCCTGGTTTTGATGTGTCCAGCTTGATGAGTGAATTGCAAATTAATTTAGGTAACTTGCCCATGGTATGAACATCACCAACAGGCTGCCTGTTTCCATAGTCTGAGATGGGAACACAGGGTTCCTGAATCAGGAAGAGCCCAGTAGAAATGTAATGAGCTGAGAATTTTGAACAATCATTATGTTAAATCTTCCTAAGCTTGGTGGCCTCATGAGAACTGGTTTTGAGCATGGTGCCTGGCCTACAGTAATTCCCAAACCATGCCAGAAAACTGGTCTGGAGAGTTGACCCATACTAAAACTGTTCCCATGACTGATCTCACAGTTTATCTGCATGGACACTCAATCTCCAGTGTCTCCAGGGATGTTCCTGGCACTCTTAACTTACTGAAGAAAAAACTACCAGGCTAAGCCTCTGAACGTAGTAGTGGTAAAGAGTTTTTTTGGATCCCTCATGACTCAGTGATTCTTTCTCTGTCCTGTATTTCTTTTCCTTAAAAAAACAAAAAACAAACAAGCAAGTAAAAAAAAAATAACCAACAAAACAACCATCCCTAGATGAAGGCAGTATCCAGAGATCTTAGTCCACAGATGCAGTGAAATGGGGACAGTGCAGAAATGATCTCTCTAGTGTGGATAGTGTAGGATTCATTAGAAAAATAAGATTGCAGAGGGACACATGTCTGGTGATTTTGAAAAATCAGATTTAGCCCAGTTATGCGAAAGGACTGAAGAGCATGCAATAGGTCATCAAATAATGAATGAGAAAAGTAAATGTACTTTGAGCTTGTGAAAGTATGAAAAAATTTTCTCCCAAGGTAAGGTAGACAACTAAGAGCTTTGACTGCTAAAATAAGAAATAAAATTAAATTATTTCTGGAAAGATAGCTCAATTATGTAAATCAAAATAACATTGACATGGAAAACAAACTAAAATTACAATATTAGGCATATAAAATTAAGCAACTCAAAAGGGTTATTGACAGAGTCTGATTTGACATTAGAGGGTATACTAGAAATTACTGTGCCACTAGAAATTACTTCAGAAAAAGAAGTACAGCAACAGTTTGACACCATTTCTTTTGAGCATAGAGCTGCTTACGTAGTCAGAATCCCTATATAGAACTTATGGTTCAAGGGCAGTCTTGCAGAAAATGCAAAAGTCTTGTACAGCTCTCTACAAAAAAAAAAACAACCCAAATCTGAGAACAATGCTGTGAAGGCAACAGTTTGCAGATGACAACTCAGAACATCTCTGCCTGCTCTTGTTTTTCACAAAGATCAGTTCTGTAATCTATCTTAGTAATGCATCCCTGTTATTTTAAAAGACAACACACAGCATCCTGCTTTAAAATCTTCCTTTACAAAACATGGAGAAAAGATATTAAAAACATTAAGAATGGAGACAGATTTTTCAATATGTATAAGCACTTCCTTTAATTTCAAAAAGAAGTATCTGGACTGACTAGCTGGCTTACTGATATCAGCAAATAGAGGGAATCACCATGTTTCCACACAACTGTGTCCCTCTATGTAACCATGTGTTCCTGTGGAACTCTGTGAAAACCAGTTATAGATGTTGCAGCATTCTGTATTTATGTTGGTAAAATTCAGTATGAGCTTTGCAGGTAGCACAGACTGGTCCCATAATAAATATTTTATAGAATAGGACAGCCCAAGAGAGTGATCTAAATGACCTGTGATTTTAGTCCATTTAGATAAAACATGTTTTGATAGAGCCAGATACAAGGTCATGTATCTGGGAACAATGACTACCTGCCAGGCATAAAAAATGCAAGACTACCTTACAAAGGAAAGGCTTAAGAGAACTGAGGAGATAGCAGGAAAAGGCAAGGTAGAAATTTCCAGCTGCTGTTGCTAAAAAGGTTACCCATCACACATGCAATCATGAGGTGTAACTAAGGATTTCTGTCTTTGTCTGGATATGGAACTGATGGGTCTGCTTACATCACTGGATAAAAAAAGGCTGGGTGTGATCAAGGGCCACGCCAAGGATTGCTCACACTGCTTACGTGGCTGATTCATTCCCATCACAGTTTTGGCCCATGCCAATAAATATCCTCCAAGACACGGACATAGCTTGAAGGATATCAGGAACCATTCCCCAAAGCCAGCAGCCGGGGCACAAAGTCAAACTACCTTTGATCTCCCAATCCAGCATACTTTTCCAACTCCATCTTATCATCTGCTATCCCAGTATTACCCTCAGAATACTTTGCCCACATACCTGGCACTCCTTAGGATATGTAACACACAGGCCATGGGAAACCCTGCACCAAGTGCTGTGTAAAACAGATACAGGGAGTTTCTGCCACTTGCATCAGAGCCAAACTCTTGAGATCATTTCTGGAAAGAGGCATATTCTCCCTCTGTCATTTTTTGGTCGTTTTTGATCTCTAGAAAAATCTAGGGCAATGAGGCAAAGTTCTTTTTCCAGAAGTTAAGACTGTGTTCTGTCTGTCTGTAACATCAACAAACCCAGGGCTGTTCATTCAGAAAAGAAAGAATATTCCTTCCAGCAGAATGGATAAAATTTGGAATAGATCTTGATAAAAGGTTCACTGCTAATATATTAGTACAGCAAACCCCAAAGCAATGTGCAATGCATTCTTGGCATAGCATTCAGCTTAGTAAGCAGTGAGGCCGTGGTTATATTCCATGCTTACTCCATTTTTCAGATGAATTCTGTATTTCACTCTAAATAGAGTACATTACAATAATAGAGTCTTGAGTTGACAAGGTACGTGGCAAGTTTTATTGAGGTGGAGAGGTTGTGTTTGCCTTTACAGGCAAAGATGGATATATTACTTGGGGCTATAATTGCAAGCTGGGCATGCAGGAGATTCTTAAGATCTTATATCACACCCGAATGGCCACCTGCCACCTCCCAGAGCACAGTCACACACGCTCAGTTTTGGTGCTGATCTAGTATCTGATCAGCCTCTCACCTGAACTTTGCAGTTCACCCAAGTTGTCTCAGGTGATGTGTAACACATCTGCAGACAGCGAATCATATTCATCAGCCTTGCTCATGGGGGTACTCTGTTAGGTAGCTCTTTGCACCAGCTGGAGCCAATGGGACAGGTATGGAAAGTTTCATCAACATGCTGTGTGCAGGCACCGACTCCCCCCATTCTGTTTTGAGCTAGCTCAGTTGTTTCTTTATTGTGCCTGTAATGCAATTCATTCAGAGCAGGAAATAATCCCCAAGTTAGAAATAAAGTGCTTGACTTTCATGTTTCAAGGGAGGGCTGCTAATTAGCTAAAAATCTCACACCATTTTATTTATATAGAAAGCAAATTTGATTTTGAAACCACTGAGAAGCAATAACCAGAGAACTTTATGATGTCACTATTAAAGAGATGTTTTTCAAGCTTTATTTATGACCTAATTTTATACAAAGCGCCTGCAGTGTTGTGGGCATATAGGAATACCAACTAAGTGCAGGAAATCAGACACCATTTGAAAAAGTCATTTGCTCAGTGATCCCCATGGGCTGATTCCAATAGGGGATTCAGGTACTTGTAAATTATGTTACAGAAACATCAAATTTTGAAGTGGCTGGATCCCAGTGATGATTCAAAAAAAAAAAAAAAGAAAAAGAGGAAAAGCCAAAGAAGCTAAGAAATATGATTTAAAATATGTGTGCTGACTGAGTGGTGAAAGTGCATTGATAGCTGACCTGATCTGGCCAAAGGGCTATTCTGTACCACAGAACATCATGTTCAGTATATAAACTGGGGGGAGTTGGCTGGAAGGGGCTGATCGCTGCTTGAGGATGAGCTGGGCATAGGTCAGTGGGTGGTGCACAATTGTACTGTACATCACTTGTTTCTCTTGAATTTTATTTCTCTCTTTCCTTTTCCTTTTCATCATCATAATTTTTAAAATTATTATTATTATTATTATTCACATATTAAACTGTTCTTATCTCAAATCATGGGCTTTACCTTATTCCAATTTTCTCTCCCATCCCACCAGGAGGAGGGCAGAGGGGGAGTGAATGAACAGCTGCATGGTACTTAGTTGCCAGCTGGGATTAAACCATGGCAGTAGCCAAATTGCCTTCTGAGGGGAGAAATATACATTTGAGTCCACTGTTCCTGCTTGAAAACAAAAAAATCCACCCTGCCATAGGAAGTACACACCTCAGTATATATAATATATACTAACTACAGTTATAAATGTATTAACAATGGTTCAACTGCAGCCTTGCAGAGTGGGGTACATACCCACTGTGCCCACGTTTCTAGCTGGCTAGGTTTAGGAGGCTCCACCTTCCACAGTGTGGATTTTAGGGTAGCCTTTGAGACACACCTGACTTTGCTGAGCTGTGTACTCCAACCAGTCCAGCTCTCACTCACCTTCTGAAGTGTGACACTTTGTAATGCTACACTGGAAACAGCCACACCAGTTCTCATCCAGATGCCTGTAAAAGCTCTGCTGGGGCGACTATGCCTCTTTTTAAGCAGGTCTTGAATTATTTCTTATTTTAGAAAAAGAGGGAGAGCAATTTTTTTCATGGGCAGATTTTGACAGGACAAGGGGGGAACAGTTTTAAATTAAAAGAGGAAAAACTTAGATTAGATGCTAAGAAGAAATTCTTCACTATAAGGGTGATGAGACACTGGAAGAGGTTGCCCAGAGAAGCTGTGGATGTCCCATCCCCGGAAGTGTCCAAGGCCAGGTTGGATGGGGCTTTGGGCAACCTGATCTACTGAAAGGTGTCCCTGCCCACGGCAGGGGGTTTGGAACTAGATGGTCTTTAAGGTCCCTTTCAACACAAACCACTCTGTGATTCTATGATTCTATAATTTCTGGATAGCTGTACTAAGTAACAGAAGAGAGATGAGTATCTTGGTGAAGATTACTCTCCCTCACACCCCAGCTCCAAGCCCAGGACCCACTTTCCATTCAGCCATTAGGAGCAGAAGTGATGTACATGCAAAACATACAGCTCTGCAGGTTGGTTGCACCATATCTCACAGTTTATTTTGGCTATCAGTAGCATGTATGTCACACAGACCCCATGGAGTCAGCTTTCCTCTGTGTAAAGTCTAAAACAGAGAACAGAGAACCTCTAGGAATTGAGGTAAATTTCTCACAAGTACAGCATACTCAGAACCATTCAAAACCTTCTCCGGATTTTTAAGGGCCTTACTTTTGAAACCATTTTGGTTGTTTGGAGCCTAAAAAGTAAACACCGTCTCCAGACACTTCTCTTCTGGCCAGGCTTAAAATCCCTTGTCCCAGGAGGGAGAAAAAGTCATCCTCTCATCTCCACTCAGGGCAATGTTCAAAAGTTTTATTTATATATATATCAGCTTAAATCTCAGCTTCAAGTGGTATGACCCAGCTGGAAAAGCTGCCAACTCCCAGATGTTTTTTGTCTCCAGCTCTATACTTATCTCTCAGAAGACTACCCTGGGTCAGGGGATGGCAGTGATTATCCATATTTCTTTCCTACATCCAAAGCAATAATTTTAAAGCTGCACAGTCTTTCTCACAAGCCCTTGTCTGGGTCTTGTCTAGGTCATATATTACTACTCCCTATGAAAACTGCAGAGTCTTGCTAGATTGACTATAAAATATCCTCAGGTTGCTGCAGGTTTTTGATTTGTTGCACAGTACTAGATGAAAATCCTTTCAGCTAAATATGAATGAAGACTTGAGGTTTATATAGCAGCCTTGCAAGAAGAGAAGATCATCATAACTCTGTCTTCTGAAAAGAAAATGAGGGCTAAAGGAGTGTAATTAAGAATTTTTTCTGCAAGTAGAAAGTAAGCTCTGTACTGAAACGGTTTGGGGTAGTGGTGGCAACCACTGACACTTATCACACATTTGCTGTTGACAAGTATTTGGAGTGGTCCCAGCAGTAATTTTTAAATTTTTTAAAATAAATTTGACACCAGTTGACAAAAAAAGGTCCATTATTAGTGCTTTAAGAGAAAGGGAATGGACTGAAAATCTTTATCATTGTAAACCTGAGAGAGGCTCTGTGCTCTTCATTTTGAGGATTTGTCATCAGAACCAAGCACAATACTTGATGTTGTGAGAAACACCAAGCAATATGTGAAGATCCATCTCGCCGGTAACTTGCACAGGTAACCAGGGCAAAGTTACTCCTTCCCAGCCAGGCTGGCCGCACGTTTCAGGAGAGGCAGGAGGACTCCCATCCAGCTGCAGTCCAACCACCCCCATGCAGAGAGTGGAGTGTTTCTGGAGGCTTCTGCCTGAGCTGTTCCTCAGGACCCATGGCATCAAGGTTTCTGCATGGACACATGGATTTCTCCTGCCAGAGATATTTTTTTTCCCAGTCCTTTACCCCCTTCTTGTGCTAACACTCTTCTTATACAGACAGACAATTTCAGATACATCACAGAAAAATAAATATTGCAGATTTGAGCTGGATTTATTTTTTATGGCTGCTGTCACCAGCTGTGTTTGCTGTACAATCTGCTGGCCACAACCACTGCCCTGCTGAGCTACCTCTGCCCACCAACTCCCCCAGAGGGCTTCAGTTCTTTTAGAATGCAATCATTTGCAACAGGATTTTCATATAAGCTTTGCAACAAAAGGGAAATTTCCCTTGCCCTTCTAAACAAAAATAAAATAGCAACAAACTGTGACCCTTTCTAACAATGACAGTTTCATCCTACTGATCAATACAGGATATGGCAGATATTACAGTGCATTTGTTTTGGCCTGAATGCCAATGTGTCTAAATGTGTGGGCTGTGGCTCTCTTTCATTCTGTAAATACCTCAATTGTCACTAAAGCACTAACACACCTTGTCTTGTCTGGTTAGAAGTCCGCAGACGCACTAACACTGCTCAGAGAACTCTCTCCAATCCCTGATGCCACTCATTGTCTTCACTCTTCCAAGGCCTCCAAGAAGTAGGTTACACAGACAATAGAAAATTGTTACCTTTTCATGTCTGTAAAGCACCTGGATGGTAGAATTTTCCAGAAGATATTACTGACACACGTGAAATTTATTTCATTCATATATGGAGTTAAAACATACAGATTAAGTTAATTTTTTTTTTGTTTCTTTTCAAATTTAATTTCTAGAGTTACAGAAGACAAGATGATGATTATTATAGTATTATTATTCCTGTGTCAAAGAAGATTAAAGCATGATATAACTCCAGGAGTGCATATAAACTCTGTACACTCCTTCCATACCATATTTTTTATCATCACCATGGCTGCATAGAGTCTTTAATGGTTATTCAGCTTTTTGGCACTGTGAATCTGTGTACTGGACCTCCTTTTTCTCAGAATCCCTTCAGAACTTTGTCAGAAAAAATTGTCAAAACATTTCTGAGATACACTTTTCGTTCCCTGCATTTTCACTCCATAGGAAGTATGCTTGCATCCAGTTTTAGAAAGCAATATCAAGTAATAGCTATTCCTTTAATTTTTGTATGGCCATTTTCATCAAGAGCATGGTCTTTCTTCTGAAAGGGTATAATGGAACTATATAATTCTCATCTGGTCCTGGTACCCATCCCATCCAATTTCCTTCTCCACAGAAACAAAGAGAGGAGGCTATTTTACATTTCAGATGCTAAGTGCTTTGATTCACTGTTTGAGATTCTGATTGAGCACTAAGTAACTCTTCTGTTAGGTTAGGAAGTTTAGTTTGGAACTCTTGTCCTCAAAGGTACACATTTTCAGATAGCTATAAATGCTTTTGGTATTATTTGTGTAAACATCTGTGCTTCTATCAGCTGGTACTTGCGGCCTACCTGTATTTCCTAAGACTTGGAATTGGTTTAGTATTTAAAAGGGTCAATGAAGGACCATTAGCAATCAACAAACAGATTCTTTCAAACTTTTCCCTCATGGTAAGTGAAAAGTGCGTAAAACTCTAAAAGGCATTGGAGCAAAGCTTGATCCTTGGACACTATGCATATATTAACCTCTACAAAGACTTTGATCAAATCCTTAAATGTCATCAGCCCCCTTTCTGTTTCTTCCAGGCCATATAACATCACACACATCATGAGAATTGACCTTTATTGTTTGCAGGCATGCCCAAGGATATTTACATCATCCACACACAACTCAGACACCAGTCTCTGCTCCTTACAAGATCTAAATAACTCACAGTGCATGGAAAGCAGAATTCCATACCCATGCAATCATTTACTTTAGAAGGAACTCCTGGAGGTCATCTGGTTCACCCCCACCACCTCCTCTTCCCATCCTCATTTGGTTCAAAGCAGGGACAACTTCAAAGACGGGTCTATCTTCGACTTAGATCAGGTTGCTCAGGGCCTTGCCTGCATCAGGTCAATGAATCTGTTGCTACCAGGATAGAGAACCCAATTGGTTGGACGTGTGAAAGAGCACAAATTCCCCACAGCAGCATTTGAATATCTAGCACAGGCAGCTTTCCCAACTTGTCCATTGAAAACAACATAGTCACTGACAAAAGCAAAACCAAAAAACCATCCCCTTAGTTTCATGCCAAAGCCAGTGCTTTGATAACAGTGTATGGCCTAAGAGCATTCTATCAGTGATGCCCATGCTGCCCACAGAGAATAGCAGCTGGAAATCTCCAAAAGCATTTTCTCCAGAGGGTGTGAATGGAAGCTCTGAAGTTTGATTATTCTATTCCTTTTTTCAGAAGTGGGAGTGTCTAGCCATGAACCCCTCAGCATACAGCACAATCGAGATACGCTAGATTTTGCTCAGGGGGCATCAGAGACAGAATACCTTTGTAATGAATGGCCAGGTCAATTCATATCTGCATCCCCAGTGGTTTCCACACTGCTGAGAGCTCTGAGGAAAACTAAATGGGAGAAAACAGCTACTTCTTCCATTGTTTAGCTCTAAACCATCTTGCCTACAAAGTGCCTGACCCTTCAGTGGGTCCTATGGGGCCCCAAATTATGCCTTCTCAGCTTCCAAATGGAAATGCAAGGGAGCCAGTTCCCATTCAAATTGTTTCCTCTTAAAATAAAAAGAATAAACAAGAAACCCGCTTCAGTCACTGCTCTTTGTAGATGACACTGCTGTCACTCTCCCCTGCCCTGCAGGCACTGCTGGGGCACATCTACCACAGGCAAGTGCATTTGCACCCCTGCGGGCAGAGCAAAATGCACACAGAGGTAACACGTCAAAGACCTCCAATTACTGAACACATAAGTAACTTTCCTCTCAATGCACCACATGATTGAGTCCTAATTGAGCATCACATTCCTCCTGGATGCAAAAGCAAACCATTATGGACAAATGAGTCAAAAAGCCAAAATAAAAATCAGTCAGATAGCTCAAGCACGCCTGACAGAGCTATTTAAAGGATTCTGGCCATTAGCTATCACTTCGATTATATCACTTTTCATACTGACATGAAAGGTGGCAGAGGAGCTATTTTCTCAGTCTCTTGCTTCTTCACAAAAGGAGACAAACATCAGGCACAAAATATTCAGAAAAAAATGTTAGCTGTCTTTGTTACCATTTCATCTTCACTTGGCTCTAATGTTATTGTCCGGGGTGGGTAGGGCACATGTCTGAACAGCCAAACGCTATTTTTAAGGCTTTCAAAGAATAGTCTGCATCTGGAAAAGATATGTCTACATATGGATGATTACACTAGTCTTTAATGCTTGGTCCCCATATATATTTTGCTGGTGCAACAAAAATACTTAGAACCAGGTATTTTTATATATATCTATGGCATTTTTTCAATATTTATGTTTCATGTACAGTTGCCAGCAAGACTGTGAGCATCATAGGTTTACTTCCTTTGCAGTTATCCAAAAAAAATGCTGTGTCTCAAACCAATGTAGTTCAAAGCCTAGTTTTATGAAAAGTTAGGGAATGAAGTTTGAGGCTGGCTTTGTTTGAAATTAAGCCATTCCTCAGTAAATCCTGTTATCTATCTTCCTTCACACACACACACACACGCAAGTCCTCACAGTAATGTCTTTCCTTATAACTAAAAAGAGGGCAAATACAAAGAATAAGGCTCTCACATGTCCAACCAAATGGGTTCTCTATCCAATTAGCAATTCAGTCAATGATTGCTGTTTTCACTGCCATAGGAAAGAGGGGAGTTGCCATACAAACCTCCAACTACTTCTAACTGCAAGATGGTGAGGGGGCTGGAGCACATGGCATACAAGGAAAGGAGAGAAGCACAGTTCAGGCTGAAGCGGTAAAAGCAGACAGAATCTTGTTGCTGCCTTCAACTGCCTCATTAAATGTTACTAAGAATATGGAGCCATATTCTCATTGTAGCTTCTTGTCCAAAGAATGAGAGGCAGTGGACACAAGCAGCAGTACAAGAAAATCCAATTAGATTTTAGGATTTTTTTTTTTGCACAGTGAAGGTGGTTGAGTGTCAGAACAGACTGTTGAGAGAGTTTGTCATACCACCCTCTTTGGAGATACTCAAAACCTGATGCAGGCAAGGCCCTGAGCAACCTGATCTAAGTTGAAGATAGACCCGTCTTTGAAGTTGTCCCTGCTTTGAACCAAATGAGGATGGGAAGAGGAGGTGGTGGGGGTGAACCAGATGACCTCCAGGAGTTCCTTCTAAAGTAAATGATTGCATGGGTATGGAATTCTGCTTTCCATGCACTGTGAGTTATTTAGATCTTGTAAGGAGCAGAGACTGGTGTCTGAGTTGTGTGTGGATGATGTAAATATCCTCGGGCATGCCTGCAAACAATAAAGGTCAATTCTCATGATGTGTGTGATGTTATATGGCCCGGAAGAAACGGAAAGGGGGCTGATGACATTTAAGGATTTGATCAAAGTCTTTGTAGAGGTTAATATATGCATAGTGTCCAAGGATTAAGCTTTGCTCCAATGCCTTTTAGAGATTTTAAAAACAAATCACTTCCCTTATTTGACTCTTGGCTGAAACTCCTCTTTTACTGAGGTTATGTCCTCTCTCTCTCAAATTATATTCTTTCTTTTCTTCTCAAACAATGAGGTATTAAAGTCTTCATTTTGGAAAAGTAAATGTTTATCCTTTTTGCAATTTAGCTCATCAGTACTGCACAATGGAAACACCAGTGATACAAAATTGAATGACAGTTTTGGGGCTATGTGTATCTATCTGTTCATTAGGACATGGCCCAATGCCAATAGCAATCTTCCCACTGCTGTCAGTGAGTTTGGAATCAGATCTTTTAGGGCTAGATGCAAAAAGAATGGACACACCGAGTGAGCCCAGAGCTGAATCCAAATCTTTGAGCCAGGCATTAGCACTACTTGTGTCATATCTGAGGACAGATTTTTGCCTCATTGTGAGATGCAACACAACTTCCAGAACTTAAACCAACAGTCTGCAAGCTCAGTCTTGGAAACATATAAAATAATTCCATTTAGAATTTTTTGAGTAATGTGTTTCTAAGGAAGAAAAATTACCCATGGGAAAGTAAAATTTAGCAGTGATTTGTTGGCTGAAAATATCTGGGAGCCACTAGATAGAAATAACCAGTCACTGCTTAGGGCATGCTAATATTTTAGATCTTGACTTCCTTGACATGTTTGGTGTTTTACCCATCAGTACCAGGAAGCACCTCCACATATAGCCTGGATCATATATGTATATTTATGTTCACCATAGCATCACCTTGAACCACTGAGCAGAGGTTGTCTTCCAAAATGGGCATCACGCATGACAAAGCCATTATGACAGCATTCACAGGCACATGGAAAGTCTAGGTTTAATTCTTTTCCCTGGCTGATGAGACTGCAACCTCCCATCTTCCTAGAAAGGGGCTTATCCATCACCTGTCATCCATCCTAATACAAGAACATTCTCCTTGATGAACTCGGTAGCGTGAAGGAAATGCATTGAAATATCTTGGGATAAAGTGTGGGAGTGTGAATGAGCCTGGCTGTGAAGTTCAGTGATTAGAAATCTCCCATCCCTCCCAGTTTGTTAGCATGTCTTTGAGGTGACTTAGCCCCATTTCAGTTTACAACTGTTCTTTAGTCATTGGTCTCTGTGCCAACAGCTTGGTTTGCACTTGATGAAAGAACTGAGAGCTTGAGCACTTGGACAATCCTTAGGAGCAGATTCCACACACTTTACTATCACCCCTTTTACATGTAGTATGGATAAATCTAGTGCAGCAAGACACACAAATCCAGGTTTCTTTTACTGTTTATCAGTGGAACACCAATTGTTTCAGAGTTGTAATTAAAGGATATTAAAACTTGCCTATAAAGTTTCTTATTTGTTTGGGCTTGGAAGGCAGATGAAACATGTTACTAAATTGTGAATGCATCATCAGTGTTGTCTATTCTATTAGAACTAATGATAGGCAGAAAAGATACTGAAGTGCAGCATAAAAACTGTATTGTCCAACTTTGACAAATTGTAGTTTTATGGTACCTGTCATTTTGGAATGCCTTCAGTTTTGAGGAACACTAAGATGAGGTCATTTAGACATTATTGACTCTGCCATTATGGCATCAATCATAAATATTTAAAGCATTTAACCCCCCATGAGGAGCTTTGAACTATAAATGGCATTCTATAATAAGTACAGCCTGCTGTTTTATAGCAGTGACACCAGATGTGTGGTCTCTTTCATGGCTGCCTGTACTGCCACAATAACTTCTGTGGTTCTCGTGGTGCTTGGAACAGCACTTTCATTGAAGACAATGAAAATATACCCATGTTTGGATATAGCAAGCATCTTTTTATTTGCCTATATATTTGAACTCATTTTAGCTAGATTGGACTGTCTTTTCTGGAGTGATGTTAATGGAGTTTGGAATCAGTGAGCAAACTGACAAATTCTTTTTCCAGGTAAACAGGAGGTGCAGAATACATATTAATACAAGACACCACATTCCTTTACTAGAGCCCACAATTAGGCTAATAAGCCTATACTCAGCTTTTTCAGCAAATGGCCTTGTTTTTCAGCAGGCCTGAGCACTGACTTACAGTAATTTTGCAGGAAGCCTCTGCTCATTCATCCAAAGCGTGCAAATGTGGACATAGCACATTAACTCCGACACCCTCTTAAAACAAACCTGGGCATAATGTTCACAAATCAAACCATACATAGAAAAGGAAACCTAGAGCCTAATATTAATTTCAGTGAGGTCAATATAAAAATTTCCATTCATTTTCTTAGGTTTTGGGTGAGTCACCATGAAGATTCAGTAGGCATTCAGAGCTTGAAGTCACAGTTTTGAATTTCTTGTGGTCTAAGTGTGTACTCCAATGTACAAACAAAAATGATAAATACATTCAATTCACAGAGATATTTTTTCCTACCACTAGCCCTTCCAATTTAAAATATACCAACAATTAAGTTTTCATCCCAGTTTGCCTTAAGTAAGCATGATTTTTTTACCATTTCCAATTTCCAACTCTCTGTGAGCTTCATAGTTCCAGCTCTCCTAATTGTGTCCATCTGCAGTCTGTACCCAGCCTGCAGACCATCTCTTCTGAGTTGCTGGCAAAGAAGCACTTCCCAGGTGCTGTTCATCAGTGTCAGACAAGCATGAGATACATAGGTATCGGATACTTTAGCATTTAGAATGCACCTAACATTTTCACTGTAAGCGCTCAATGCATTTCCTTACATGTGGTACCTACTGCTATTTGAAATGATGTAGATCACGTGAGACATCTGCATGGGACTATCACCTGTGGCACAAGGTATGTGTCACAGCAGTGCTTCAGCGTGATAGCAGTCATGCACCCTTCTGAAACAACAGCTGAAATCCAGGGAGCATTCTCTGGGGCATCTCCAACAGTAATGGAAACATTTGGGCAACCAGACCACATCCACCAAGTTAGGCAAAGGAATTTCCATATGTATTGCAAATATCAGTCTGACCTACCTCTAAGGGTACATTGACACCACTAAATAGAAACAGGACATGATCCTGGCATTTTGAGGCAATGCAATGTAAACTGTGCCTTGTTCGCACTGATGAGGACTCGTTTACACAAAAGCAAACTGCTTGCACCCACAGACCATACCTCTTGGTCCTGGACCTCCTGTGTGTCCCTCATTGTGTTGCTGTACTCTTAGAAAATACTGTTAGTGTGTGTTTGTGTTTGCAGTTCACGCGATCTGAAATAATGTGAGAGCTGTGCTGCGGTCCATCCGTTCAGCACTGAACTGAGCACATGTGTCATTGTGCCCTTCAACATGGGCAGGAAAGACGTGTGGCTGTGCAAGAGAAGGCAAAGCCTGCCAGGACAGCATTAGAGAGCTGTACAGAGCATAGGGTATCATAAATATGCAGTCTCATGTGGATTGCCTACTGGGAGCCATCTCTGGAATGAGCTCTCCACCAAGTCATGGCAGGACATTGTGATGGAGAAAGCGCTTGGAGTGATTGAGCTTAGTTCCAGGGAACACGTTGACAGTTTAGCACCGTGAGCCACCTGAGGTCCCGTGCTTGTGCCTTTTCCTATTTTTATGAAGTAATACAGATCTATCTTCAGTGTCTCCTGGTTAGTATTATTGATTCTAGGTTTAAAAATGTATGCTTATACAAACATACTTACATTTATAATTTTTCAAATATAGGAGAAATATAAATTAGAGTGTGCTTGAAAATTTGGTATTATTTTGTGCTGGGCTATGTTCAGGTTTGATAAAAGACTTGGGTGAGCAATTCTGCTCAGTCTTTCTGGAATTTAGCATGCCAGCTACCCTAGCAGACCATACAAAGCGCCGCGTTCAACAGCATTCTTGCCTAAGACGTGTGAGATTGGTGTATTCATTGATGTAACCTACGTCTCATGGAGAGTAAATGGTCTGCGGATAATGTGCATGCCCCCCAAAAACAAGAGTCAGTGAGAATTAAGCACTTAATACTGACTAAAATCTGTTCCTGCCTCCAATACAGCTAATCTAAATTAGTATTATGATGCACTACTACTTTAAGTTTCAGCAGCCTTCCTGTTGTGGGAGTGAGAGTGCTCTGGGGAAGCAAATCATCAGGACATTGATTTAATATCAGTTTTGATTTAAGTTTCTTGCAGCACAGTGGGTTATGCTGACTCTCAGCCTATGTGTGTTGTTACTGGGATTCTGGATAAACAAAACATTGGTTCATTAGAAATATATTAGTACTTTTGTTTTGACTTCTCACAGCAGAAGGAAGAGGGAATATGCCTTACATTTGCTGTTGTTTTTGAAATTTTAAACACTGAAAATCATAGGTAATTTATATGTGATGTATTTCCGTATCAGCTCAAAATACATTTAATGAATATTACTGCTGGTAGAGGAGCCATGCTTTTGTATGGCTTTGCTGTTCATAAACAAGTTTTCTTTTTACAAGTGAATACACAGATCATTTTGTGACTACTGTACTGCAAGCCTCCAGCACACCTGAGTATTTGTGGCTTTCACAGTATCATCACTTTTCTAT
The DNA here is from genome assembly GCA_014706295.1 of Lycocorax pyrrhopterus obiensis. Taxonomy (NCBI): domain Eukaryota; kingdom Metazoa; phylum Chordata; class Aves; order Passeriformes; family Paradisaeidae; genus Lycocorax; species Lycocorax pyrrhopterus. The sequence continues at coordinate 42,013,492 of JACSVZ010000001.1, read as the reverse complement.
GTGAAGCATCTCATCCACAGGTCTGCAGGATGTCAGTATGCATTGTATTTTACATGTTATGAGGAAATATCTCTTGGATTTTCCAGGGTGCTTTAGCTCAAGTATGGATTACTACTTTTTGAATAGTACTTTTTCTTTGCTGAGGTAAACACCTAGAAATCATGTCTGCTGAGAGAAAGTAGCTTAGCTTGTTGTCCCTAAGGACTACAACCAGAGCTATCTGCTCCCAGTATTGTATTGGGAAAACCCTGTTTTTGATGAAAATAACATTGGTCTGAGCTGTAATGCAAGCTACCACCCATCATGTTCAAGCAAGACCAGCTCTTGGTGTTTGGGGTCAAATTAATGCAAGGAGGAATGATTTCAGCATGCTGTGAATTTAGCTGCACAAAATAATTTTGTTCTTCATTGTACAGAATTACATGTATCCATTGTACCTTCATCAAAAGGAATTTTTAGTTCTATTCTTAGAGTTATCAGGCATGTCTTTCTTTCTGTAATTGAACTTATTTACAGTTTGCCTTTTGGGCACACTTGAACTGTCCCTGTGCATTGTTTGCCTCCTCCCCATTATTATAACATCTTGTTTCTCTTTGTGGTAAGAATACTCTGTGGATTTTTCATAAGCCTGTGCTATCCTTGTGGGAGTTTGTTCAATCTAGTTTTTTTCTGGGATTTTAAAAATGTTTTCTACCTACTGAATTCCTTTTGAATTTCAGAGAAAAATAAAGATCCTAGTACTGATTCCGTTGTCTGATTCAGAAGGAAAAATTAAATCATCTACAAACTGTCCCAAGAATCCGAATCCAACCTAGGCAGCATCACTTGAATCTAATTTGTCAAGTCTTTAAAAAAGATTAAAGTATAGAGCTTTCATTTGGCTTTATTTTGCAGTGAAGATGTTTCTCATAAAGTCATTCCAAAGTAGCAACTGTGACCAACGTAGTGTTTTGGAAAAGCAGTTAACAGAAATATCACCAGGATTACACTGCTCTGAAGTTCTTGTTCACCTACTTTTTCATGATTACAGCACGATCATCCAATGGATTGATATGAAAAGAGACACTTAGTAAATGTATTTTGTGCACTAAGGTTTGTGTTGCTCCTGAAAGAGTTTAAAAGTAGGACTTTCAGTGCCTGTAGCTTCCAGCCATATTCAAGGGCACCTTGATTTAACTGTAAGCAGTGCCCCAGTGTATACTCATAGGGTTATTTCTGTTCTTTGGGGAGAAAATCAGGCTGCAAATGCACGCGTCCTTCATGGCAGAATATCTGTCTAGAGAGAGGAAAGCAGATACATGTGTAAGGGTAAAAGTCCCAAATATAGTCTCTAATAGGTGTGATAATTATTTTCAGGAAAAAGTGATAAGATGCAGTTTAAATCCGTGGGGCACATTGTTCCAATGAATGTGCAGTGTATTTATTAGGGTACTCAAAGGATTTATAGCTGCTCCAAAGAAGTACATCTGCTCTATGACTACAGGCAACCTTAGTTTCTAGGGAAAGTTTCTTGAAACTTTTTTTAATATGCTTTAACCTCTTGCATGCTGACTTGACATACCTAAAAGTGAGTTCCTTCATATAGCCTTCACAGGCAAAATCTAAATGACAGCATCCAGCTGCTCTGGATCCTCAGAGTGGGCTAAACCCTCTGGCTTGGCACCAGCTCCAGACTGTCAAGACTCAAGTACACATCCCCCAAAACTTTTGTAATTCCTGTTTTCTGGGAAAGGAAATCAGGGTATAAAGACTGGATGGGAATTACAGTTTTTCCTGTAGTATCTGACTTAGATGACTTCGGCATGCAGTAACAGTTAAGTATAGGGGAGTATATGTCTATGTACACATGTGGAATGGTCTGCTACTCCTGAAAAATGGATATGCTTGGAAAAATAGCCCAACAAAAGCCCATGTCTACACTGCACAGCCCTACATGCTTTGACCCAAAAAGTCTCCTGCCCTTTAGCTATGCTCACACTGGCAGAGTCATAGCGTGGGTTGCCAAGGAAGAGTCTCTTAAGCCGCTTACCATCTCTGCATGCCTGCAAGGGTTCACTCATGTTTCCCCTCAGGTGTTCACAGACCAGAGCTGGAGCTATCATAACCCTGGGAGATGGTTACCAGACCACAACCTCAGTGTACCCCAACCATGCAGGACAGACAGAGCCAACCGAGACAGCAGAATAAGGAGATTCTGTTCTGCACAAAGGAAGAAGAAAATGAGATAGAGATAAAATAGAAAAAGAAAAAGGAAACAAATAACCCAGTAAAATAAGAAGTAGTGAATTTTTCATTATATTCCGATGCAAGTTATTACCACTGTGACAAAAAAAATTTGAACCTCATCACCCCTTTTCATATCTGCTGAATAACTTGTCCTCCTCATATGTGCCCATTTGCGTCTCAAGATGTGAACCAGAGAGAATGTAACTGCTTGCTTGATATTAAGGGCAGGGTAGTCAACAACTGTTTGCTCTGCTGGCAGATGACCCATAGGTCAGGCCATTGCTCAGAAATATCACAGGAGGATGTTGCCACTCAGAGTGCTGACTCAGGGAGAGCAGGAATGCCAAATGAATGAGCAATCATCACGGTATTTTGTTTAGAATGGAAAACTCAATTAGAATTCTGTACTTCTCCTGCTTCTTGTTCTTCCTTGTGGCAATCTTTTTACACAACAGCAAGATGTTAACAGTGCAGAATAAAAGGCATGCTAATAAGAATAATTTTCCCTTTTTTTTTTCCCCTGAACACTGCATTTCCTTCATGTTCTTTATTCTGTTGTACATAGCAATTAAATAAAGAAAAACTGGTGGTGGGCTGTTTCTTTCCACAGGGATTTTAATTTTTTTCAAGCCACTCCTCTCTGAGCATTTGTACATTTGAGAGCAATTGTACATTTGCTCCCTTTCCTCCACAAACACCAGGTCCCCTCCAGGAGCTGCTTTTCTTGTACGCAAAGACGTAAGAGCAGTGAATAGCAGTGGAACAATCTGTCTAAAACCCATTTTCATCTGGTTTTTTTTCTTTTTTAATCCCAAGTGTTATCTTATTCATTATAAAATATTTCTGTTCCTCTACTATTTTTTTTCCTTTTCTTTTTTTTTTTCAAATTCCCTGCATCTGCTGTTATTGGCTTTGATGGACAGATGATATATGATAGCCTGAGACACATTTGACAGAATATGACTTTGGCCTGCATAAATTACTGTCAGGGAATTTTCAAGGAAGTATTGAAATAAATTTGCAGTGACTCAAAAATGTGTTATAAATTATAAGGTAATCCCTGCCACTGAATGATTTGATGGTTAAAACAATTAAGTGAGTTTTTACTTTAGGTGAGTCCTCATAATTTTTCCTTATAGTTTAACTTCTCAAACTGCTCTGAGCCCTTTGGAGGAAGATATTTTAGAAGGGAAATTTTTCCTCTCCCTTGCCAAAAACCCTATTTCTTTTCTGTCAATCTTGTGTCTGTACTCTCACAGGTAGTTCAGACATGGCAGGGTTTGGCCCTTCCTCACATACTTGTATCAACTCCTACAGGGGGTAACTAGGATCCTTCTACAGTGTGCCACTACCTTCCTGATCCTTTTCTACTCCAAGTCACCAAATCCCAGCTTTTCAAATTACATTCATGAAATACTCCAATTAAGAGGATAAGGAATGAAAGAGTTTGTGAAACTCAGGATCCTTATGGGATCTTGAAAATATTCTTCAGGCAGTGCCCTATATTTTATGCATTCAGTATCAATGGTAGCTTTGACTCAGTGAGGGTAATCTCTTCTGTCTGCTGAAGAGCTCCTCACTGGAAAACAATTAAAATAGACAGAAAATGTGAATGTTTCTATTATTATCTTTAGCTCCTTTATGACACTACCCTTTGTGAGGCTGTATATTCTTTTTTCCATTTTGAGTTTTTTCTACGCTGTGAAGAATTCTGGATTTATTTTTTATAGAAAAAATTGCAAATTTTCTAGATTTTTCACTCCCTATCCTGTGAAACTGCTTTTCTTAAAATCTGCAGTCTTCACTCTTATGGTAAAACAAATCCAATTTTCCAGCTTTTGTGACTATTACTAAATTCCCCGAAACATGAATTTCAAAGCTGCTAGATTTTGGAGGCAAATAAACTGCAGCACTTGTTGCTTTTATAATGTCATTATTTTTATTATGGACTCCTGACCATGGGAACACAACCTGTGATCACTAAATGTCTGGTGTGGCTGAAAAGCATCAGCAGACTAAGGTGGGGTAGGCACTTTGAAAAAAAAGCCAAATAACCCGTGCACAGCTGCCTCCATTGTGAAGGGGCTGGCACAGGGGCTGGGCTGCTTTTAAGCTGCCTGTGTGTGAGGAGCAAGCATTGATCTTCTGTCCAGCTACTTTCTTCCATCAAGAGGGGTAACTGGCAGGAGGCTGCCTGCCAGCTATAGGCAGATCTGCAGCTCAGTTGTACCTGTTTGTTCTCAGAGCCAGCTGTGAAGAGCAGGCAGGATTGCCTGGGCTTTGAGGGAAGAATGAGACAAGAATATTTTACTGTTCTTTGTGAAGTGACTCACTAGCTACCCATTGCAAATTGATTGCTTTGGGTCCTGTAGCTTTCCTTTCACCACCCACCCTGCCCTCACAGCCCACAGCAGAAGATGCAGAACAGATGCATTCCCATTTCCCATTTGTATTTGGAAATATCCCAGTGACAGCATCCTTGTCCCCGAAGAGCCACGCAGCCTGTCCTCTCCCCACAGCCTCTGTGATGCCGAGGCCCCTTGCATTAGCACTAAAAGGAAGGGGAGGGTGCCAGCACAGAAAGAAGGTTGGTACCTGTTGCAAAAAAAAAAAAAAGAAAAAGAGAGACAGAAAAAACATAAAAAGACAAAAAGACAAAAAAAAAAGACAAAATCAAGTTTACATACACAGCTTCCTGACTCAGGCCCCTTCCCTTGGCAGCATCCAGAAAGTGGTGCATCCCCCTCAGCAGCGTGGTGACACAGGGCTCCCAGATGCCAGCAGCGTGCTTGTGGTGGCAGGGAGATGGATAGCAAGCTACAAAGCCTGCCCAAGAGCCACAACAAATAGTCAAGCACTAACACCAAGCCTAGCTGCATGCTGTGTTTACCTGCTTGATTTAAATACAGCTTGAATTGTGCTATATTATCACTACTGTTAGGTAGACGTGTTTGGAGAAATAGGGAAGCTTTTTTTACCTAAAGCAGTATTCAGGAAGGGAAAATGGAGTTTTCATTGTAAGGAAGGTACTAGAGATGTAGGGGTAATGCTTTGCTTATCCAGTGACTCTCTAATTTCAAGTAATTTGCTTGGCATATGATTATTTTTCATCTATATGGGGTATTCCTTTCTTCTCTTGTTTTTCTATTTGGAATAAAAACTCTTTGGGACAGACACCTCATTCAAATTCATACAGTATGCCTCAAGTGCTGGAAACTGTGCTTGTTCTTATCCATCCATGTTTGCTCTTTAAATTGTCCAGATTACATTTCACAAATGGTTTTGCAGTGTATTGAATTTATGGCAGAGGTGAGCTCTGCACCTTGAATTCGTACTGCTCACCAAGTCACAGGGCTCAGACTGAGGACTCCAGACATGCATATCTGCTTCAAAGAGAACCAAAGAAGTGGTCCATTTCCTGATTCCAGCTTTAGATTGAGCACCACTCTTGAAAGAATATCTAAATTAGTTACTTTCCACCCAGCCATGGCAGAAAACAGGGAATCGATTAGTCTCCTTAGATTTTTGCTGCTTTAGGATAAAATCTTATGAGAACACCTCATTACTTTGCTATACTTCAATCTGGACTTAAATTTCTTCCCTCTTTTAGAGTGATTCTTGATCACCAGCAGTAGCTGGACCCATACCGAACCTCTGCATCTCCTGCCTGCATCTGTGTGAGTCTCTGGCAGCCCTGAGGAAGCTGTGTGCAGTTGTTCTGTGAGGATCCAATAATTGGGGCACTTAACCCTCTAGTGAAAGGACAAGAGAGCGCAACTCCACCTCAGCTCCCCTGCTCAGTAGGAAGGCAATGAAAGCCATTAGTATATTGACAGGAGATTGACACTACAAGGCTCTCTGTGACTCCAATTGTTTTCCTGATAAGCACTTTCCCTGCTGAGCCTAGCTGCCCTGCCAGAAATATCTTTTTGCATAACTTTGTGTCTCTGAAAACATTACCTTTTTCATTCTAAATATTTTGTGATTTTCACTTAAAACTTAGATGTTTTAACAATTTATAATTCATGTGATTTAACACCAAATTGTTGATAATTTTCTCATCTCCAAAACAACTCTGAAAATGAAATTGTGGCATCTTCCTCCGCGAGTCTGGAAAGAAAATTTGGCAAAAAAAAAAAAAATACAAAACTACACATCACTACAATGCACACATGCAATGTCATAAAGCCTCTATGCTGTCTTTTAAATTTTTCCTAACTATATATATTCACCACTTGTAATAATGCAGATTTGTATACATTTGGTTTAAAATAATCCAGAAGGAAAATATCCAGGCCACTGAAAACAAGCTCCAGTTCCAGAAGAGAGTGACTGGCAACCAGAGGTGTTAGGGAAGGGAAATCCCCTAACAGAGGATTAATTTTCGATGGAATAAATCATGATGTTAGAACAAGCAGGAGTTTGCATGATATGGCTGCAAATTTGGAGTGTTCCCGTAAAACATTAATAATGGGGACATTATTAATCCAGATTATGATGTGGAGAAGAGCACTCTACCAGCTCTAATGCCTTGCTCTCTGCAGCTGCTCTCCGTCAGGCTAAGTCTGTGGGGCCTGGTGATCCTCTGAGATAAGAGGATCTGAAAAGTTTGGCTTTGAGTCATTGAGAGTCCACTGAGAACTTCTTCAGTTTGGAAAGCAAAGGAGCTACGTCAAGAAGTAACTACAAGAAGTGAAGTTAAGTGTAGGGCTACTTCAAGTATGAAGTACAATTATCCTTGCTCTGTTATGAAAGGACATATCCCAACCCTTGCTGCCCTTTGAAATCGTACACTTCTCACAGCTCTTGGGAGGCTTGAACTATTTGTCTGCTATAGCACATGCAGTTCCTTTTAAACCCTTGAGTTTTAAGAGAAGAAACAGGCACTTCACTACAGGTACCAGATGAACATTTCCAGGACAAATGAAAGTCTGTGTAAGCTTGAAATACTCTATTAGTAATTGTTTACATTAGCTATTAACATTTTTGCTTGGAGAGATGAAGGGCTGTTCAGAAAGAATCAGTGCTTAATGGCTTAGCCTTGCCACAGAAAAGCCTCTGGCATTTTATCTTTAAGATTCCAGCATATTTCTGTTGCTACTTTTATACTTATCTGCAATAAAAAGCTGATTCCTCCGAATGCTTTGGATTTGCTTGAATCAGATTTATAGACCAGCTTTTTAGCGCTGCTCCTAGGTATTGCACGGAAGGGGAAAGCTGCTTCAGGTCCTACAGATTTCCATTTCAGGGCACTGATGTTTCCAGTACCTTCTACCTTCCAAAAGCAGTGTTTTTATTTACTGGGGATCAAAGTGTAGAGTTTAAATGGACACATTTATGGAAAGCAGGACACATTTATGGAAAGGATATCAGCCCAGGTTGCTCCACCGTTGGACAGACTTCTGCCCTTCATGTCTCCTCAGCCAAAATGAGTGCTGAATGTGGGAGGAGTTTTGTGTCAGGCTCTACCTGCCTGTAAGCAAAAATGTCAGTGTTTTTATTAAAAAAGAAGGGTCCGTTTGATGATGTGAGACACCATTACGCTCTCTGCAGGGCTGTGGAGACTGCTGAAGGTAGGATCTCCAGGTGAGGGCTAAGACACAGAAAGGTAGCAATGCCAAAGGCATATGTCTGCTTTACTGGTGTTCTTTTGGAGCGCAAGGCTGTCGGCTCTGAGCAGTGACTGTCTAGCCCCTACATGGGCAATGGCACCTGCCCCTGGAGCCAGCGAACACGCAGCGTGACACCAGCATTTCCGGGCCACAGATGGCAAGGAGCCTTCTGCAAGATCGTTTCAGCCCTCATGCAGACCCGTAAATTATTTTCCTGAAAAAACATTCAGTAGGAAACCTGGTTTGTTTTAAAATGCCTGTTTCAGGTCAAAGCTCAGTGAAACACAGTTCAACCAGGTCATCCAAGACAGCACCCTGGGCAGTCACATATAAATTACAAATTATAGGAGACTTGCCCAGGTCGCTGCAGGTGTCTCAAAAGGCACTAGAAACTTAAGTGAGTCGGTGTTGGGTTTCTGGGGACTGTGATGTGAATGTAGATACATAAGTGTAGGAGTATTAGTGTGGAAGCTGAATGCACCCTAACTCTCTGAACTTATATATGTGTTATTCTGAGAATTTGGTAAGGTTAACAGCCATTCTTCACTGTTATTAAAGGCCTTAACTTTTTTCTTGTCAAAGAGGTGATAGCTCTCAGAGACAATGACAGCAAAAAGTCCTTTCATTTTATTTTAAAATACTCTGATGAGAAAAGTCTTCTTCTGGAAAGTCGCCTGGCTCATTTGTTTTATTTCACAAATTACCCAAGCGCCCATTTGTGCTTTATAACTGGGATTCTGCATTAGTTCTTGATTAGAAGAGCTGTCATCTGCTTTTCTGCAGATTCAGAGACATGAATCATGAGCAGGCAGTTATTGGTAAAGCTCCGGACCATTTAAAGTCACAAAATCAACAACAACAAAAAAAAAAGGTGGAAAACCAAAAAGTATTTGTTGAGCAAGAAGACCGGGGTGAAATTCTCAGAACTTCTCTGCCCTGAGAAAGTATCAATAACCATAAAATTTCACAGCCCCCTTTTTAGAACCGCAGCCTTAATGTTTTGTAGGGAAAATAAAGCTTTGGTTAACCTTGGCACTGGCAGACCTCATTAAAATAACAGCCTGTCACTTTCGAGTTTAAAATAACAGGGTTGTCAGTTTTATATTCAGCGGAACAATCTACGGTCTTATTCTCTGGGAAACACAGCGGGTGTGCTGGGGGGGCGGGGGCTGGCAGCAGCCTAAAGACTGAGCAACACTGCCATCTCGAGGGCCCCCCAAATCCAGGGTGCTCCCTGGCAGCTGGGGCAACGCGAAGCTCAAATCCTGCTGAATCCATGTGGCACACGCTTCACTTTTTAAAAGGCTGAGAATGATCCGCCGTCAAGTGCGTGGTGGTTTGGCAACTGCTTGGCATTTAAGTTTATTTTGTGAGAAAGTATGGAAATGTATAATGTATGAAAAAAAATTTCCATAGAGAGCAAGTAAAGTTCTGCCTCGCTTGTTTTATAATCGAAGCAAGTCACCCTCACTGAGGTGCCTAGTGTGCATCGAAATTCTGGGCACCTAATGAGCCATTCCAAACAAAAATGTGTGCCTCAGCTCCCTACGTCTAATCAGTGGAGAAATGAAGGTGCCTTTAGAAAAACCTCTGAGAGAGATCCTCTTTATATGTGAGACAGAGGGAGCCCAATTCAGTTGCTTATGCATTAATGCCTAGTGCCACTGATATATCTGTATGAAGATGGCAGATGTAACAAAGGACACACAGGAGACACATCTTTCTTGAGGGACAGCCCCTAAAACTTAGGGGTCCAAGTTAACTGCTTTTCATTAAGCCCCTTTTACAAGGAAAACTGGATGTCAATTAAAATACCCAGCCGTGCTATACTAAGCTGCTTGTGACATATGATTCTTGCCCTGACTGTGAAACACACATGTAGCAGACACATAAACATAACAACTTAGTTAGAAACAGTATATAATATGTGCTTGCTAACCTAGTCCTTTTAAACAAATTGTTGGCTGTTAGTCTTAGAATGCTTTCAGATTAAATCCCTAATGGACATAAATCGATGTATGAAAGCCTGGCGCAGCTTTCTGCTGGTACGGCAGAACATAAATCAGATGGTGGTGAACTGTTTGTTCTTCCTACCTGGCCATGCCCATGATGAAGGGCATGTCTCTCACAATTCCACGTGCAGCTCAGGTGCTCAAGCACCATATCCATAAATCCATTATCCAGCTGCCCACCATTATACAAGGTCTACATTATTTTTAATAAAGACTGCAAGGGTGCTGAGCTCATTGCTGGGTGTCTTAGACACTTCTAGGGCAAAGCAAGCAGCAGGCAAACAAAAAACTTGTCAGGTTTTTCACTGGGAAATAACGTAGCATGAATAAGTGGCATTAGTTAAATGTTGCTTGTGAATTAAAAGGCAAAGGAGTATGTGACTAAAGAAACTACACAGACAGGAACATGGCTTGTGATGGCTGCTTTCATGTCTATTCTCTGAGACAAAATTCCAGACCTCTTTCCACTCACTGTCTGTAGCTGTTCTCTCAGTGTAATACACTGGTAGGATACACTTTACACACATAGCCTGAAGTCCCTGAAATTACAGCACCCCATCACAAGCAGCCACTTGAAACATCTTCCAAGTGTCTATGGTGCCACGCACTAACCCACAGTACTACATCTGGGGTGGTACCCCGGTACCGCAGAGAAGCAACCTCCAGTGAACAACCAGAAACATTTGTACATTTTTCCAGGTCATAAAGACTTCATTCTCAATGGACTTTGCAGCAAGATGCCTTTGAGCATCCACAAGGAGAAGGTGTTGACAGAAAGGCAAGCAGAATAGTCTGCTTGCACTTCACAAGGAAAAGCTTCCCAAACTGCAGAATAAACAAAAAAAAAGCACTTCAAAAACATCAGGAAGAAGAAAGGGAGGTTAATGGGAATCCTTTCTTCTTAACATAAAGACTCCACATTATTTGGTTTCATTTATTGCATTTAACCTTCATCAGATTTATGTGCATTTCACCATCTTTGAACACGATTTTAGCATCTTCTGATAGTCCTTTACCTTTGAAAGTAGGAATTATATGGGTGGAGATGATAAATCTGGAAGGAATATGCAATGGTCTTGACAGGGGAGGACTTGGCAGAGCAGGACAAAAAGAAAAAAAAATGGAATTTACTTTTTAAAAATTATTTTAGGGCACCTACATTTAAAACTTGGTTTTTGCCCCCAATTGCTTCTGAGCAATTATCACACTGCCAAAGAAGCATTCTTCCATCAGAAATTAAACCAAAGTGATTCTGTTGGCGATTGTCCTCCTGCTTCACAAGCAAGGCTCCTTCTGCAATCTTTCATGCCTTGTGAAACTGGCATTCAACACACTTTTATTTTTACATGGTATATTCAACGCTTGCTCTGAATTCTCAGTTTATCCAAATGTCCTGAAATAAAGCAAGGAGTGCTAAGGTCTAATTCCTACTAAAGTGATAGGCTTTCTTTTAGCCTGCATCATGACTTCGGAGTGCAGGGTGAGTAAAGAAGACAGAAACATGGGTCAGCTTTATTTACCTTATGACTGAGCCCATGCTGGTAGGCCTGGAACTGAGCTCATGGGTGCCATTCCAAGTTCTACTGAGGAATTTCATGACATTTGTGACTGACTTGGTCACGTAAGAAGTCAGTGGCAGAAATAAGAAATAAACTGTATTTCTCAATGTAGGGTGTGTAGCTATACCATTCCTGTAACTCTGGATATGAGTTTCTCTTTGCAAATGATGCAAATATTTAACTTTTCTCACTTACACGGTAATGCCTTTCTTCTGTTAGCAATTATAGATCAAGGCAAGGCTATTTTAATATCCATTTTGATATATCCCCCAATAAATTAAAAATTTAACTCTTTGCATGGTTCTTGCTATTTTCTTGCTTTTTTCTCATGAGAAAGTATTGTGATTCAGAACAAGTTTCATACCTTCAAAGTAGCTGAAAAAAGGGTATTTTAATATAATGTAAGGGCTAAGTCAGGAAGATAACTAGGGAAAATCAGGCTAGCTACCGCCAAAGATATCCAGCTGTCTTAATCCCTATAAATCTCTGCTAGAGCAAGTGGAAAGGAAATATGTAAAATATCAAAACTGCATATGTCTCATATTTAAATGTTTCCACAGAAGCCTAACCAAGCTTGAAAGTTAATCTTTAATTCAAAGAATAGGAAATACCAAGGAATCATTTACAAGGCCACAGGTCACTGGGGAATACAGTAGTCTGACTTCATAAATCACAAGCAAGCAATGTTAACTGAGTCCTTAGTGGGTTTTATCTCATTTTCAAGGGTCTGTACATCTGTTACATATTTTTTAAATGCTGGTGGTGATCAAAACAATGTACAGAGGAACATGTGTAACCATGGGGACTAGTAAGAGAATTTCTGTGGTCTTGCTTGACAAGATCCCAGAACTGAAGCCTCTGAAACCCACAGGCAAAAGTTTAACATGTCATGGCAGGCATTGCACTTCCTAATTCTATTCTGCATTCAAAGTTACATTAAAAGTACTCCAAAGTCATTGCCTGCCCAAACATTCATCTTGTAGAAGTGGCCGTCAGGCTACTCCCTGAAAGAGAAGGTGAATCAATCGGTGTTCGGAATTCCTTTAGCAAAGCCATCAGACACCACACTGCACTTCCAGAAGGCTTCAGGATGAGGTTCAAGGAACCAGTTAAACAGAAGTGCAAACTCCACTGCTAAAATTAAGGATTAACAGAGGTCTGGTCAGACAGGAGGAAAGGGCAAGACTTCAGAGACTGAGTCCGCCCAAGTTGTGTAAAGTTCCATGGTGAAATAATGCAGTAGGGAGGTGTGAGGTGGGAGATAGCTGTGAAGGGAAATATCTGAAGGAGATAAAAAAATGTTAAAATGCGCCTGAATCGAAGGCATCTAGAGAGGCTGTAAATGGTAATCTTCCCCTAAGTTGCAGTCATTTTTGCTGTTGCTGCCTTTTCTGAGTCATGCAAATGTCTTCTTCCCCTCAGGCTCTAAAATGGGAATAACACCTCAGAAGGATGCCTCTGAGATTTAATTAGTTGTCGTTTACCAACGATCCTGAGTAAAGTAAGACCATCTTACTTTATCAGATGTACTTCCTTAACAAAATTTTTTTAAATCTGTTGGGAAATCTAATGATTTTTTATCTTATATAGAGTATGCATACACCATTTAATATCTTCAGAAGTGACTGGGCAATGGGAGTCCTCATTTTGATTTTCAGGGAGTATCTGGAGAGCATGTGCAGCATGTGAGCTGTGAGAACCTCTCTCCATTCTTTTGCTGGCTTCTATGAAAATGGAAGGGTTAGGGTTACGCTGAATTACAGCCCTTAGAAGGGTCAGGGGGAAAATCACTTTCCAACAGGTGTTGAATCACTTGTGGTTCAAAACAGAAGTCCGCAAGTCCTAGAGCACCAGCTCTAATTTGAATATGGGCAAAATCTGAATGTAACTCTAAACATCTGAGTTTTGAGTAGCTTTACATAACTTCCAGCAAGCAATGAAGTTATTGCTCTGAAAGCTGATTACTCACCACCAATATCAATCAGATTGCTTGTGTCGGTAGTTATCCAGGCACAAGCCATAATAAGAAAATCTATCCCTTTGACTTTCATATTCACCAAGATTATATGACTGGATCTTTCACCCTAAAAACTCCCTTCCTTAAACTTTCTATAGAATTTCTCTATCCTCACTGTGTCCTAGCAGGAATTTACACACCATGAACAATGGGCAGTTTAGCTGAGTTGCTTGTGCTGGTTAGCTGTCCCAGTAGTGACCTAGGGGTTTTTACCCTCAGCATGGGCAGAAAGGGAAGAAGAGGGACTGCTGTCTCCCTAAAAACCCTGGTCCCATGCACCAAAGACATCAGAAAGGGCAGGCATCCTGAGACCATCTCCACTTCTGCCAAAACCTTGCTCACAGCCTGTAAACTGGAATTTATTTTTTGGCTTGACAGGGCTCCCCTATTGAGACTTTAAAGGCTTGCAAATGCCACTAGTATCTCATGTGAAAACAAAGCAACTAGGGCTTGGCAAAGGGTGTGGAGGAGATTTATAAGGTGTCTATCACAGCGAGAAACCCTGTCAACAGCCCATACAGAAAAATACTGTCCTACTTATTTCTTGTGGATGAAAATTCAAACAGTGCTTCTGAAATAACATCCTCAGGTGTTTCTATCTCCTGGCTTGTAAAGTGACATTCCACAGAGTTTAAGCATGGCAAAGCAGCATGGGCCATTTGCAAGGAGAGCTATCATGTCCAGAGAAGAAAAGATAAAAGAGATAAATAGCTGAGTACAATATTGTACCTCAACAACCTAAAAGACAATCTCAAAACTGAATGGAAGAATGGAGAGCTTTTATTTCTTGGTTTTTTAAAGAACAAAGCTTAGCGATTTCCTTTAAAAGCTATTCAACAAGCTCCCCTAAATCCTATTACAACTTAATGTGAAATGCATCTGTTTCCATAAGAACAACAGTGGCAGCATTCATCCTTTGTAGTCTGTCCTTTGTTGTTTTTTTTCTATCTATTCTTGTAGATTTTTCCACTCTAGTATACCATACACAAAACAAGAACTGATAAAATTTTAGTCAGAGCATTTATTTATTAAGTCGATGCTGGAAATTCAGTTTGTTCCCGCTTGCTGCCTGAATCATGCCAAATTAAATTATTGTTCAAGGAATTTATAAGGTAAAGAAACTGTTTCGATACTGTCCCAACATTTCTTGCATGTGGATTCTGTATTCAGCTACATATATTTATCTACAAATAATAGCAAAGATGAATATAGTCTCTGCATGACTTCTCACTGTAACTGAGATCCAAATGTACTGTAATGTATTCAGCCTGTGTATCTTAAATCAGTTCAACATCAGCTCAGCAATGAACCATTTTTTTAGAACCTGCACATGTAGCTGTCTATATAATATTTTTCTAAGACATGGCCAAGCTGGTGGGTTTATCTGATGTACACTGTTTGACTGAATTCACATTCAGCAGACTGTGAGGCATATTAATTCTTAAAAAGGTGTATATTTAGAAAACCTTAGACAAATGGAGACTAGGAAGAGCAAGATGCAACATGCTTTTATTAATGTCTTGCCTGTGGAAAAAGGTAACTTTGATTGTTTGTATGTTCTGAACTCAAATGCTGAGTGTCTTGTTTTTAAACACAGGAAATTAAGTTTTAGCACCTTTAGCTTTTTTAACCTTCACCATCATCACCATTACAAATTTAAACAATGTATTGTTTAACATTATAATTAGTGTGGCTTATGTTTTTAATCTGTTTTCCCTCTCATTGTCTCTTAATCAGGTAACAGACATTAAAGAAAAGCTAAAGCTCTCTAAAAAGTTCTGGTCAACATTGCCCTACACAATCTGCAAGGATGAGCGAGTGACAGCGGGTGCATCAGTCGAGGAGGACTGCTGGAATGGCCACACCAAGGCGAGGTGAGGTGGACCCCTCTCCACCCCACCCGGTCCAAATCCCCATCTGGCCTGAAGCGATCACGAAGCTGAGGGTATTTCACAAAACTGTCTATGAGGGTGAAACAGAAATGGGGAGAACAAGTCATTGTCCACATGCGGCTTGTAGCCAAGATTGCTTATTGTCAAAGTGCCATTAAAGCCAGAGTGTGAGTCAGGGTAAATGTGCACAGCGTGTCAGCATGTGAAAGCAGAAAATGTGCATTGGTTTGGCTCCAGGAGGATAATTTATACTGAGATTTCCAAGAGCTCTTTAGGTCCATTTAGCATCCCTGTGTTGGGACTGACAGCTTGTGAAGCAATTGCACTCTCGGGATATCATACTGGGATGAAACAGAAATTGGAATTTCAACTCTACTTGCTATTGGCTGGCAAAGCTTAGGGCTATTTATTGGGGCGGGGGGGAAGGGATGAAAAATAACCACCAGAGAATAAATGTAGCACTCCTACTTATCTTGTGTAGAAGATTTGACCTTATGTTACTTCTTCAGAGATAACTGTGGTCATCTGCCCTTGTTTGTGATGAGTTTTCTGTGAGTTTTAATTTTGAAGTTTACTTGGCCCTGCTGCGGCAAAGCAGGAGCCAGCAGATGAGCAGGTGTCTCCAAAGGTCCCAGTGTGGATTCATCAGCTGACAGAGGAGAGGATCTGATTGTCCCTGCTGAGAGGGGGAGGAATTGGCTCAGGGACCATGCCAGAGGCAGTCTGGTTTCAGGTGCGCAGCGGTATACTGTGCTTTTGGGTAGACATGAGGAGTGGAGAGGTTTGAGTGCCTGGTGACAGCTGAATCTCGAGAGAAGTGACACTTTGTGGCACTCAGGGACTAGAATCTTTCTTTTCTTTTTACCTGACAATACATATGAAGACAATATGAAAATGAGCCAATAAGAAAAAACAATCAACAAATCAAACAAACAAACAATAGGAAAAAATAAGCGAGACAAACACATAAAATATAAAAACAGTGAAAATAAGACAACATAGGAAAAAACCTTAGAAATCTGCTCAGTGTAATTTTACGTGGATGTATGGATGGACAGATACATAAATAGATTGCACCCACCCCACCATCTCATCATCTGATCATTTTGTTAAGGAGCACAGCTTACCGGGGGATTTTTCGCACTGAATGCACACCATTTTTTCCTAGCCTTATTACATAACTTTCAAAATAATTCATTTTACAGACAAGAGGAGGGGGCTGTTTGGGATGCTGCTAGCCCCTTGAATCCACTTTTGGATGCATGTGAACAAATCTGTCCAAAAGCATGAGCCGTTGCTAAGTCCCAGATCCAGAGAAAGCCCCTGGAGATTCAGAGAAATACTAGGAGGAGCGTCTGGCTGTTATAGGATTCATCACAAAGGAACAGTGTGAAGAGAGAAATAAAAATGTACAGCTTCTCTTTCTCTATTTTATCCTTTCTTGTTATTAAGCTTTGAAAGACATGAGCCCAGGCCAGTGCACTGCCAGTAGTTAAGCAGAATTTCCAGGCATCCCAGCTAAATGCCATGAGCCACATCAGGATGTATGCATCATGCATCATGTTACTCGTTCTACAAAAGAACAGTCAAATCCCTTAATGTCTATCTATTCCTCCTGGTTTCCATGACCATCACTAGTGTGTGTACCACATCTGGCAAATACTTGGCAGCTCTCTTCTGCTCCTGCACTGCAGGGTTTGGCACAGCTTCCACATTTGTTGGGAGTTAGGGAGGTACATTTTATGCATACAATTTTTCACCCTTCTTTTGCACTATTTATCTTATGAGAAGCCTGGTTATTTTCATGATGCCTTTTAAGATTAATGTTCTGGAGAGAGAAGACCTGTCCTCTGTTAATAATGTCCTTGATAACTGAACACAGATGTTTCACTGGATGTAGAGTGACAGCTTCAAAATATCACCTGAAGATACGATTTCAGCATGCCCAGCCACTGCTTCTCTGCCCAGTTTCTGTTTAATATCCATTCACAAAAGAAATGTATAGTCATAGTCTTAGTAACAGAATTCAATAAATGCTTCAGGTGGAGGCAATGGCAATAAATCAGAGAAACACTACAGAATGCCATGGCTTATATATGAAATGGTATTAAAAACAATATTGAAAATAACTAGCTTTAAATGCAAAATCACCTCTTGGCTAGTGGACAAAGACATTTACTGCAGCATAAAAAAAAATAAAGGTTTCCTTGATCAGACTGATTAGTATCTAATATCAAATAGTCGCTCACGAGAGCAAGCATAGCAAAATCTGGCCAGTATTCGTGTGTGTGTGTGTGTGTGTATATATATATATGTATGTATATATATATATATATATATATGTATCTGTGTTCACTGTGTCAGCTGTCATAAGCACCCCTGTGCTATATGAGGAGCTGCATGTTGAATTCCAGAGGATATGACAAAAGCCTGTGTTAGAGAAAAAAGGATATTTAGCCACCTCCTGTTTTCCTAGACATTAATACTGTAAGTAAAAAGACAACGTGGTGCTGGCTACCATTGGGAAAGGAAATTATTGCTGGGGTTTTTATCAAATCCTGTTTTGGAATAAAGAATTAGAAACTTTGAATTTCCAGACAGACGTTATGCCTTATGTTTCACTTTACACATTACCTTTCGATGCTGCTTGTACTGGGGCAAAAGAGTTACAAACCTGAGATCACAGAGAATAAAAGCTTGGCTTTCTCCTGAGAGAGGCATTACACCAAGGTCATTTGTGGTTATTACACTCCCTAAATATCACTTTGCTGCCATGATTAATTTACAGTGACACCAGGTCGCCAACTGAAGGTCGCCAATTCACAAGTAATCATGGGGTAACAGAGTCATCCATTTGGCGTTCTGGAAGGGTGCACTTGGCTCGTTGCTGATCCTGTACGAAGAACGGTTTTAATCAGGTCACATCACGTAGAAACCAAGTGCTGTGGAAATGGGAAAATATTTATTAGATGGATGAATCTCTTTTTTTAAAAAATCTGTATTAAAAATAATAATAATAGCTACTTCAGACAAAGTAGAGAGATGCCCAGCAGGATTTCTCCATCATATTTGTATTCACAAAAGAACGTGAACGTAATTTTGTGCTTAAAGAATTAACGTCTTCTGCCAGATGTACAGAGACAGATTTCTGAAAGCTATTTAGGATCTAAAAAACAACATTAAGATCAAACTTTGAAAATTTACCTCCCTCCCTACATGCAGTTAAATTCTTAACAACAGCTGATAACATCTTCACTAATAGGCATTCTCCAGAAATTAAGAAATTTTCCCAAGCATGACAGAAATCAGGATTTAGGACTTGAACCAAGTCCAAGGTATTAGTCCTTGAATATATGACTTCTACTGAAGTGAGAAGAGGAACCAAATCTGGAACCCTCTGATGTTCAGGAGACGAACCTTGAATTGCTCCAACCAACTCAGCCAGCTCATTTCAACCGAAGCATCTGAGATATTGTGCTCATGCACTGTCATCCTGCTCAATGTAATTTTACGTGGATGTATGGATGGACAGATACATAAATAGATTGCTGATGCTCACCGAGGCTATAGACTTACTAATGTCTCAGCTCTGAACAGCTGTAATCTATGGAATGGATGAGACCTGCATTCCTTTCCACAAGGAACCTATCACTCCTCCAAAGAGAAGAAGAAAAGGAATTATATATAGACAGAAAAATAAAATAAACAGAAAAACATAGAGAAAGGTAAGGAAGAAAAGGAAAAATGAAGACTATAATTTTCAATATCTAGCTCAAAACTACAAGTTATGTCATCAAAACAAACACAGAAAAGATTCTCAGCTGTCCTGACATTCTCTTCTCCTGCCATACATATGGGCATGTCTACTTCTGTGGCAGAGCTTTTAATTCCTGGTGAAATTCAGGTGGGAAGAAAGACTCACCAGATCAGTGTTTGCCCTGAGAAAGTTGCTCACTGCTGTCCAGCAAAGCTTGCAGTGACAATGAGTTGAATGTCCTTTAGCTGGAGGTAGGCACAGATAACCATTTAGCACCACTAGTGAAAGCATGAATAAACCACTTCTCAGTAAGTGTGAAAACTGCCTATTCTTAATTGATGGTTCTAGTTTATTTTTACACCTTCCAACAAACTGGCAGATGAGCCATTTTCTCCCTCTCCTTGTGTCTCCTCAAGCTTTTCTCCAAGATGCAGGGAAAAAAACCAAACTGAAAATATCCTATGGGGATTACCTCCTGAGCAAACGGAATCAGATGAGGTGAACTAGTTAGCCAAACAAGCCAATTTTCCATTGCACTTATCTTTCTGGACCAGATGTGACTGTCTAAACCCAGCCCAGCCTGAGTAAGCCTGTGCTGTATTTTGTACTCTGTTGCCTACAATTCTGTGCACCTGGAATAACTCCAGTACTGCCTAGGTGGCATGCCCCAGTTGTACTGTAAGTAGCTGCTGTGGCAGCAAAATATGAAGAATGTTGTCCTTTAAGACAGATTCTTTTAAAAATCAGAAGACTCCTCCTTTTTTTTCTTTTTTTTTTTCTGGTGTAGGGGAGTGTCAACTCTACAGGCTTTATATAAATGACCTGAAAGATTCATCAATCATTTTTAGACTCAAAAAGGAAGCAGACACCCTGGAACATTAATGAGTTATTAAAAAAAAGCAGGGGGGCAGGGGGGGAGGGGAAGAGAAGTGGTTTTAAATAGGCTTTGTGGTACTTGGCTATGATGTGCCAAAAGACATCTTTACTGTGTCTGCTGAAACAAGCAAGAACTGTGGAAAGGCTAAGAGGAATAGAAAGCATTAATATTTTAGAAACCAACATAAATTACACTAAAATCCTGACATAGCTGAGCAAGGAGCAAACAGCAGAAAACAAACAGTATTGTTCAGCTTCTCTATACTCAGGGCTAAGAAAGCTTGCTTCTTTTTTTCTTTTTTTTTTCTTTTTTGCTAGGAGGATGCAAAGAACAGACACTGATTCAGGTTGGCACTTCTCTTCTTTTCATTTATAATGGGCATACACTTCTTGTAATGGCCAGGCCTACAAAGAGATCATTAACGAGAGAAGAAGCAGCAGCAAAGCTTAAAATTCACAAGGGTGTCTCCACTTTCGGAACTGCAGCAAAAGCAGCTGTGTTCAACAACTTTGCCCAGCCAGCAACAAATCTTCTGTCAAATCACGGTCCCAAGACATGGCTTCCTATTCAGTGTGACTTAACCCTACCCCACACACATCAAAATGCTTTTGTCAGAACATGTGTCGGGCTGCCTCTCCGAGGCTGTCACTCATGAAACACCTTGGGCTGCATGTTCCCATATCTGCATCAGTCCTTTAAAGAAAGGAAAACTACTCAAAGATATTTCATTCAATATAGACTTTTCTGACTCCCCACCCCCACCCCAAAGAAGCAGGTGAACTGGTTCAGTAATGAGGGCAGAATCCAGCTACACATTCTGACATGTAAATTCAGGTACTTAAATACAGAGTGAGACAATAAGGAGTGTGTTGTCCATGCAGTTGTAGTATCATTAGAGACTCTCTGGGCCATCTGGGATGAGTATGACACAGGACACTGCCTCCCCTCTGGACCAGAGCCTGGGCTAAAACTGCTTGAGCATTTTGAAAAGCACCAACGTTATGGTGCCTGAAAAGAGCCCCAATATCCTGTCAGTCTACTCAAAGAGGCAGTTTTCCACTGCCTGAACACATTACCTACTGCTATGTAAGATGGTCTAAGTAGTCAAGACACCTTCCTGGAACCGGAAAATTAGACCCTGGACCTACAGGATATTCAAACCCTGTTGGAGTGGCAGCAAACACCCTACATCCTAGTGGCTAAAGTGGCATTCACGACTCAATTCAGCTGCCTATAGAAAGACACACACACACTATAACTGTAGATGCCCCAAATGTCCAGAACCTCCCCCTCAAGCCTGCAGATACGATCCAGAAAGAGCTTTCAGAGCTCACCTTTCAGAGCTAGTGACAAGAAGAGGAGGAATAACTAAGAGCATTCAAATGGCACCAGCTGTCTATGTTTATGCAAGTAAATCCCAGCAGATGAAATATAATGAACCAGTCATTTGGCCAAAGGCACATGGGACTCTAACAGCTGTCTGTGCTCCACTGATGAATAAACTCCTGACTAGCTGTGACTGGGTCTGGTGGTGACTAGATCTGGTGAGAGCGGGACTCTGATTATATGCAGACGCTTGCATTTGAACATACAAGATTTGGTATGTGTGTAAACCTAAAGATGAATTTTCAGCCTTTCTTATTCTTTTGCTCTTATGTCCTAAATGCCAAGGGAATTTAAGTATCTGACTAACTGTTAGGCAGTAGTAAGGCCATGGATTTCTTGTGACCTACATAAAGTATGTGTCCCTTACACACCTAAGTGAGGTACACTTGCCAGGAATGCTTTGGGGATCAGCAGATCCTGGGCAGATAGAGCAGGGTGTGTGACAGTTTGACAAAATCACTTTCTGTAGCTGAATGGGTTGGCCCATTTAAAGTTGGATGGTCCTGAGAAGGACAGCAGACGCACACTAGTCACAGTGCAAAATATGAACCTTCATGAAATGCACAAACCAGAGCACTCTCTAATTGCTTTTAGTCAGTACATTCTTCTTTTATTATTGATGATAAGACAAAATGAAATCAAACAGAAATCAGTCAAAGAAAGCCTGTGAGCTGCTTTGACTGAGCTATCCTTAGCTTCTCATGGACAGCTTGCAATAAAGAGCAGCTAACCCTTCATAAACAAGGAAAGCAATCCACATGAATGTCTAGCAATTTCAGGTCACTTCTAGCTGCTAACAGCTATGGCCATTGTCATGGACAGGATACTGGGCAAGACAGTCATCCTCTCTGAGCCAGTAGTTCAATTCTTACATTCTTGCTTTTTTTTAATCAACTGTACCTTGAAATGGCTGATTTACTACTAGGCTGAGTAATTTATCTACAGCAGCCCTTTCATTTGTAGAGACGTGTGACAGATGGAGATGCTGTTCTTTTGCAGTCCAGAGCATCCCTGCCTGCCAAGGTCTCCTTCCTACTGCCTCTAGGCAGCTCTGCAGAATTATTTCCTATTCTGTCTTTAGTGATTCATAACACTGTGGTCTGCTATACAGGGGGAGGTAGCTCTGTGTTCTCACCATAGTAAATCTCACTGCAAGAGTCTGGATGGGATCCCCACAGCAATGTTATTTCTCATCATGGTACTAGCAAAACAACAGGACATGCAGCTTGAGGCTGGGTATTTTGGCAACCACGGTTGGTTCTTAGATGTTCACACACCCCCAGGATTATTCTCATGTAAGCCTTCAAAGGCCACTGCTGGCAAATGAATCTCATCTTGCAAAGCAAGGACCCATTACGCTGAGACTAAGCCCTTCCTTGGCGCAGCAAGGCGTCTGTTGTCTTGTGAACCTCCAGAAGCAATGCCGAGCTTATTTTCCCTTCACCATGGCTTCAACAGAGAAAGCCCTTTCTTCTCCCTTACTTTCACATTTATTTTTCAGATATATTTATTTTTCCAGACCAATATGAACAATGCTGTCATCAATGCCAGGCTTCAGTGGTGATAGAGAATTGGGCACACACAAGTGAGAATGGCGTGAAATACTCTCAAACTATATTTGGTACCAGGCATCATGAAAGTTTATCATTAGTAGGCTAGACTGTGTTGTCATTACTTATTGTCTGAGCACATATGCACATGAGGAGTCCCACAAACATCAGTAGGACAGCCTGGTATGCAAACTAATTACAAAATAGATCATATCCTTATAAAGAACTTAAACAAAGGGTAGATCTGCCCCATATCCCTTGCAGCCTAAATATGAGACAAAGATAGTAGGTAAAGACAGGCAAGAGAGAACAGGGAAGCTGTGATGCACTATTTTCTCAGGGTACCATGCCAGCACAGAGAAATAATGTCAACCCTTTTTCAACCTGGGAGCTGTAAAATGCACAGATAATTTTTAACAGAGATTTGAAGCACGGAAAAATGTAGCTTTGCAAATGCCTATAAGGAGAGCTTCCTGAGGACAAAGAGCAGCAGGGGACAAAGTGTGCATCTTTAACAAAGGGTAATGGAGATTTTTACTGTAGGATGATTGGAGGCATGGGCTGCTTTTTTGTAGGGGAAAGATGTGCAAAAGCACACTTGCTGCCTGTGAGCAGCCTAAGACTGCATTGCTCAAGGTCAGAGAAAGGAATGCTGCAGTAATCAAGAAATTATAAGGTAAGAGCCTGAATAAAAGATTCAGATTTGTGGATGGATGGGAAATGCCGTACCTTAAATGTTATGCACGAAGTACATGAGACATGCAAGAATAGCCTAGTTTAAAGGAATAAGGACCAAATCAAAGAGAATACAGGAGTTGGGTAAAATTCTAATGCTTTTTATGGGCCTGGATGTCATATAGGCTGGAGATGTTGTTCAAGGTCTGAAAAAGAGATGCAAGGAAGAATTGGAGAAGAAAATTAAGTGCTCTTTTAAACTAGGAAAGTCATAACACCTCAAGATAGGCTTCTAAATTGTCTCAGAACAACAAATATACTATATACAACAAAGGACTTCATATCTTTTAAGCAGAAAGAAATAAAAACAGGAGAATGCACTGTTAGATGCTTAATTTAGTGTGCAACCATTCATGTCAGCAGAGGATATGAATATGCGGTGACTTACTGCTGGCTTGCAAACCTTTTCCATAGTTCACAGTCATTGCTCTTGCTGGGGCGTATATGGAGAGTTAGGAGGATGAAAAACTTAAATCCTTTCTGCTCCCCATGCAGCTCAGCTACTAAACAGATCCTTCGGAGTCAGTAAAATTAAAAACTATATTTTTTAAACAGTTTTAATGGATCTGTTTAAGAACTGCACATTGAATTTTTTAGCACATCATTTGCCATACAGTGTTTTATTTCTGAAATTACTGCATCTCAAACTAGTCTTTCATTCTGCTGTATAGATACTTGCCTGAGATTATGAACGATGGCTTGACCAACCAGATCAACAATCCAGAAGTAGATGTGGACATCACAAGGCCAGACACCTTCATTCGACAACAAATCATGGCCTTACGTGTCATGACTAACAAACTGAAGAACGCGTATAATGGGAATGATGTCAACTTCCAGGATACAAGTAAGAAACCATTAACTGTCATTACATAACTCTAATTTTGGAAACATTTATAAATTGGCTCTGTTGCAATGACTTTCTGTGGTCTTTGTGCTCTACACTGCTGACAGCATGAAAAGTCTTTTTCTGTTCCATGAAATTCCAGTTATGTAATTGTTTCTTTTGGTTCTCTTCCTTATCTTCATGTTTAATGCATCAAGACACTGAGGGCTTTCCATAATGCCAGCAGTCTGATCCTTTTTCAGAAGAGCATTTAATCATCTAATTAAGTCACAGTGGGTTTCATTTGGAAGCTTTACTGAATGAAATTTAGCACCACCAACACTTCCTCATTCCCAATGTGTTCATCCCCACTGGGGTGCCAAGTGGAAGGGAGAAAAGGGATGAAAGCCGTGACCTATAGCACTCACATTGTTTCCCTCACTCCTTTGTGCCAGGTGACGAAACCAGCGGCTCGGGCAGCGGAAGCGGCTGCACAGACGACATTTGTCCCACCGAGTTTGATTTCGTCACCACGGAAGCACCGCCTGTCGACTCGGACAGGAGGGAGGTGGAGGCTTCAGCCACACAGGCTGGCTGGTCACTGCAGACGTTGCTCATCATCTTCCTCAGTCTCGTACTGCAGAGACAGTGGAGATAATCCTGGATCTAGGTGGACAAACTGTGTTTTAGCTACAGAAACAGCCAACTTTCTTCTTTTCTTATACTCTTGGACAACGGACCATGCCACAAACACTTGCAGTTTTCTACAAGACAGCAGTACTGCAACCTGCTTCCCATTTTAGTTTTCCCAAAGAGTACCAGGTGCCAGACTGAACTGCTTCCTGCTTTTTTCAGATATCTCTGAAGATGATATCCACTCTTGAGAGAATTCTTTCTCAATCCTTTATTACAGGAGACTTTCTGAGCTTCATTTCCTTTTATGCTGCAAAAGGGAAAAAGGATCTTACAGTATGTGTTTTTCCTCAGTGAGAAAAAAGAGGGGGGAAGAAACCGAGAAAGTTTTCTTTCTGAATCAAGCCTGACTCAAGGCTGCTGCATTTCAACAGACTATCAACAAAACACAAAAAAAGACAAGAAAGGAACACAAAAAATGCAACCGTTCTTCACTGACAGCCAGGTTTCCTTTAGGAACTTCTGTAGGATGATTCAGGTCATCAGAATGATCACTGTTATAGGGAGGAAGGCTGGATTTGTTTTCTCCAACACTAAAAAAGTATGTCTCAGCAGTGAATGTCTTGCACTCCATCTGCCAACCACATCAGATTGGTATGAAGGTAGAGAAGCTGAAAAATAAGTTTATCTTTTAGTATTGTAGTAGCTCCACTAGCTTCAGAATGTCATGTTACAGTTGCTTAGGATTTAAATCTTAATGCCCAGTAAAAATATGAGTAGTAGCACGGTTTCACCTAGTTTCTTTTAGGATTTATCCATGTTATTCGACTGTCACCATTTTCCACTTAGCTCGCCACCGTGAGCTCACCGGCCATGATGGTAATGTTAAACAACACTCTTGACCCCTCACAGGTTCAGACAGAAAATAATCTCTTGTGATGTAATCTTTTTCCTTTTGTTACTGTTCTGACATCGATTAGAACTTTCTACTACGATGTCCATTACCCTACCAAGACAGCAATTCTGTAATAGACTAACAGCAACTGGATCAATAGTGTGTTTCACACCTAACTACATCTTTCATATCAGTTAATTTCAGTGTCACAAGGATTTCTTCTACAAATTTTCAGATCAAACAGATATATAGTACTGACATGGAGATTTCTTTCACTTTTTTAGTCTTAGTATGATCATCTATTTTTATATATATAAATATATATAAATCACAGATTTTAACTTCTTAATTACAAGCTCAGGGTTGACACTTCTTTATAAGAAAAAAAAATGTTTGGTCAACCAACTCTTCTTTTTTTTGCTGCTCTGAAAAGTAACCCTTTAATGACTGGTGAGCATGAAAATCAAAGAAGAGAATTTTTTACATATCCAGTTGTCCATTTCTTAACAAGTTTGCAGGCTGGCGGAGAAAACCTCTCTCATATGTACTTGGTGGAGGTGGGGGGGGCATGTTAGTTTGTATGATAGACCTAGAGAAGGACATGGATGTTAATTGCGATGTTAATTGTACTCTGAGATTCTTCAAGAATACATTGCTTTAATAATCATTGTCTAAACGGTTATGGTCTGGGGTAGAGTTTCCCTAATTTGCATCTGGTCATAAAACCCAAGATGGAAGCTGTTTAAATCCTGGACAAATGTGTGTCAACAATTAGACA
This sequence comes from Lycocorax pyrrhopterus obiensis, assembly GCA_014706295.1. Taxonomy (NCBI): domain Eukaryota; kingdom Metazoa; phylum Chordata; class Aves; order Passeriformes; family Paradisaeidae; genus Lycocorax; species Lycocorax pyrrhopterus. The sequence goes on along the minus strand of JACSVZ010000001.1, from coordinate 41,986,737 downwards.
TCAAAATCTTCCTTCTTCTATCAACCACAGACAAAGGATTTTTGGGGCAATTCTGCGTGGTGTTGAAATTATTTGCCAGAAATTTAGTTCCTGATTCTTACGTTGACTCTGGAAATAGTATACGCAAATTGTGGTATCACTGTAAAGCCAGCCAACCACAGTACAATTTAACAGCAGAGCAGGTAGATCATATCCATTGCAATCGCTTTTTCTTGTCAAATTATAATTAGCTATCGATTTAGGCATGAAATTAAAATAGAAAACACACAGCACGTTAGTATAAAGTATACTTAAGCACTTTTACCAAAAAGTATTTACAATCTATTTATATAGTATGTCTAATAACAAAAAGCATAAGTTTTGAGCCACTTGTATTCCATTCCTTTTTTCCCCCATTTGTTCACTTTGAAATACAATGAAAGATAACATCATAGAATTATAGAATCATGAAATGGTCTGGGTTGGAAGCGACCTTAACGATCATCTAGTTCCAAGCCCCATGCCATGGGCAGGGATGCCATTCACTAGATAAAGTTGCTCAGGGCCCTATCCAGGCTGGCCCTGACAGGTGGTCTATTCTTCTGGGCCCAGATTAGTGTGTCACTGTCTAAGTGTACAGATCACACGGGTCTTACATGGCCACAGCAATGCTTCCCACTTCTTCAAAGGTTCCCCACGGAGCAAGTCTTGTGATTCAGCATTTACCGTCTCTGGGAAGTTTAAGCCAATTCTCATAGGCTTTTTCTTTTGCCCTGGTACAGCAGGTACCAAGCAGAAGGTCTTTGCTTTTAATTTTTTTCCTGAACTTGCACATGCAGCTTTCTACAAGGAGAACCCTTTAAAAATCTCCTCTGATCCATCTCTTTCTATCCATCTCCACATCCTCTCTACGTCCTCAGCAACTTTGTTTCAGGAGAAGTTAAGTTTGATTTTGATTTCTCTGGTTGTGTGTTTATTCGGTGGTAACTGATTCTATTTCCATCCAGCTATTCTGGATCTGAAAGCTTATTGACAGGCAAAAATGGCCAAGCCCTCTGATGCAAGTCCTCTGTTGTACTTGCTCCACACTGCTAGTGAAGGAGCTGATGGACTCATCAGGTTTTTGTGTTAGCCTCAGCCTACATGTAGGTGATCTGATGACTGTTTTCAGCTGGTGCAGCCAAGGTGTGTGCCCAGGGTGCTCTCATCTATTTGCAGACCTCCATGGATTTTTGGACAAGGAGTAAGAGGGATCCCTAAGACCTAGGCCTTCACTGGAGGTGCTCCTCAGTGGAGGAGATTGCCCTGCTCTTCTTGGACTGAATCTTATAAACTGCCGCTCGAACAACACGCCGGCCTAATCTTTGCCAAAATGTAATCCTTGAGGGAGTTCTGCCAGAAATTTATGTCTTCCACATTATTATTTCTCCTCTTATTTTCCTACTATGCATGGTGATATTTTGTCAGGAGACAGAGATGCCTTTGCATGAAGTACTGTGCATACATTTCTTTAATAGCCCCTAAAGGTTGAATACACTCTTCATACATTGCATTTTTCTGAGATTAAGAGAGCTATTAAATCTACAGAGAAAATGAAATTGGGAATGAAGGAGAGAAAAGAAAAAAACATTCACGTTCATAAATGTGAGAATCTACATAATTTTCCATGATTCTATTTGCACATTCTTGCATCCAATAGCTCTTCTTCTAAGGTAATTTGTTGGTGTGCCACAATTTAAATATTTCTCTTCTGTTAGAAGCTGATAAATTAAAGAAATTATAAAGAAGACAATTACCTGTTCAAGAAAAAGGAGCTAAGTCCTAAGGAAAAGTCCTTTGATTGTGCAAACCCTCTATGCTGCGCAATCTAGAAGTTCTTGACATGTAATGTTGTTTTAAAGTGGAGACTAATAAAAAATTAGATGCTATTAATTACATAACCATTGCTGTAGACCCCTATGAGGTTTATCTTTTCAATATTAACTGAATTGCTTCTGCATCATCCCCAAATTTTTCATGTTCATTGTACTGCAGATTTTTCTACTGATGACTAAGTACTACACTATAAATGCAGTGCAGACTACCTGGACTCTGGCCAGACTTAGGCATTTCAAAAAAAGACAATCATAAAAAATTGAAAAAGAGGATAGGGATTTCCTGCAAAAGAGGAAGATGAAAGGAACCTGTGCCTCAGTGTTCTGGTAAGGGTTGATCTATCCCAGTTTCCTAAGAGGCATCACAGACCTCTGTCTGTGGAAAGCTCCCAAAGTCTGATTCTCAGATGCACAAATCATCCCAGTTCTGTGAGATTTTTAGGAAGGATGATTCCCACAGATGTGTGAACCAGTCTGAGCTGCTTCCATGCAAAATGGTTTTACTGTGCAGGTGACAGAGCACTGGCACAGATTGCTCAGAGAGGTTGTGGAGTCTCCCTCGCTGGAGATATTCAAGAACTGCCTGGACACAATCCTGTGCCATGTGCTGTAGGAAGACCCTGCTTGTGAAGGGAGGTTGAACCAGATGACCCACTGTGGTCCCTTCCAGCCTGACCTGTTCTGTGATTCTGTGATTCTATGAGCTGGAGCTGTTCTTGGGAGGTGGACTCTATGTGCCGTGTCTCAGCAGGCAGCAGTTGCCTTCAGTTTACTAACTGACTCTGAATCATTATCAAATGTAACTATACTTATTCACTGAAACTTTTATTACTTCAACATAAAAAATAAATTACAGCACTGATGCAAGTTGTGTTTTTTGTTTTTAATTTGCTTCCAAAGATTACCCATTAAAACTGAATACAGAAAATTCTAGAATGATTATGCAGGTTTCTATAGATTTCATTATGGATATTAGGAAGAAATCCACATTTCAAAGACCACAAAACTATGTTTAATATGTTAACGCACAAATGTTCAAACCTGCTAGAGGAGAATGGATAGAGTTAACAACAGTGGAATGTTACATAAAATTGAAAAAAGCCGTGATTTTAAAGGGAAATTCAGCAGTCAAAGGCTAAGTCTTAGTGTCAGTACTGAGATTATGTTGTCAAAACATAATAGACTCAGCAATGCCTACTTTGAAGAAAAATAGGGCAGGTGATGCACTAAACATGGCAATGTTTTCATTACAACTACTCAGATGGACTGTGAGGATCATATTAACATGTGTAATTATGACCCTTTTTTAATAAAATAATGATACAGACCAGAGTACCATGGTAACAGCGCATGTGAAAGATACGTTATGATAGTAACAATTTTCTCATCTGTTAAACAGTATAGGAGACATAATGGAGAATGAAGAACTTTGACTTTTAAAATAAAGTTCTTGCATCAGACAAGAGTGATGGTCTCAAAATAATTTAGTCAGAACGTTTTCCAACAGTCTGTCCTATTCAAATCTGCTGATCAATACAGCCAGCCAATCACTTGAGGGTAATTTGCCAACGTAACATGAAGTGTTCACTTACAGTACCTACTTACTTTTTCTACTAAACTGAGTATATAGTTTATGATTCTGGTTGTGCATTGTTTGAGGTTGCAGACAGACTTGTGCATTGCACCTGTGTGAAATCCTGGTGCCCTGACAAAGCAATGAGAGCTTTGTCGTTAACAAGGATTATGACTATAATCAAAGAGAAAAAAGTAAGTCCCTTTTTTTCTGGAAGCTGTTCATGTGATTTGTTTCTGACTCTTAATAAAACAACAACACTGTCCATAAAAGAAGTGACATCAGCATTGTCACCTGCAAGTTTTCAGCCTTTACTCCAAAGCAGTTGCAGTCTTTCTGCCTGGCTTCCCCACAGCCAAGGTCTCTGGACTGCCCAGGAGTTCAAGAAAGGCATATATGTTTGTCCATAGCTTAAAGTCTACATGGTTAAATCAAATCATTTCAAGAAAATGGGTCAGTATTTCAGTCAGCTCTTATTTCCCCTTTATATTTAATTATGCAGCATTGATAATTAACATGAAATGCTTTTGTTTCACATTGATGGAAAAAACTCCTTCTTCCTTTTCCTCCTCTATTCTGGCACTAGGAAATCTGTGAGGCTTAATACTTAAAGCAGTTGGAAGCATCTGGTGTGTAGTTTGTTTATTAAACTCTGAACAGCTGCATTACTAAGAGGAGTTGTCTTTTTCTTGAGAGGGAACAGAGAAAGAGTGTGTCCATTTATCATTAGCAAAAAAGATGTACAGAATGTCGACTATTTATCTTAGGTATAGTGGAGGTCCATCTGTCAGCATTTCTAAAGAAGTTTTAAAGCCAAATTTCCAGGGAAGACAAATCTACTCCCACTAAAACATAAATCAGTATGATTTTCTTCCATGAAAATAATACAGAATATGTGGCTTTCAGTTCCAAGCATTGGGGAAGTTAGAAAGAAATTTGATTTCTCCAAAGTAGGAAGCTAGCCATTTAGACAGCTCTCCTTCTCTCATCTCCTGGAGCTCTTTTGTAGCTCTCCAGGGCTCTCCTGAGCCCCCACACAGATTGTCTGAAGCAAGGAGCCTCCTGGGTGAGGAAGTTGTCTCTACCAACAATGGAGTTTGTTTTTCCAAGATGGATAGAAAGAGAGCTGAGGGATGAGTCAGGGCAGAGTGACTTCACAGTGAGACCCAGCAGATATATATGACTGTGGAGGATTAACAGTAAAATCAGGTGAGGGACAGCTGGTGCTCCTCACATCTGTCCAGCTCTTCTTTTCAACCTACTGCCTGTGAATTTTCAGTGTGGTCTGATTATAACCACCTACTCATGGATGTAGCAAAGGCACAACTATTGCTTCACAATTCAGCAGTGCTTTGGTAGTCTGCTGCAAAGTTTCTCTCTCTCTCCTCATTTTCCTGGTAGACTAATTCTGTATCTTTCAGAGTCTGAGGAAGAGCTTACTACCTAAAACAGATTTCTATGTGTCAATAGTCCATTTTTTATTTTTAAAGTGTTATTTAGGCACAAAAGTTGTTCACGTCTCATAAATTTCACTATGTATCTAGTGATACTCAATTTCACTATGTATCTAGTGAGTTTTCTTCTCCAGCCTGAAAATGACACTCACAGGAGGCTTTGAGAAAGCCCAAACTCCATTAACCCTCTAAGTTTCTTAGAGGTCTCCCATATTCCACTAAATACCCCAAACACCAGGTTACAGGTGGACAGTGCTGCTTCTCATCCCTCCTCTCCTCACTCCTCACCTCAAACTATCACCCTAGGCTTGAAAATCTTTCAAAAAAAGTATTCCATCAAAGCTAGTACATTGAAAAAAAATCTTTTTTTACCATATCTGTGTTTCCTGATCATAAATAATTCTAACTAATGCTTCCTGTGTGCCACATGTCCTATCTGTCTTTGAGTCACGAGTGTCGCTATGACAATTTTCTTCTCCAGGCTGAACTATCTTTTCAGTCATTTTTAGCTCACTGGATTTTCTATCTCCCTTCACCAGATTTCTGTGCCTTTGGTAGAAACTAAAGCTTCTATTTTCAGACAGAGGATGTAGAAAAAGGGAGATTTGGTTCGCTTATTTGGGAGGTTTCTATTCAGCTTTATCAAACCCCACCTCTAGCTTTCATTCTCTGTTCTAAACATGCTTGTCTGGGTGTATGCTTTTGTTTATCTGACATAAATCCTGCTGACTGTTTTTTGAACCTATAATTAGAGCTTATAGACTATGTTTTGGGTTATTCATTCAGTTGTGGCAAAATTCTACTTCCTTCTTATAACTATAGCCTGCAATTTCTGTTTTGTTATTGTCTGCTATGCTGATGAGCCAGCAAGGCCAATGACAAAGAACTTGAGGATTTTCTACAGCAAGATTAACTGAATGGGCAACAACTTGAGGAAACAATTCATATTGCTTCTGTAATTGATTATTTTGAGGTCTGCTGTTGGGTATTTTTTAATTTCATTTTATTTTATTTAAACGTTGTGGGCTTCATTTCATTTACTTTACACATTGGCTACGTGTGTATTGCGTTGTACGCATGTAATGTAATACAGATTATTTCAGTCTTTAGATCACAGAGAAGGTTTTTAAGCAGTTGGTCGATCTTAGGGGTTTTGTTAAGAGCTACAGAGTGATGATAAATCTCAACAATTTGCCCAAAGAGTAGTCAGAGGACTTCAGATTTCAGCTTCATGCTATTAGTTGAGTTTGAGGCTCCAAGGATATTTCTTAAATAATTTGTGAATATGTGCTTGTACTCAAGGGGGGAGAAGGGAGCATTTTCATCTCTGAAATATTCTGAAGCTTTTTTTCAACTTCTGCCTAATCTGAACACAAATCTGCAAATGAGGAATTCACATTCAGATGTTCAGGGATGTCAAACTAAATCAATTGATGGACATTTACAGACAGACTCCCCCCAGGTTACTTTTTTTTTGATGAGCAACATCATTTAATTTCCACTAGCAATTTTGTTACATTTATCAAATTCAAAGAAAGGGTGTTGTTTAAGTAGGTCAGATTTCTTGATCTGAGTATCAGTTGACATTTATACAGGTTTGTTAAACTTTTATGACTCCAGACATATGAACATTGCTTGAAAGCATGCAAATTGTTAGCTCTGGTTTTTATGCTGTATTTCTAGATTAGTATTTAACATAGCTAAATGTGAATTTATAGGGATGATATTTGAATGCAAATCAAGTCTAGAATAAAATTAGTTTTAGACAGAAATGGGGTTGGGTTGAAAAAATATTATTAAATATTAAACCTGCTTTTCTACTGATCTGGTTCTAACATTTCGGCTTAATCTGGCACAACAAAAGCACAAAACCAGTTTATAGCTCATACCTGAAACTAAATGGTAGTTTCAAATTTGGGAGATTCCAATCAAAATGAAAGGTCGAGCAAAATCCCAAGTTCCCCCATCTCCAAGCACTACTTACAAAGATAGAATATTTAGCAGCATATGGCAGTGTATGTGTATATATATAGCAGTATATCAAGGCAGAGTTTGAACTTTTAAGGGGAAGATTCTTTATGGCTTTTTAACTTCAGAGAAATATTGTACCGCAGAATAGACAGAAGTAGAAAAATATATACAATTGTTTTGATACATTTGTGAAATAGGTTTCACAGAACCTGATATTTTTCGTGCAAAATGCCTTAAATCACTTTATGTAGGGCTGATGCAATTGAATTTATTTCTGTATATAGCCTTTTATAGTAAATACTTCAGATGCAGCACTGGACTTTTCTTTCCACTGCAATCATATACAGCCTTATGATCACTAACTATGACAGAGAGACGATGAAAGCTCTACTTTATTAGCTGTGAATGCACTTTCAGTCCACTTGTAGATTGAGAGCTTGGAAGCAAGAAGTGGTGACTGTGCCAAGAGCACCAAGACCTTCCCAATGGGCAATACCTACATTCTCTTAGTCCTTTACAACTGACTCTTTTTCCCCTCATGCCATCTGTCTTCATGAAAATCAGCTGTGACTTAGGGCCTCGGATCATCCCACCAAGCACATCAGGGAGCACATTGTCTTTGTAGATCTCTACAGCTAGTCAGAAGAGATGGGCACCTCCAGCACCTGGGAAGGGGCTTACCTCCCCTCCCAGTACATGCTGCCTGGGGTTGACAAGGTTTGTCATGTACAAATCTCACTTAAGTGCCTGGAGGTAGATGCCACTAGTGAGACAAGGCGTCCAAACTTCACCCAGACTCTCTCCTGTGCTTCTTTTTTTTGGCCCAGTGGTGCCTCTTCGTCATGCCAGGGCTGGAGTGAGGAGCCTGGAGAGGAATTCCACCTGGAGAAGCCCCAGTACAATGACTGTTTCTGGGCCAAACCAACCCTGGTGTAACCAGATGTACAACCAACATGCATTTGTTGTTCTGAATGCTGCCTGATGCTGTTATGTTTGTATTCTCACCTATAAGACATTGGAACCAGTCAAATATCCTAGTTTCAAACAGGAAAGGGGACTGCCTTCAATGCGCAAATGCACAAGGGGTGGAGCTCAAACAGGTCTTTTCTGAAATCCCAGGTGTCTTTGCAAGGCTGGTAAAAGCAGTGCACAGGGCTAAAGCCAGCTCAGACAGTTAGCAAGGATTATGATGCACATGGCCAAAGGACAGAAAGCAAATTAATGCAGTGCCTCAAAGAGTGAGGAACTGCGATAAAGATACCCTTTGGGCGTAATCATTAATGCACTTAGTTGTTTGTCAGTCTCAGCCCTTACTGCATCAGCGAAAGGAAAGTACATATCTAAGAGGTCGGTAGAGAAAGCAAGGTTAATACCTACAGGTTAATGCTGACAAACCACTAACACACCTCTTGAAAAATAGCTGAGTGGTGTGATAGAAATAACTTGTTAAAACCTGAAAAATAATTAAGCACAGCTTCATCTGTATCCCCCTCCATCTCTTGAGACTCCATGAGGAAATTCTTTTTCATTCCCCAAAATACTTATTGGGGGGTTGGTACTTGAAATGTGGCAGAAACCAAAAGTCCTAGCTGTAAACCACCCATTTCAGTCCAGTATTCTAGGCATCCTGCTCTTCCTCTTTGTTTTCCTTTCGCATTTCTGAGAATGGCATATGCACATAGTGCATGTGAGGATGCATCTCTCTCCCTGCATGCACATTTATTTATGCATATATACACATATATGTATCTCTACAAATACAATCACAGACCAGTAAATTTCAAGCACATATGCTATAAGAGAGTATTGCAAAGGCTCCATTTACCACAATACTTGACACAGACCTAATGGGAAGAGTCCCAGGCAGGGACTTGTGCTTTAAATATGTTTATACCTTGTGTCTCTATAAGTGTTGTTGAAATTTTCTGAAATAACTGGAAAAGGGTGAGCCTGCAGAACTTAATTTGGCAACATCTACTGCTACTAGCAAGGAACACATAAAAAACCCACAACTCTCCAGAAAAAAACAGCAACCTAGATGGTATTTTGGGGGCTTTACTGATACAAATTTCATTATTACTTGGTTTCTATTTAAACACAAAAAAAAAACCAAACATGTAGAAGCTCACCAAGCTTTTCAGAACTCCAACTTCCTTCCTTTCAGGCTACAATAATTGTTAAATGATTACTTTTCTACATTTATGGAAGTATGTTCTTTAAAAATGAACTCGGTAAAATACTGATGATCAAAACCATCATCCTAGTTGGTGGGGTTTTTTAGAAAGTAAATTCGTAATGCATGGAAAGTGGCTCTTACTTCTAATGGTGTCATCTGCCCTCCCCCCCCTTAACTGAATTACAGATTTATAATCTTAGTGCCACTGTCCATCACCCAAGAATGACATGACACAATACCCGACGGATTACCCCTGCAGCAACTGGGTCTTTTTCATTTCTTTCTTCTCCACATACTTTCCTCCAGGAAGTTTTGATTAGTAGAAATGCATTCAGATTTCCCTGTGGATAAAAAGAAGGGAAGTGTTTGACATTTTCCAGACAATCTCAGATGGTACTGCTCGGCCCATTGCTTTTCCATTTCCTCATAAGTCTTTACTAAGTCCAGTGCTCAACAGTTAATGTGGTTTTCACAAAGCAATGATCAGTAATGTAAATACCATTTCTTCCCTCAAGATTTATAATGAATTCTGTGTTTTTTGAGCTTGTTTCTTTCACAGTTTTTCACGTCAAGGATGTTAAAGATGATGTTTGGAAATCACAGAACAGTTAAATCATAAACCGCTGTTTTTCTGTTCATTAGTAAGAAAAGTTTGACTGCAGGGATATTTTGTTGGCAGGGTTGTATTAACAGTCATTTACATACATATATATATATATATATATTTGTAGAGCTGCAGCTGCTTCTTTCATATACCTTAAAATTACTACAGATAATGAATGTCCTCCTATTAAACTCATTTTTTGTATTGCATCCTCCTGAAATATATTAGAAGACCTTGCTGCTCAGCCAAGGCAATTTTGCCTGGTGCAATATTATGTTACTAGACAAAGGCATTTGAAAAAGCCATACATTTTATTTTCTAAATCAATACTTCTTTTGCTGCCTACTGAAAAATTCTTTTTTAGTGCTTACAACACATCTGAGAGCTAGAATAGGATTGTAATATTCAGTAACAGACTGAAACAATAACTAGCATTCTTAAAGATTAATTTTATTTGCCCTGCCTTTTGCCTGCAAACATTATCCACATAATGCTTTTCAGACAGATTGTACCTTGTTAGTTTCCCTGCTTCATAGTATACATGTATTAATGAATATGTATTTCCATTGGCGACACTGTAAGGCAAGTTATTTCTCTCATACTGTTATTCCACTGTTTATTCATGTGCATATTTTAAATTTGCAATGGCTTGTTGGAAAGTCTAATTGATTGTCACTGACTACTAGCCAGAGTTTTCTTTTGTTAAGACACCATTACATAAGATTCTGATCATTACATGAGAGTTCACTTCTGATTGTTAGATCTAAATTATATTCTTTTCAAAATCACAGCAAACTCCTTATCAATGAATCTCCACAAAAACATTGTGTTAAAAATGTCAGAAAACATAGTTTTCCCAATTGTCTTCATAATAAGAAATAAATAGATTTTCTCAGTTAAACAAGAAAATATATTGACCTTTATTAGAATCTTGCTATAATTGGCAAAGCATTAGAATATAGAACCCACAATTCATGAACTCTCTGTGCAAAGAGAGCAATAGCTCAGCCAAAAAATATCAGATTGCTTGTCAGGAAAGTCTTATTGATGCGACACACACAGTCATTTGCAGACCATCTACTATAGGTATCCAGTTGCAGCAACTACTGTGACATGTGACATCAAGAAAGCAAGGAGAGAGTCAAACTCTCTGCTTCCCAGTGCCATGAGATCTCAACTGTCTATACAATCAACAGGCAGAAAGAGGGAAACACATTCTTTCCACCTGCTGTAGCTGCATATACTGTATGTTGCTCCGACTTCTCTCTGTTGACAGTAAAGAGTGTTCTTAGTCTGGCATCATGGCATGACAAGCGATGTGAATGATTCATTGCCATCTTCAGCTTAGAAACCTTTAAGTACATGCACAGTGCCATAGTAGGTGGTTTGCACACAGCCCATTAATCCAAGTATTAGAGATAGGTGACCAGAAGTAGTTATTTTTGGTGAGGTAACTATCCTCAAAGTGTATGGATTAAGACTTCCCAATGTAGCTCATTTAAATTCAAAGTTTAGAAGTGTTCCAGCAACCTGGACAATGTAATTTATGCTGTGTGAGGACTATGCAATGGAGGATCAGAAATACCTTCCCAGCCTCTCTGGTCCTCCTCCCAGTGAAGCTAGTGAGAGTTTGCCATTGGCTCCAGTAGCAGGAGAAGCACATCTAACAAGTTTGATACTAACCATTTAAATCTGTGTTCATATCCTCGGTGTCCGTCTCTCAAATAACACTGGTGACGCTTACTAGTTCATAATTACAACAGAAGTAAAGTGTGGGACTATCTTTTACACTGTTGCTTGATATTCAGTACTGTATGTATATATCTACTTGACACCTCAGTGAAGACTTTGACATGCCTTATTCATTCTAGTTATTTTTATGGTATTGGTTTTGTTAGATTGCTTTCCCATATAAAGAATAAAACTATAACTGTTCTGACTTAAAATTGTCCAATTCATTTTTATCCAAGTTTTGTTAAATCTAATTCATGTTCAACAGTTCTACTCACTCCCATCACCCTTCGCTCACACCAGGAAGGCAATGTATATTGGTGGTTTGAAAACAGGTATTTGATATTCTCTGATGGACTACAATAAATATCTGAAGGAAGTACCTGCCTCATGTCTTGTGGTTTCTTGTCTGCAGAATGAAAAGTGCTCTCTGCAGACCAGCAGTGTTAATCTCATGATTGTCAGCTACTGGAGAATCATGAGGTAAAATGAATCTTTAAAATAACTTATGAGGAACTTCATTCTACAGCATTCTTTTTCAGCTATATTTATATGCCAACCATATTCCCCTAAAATCTGTCAGAGAAATGAAAAACATTGTGGAAGTGTCCAAAGTCATGACATCAAAGGATAAATTTCAAGCAGGAGTCATTTATTTATTCTTTTGCAAAAGGTGAGGTCTTTCTGTGCCTATACATAAAATACTTTAAAAAATTATACTTGATTGTTATTTTTACTTACTTATTAGTTCTAAATCAATCATATTAGGAGCTAATTTAATGGTAGTATTTTATTGCAGTTGTTGAACACTTTTTTTTTTTTTTTTTAGCATAAGACTGCCCATGATCCAGGAGTCTTAAAATGTAAATCAGTCTTGGTCTTTAAGAAATGTGGGATCTGGCAAACTAGAGGGGTCTCTTTCTCTTTTTTAGTTTGGCTTATTCTAATTCCTTCAGTGGAGTCTAAGATTTCATACTATGTTTTTAAACTGTCGATGCAGCCTCTTTAAAATTCTTCCATTGATTAGGTTTCAGGTTTAAGGGGTTTGTTCAGATGCCTACACATTGTTGTCTGGCATCACTTGAAACAGTTTAAGTTAGCCAAGGCATCTGCCCAGAGCCAGCAGACACGACACAGGACCTGCAGAGGCCCTGCATCCTTCCAGACTGGCAATTAGTTGTCCAGATGGGACGGTCTCAAGAACCTTAAGTGAAACTAAAGGCCTAAGTTTAGGCAAGAGAACCAATTTCCTAAATTTAGGTGAGCTGAATCCCACCCTAAGCTGGTACAAACCTAGAATTGGGCAAACTAAATCTCACCCTGAGAAGTTGTCTAAATAGAGGCATTACTGCCATTCTGGGTATGGCAGGGTTTGGTTCAGCTGCCGACTGGATCTGTTGTCTATCCTGTGTCTACATCTTCTAGTCCCACTGCCTTGGATTTTCTAGGATGTACCAAAGAGCACTGGACACTTTTGTGAGGCTCATTGAGTCATAGCTTGAATTGCATTCAAGATGTCTGTGTGTAGCTGGCAAACATGCAGAGCAGCAAGAAATCCATGGCTTCCTGGGATAGCGGCTGGAGCCAATGCCTGGCACGCTGAGCACCTCCAGTGGCACTACATCACCTGCCTCTGGGTACCCACACCAGCTCTCTAAGACAGATGAAGCCTGACACCTTCTGGGCGTGTCTGTCACTGAACTGAGAGAAGCCAGCTCATTTTTAAAGTGTTTTTGTGAAAAAATTGTTTGGGCAGGGTTGTTAAATGTACTCCTTTCTTTAGAGTGGACTGCTGTGTTCCCTGTCCTAGACCAAAACACTGTGTTTTCAAAGAGAAAAAAAAATATTCTACAGTGTTCAGCCTCTGAAGAAAGCTGAAGAATGATTTCCAGCTTCTAATAATTTCGTAGTATTCTTTATCTTATTAACACAGGGCAAACCTTGCTGTGCACGTTTCCTGACGAGGTAAAAACTATCGCTTGTCATAGAAGAATTTAGTGAAATCAACAGTTTAAAATTCTGGTACTTCCTTGAAGAGATATTACCAGAAGCAGGGCACGGAGTCTTCTGTGAATCATGGAAAATCTATCTGACAACTAATAATTTCTTTTAATTATTATTCCTTTCCTGTGCACCTACAAGAAGATTCTGTTAATTAATAGTGCCTTGCTTTAAATCCTGCTGGATTTAAATCATCCTGGGAACAGAATGAAAATGTGAATTGCTAGGGATTTGATTCCATTAAGTGTCAAAAATTTACCTGCCTATTCAAACACCACTGAATTCTTTAGTCTAGAAATACTATCACAACCATTTTCTCTGTCAGACTTCTGATATTTGTTTCATGACTGTATGAAACATTGCAAGCCTATTTTGATTCTTTTGTCTCATCGGAATGCAAATAAAATTCAAGGAGAATGAAATGTGAGAAAGTATTTTAAAAAGTGAAAATACAATCACCTAACTGTTTGAAAACAACAGATGCTTTTATTTGAATGGCAAGTAAAGGTTCTGGTCTACAATTTAGAGATGGTATTTGAACACCAGCCTTAGCATTGAAAAGATATTGATATACTAAATTCTGAGGCTTTGCTGAATTTATTAGCACTCTTCTGGCTTAATACACTTTTGAACCTAATATTACATTTGCATCTGTGAAATGCATATCCATTTACCTGAATGTTCGGGTAGTATTGATGGCAAACATTAATAAATCCAATCGACTGTTGACATTAATCCAGGCAAAACCGTGGTCTAAGAAAATGTTTTCTGATGCATTGCTAAGCTCAGGCATTCCAGAGAGCTATCAAATACAAATTCCCAGCTAGTATAAAGAATGTGCAGGTGTCAAGTACTTGCAATATGATGCAAATGCAAAAAAACCTCCCCTGGGATTTGGATCTGCATGAGGAATGATGTTGTCTTACAAAGAGAGAGACGATGGCCCATTTTTGAGCAGCTCCATGTCAGAGATGATGCTCACTTCTGCCATCAGCTTCACCTGTCCAAGCCCAAGCCACGAGAGGGAGCACAGGGCTGGGCTGCCCTCACAGCCAGGAGCTCTGGGGACAGGGCAGTGAGGGTGCATAAAGGATAGGAGGGGCTTGGAGAAGAGACCAGCCTACTGCAACAGGACATCTTTGATACTTATAATTACTTCAAATAAATTATTTTATGAGATAAGGAGCATGGGAGAAAGAAAAGAGTAAAATTAAATAATTCCAGGAGCTACAGAATAATGGAATAAGGAGGAAATATTTGAGCTGAGTATCAGTAGAAATACCCTTTAAGTGAAACAGATAAAGATGCCTAGCCTGGCTCCTGGTTTTAATTTTTGTGATAAAGTTTCTCTTTTTTCTGGTTAATTATTTTTTTCAATTATGCATTTATTCAGTTTTGATAGAGATATTAATTAATTCATAACAATCAATAAAATTATAAATACAGAAACTCTTCACACACTCTTTATTAGATGTTAAAAACTATCTTTCAGCTGTAACCCTGACTATACTTTAAACAGCAGAGTATATACAATACAAATGGTTAGTATGTGGGACAACTATTTGTGCTACTCAATTTGTGATGCTTCTTTAAAATACAGCCTGGGTTTAAGCATCATTCTACCTCCCCCCACTGGAATGGATATTAATAGATAAGTTAGGGGAGGGTGAAATAGATATATTTGACAAGCAAGGCAGAAAGAGCCAAAAGGACAAGGCAAGCAATGCGGAAGAGAGGAGGGAGACTGGAGAAGTCTCTAGAGGAACAAACAGAAGTGAAATCTCTGGGCACCTCCCAGCAGAAAACAGAACTGGGACAATCCTGCACTGCAACACAAACACACTACAAATTCAGACTGGATTTTTTTCTTTCCCCAGCTGTTGTGAAGCTTGGGAAACTGTTTCCCAATTCAGTTACAGTGCCCTTAAGTGCTGAAATATTTGAGGGACTCCTCCCTGAAACAATTTCAAAGATTCTTAACCACGCCACAGGCACAACTGAAAAATAAGGGATTCTGTTCTAGGGCAAGCATCTCCACTACACGTTCCATGAAATGTGGAAGGAAAAAAGTCGGACATTCCATGGCTGCAAATTGAATTTACTGACACTTTTCAGGCAAAGGCAATATTCCGAGTAGTCATTTTGTTGCTCAATAAATTCCCATTCCCATTCACTTTGCTGTGTAAAACCTGCCCCTACCTTGCTTCCAAATGAAATAAATCATGGAATATTAGAGAAAACAAGAGAGAGCAATTTCGTAAAGTGCTACTAGAGATGTGTTTTCCAGATAAAAACCATACCAATATTGAGAGACTTACAGCAACTAAAGCAAAAAATGAGCATGAGACAGGCTGTTGTGATGAGCTGACACAAATTCGTCTGTCTGAATAACACAAGTATACATCACAAAAATACAACTAACAATCCCCAGACCAAGCTAAAAAATTTAGATATAGGCAAGACTGAAAGGAAAAGTAACACTTTTTTCCTCCCTTTTCAATTTTAAGTAGAAATACACCTTTTATCTTTATGTTTGTCTGTCCTAGCACAGCCACTATGGTATACTTCTTTCTTACCGGCAGATAGACATAGTGTAAACAAGTGCTGAGCTCTGTAATCTTTCTCTACATGTGTCATGTCCCTGATCAAATATTTTCAATTGGGGAGTCCATTTAAAAACAACAAATTCTATACTAAAACAAATGCTCTCATGGCTTTTGCAAAATCAACTTATCCTAAGATTACGTGTGGAAAATGTTGGAGGAAAACAAAAAGAACGGCTTTTCCTTCTATGAAAAAAATCCGGCTTTTTCTTTCCTCAGGAAGGATTGTGCTTTGCCTTCACAAGCAGTATTTTTCAAAGCTCTGAGCTGAATTGTCAGTCCATGGGTTTGGCACACCAAGTGGGTGTACACATCTGCACGAGAACCAGGCTTTCTACAGCTCATCGAGGCCGCCGTCTCCAGGCTTGGGGAGGAGATACGGCCACCTTGGGATGTGACACGCATCCGAACAGCCCTGGAGCTGCTCTCAATGAAGCTGTTTGTTCACAGCTCTGCTGGACAGCTGTGCCAAGGGGACCAGCGAGAGCACAGCCTGCCAAGCAGGAGTGCACCTGCTAACCATGAACCCGGTTGTTGACGGCAGTCCTCAGGAATGTGAGTACATTTGATGTGCATCTGCAAGGGCTGAGCGCGCCGGTTCTCCTCGCAATGCTCTCGCCCTGCACAGCCAACTGCAGCAACACGGGAAGAAGCAGCTCTCTGGCAAGGTCCAGCCCCAAGCAGCCACTGACCACGGGATGGCAGCATGAAAGAGAGTGAAAAAATTTGCTTATAAACACCGGGTTCGAGTTTGGAAGTCTCCGGTAAAAATGAAAAAGAAACCAATGAAGAAGGTTTAATAAGCACTTCAGGCTCTATCTGAAATTGGTGGCAACCAGCCCCAACAAAGCCAGTCACCAGCCTTATAGCTGACAAGAACAGCTTCTGAGAATTTAACATGTTTAGCAGCTATTTAGTTAACTCAAGCAGAGGAGGCAACTGTGAAACTCTTATAGATACTTGAACAATAACGCCTCCACATAAATATGAAGCCACTGAAAGATGTTTTCAAGTAGAAGGCATGGGGGGAAAAAAAAGAAGAAAGAAACCTCAAAAGACCTTCTCATAAGTCAGAAATAAAAACAAAAATCTGGTCAGAGGCAGTATGGACCAAACAGAGATGGATGGCAGGGAAACAGGACTGCAAGCAGCCTAGATGCAGCAATGAAATCACCTAGTGAAGGAAGATGCAGGGGAGATTTTGTGGCCTCACCACTGAACATTTAAGCATTTGTCTCCCAGTCATAAATCCACATAACACAATTCACCATATCCAGAACAGACAGCAGAGCTCTCTGCTACACAACCACAGAAAATCAGCAGCCACAGAAGGAGATCCATGACAGGCAGAACCATGGTGCTGGAAAGGATCTTTTTTATCTAGTCTGTGAGAAAGCCTGAGGACAGAGATAAGGGCTGGAGACCTAGTGACTGCCTCCTTTATTCAGGCACTTGGAAGTGCTGCCAAGGGCAATGGCTGCAGTCCACCCGTACATTCTTTCCCTTCTGCCTGTTGAAGTTGCTCCAGGGTTCATCAGTTTGTCAACAGGCCAGAGAGAGCAAGGCAGTGAAGGGAGGAGAGATGAACAGGGATGGATTATGTGATGTGGAAAAGACCTGACAGCTTATTTGCTGTCTGCTGAAAACCTTGGTGTGTTGAGGTTTCTCACTCTCACAGTCAGATTTACTAGCTTTGTTACTACCCTGCAAAACCCATCTGTCCTGGCCCAAGGACAAATGAGACCTCTGAAGTGGGGACACATGGCAATGGCAACATCATCAGAAGTGCAGACAGGATTCATGAAGAAGATCAGGACAGGCAAAATAACGCAAACCTGCAGATTCTGCAGTTAGGTGAATATCTGGAGCTTTCTTTTCATATTTCATCCATACCCTGCTGGTATTGGAGCATGGTTTTGGATCTATACAGTTCAGTGGTTTATATATTGTCTTAATTTGAAGCCCAGTGTCGAGGTACTTTTGCTGTTCATGGTCTTTCAGCCTATAGAAGAGAAGATGAATACCCCTTCACAAGAAGAAGCTGGTGTGTAAAAAAGATGGACAGCATTGGTACCATTTTGTCTGGCCACCCAGGCCTTGGAAAGCCTAGTTTCAGTAAAAAGCTCTGAATAATGAATATCTGCTGTGTCTCAGCTGCAGGAGCACTGAAGCAGAGCAGGATCATAGACACAGCTTTGTTCACTTTGCCTTAGTGCAGGGCACGTCACTGGCTGCATGCACTGCACAACGGGGCGCAGTCAGTATTTCAGGAAAACAAGTATCATACACCTTCACCTCAAATTTACCTGACAGTCTTTCAATCTGCTTCTTTTCTTTCTCTTTTCTGCCATCACAAGCATAGGCGTGTGTCTGGCCCAAAAGAAAGTCAGTAATGGTATTGCAACTTACAATTTTACAGTAATAGCCATGAGACATGGTAGCTTTATATCACTTTTGTCCTAAGTCGGGGCAGAATTGGAACAAATTCCATTTCAAACATTTAGCTAAACAGCCAGGAATGAGATTTAATTAAATTCAGAAAACAGGTTCTCACTAATTCCTTAGGAATATTTTCATGATACTCATTTTCACACAGGCACAGGCCATGACTGACAGAGATGATGTGGCTTTCATCAGCTTACTGCATTGTCAAATTTTAGGCACCTAACCAACTGGGTGACTCAGAAAGAGGCATTAGCTGCCCACAGATCCAGTACAGCCAGGTAAGAGAGCAATTAACTAGTGACCAGAGAGCATTAAACTCCTCAGAAAGATGATCCACACAAAAGCCCTACATGCAAAGCTGAAGGCTGCATGGGTCTAGCTAACAAAAAAGGCTCAGGAAGGCATAGTTTTGAGCACTTCTTCTCCAGAGCTCAAACATCTCATTTGTAGCTGTTACACACTCCTGTGTGATTCAGAGCATTTTCTCAGAAGAAAGCAGCAATTCAGTCGGAATTATTTTAAAGGGGGGGCAGGGGTGGTAATGATTACACCCATCTCAGCTGGAAGCCATTCAGCAGTGCACCTCCCATCTGTTAGCAAAGTGCCTTGAGTAAAAAGCACACAAAACAGATGTGGTGATCCCTCATCCTTCCTCCCTGGGCTGGGCTGTGTGGCTGTTTAATTATGAATGTGAAGGGAAAAAGTGAAGGGAAAAAGTGAAGGGCAGAGATGGTCCATGGGCACCAGCTGAGGTAATGCTTTGCACTGATTTCTAGGATGGAAATCCCAGGGTGTACAGGGCTACATGGAGATTGGGGATATTATATTTTCAGCACCCTCTCCCTTCAGTTTAGGCATCTGTGGGAGCCTTTGAGCATCCCTCTTCATCCCACCCCAGCAGCCTCAGGACAACTTATGAAACAAGAGACAGTAGATTTTTAATAACACCTGCATAAACCAGCAACAAAAAAAAGCTTCTTCTGTAGTTCGGGATGAATGGCGTATTAAGACATGGAAAACCAACCTTTACAATCAGACTTGTTGCAAGATTTCCTCCATCCATTCTTTAAAGTGTCTGTGCTCAATTTCCTTTCTTTTTGAGCATTTCATGAGAAGTTGACCTGTGCTTCTTTTTTTTACCAAAGACACAACTTTTCTTGGTTGCTGTACTTTTTTAAGAGGGAGAAAAAGAGCTGTCTGGTGTCACCAGGTAATTTTCCAGTAAGCCACGAGAGGGCAGGCTGTGCTCTCGATATAGCTGCAGATTTTTACAAGCAGCTTTTAAATCCGCTCACGGTTTTAAAGCCCTAATTACCAAACGAAGCTCCGGCCAGTGAAAAGAGGAATGCGCAGGTCTTTGACCCTAGTACTTGTTATGTGCATAGCATCAATCTAATGCCCTCATTGCTTTTCTTCTGGAAAGGAAAATACCTTTCCACTCAGTCTACATGTGAAATGAGAACAGCTCTGCTTTACCCACAGGCACTTAGGCAAAATCTGTTCTAACAAGTAAGCTGCTGTGCTACATTTTTTACATTTCTCCTCTCTTTTTTTTCCTTCCTCTACCCCACTGCCACAGTTACTTGCCCACAACCAGGGCAGCTTGCAAAGCAAACCCTTGGGACAGCAGCATATAAACTTCCAGGCTGATGAATGTAGTTGGGCACCCTGTGACCCCGAGGAAAATTCTCATCCACTCTTGGAAAAAACAGTCTAGAGTGCCTCCTAAACTTTGGCATCCACATCCCACGAAGGACAAAAATGTGTCAGCCTCCATCCAACAGCAGCTCTCTAAATTAGTGTTTAGCATAAACTGATGCATATTCTAGGTTGTTCAGCCTGGAGAAGAGTAGGCTCCAGGGAGACCTTGTTTCAGACTTCCAATATTCAAATGGGGTTATTAGAAAGATGGGAACAAAGCTTTTGGTGGGGCCCCTTGAATAGAACAAGGAGTAATGGTTTCAAACTAAAAGAGGGTAGATTTAGACTGGACATAAGGAATAAATTTATTACAATGAAGATGGTGAAACACTGTTTGCCCAGAGAGGTGGTGGATGCCCCATCCCTGCAACCATTCCAGGTCAGGTTGAACAGGGCTCTGAGCAACCTGATCTATTTAAAGATGTTCCTGCTCATTGCAGAGGAGCTGGACTAGATGATCTGGACCCAAAATCCTCTGTGATTCTGTTATGAAGACCCATAGTCTTGTAGTGCTGGAAAACAGCTGACAAGTCCTTGAGAAAGGCACATGGAGATCTCAGACCTAGCTGCCTTCTGACACTGATCAAGGTCAACTAATACAACACATGTGTAAGCTAGATCTCTGGAGACCTCATCTGATGTCTTCAGCACTAGATAACACTGGTCCCTAAATAACAAAAACCCCAAAAGGCAGCCTGAGCTGGAAACTAGGGTACTGAGCTGAGCTGCTGTACAAAAAGTGCTTCAACCTTTGACATCTTTGGCATAATCCAGGAACAAGAGCACTGGGATCCCCCAAAGGCACCACGAAACAGCAGAAGTGGCAGCAGATTGTTGTCCACCTGATGGAGCAAGGGCTATGTGAGTGTGTGGTGAGCAAATCACAACTTTCTTTGCCCCAAAAAGCCTGTGTTCTAGAGGTAGGTTTTGCGAGTTACACATATTCAAAGCTAAGTATATGTGGAAACCATCTTCTTCCTAGTCCGCACAGGTAGTATTGAGCAGGCCTAAAAGAAATGCCAGAAACTGTTGCTAACTGAAATTTTTTATTCAAGGCTACAAAAGCAAAGGTTTTATAAGACTGAGGTCCCCACAATACACAAAGTCTGAACACTCCATTAATGTAATATATCAAGCACCAAAGCGGACAGGATCTGTTCAGGACGTCATTTGGGATGTAAAGAAACCTGTTCCAAGACAACACAGAAGAACCACACAAAGGGGCTTCAAATCTATGTCTAAGTAAAGAAATATACAGGGAATGTATAAAGGAATGTTTAGGACGGGGTCTAGTGACTGCCACATCCACGCCTGATTGCCCACCTGCACACCTGAGTAATGCAAGTTACCTTAGTCTTGTTACCTTGAGTCCTGCATCCCAGACTTCAGAAATTTGGACGTTTAAGTCTAGATTCATAGAACAGCGCATCAGAGTCAAAAACGTCCTACTTTCAACTTCTGTCCAAGGTCGCTAACACAGAGGTAAAACACAAGTGTATAGGTGTCAGGGAAATCCTGCTCTTAAATTTTTGGAGAATTGGAGTTTCGGAGTTTATCTGGTGTCGCTAACATCAACTTAATTGGAAATAACATATAGAATTGATCATGTTTCTGAAATAAACTGTAACCAGGGTGTTCCTATAGTATTTTGTCAAACAGCATGGAACATTTTGAACCTCAAAACAAGACTGTTATTCAGAATATTTATTGATAACTGTAAAATAATATGTTATTCAAATATACATGAAGAATTAATAACTTTCAGCACATCTTAATACTGCTAAATGAAATCAAGAACACGTCGAGGTGAAAAATTATCTTGGTTATTCAAGTTGGTTTTCTCCTATTTGGATTCTTAGCTGTCTTGATCTAAATCTATAGAGGATGATTTACAAGTGTCACACACTCCAGATAACATTTAGTAATGAAAAAATGTAGTCTGACTTGGGCCTTGCTCATATGTACCCAGAGACTTCACACGTTACAATTCACAAGATAACGGGAAAAACCTGAATGAGAACAATTTAGTCAGCTGCCAAAGGAGTGTGTGATAAAGTCTCGGCTAAGATCTCAGTAAGGCAGTCAAGGTCACTTCCTACAAGAGCGAGCAAAGAAAGAAAGTGAGGGCACTAGGCCTCTCCCATGTACTTTTTGGGGCTGAAGCTCACATTCATCAGTGGTTCAAAACCTCTTCTGTGCCTTCGGTGCTGTAAAAGTACAAGCAGCAGAACAAGCACAGCCAGAGCTATGAGTGCTCCTCCAATTGTGGATCCGACCATGACAGCCCATGCTCGGGTTTCTTCAAGGGAACCTGGAAATATGAAATGACTGAAGTGAGGACAGCCCATAATTCAATTTTGCAAGTTACACAGAAGACATAATGTTTCCTACACGCTGCTAATTTTGATTACTTGTGCAGCTTAGTGACCTGCTGGCCACAGGCAGAGCTCATAACACACCACGTAACTGAGACATATACCAGAGTTGGAGATGCTTCCTGCCAGAGAAGTCTAGAGCTGAATTTAAACTTCAACAATTCATACAAATTAGAGTGTTGTGAATGGGAAAGATTAACACTGACAAAACAAAAAGACCATTCTTTCATCTAATTTGGCCAAAATTATGAATGATTTAAGCAATTCTTTCTATAGTGACATTTCAAGACAGCTGCTTCCACGCTATTTTGGTCAACAGAAAACCCTCAAATTTTCCTAAAGACCACAAAGCAGCCTACTGTCAAACTTCTAACTAAAAACACTACTTAGTGTGATACTGCTGACCAGCTCCAGATCGCATCTGCTGATTTTGAACCACTTCTGAAGAACCACTGTCTTCGAAGATTATATTGCTTATTCCTACAATAACACTGCTCCATTTGACTGAATTTTTGTGTTCTTATTTATGCTTTCAGCAGCAAAAATCGCCTGCTCTCCTTTTCCGAAGAATGCTACATATACTGAGATGGCAATAATCACGTTTGACAAAACAATTACAAAAAAAAAAACTCTCAAGAGGACGACACTATTTAGAAGTTTTTTAAGCATATGGGTTAGAGGAGACAGATGGCTAAGGGAGATGTCACACTGACTATAAAAGCAACTAAAAGTCTTGTGCCCTGACCTGCAGTCTTCAAAAAAGTTGAGTACAATAATTCCAAAAATTAGTAAAGTTCCAAAATGAATTGTTTACCTCTTTACCACCTTTCAAGTAAGAACCAGCAATGTATTAACATGTTTATTTCTAATGTGATTACCTCAAGTACAATTAGCAAGTTATTCTTTTAGATGAAAGAGAAGGGTTTGGATATAAAAGCTTTGTTGTCTGAACACAGGCCATATAGACAGAGATAGACACCCTCCTTCATAGTGAGCTAACAATATTTTTAGGTGTGAGTTGAGAAGCAGCAGAGTCACAAGCTGCCCGTGTTCCTCTCCAGGTGCCTCATGCCAAAGGGGCATCCACATTTTCAAAGCAGGAGAGGGGGACAGTAGTCCAAAGGGAGGAAAACTTAAACTCCTTAAGAGGAGAAGTTTAAATTTCATGGGGAAATTCTGGGGATGCCCCTGAGAAAAGCACTGCAGAAGCAGCTAGCGTGCCTCCACAAAGCAGGGCTCCCCTGCATGAATGCAGCCTGAGGACAAGGGTTTCAATATTTTGCAGTCTATAGACCATTAAACAGTGCCCACAGATTAAAACCGCAGATGTATGATAAGCATTTAGAAGAAATTCCTGCCCACATAGGTTAGATAAGGACCTACTGACTCTCAAAGTAATACTGAAGTGGAAAAAGAAACTGCTTAGATTTAATCTTCGGAAAAGGAGCTGCAGCATGATTTTCATGCAGTTCTTACTCTTCTGCCTTTTACAAGTATTTTAATACCTTCTTGAAAAATTTGGATTTTGTGCATAAATACTGTGCTTTCTTGCGATTTTGTCTTTGTCTGATTTGTGTCAAAGGTAATTTCAAATGAATAGACAAACCCTAAGACACATCCCAGCTATGGACATGGAAAGTCTTTAAAATTGAGGGTTTACAACATAAAACACCCAGGTACATCTCTCCAGGTACCCAAATATTGATGTTGGGTAGTGAGCAGGTGAATAGACCTGTGCATTTTGTGAAAGGTTCCTTATTTTATATATGCCTGTGCCATGGAAAATGTGAGCTGTGTCATGTCTTGGCCAGGAACGGCGTCCTGGGACATACCTGGCAGGTCAATGGCATAGGTGTAGCCGAGTTGCTCCGCAGTTTGGAAGAGCTCATCGTTGGTCACCGGAGGGAAAAAAGGGACCATGTTATACAGCCGGTTGTGACCGATGGGGGCCAGCTCCTCAGGCCAAGTGTTGTTAGGGGGCTTGAAACGCTTCATCCACTCATCAAAGATGGCATCAGTAAAGGAGTGAAGAACCTGCAAATCCGGGCATGGGCACGCGCGTTTATTAAGCTCTTTCAGAACTCAATCACCTTTAAAACACTCAAAAAATGTGCAGGGTGGCTGGAGCTTTGAATAGATGGAAGAAGGTAGTCTACTGTAGATGGCATTTTCAGAATGGGAAACCAGAAAAGCTCATGAAAAGACTAAACTGATCTTCTGCATGGGACATTTTGCTTTATACACCCTTATTGCTGCTCGTTCACAGTAAGATCTTTCTCCAGACAGTTTAACATCAGCTGGCATCGAGTGGGCAGGTGAATCTTCTCAGGTGAGGAACCACTGAGCTCATTCAGGTGAATGTTCCTTTCAAATTTATTTTAGTCTTTCTCGTCTCTGAACAGGTATGGAAAGCTGCAGGAAATTTGACTCCATCATGCTCATTTTAGAGCACGTGCCACCAGCTCCACAGATCCAGGTGCCCATGAATTTGATCAGGTGAGTTTATAGATCTATAATTGACTAATACAGGAAAGTTGTTTCAGACAACTACTACGAATGTCTGAAGCTAATTTCTGATGTACTCACGTTTTTTAATTACAACCCTGGAAAAAATTTGGAAAATATCCTACAGAAGATAATCTTTTGTACAAAATTACAGCATACTGAAATGAATTTCACTGTGTAAAAAATAGACTAATGCAAGAATTAAAGAATTATTAAGGAAACAATCTGGAGAACCACTACATAAGTGTTTGGACTAATTTCTCCAAAAAAAGATTGAAAACTTAAAATAAAGGTAAGAAAGAAATGTATCTACATAACATATAGATATAATATACAAAGAATTTATACATGTAATGTAAACACTGTGGTTTAATCTAACAAAGAGGAAAATAAATTGGCACGAATTCATTAGGGGAGAAAGATGTATAAGCAGAGTCGACTACTGGCTTTTTATTTGCACATCGCTATTTGTGCTGCTCATGGCAGTGCAGCACTATTCCAATGCACCAGTGAAATCACATTCTTTCTATTTCCCAAGAGACCCTGATATTAGATGGACATCCTTTTAGCCTGTAAATTTTGAAACAAAGGAACAAGCCCCTCAATCTACTACTTTTAAATAACTAGGCCCACTTACACCTTACTTTCTTGCTGTTAAATTGTGTAATATAAGCCATTAAATTTAGGTACCACCTAATGAAAGGATTCAGGGCAGCATGACTCAGAATAGCAGCTCTTCTCCCTAGAATCTTATTTTATATTTTACAAATTACCCTAAGATTTTTTTCCTTTTTACTCAACCTTTATGCAGGTGTGGCAGCATTCAAGAAAAGATAAAGGATGCCTCCTTTTCTATTTAAAGGACTAATTTTTAGGGAATTCACTTTACTTTTTCTGCAAATCTCTGCTGAGAAAGGTGCCTTTGAGCCACAGTCATGGTCAATCACGCTGGGGGTAAAAGGCATACCACAAAGATGGGATCGTTGGCAGCTGCATGAGGGAGAGCGCTGGTCCCATTCAGGAAAGAGTGAACCAAATTATGAAGGCTCAGCATCGGTGAGTCAAGGGCTCCATCTGGTTTATCAAAGCCCTCCAGCGCATTCCTGTGGATGGGTAAAAGCACCATCAAGTAACCACATTTAGCTGACAAACGTGCTCATAAAGAAAACCAGTGACCCAGCCAGCTCTAGAGGAGCTGAAGGACAAACCTGAAACTGAAACTGGAATTGCGGAAAAAGGGGGGCCTGTCGAACTCCTGCAGGGAAAGGCACCTCCTGACATCTTCCACAGTGGGCAGCTGCTCGCTGGAGCCCTGGGGCGGCCTCCGCCGCAGCGGCCCTTCGGCAGTCCCATTGCACAGCGTGACCAGGCGGTTGTAGTCATCCAAACTGAGCATGGAACAGAGAGAGGCACAAGTCAGAAGAAGGTGATGCCTTGTTTGCCAGCTTTTTCTCATGCAGTATAAAGAAGCCTCAGCTATACATGTGAAAGAGCAGAAGTTTGGGATGGACACCTTCTGTGACAGCTCAGTTCACCTCCCATGGCCTGGGAGATTAATTTATTGCAGGACTGTCACCATAACATGGCCCTCTGTGGCTCTGCATCCTCTCTGGACCATCAGTCATTTAGACCAGGGGTTACGAGGTTCATTGTCCACAGAGAGAGGATGCTTTAGAAAAGGCAAGCATCCTCTCCCATCATGCCTTCTCCCCTCCCAAGGGCTTTGGAAGAAGAGTTTTTGTCAGGCAGTGTAAAACAGACTTCAACTTTGAATTGACAAACTTTCACTCCAGAGTAAGGACTATTTTTTTAACTCTTAACAAAAAGGGGGGAAAAAATAGTGAAATGTGAGCTGTGGTGTGAGCTGAGAAAATGCATGACAGAAAACAGGGTTTCACTTTCCATCCCTCATCCCCTTTAGAAGAAAAGCAATAGCAATGCATTGCATCCTCTTTTTTCAGGGCCTTCGAGAACAACCTGCTGTTGCAGGGGTTACCCAGTAACAAATGGGGAGCAAATCCTTTATATCAGGGAGAGAAAGAGGGAAGGAGAAGGAGAAAAACAGTGTAACACTTGTGAAACGAAAAAAAAACTGTGCTATTCAGTGTGAAATGAAACAGCATTTTCAGAAACTTCTCAAATAAACAAAAGCTCTTCTTGGTTTAACCTTGGCAAGGCAAAAGTTAGTCACTTCAGTTTTCAAGAAAAAAATAAAGCCCTATTTATCTTTGAGAAAAAGTAGGGGCAGGATTTAAAGCCAACTGGTGCCTCAAGCTGGAATTTCAAATATCTCTTTAGGTATCCAGAAAAAGAGACTCTTTTGAAAAACCCTGAGCTTTTGGTACCTCTGCCTGACTAACTACACACTGCCCCTGAGCTGAGAGAAGAATGATGTATGGATATTGTAACCAACAGCATTTTATGTCACAGCACCCCAATCCTGCATCTGAATCCCCTGTCAAAGCCCTGCTCTCACACAAGTCAGCACATTCCCACAGGGAGCTGACAGCAAGCTCCTGGCTGGCTCTGTGTTGTTTTTCATGTGAAATCTCAGATACCTCAAAGTCAATCCCCAAACTGCATTAAATATATCAGAGTTAAGGTCTCATCCAAAACAACACAGCAGACTTTTCAGCCTATCTCTAGCTTCCTACATGCCAAAACAGTTTTCTTTTTTGTGGAGGGCTGTGAACTCTTAGCACAGGAGCCGTCTGTGCTCCCCTGGAGGAAAGAGGCCTGAGGGCAGGAGGACACTCTCTCCAGCAACTCACTTCTAGCTTACGGTGACCACCCCCAGCATGCTTTGTTCCCCTATGGTAATACTTTGTATCCAGTTGGCTAATTGGTTTTACCCCACCCCCTGCCTTCCCCATAAAAAGGGGCCTGAGTCTGCCCTGAACTTAGGGAGGTCTGTCCTTGGCCCCCCTTCGCAGGGAGTGCTGGACAATTAAAGCCGTCTCTGTGGAATTGCCATACACGCCTCCTGTCTCTCTGTCCCCGAGTTTGCCTCGGGTGGTCTCGCAAAGAGCTGAATCACAAGAGCTGAAATCACTAAGCAGCTGAGAAATCGCTACACTTGCTGAGATCACCCACTGTCTAGGGGGGCTTGCCCTCACCCCTAGAAGAGTGGTTCTCTGCAGGACACTCTGTCTAGGAAGGCCATGGCATACTGGAGATTGACAAGCATCAGACCCTCACTAAGACACTTTTTCTGCTGCTGAGATCAGTTGGGTGTATGTCATTGTCGCTGTTTTCCCCACGGACGAGTAGGGAAATGACACAAAGTCCAGGCTCAGGGATAAATGGACGCGCTTTAATGAATTCTCAGAAGGCTCTTATATGTCAGTTCGCAAAGTGTATTAAATGGCATAAGGTAATTGGTTTTTTGCCATCCACCCCTTACGGGGATTGGTCAAGTTCTAAGACACCCATCTCTGAATGCTTTTCTAGTTAGAACCATAACAATTCTGCAAAACAACCTGCAGCTGCAAGAAGTTTACAAAACTGTAACATTGTTTTGAGTTACTTGCATGGGAAAGACAGAACTCCCACAAAAATGCTGCAGAGAGCTGAAGAAATTCTCTGCTGCAGTTTTTTCAGCATCCATATGTCATAGAGAACCAACACACAGGCATTTCTTTGCTAGAAAGACACTTGCCAATATGGAAACTGTTCAGAGTTTTGGCAGCCATAAACTGGCCAAATCAACAAAAATCCTGTACTAGAAGAATCATCTTTAAAAAATACACTTCCATAATACGAGAGAGAAAGTTTACACAGCACCATCTACACATAAACTGATGGCAGTTTCCAGTTTTAAAGATGTCTTGGCTCCTTTCCTGCCACTCCCTCACGCTGAGAGAGCAGCCCGTGCTGTCAGTGCTGAATGACAAGGTTTTGCCCATATGCGAGCTTGCCCTGGATATTCTCATACCTGTTACAAACCACTTGCCACCGGGAGAACCTGGAGCTCAGGTTGATCAAGCCCGGGTCCTCCGGCCGTGATGCTCCAAAGAGCTGGTCGGTGCAGATGTCACACTCGTTCCTACCTGTGGCGAAGTTCCAGTACGGCAGCGCAAAGGACTCGTTGCCCACCAGACGCTGCAACGGACAGAAATGCATTAGCTGAGAATCACCTCCAAAGGAAAGAGAAAGAAAGGGACTCCTTCAAGCTGTTTGACTGGATAGTTCACTGAATATTCTGCTTTTCATTCTGCATTTCAGCTACCTGCATTTCACAGTGCCGCTCCAACTCCTTCCAAAAGATTGTGGCATTGAATCAGTCTAAGCAAAGACATTGTCACTGGTTTCCCTACTGTGGGACTGCACTTCTTTTGGCCATGCTAGGCTTTCTGCCAACTCAGAGACCAGCCAGGAGAGCAGGAGTAGAGATAAATAGAGCCTTAAGCAAGTAAGAGGCTTTGAGTGATGTAAGTGGGTAATGGGTAAAATTGTGCATGTGGTTGGCTTTCGTTCCAGAAAACTGGCCCTGGGGAGGAATCAGAACTTGTGTTAATAGGGGAGTACAGTGCATTTGATTGTGCTTGCTTGCCAGATACGATTTCACACAGGCAAGATCCTGCAGCTATTCTGATAAGAAACCACTCTCATTAGAGATCTGTAAGGCTGAAATACAGCAACATTGCCAATGCAGAAGTCATGCAAATGGAAATGAGTCTATGCTTCTGCAACTGACTCTCGGGCATGTTAACATGTATTTGTTTAAAAGGCATATTGCTAAATATATGTATGCATTAAATGTATAATATGTCATATTTGAAGGGAGTAATATTTAGAGCTGGTTTCATTGGAATGGTATCTTCAATATTAGCCAAGAATATCAGTTATCAAGTTTTACATGAAGATGTTGCTTCAATCTTATTAATAAGTACTGTTACTTCACATCTTCTGTCCTCTGTTGTGGAGATGAAGGGAAAAAATCTCCATGATAAACCTTCACATCACTGTTCACAGTGAGAAACCATTCAGTCCTCAGCACTCAGAAAGCACTAATTTCACTTCAAACAAACAAACAAAAAAATCAGTGAGCAAATACTCTTGGGACTTTGGGTGAGAAACTGTCCTAGGAGATAGCTTACCCTTGGCTGGCTCAACAAAGTGACAGAGCAAAAGGGAGAAGCTGTGCAAGGAAAAGGAAAGGCTGTTCGGCTAACCTGCAGTTCCCTCTCCAGCCACAGCAAGTGGTACCTATGCCAAGTAACGAAGGCAGGTCCTTGGTGGGAGAAATCAATACCTTTGAAGGGGCGGCCAGGACCTACAAAAGAAAGATAAAATAAGTATTTAGGCGCTTCAAACGAGGCTGGAGAGAAAGACAGCACCTTATTTTATTGCCTGGAGAGGAGTTAAACAAGCCCCTTCTGCTCTGCATCTTTGAAAAGAGTGCACACATCAGAAACTACATCGCTTACTTGGGACAAGTGAAACAAACTCCTCTGTGGATATTTCCTCCTGCGGTTCTCAAAACATCACATTCCCTAAAAAGTTGGATATTGTGAAGATTTCTTCCCACTTTAGTGGATTTTGACTTTTAAAAAGCAGTTTTACTTTATAAAACCCTATCTCCCTGCTAATATGTGAATTATCCCATTCTCTTGCTCAGCTGCAAGACTTATGCCATCTATCTATCAAGAGAACCTCAGCATTTTCCATGCCAATAGTAATCTGGAATTCTTTGCCAGCTTTCTTCAAATTGTGCTTGTTGTTTCTTGTAGTGTGCTTTTGCTGGGTGATAGGTGAGAAGCTTCAAACCACATAGGGATTTGTTTATCACTGTAGAAAGCTTCAGCCCACATATGCATTTATTTACCACTGCAGCAGCACTAGAAGTTGCCCCTTTCCCTTTCCACATGGCTGTCCTGTCCCCTGAAGGACCTCTGCTCTCACTAGGCCAGAGACTGCTTCCTTCAGCCCTGCAGAATGGAGCTGTGTCAGAGGGGCAAACTGAATGAAACCCACTGCAGAGTAGCAGTTGCCCTCCAGCAAGGAGATAGATATGGGCTGTTCAGCTTGCACATGGGACTGCAAGGTAGGAAAGCCATACTGGTTGGTGCTCCTCCTACAAGAAGTAGGCTTTGTGAAATGGGGCTGGTATAGGTACTTCTGCCTAGAAAAGCAATGAGGACTAGTAATCTGGATTTGGGAGAAAGCATGGGGTTAGATACCCAAACCTCTAACCTAGGTTGGTTTTAAAAGGTGACTGTGGTTAGTCAAGCAAATCCCATCTTTAGTGACTTGCTGAAGGCCACAGAAAGCAGCAGCACTCTGGTCCCAAATATCTCTGCATGGTCTGTGCCTTCACCACTGCAGAACCTCTTCCCCACTGCCACTGCATCTACCTTGTCCTATGGACTGGGAACATCTTTCTGAAGTCAGTCGCTGCCTGACCACACTTCAGTTCACTCAAGTGAAGACTGTGCATTGCTCCCTGTCAGACTGAAGATGCACCAGGAGCGCAAATGGTGTGCTCCAGCTGCCATGGGGTGGGGGACCAGACCACAGCAGGTCCAAAGGACATCTCCCTCGATTACTGATGGCCACCAGCTTCTCACCACCAACTGTTTCACTCCACAGCTCTGTGCCTACCACTGGGACTCACTGCTTGATGAAGCAGCACAGCTGTGTTAAGCACGCACCTTTGTTCAGCAGTGTTCACCCTTTTCTTTACCTGCAGAGCCCATTGGAAAAGCAAAGCACTAACCCAATAGCGTGTCTCTGACTGAGTAGTAATGAAGCCAAACAAAGTAGTTATAAATACTACAGTTGGCAATCTGCGGCTCCTCTCCACTTGGACCAAGCAGACTTCTCCAGTGCTGAGTTGCAATGACATAGTCCGGGTGAATGGTTGTCTTGGCACGGTCTAGAGCATCAAAGAACTGCTCTCTCTCCTCTGCTGTCAGGGAGTGGAGGTCCTTCCTGACAACTGCCGGCTTCCTCCTGTTGCATTCAGGGCCGGTCCAGCCAAACTTGCATTCACCACAGTTGTAGCCACTAAAGTTTCCTGGATCAAGAGGGAACAATCAGTCATGACGTTAGGAATCAGGGAAAACTAACAGTGAAATGCAGAAGAATTAAGAATTAGTGCTCTTCTTCCCCAGAGATGCAGGTTCCTGAAAAGGACAGCAGCTGAGCAGACTGGCAGCTTTGCCAATTGACTAACCAGAAGGATGGCTGGCCAGATTCCCGGAGCCACAGCAGGGCCAAGAATCACACTCAGCCAGCTGGGGAAGTGCTGGGTAATGGGCTCGACGCCCTGAGGTGCTCAGAGCTCTGCAAAGCCCTCAGGCACATGAAGACTCTCACTGAACAGAGAGCTGAGCAATTGAGGTTGAGCCGGTGATGAAGTGCTTTGCTCGACTGGCTCTCAAGTACTCCTCTACTTCCAGAATCAAACCCAAAACAGGGTCAGTTCACGTGGATCCTTAAGCACAGAAAAAAACCCCTAAACAAAACAGTTCTCTTAAGGACAAAACTTGGGAGAAACTAGTGCTTCTTAACAGTGTATCTGGGGCCCAACACCAACCAGGACAAGCACCAGGGTTGCTGCTGGTCATGCTTTAAGCATTATTAAATTGTGCTGCAATAACAGCCTGAGAAACACTGCAGTCCTGTTGTTCCTGGCTGGCATCACTCCTAAGGCAAGTAATAAGGTCCGCTCTAGGATATCAGCTCAGATTCTCTGATGAGATGGAAGAGCCCAGGAAAGCAAAACTTTCTTTACATGTGGCCTCTTGCACGCTGTGGCAGACAGCTGGCAGCAGCAGAAATGCCCTACTGCAGCTTGCTCCCGGTTTCTGGGGGAGACGGGGAACAACCGGCCATTCCTGCAGTACGCACCTGACCCCTGCCTGTGTGCTGGCAGGCTGCAGCAGCGTAGGACAGTGGGCAATGCTGCCAGGGGCAAGGGAGAGCAGAGTGGCAACCAGGGTTCCTCTGGGATCTCCATGCAGTTCTCAAAAACCTGCACTGACTCCTTAACCCCTCCTTAACCTCCCCTGCAACTCCCCACACACTCACTCCACAACAACCATGCCAATCGTTTTCCAAAATGCCATAAAATCTCACTGCTCACCACTCATATCGGTGCTGCTAGATCCAGGACTAACATGGGGATGAGGACGTGTATTATGAAATGTTCCCAGATGGGCAGATGTCCCTAAGCTGTGGGCTTGAGCCTATGACCAGAACAACAACTAACATTAAAGCAAGATTTCAGATTGTCTGGGGCTACAGGGCTTATTACCAAGTTCAAAGACCCCCAAGGTTACAAGGGCTGTTACCAACAAGGCTCTAAAGCTTATGTCTAGCTCTTAGGGTAAGGGCTGCTGAACTGTAAACATCTGTGACAGACTCCTGTGAGACCTGCCATGATATGAAGACTCTTAACTCAAACTCGTAGAGTTTGGACCAACCATAGGTTGGTTATAGTTGCTTCAGAGCCCCTGAGATCTCTAAGTTTACATGTTATCATGAAGCCAAGGATCAGTGCTAAGGTTAGGGACCACAAGCATGAAGACTTCAGCAAGGTTTTGGATCATGCACATCCCGATGTCATCCCATGAGGACAACATCCAGATGTATGGCTTACACTTGCCATGATGCAGGTAGAAGCAGCTGGGTTCAGCTGCCATGTTCCAGCTATGAGGGAAGGCACCCAAAGCCAGGGGTCTGCACTGGCTAAAGGGCATGAAGACATACACCAGGAAAAGCAAGTAGGTTACAGTTATATGAAACAAAGCAGATTGTATGGATTGTATGGATATGGGGGGGGTATGAACATGGAAGATTTATTGGATCACAGTATCCTCAGGGTCCCATCAGAACAGCACAATTACTGTTATCGTTTGGTGTACTCCACTATCTGTGTCTTGTTCATTCTCCATGCCTCAGCCTAGCTATCAGGGCCCATCACATACTCCAGCCTGAACTGGCCAGATGACAAATATTAAGAATATCTTGCACCATTGCCTAATTAGGCCATGTATACTTCTCAAGTTTCAGTCATGGACCATGAACTTCTGGAAAGCATTTGTTGACCCCTCACACTCAGGTACAATCCAATCCTTAAGAGAAGGAGGAAAAAGCAGGAATTAACCATGAAAAAGATCTGTCAACAACCTCTTTTGAGACTGCCAGTTATTCCTTCAGTCATTTGAAGGACCCTTCTACTCACAGTGCTGGATAAGCATCACAGTGAAATACAGAACCAACAGAACCAAAGTCAGTGCAGAACCAGGTCTGTGCTGTCTGGGTTGGTACTAGAACAAGACACTCTTGGTCACTTGTTGAGGCTCTGGTGGTGCCTATTCCTCTCTCAGGAAGGGTCCTTTGAATCTATGCAGGTCTTGATGCCTGAAATCATTTTACCAGACAATATCAGTATTTTAGGTATACTCTACACAGCTCCTCAGGCTCTGAGAAGAAAGTTGCAAAAGCCTGAAATGATGAGTTATCTTCATGGGAAGAAAGCTTTTCTCCAACTGTATGTATCTGGAGCCAGGTGGAACAATGACTTCTCACCTGTTTCCCTTGGGCAGGTGCTAATTATATCTGATTGATGCTCTGCAGGATTTTCTCCTGTAACCACCCTATCTATTAAGGAATCAGAGGTGTCCATTCTTTCCATCAGTTCCCCAGCCACTTTTCAATGGGGAATGAGCTTTTACTAAGTGAGGAGGACTGCAAACAGGAGACGATTTCCAGGCAAAGTGGTATTTCACAGTGCAATATTTCTGCTGATTGTGTTGAACATTTTTGTCACACCCTCAGGTCTATTTGGCAATGTTCTATTGTCAGAAACACACAAAACAATGACACTTCATGGTTTCAAAACTTGCTTTTTGTCATTTTCTTTCAACAGACTCCGGCATCACAGGACTGCCGTTACGCAGCAGCTGAAATGGCAAGAAGCTGATGGAGGTCTGTGGGATTTCCCACATTGCAAACAGAAATTACTGAAGTAAGCAGACCCAGCTTTTTTATGACCCACCCAAACCACTCTTTCAGCATTTTTTTCTAAAGCACTCTACCAGGCCTCTGATCTGGAAATTATGCGTTACTGTTTCCAGAAAGTTCGTTTACTGCCTTGTGTACTTCCCACATGACAGTGCTGTGAAATGGTGGTCTCTTATGACATAACTTCCTTGTCTGCTCTGCTGGTGATGGTGGACTTCAGTGGTACAGCTCTAGGAGAGCAGGAAAAGTAATCTCATGATAGCAGGATGTAACACACAGTAGATATTTTCAGTAAGGCAGTTAGACCCTTTCAAGATCCTTTTGCACACAGGAACTGTAGGAACATGCAAGGGTTCATGCCTTAGCATTTTTTCACATTCAGTGACTAACACATAAGAACCCAGTGTACTACCTTCCTGAGGCTATGCCAGGGACAAAAGAGATTATTATCTCTTGTGGTTTCCAGAGAACACAGTGTGGGAGGTCATTCTGGAACACAGCAAGGAGATCATATCACTTTTGGATGATCCCGGCTTGTTCCACTGTTTCCAGGAAAGTCCATTGTACTGCCACTTGTCAAAAAAATCATCTGTGTCTTCTCCACTAACCCTTTTGTCTGGAAATGGGATCATAGCCTTGGGTGCTGTCTTCTTCTGTACCTAAACTCAGCAACATTTAAGGTGCTCTTTCTCAGTCAAGTTGGGTGAATCTAGCTGTTTCTGTAGGCACTATGACCATGCTACTTCTCCCCCAGTGGGTCAGTCCATGGGCATGGCACTGAGAAAAACACACTTCTTATGACCTGACAATTGGTATGTTCTCATAAACATCACTGGTGTATGCTAACACCAGTCATCACACACCACTGTAGCTGCTTCTCAAGCCCAGAGGTTGCCTGGGCAACCAAAAAACTTCTATTAAAAAATAGAGTAAAGTTCATCACATGCCCATATGTAAACCTTAGACAGTGGAAGCAGAGAAAAAAGAATGATAATTATGTTTAAGTCCTCAGTGAACTCAAACTACGTCATTGTTTAATCACTGTGACAATCTGTACTAGCAACCACATGACAGACTACAGTGGTTTTTCACAATAGTCTTCTGTACTGAGTTTTTAAAATGCTGCACCAGATCTCTACCCCAGCAGTACAACATTATCATTTAGAACTCAAAATAGCATTTAGTTCATAAGACTTCTAAAACAGTTTTTTTCTAAACTAAATTTAGCTGTCACTGAAATACTGCTTTATTGTGTAAACAGCTACAAGTCTCGATATTCAAGGTTGGAATCATGCATCCATCACTTGGTCTAATTCAACACATGCACCTTATTCAAAAACAGATTAGCACATTCCCCTTCTGTTCCCCCAGTACTGCACACAGTCAGGATCTGTCACCAGGTCATTTCAGTTTAAGAATTTATATAAATTGAATAAGATCAGGTGCACCCAAACCAATTGTAGAACACATTCAGTAAATTCAAAACTGAAATTAGACAAGAACTAAAAACTCTTTGCTACCTTCCAACTACATTCATGCCATAACCCCATATTTTTTTACAGAGATGATATTTTTGCTGCAACCAACACATTGAGTGAAACGTGCAGCATCCTGACAAAAGACCTGCAGCTGCTGATTGACTATGGCCCTTGGCACAAAAAAGTGGGAAGCAAAGCTGGATCTTCCTTTTGTTCTAATCTTGTTCTATTTGTCCTTAGTTAAACAAAAACTATTTCGTATTATCTGCTGAAGCCTAGAAATGGGGAAAAAAAAATCTGATCCCATTATAGCCATTCATCCATATTTGTGTTTGGGATTTTCTTTTTTCTTTTTGGTTTGTCTGGTTGGGGGGGGTGGGGGGGGTGGTTTTCCATAAATATTCAGGACCCAGACCTGGATAGATATGGTTTTAAGGTATTTTTCCTCAGTGAACAGGTACAACAAATGGAAAAATTTTTGGAGTTTCTTTTCTCCTTAGATACTAAGTTTTTAGCAAAAAGCTACATCTATTGTGAAAACTCCAGAAATGGAAAATCTTGGCCCCTGTTCCTCACAGTTCCTCCAGTTTCCTACCATATAGCCATCAGCTATGTGACACATTTCAATTGGCACTGTCTAACCAAATTATCAGCTACATGGTAGTTGGAGTTCCCATAGCTTATCATTCACACCATTTCTAAACTATAAATTAAACAGTGCCAAGATGGAACACGACTGTTTATCTTGTTAAAGTGCTAGAAAGAGCCTTGGTGTGGTTGGAGTTTGCACAATACCATTCTAAACAGGCAGTTTGCACGTAACATTCACTTGGAAAACAGGACACCTTCATAGCAGAGACGTGCACTGTTCCGTGCCCCTTTGAATGAGCATATTTGATTTATGTTACCATATGTTACCCACCATTATGTTACACAGTTAGCATAGCTCTGGATGCCTAATAAATACCACACGTCGTACCACTTAAAGCTGGTGTGCAGACAACCAACCAGTGTACTAAACCAAGTGGAAAAAAAACCACAAAAAAACCCTAATAGGCACGGAGCCACGATCGCCAGTGTTGTAAAAGCGTCAGATCTAATTCAAATCCCACGCAGCTGTGAACTTCTTAGCATTCTCCCAGAAATGGTTTTGCATACAGCATCAAGCAGAGTACAGCCCAGGAAAACTTTCTGAAAATCATGCTTAAGGATGCCTTTCACTTACTGTTTTATCTCTGGTATATATAGATTAAAAAAACTGCAAGGAGAAAGAGGAATCCAAGGGACTTAAGGAGACGAGGGGAGCAGCCAGCTCAGAAGTAAGGCTGAAGGAAAGGACACTACATTCTGCTCATGTAACTTGGGATCCAGTCCTGCAGATATCAAATACCAGTGCTTATCTCTACTTGGATAAGCAAATTAAAGTCTGCCTATGCAGACCATGTCTGTCTCCACTGCTCTTCAATTTATTCCCAGGTTTTGAGGCTGTAATTAACTGTGTAAATATTGGTGTATGCCCAGGTGCTTCAGTGTTCTTCTGACCCAGGATCTGTGTCAGTATGTGATACCTGACTTAAGTTTTGGAGGTATATAAGAACCTTTGAGATGAAAAAAAGTGCATCCATTTTTTTTTTTTTTGCAAATCATCTGGAAAAGTCCTTTCACACAAGCATTTGAAATCCAGTCAAAGGAAGAGATAAAAACTCATGTATACTCTAAAGCCTATTATTATTTTGAGGAGTTTCGGTAACACCATGTATCCATTTAAGTCATCTGCCACTACATCTCTGTTTCCAGTTGATAACCACACTGGAAAATTTAACCTCTTTGGCTGAAACTCTCTGCACTGCTGCCTTCTCATATTGGTCCAGGCTTTTTTGGTAGTGAGAGCCAAGGTATATTTTAGACAAAACAGTTCAACTTGTTCTAAGAATCAGGCTGAAGGAAAGCAGTTTATTCTTCCCATGTTAGAAAATTCAAACAACTTGATGTTTTCAACAAGAAATCCCAGGTTTCATTTGAAATGTGCCTAAGCAAGAGACTTCAGTGGCTTGGACATGCCTTTTGCCCAACCAGTGGTGCCATCTCCTGCCAGCCCTGCACAGGAGTCTGGGCTGAGGCTGCAGTTCCTGCTCATTTTAACCCCCCTTCAGCCAGGGCTGTTGCTGAGAAAGGGTCCTGATACCTTATCCTGCCCTGAGCTCACTTTCACTGCCTCCTGCCAGTGTTAGTGAAGTGGTCTCATCAGAACCTTTTCCTTTTGGCCAGGTTAACCTTCAAGCACACCTCCTCCCAGATCCATTTCACCTCCAGCATGCAAACTCAGGAGCCCACGTAAAGTCACAGTGAGAAGGAGAAGCTGGAGATGAGGAGGAAAAGGGTGGGATGGCCTCTTTGGTGGTTGTACAGACACATTTTGGATCAGTGTAAGATGCAGATTTAGTTGACAAACCTGGGAAACACCCTGGCCTGACATCGGGAGACTTTCAGTGCACAGGTCTATGTCATGCTGCAAAGTACTAGTCCATGAGGAATAAATCTTCAAACAATGCACAGTGATCCAGATTCACTGCACCATGATTCGCAGTGATAGAGGTTTGAAAGCAGCACTGAAAGGTCCAGAACCCTGTGGAGAAAGGGGATCGCTGGCTACAGGGACAACTCCACAGGCAAAGAGGAAAACACAAAAGTTCATATGAGAGAAAATACTTCTTCGACCCTGCTGCTCTGAAAAAGTACTGATAGTATTGTCAAAATGGAAGAATTTTAAGAAAATGGTAATATTTGAAGCCTTCTTTGTGCCTTTTACCACCAGGAATGTCTCTGGCCTTTGGAGCAAGGTTAGCAGACCCCTCCATCCCCATCCCCTCCCCCCAGCACCCATCTCACCTGTGCACCGACAGCTGCGGTTGAAGAACTTGAGGGGCCACCGTTCCCGGTCATCCACATTTTTGAGAGTGTAGGGGCCACTCCAGGGCTGAGTGTCTGCCTGCACACCCTCACACCGTCCCCTGCCCTGCAGGGACCCACAGATATTGCCTGGCTCTGTCCCCAAGGCCGGGCAGCAGCGTTTCAGGCGAAGGGCTTCCACTGTCATGCAGACACGGGGAAACTGTGCCTGCACCTGTGGGGGACAGCAGCAGCTCAGGTAGCCCAGCCCAGCCCAGAAGAGCCACCTCAGGGTTCCCATTACAGCTGGGTGCAGGCTCTGCCTCCCGGCTGAACCTGAGTGAGAAGAGCAGGGAGATCTCTACTGAGAGACAACCTGGCCTCACCACAGCTCCATGCCCTGGCCAACCGGGAAAATAACTCTTGCTGCTGAGGATGCTGGTGCTGAGTGTTTGTTTAATCCTGGCCTCTAATTGCCTTGAATGCAGTTCAAAAGAGGGGTGCTTTGACTCTGTGGTGCCTGCCCAGCAGCCACGGCTTTGAGCAGGGTTTATATAGAGGTTGGGAGAAGCCCTCATTAGGGGGATTAGCACGGCACAAATCCTCGTGTTTTGCACATGACATCAAAGGCAGAAAAGATGCCAGTGTGAAAGCAAGTTCTGCAGGGTCCTGCAGCTTGCCAGAAGAGTGAATGCCTCAGATTTATTTCTCCAAGTCTTTTATGAGCTTTGAGAAATTGATGGTCTTGTTTCAGCTGAGGTGGCTGGAGAAACACATTTATTCTTTTAATCAAAACCCTGTAAACAGATGATAAATAGAAGAGGAAACCTCTTATCTTTTAATTCATTCACTGCAAGATAATACTTTCCATTAAAGCAGTAGCAGTGGAAACTAACTGGAAGTGCAAAGGATAGAGGTGCATCATTAACAAAAATTTATAAATGTGGTACTATAAATTTGGGATGGAGATTCCACCTGCAAACTGCTGAACTTCAGTGCTTGCACTGAAAACATCTGAGTGGCAAGTGAGGAAGGGTTTCCTTCCTAATAGCCTTATTGCATGCAAAATAAATTATTTACCCATTTTAAAGAGTGAATGGTCCTTATTTGCTCTCGAATCCTTTCCCCATCATTACATCAGAGGTTATTGTACAGCTGGTCTGGCTGTTAGACTTTCAGAACTGCCACAGCTGAGCATTTATTACCCACCTGGCAGGAGACAGTCTGTGAGATTGATACACACACCAGACATGCACGTAAGTGGTTCTGTTCAGTACACTGACAAAAATATCCTTAAAAAGCTCCTAGTATGCAGCAGTTCTTGCCCTCAATGCAGCTCCTAGGGCAATAAATTTAATAAACAAAAATAAAGTCATGATAAGTGGTTCTGTGAGTCTGAAGCAATAGCTATTAGTTCAGGTCCACCATACTAAATAAAAACTGGCAACTCCCCTGCTTCACTGAAAGCTTTCACTACCTTCCCCCTCCACCTTCCCCAGCTCTGTTGTTTAGCCATTTTTACGAGCATGTATAATCAAAAAAGCCATGGTTGTGTCTGTGCTATTCAATATGGATGTTCAACCTCACCATTCTGCCACAAGAAGTTTTTGATCTATGCAGCAAATTATTGCCATCATGTAGCTAAAAGAGTTCATCCACACTGTGGACACTGTCATCAGCACTTTTAGGTTCTCAGATCTTTATACCAAAAACTTACTGTTTGACAGACAAACTGAAATATGATTCTACCTCATTTATGGAGGCATAAAGCGAATTAGCAGTACCATGTATTCTGAAATGGATTCAATTTACCTGGAATTGGCTTTTGTCTGCTGCTCTTGACACAACATGTGAAAAAGACAGAAAGTGTAAATAGTTGCTAGAAAAATATGTTGAAAAATCTCAGGAGTTATAAATGGAAGCACTGGCTCAAAAACCATCTAACCAACACTCCTCCCCATCCTGCTTAGCACCCAAACACATCTGTCTGGTGTGTGAAGGATCTGTCTTTGAATCTGTGTCAGACAATGTCTTGTACCAAAGACATTGGTTACCCGCATTACCCACATACTATCTGAAAGCAATTAAAGTGCACACTCACTTATCTGCATCACCGAAATTAAATCAAAACATACAGATAGGATTCAGCTAACCAATCAAACCCCTGAACTGGTGGGTCTATAGGCAAAATATGTGTCCAAGCAGCCGTTTTAGTCAAAGCTGGCTCAATTCAGACACTGATAGGAAGGTTCCTACTGACATTTGAGACCCTATATGAGACAGAAAGAGTAAGGACAGAAAAAGGTGAGGTACTGAGGCAGGCATGGTAAGATAAGGTAAGAAATGGGCTTCTAATGCCGTACATGAGGAAGGAGAAATCTGCTGTTTTCAGAGAAGCTGGAGTGTGGAGAAAAAGAATAGCAGGTAGAGGATGACAGAGAAATTACTTAGTGTGCAGGGGAAAGAGAACTGTGAGTGGAAGAGCAGCATACATGTAGCTTTTATTATAACTACTTCCCTCCATCACAACTATGTAATTTTACAAAACTGGGAGCACACTACAGTATGCAGTCAGTCCTGGCGTAGATGTAGCACTAGTCTCTGGTCCTCAGTAATGCATCAGCATTTTAGGAGTGCCTCCCCTGGCTGAGGGGAGCACCCAGACAAACAGCAAAAGGACAGACAGATCCCACATCCTGGTGTCGCTGCATCGCCGGCAATGGTGGTTCTCTGCTGCTGCATGACACACCATGAGGAATACACTGAACAAAATTACAAAAAGACAGTTGTCTTTCAATCAGTCATTGGGAAACCAGCAGGCACTGTCCGTTCCTTAGTGCATTGCTATTGAGAAGTTCCTCCATTTTTTGCACACAACCACACTTAAATAAAGGAGCTGTTGTTGGGGCTGCACAGAATCAGCCCTATACCAGTTTACAAATTAGCACCCTGAATGGCTTTCTATTTACTACAGAGTTTCACTGCGTCTCGAAAAATGAGTACTGCTGTGTGTTGGTACTACTGCCCTGAACTATCAAAGGACTTTTCAGGCAGCAAATCTGAGCACATGAGCTGTGCCAGTGATCCAAACTGTGATTGCACTGCCTTATCCGCACGCACTGGGCTTGCATGCCACAGTTCGGCAGACGGGCAGCTACAGGGGTGGCTTCTGTTAGAAGCTTCTAGAAACTTCCCCCATGTCCAAGAGAGCCAATGCCAGCTGGCTCCAAGATGGACCCACCACAGACCAAGGCCGAGCCCATCAGCAAAGGTGATAGCACTTTGGGGACAACAGATTTAAAAGGGGGAAAGAAATTACCGCATAAAAGCAACTGCAGACAGAGGGAGGAGTGCAAACATGTGAGAGGAACAGCCCTGCAGACACCAAGGAGAAGAAGGAGGGGCAGGAGGTGCTTCAGGTACAAGAGCAGTGATTGCCCTGCAGCCCCTGGTGCAGCCCATGGTGAGGCAGCTGTGCCCATGGAGGTCTACAGGGGACCAGAGACCCACCTGCAGCCTGGGGAGAACTCCACACCAGAGCAGGTGGATGCCCAAAGGAGGCTGTGACCCTTTGGGAAGTAGGCTCCTGGCAGGACCTGTGGAAAGAGGAGCCTCTGCTGTAGCAGGCTTGCTGGCAGGACCTGTGACCCTGCAGGGACC
Source organism: Lycocorax pyrrhopterus obiensis (assembly GCA_014706295.1). Lineage (NCBI taxonomy): Eukaryota > Metazoa > Chordata > Aves > Passeriformes > Paradisaeidae > Lycocorax > Lycocorax pyrrhopterus. Next base: position 41,943,746 of record JACSVZ010000001.1, on the reverse strand, counting down.
CAGACTGGAGTAGTCTGTTCCTGCATGACTGCACCTGTGGGAAGGACTCATACTGGAGAAATTCATGGAGGACTGTCTCCTGTGGGAGGCACCCCAGGCAGAAGCAGGGGCAGACTGTGAGGAGTCCTCCCCTGAGGAGGAAGGAACAGAAGAGACATGATAGACTGACCACAGCCCCCATTCACTGTCCCCCTGCACTGCTGCTGGGGAGAAGGTAGGGAAATTGGGAGTGAAGTTAAGCCCAGGAAAGGGAGAGATACGAGGGGAAGGGGTTTTCAAGATTTTATTTCTCATTACCCCACTCTGATTTGACTGGTAATAAATTATACTAATTTCCCTGAGTCTGTTGTGCCCATTACAGTAATTGGTGAACGATCTGTCCCTGCCCTTATCTCAACCCACAAGCCTTTCTCTATATTCTGTCTCCCCTGTCCAGCTAAGGAGGGCATGACAGAGTGGCTTTGGTGGGTATCTGCCATCCAGCCAGGGTCAACCCACCACACCACACATCTGAGCTACTGGGTCAGGTTACCACACCTGAAACTGTGCTCAATTTTTAATTACAATATTTAGGATTTGTGCTGAAAGTACAGGAAAACAGTATTTCAGCAACCTTGCAGACTGGATTCATGCACAGGGTCACCCCCAACAGAAAACTTCTCAGCCGGCCATCAAAGGCTGGCAAAGAAATATATCCATATGCCAGCACATTTCTGGGATAAGTACATTCACATATTGTTGTGGCAAGAGAGGAAATAAAGAATACTCGAAGGTACAGAAAAAGAAATCACTAAACACAATTCACAAAAGTTATACAGAATTCCTGAGTAGTAAGTAGGCAGCAAGTTCACATTTTTTTGTCAATGACACTATTGTTTCTCAGGCTCCTTCTACTGTACTCAAGCACAGATTAGTATCAAGCCAGAAAAGTATTTAGCCTGTGGAATTTTGGAAAGCATTTTGGTCAAAATAAAACATTCTACATATAAACTTGTGTGAAAACCAGTAACTCAACAGAAAGAATAAATAAATTACATGATAATTCATAATGACTCTAGAGATAACAAGAAGAAAGACAATTTTATAAGGAAACCTGCAGCAGAGGCTTTCAGACACTTGTGTGTGTTCCACATTTCCTGAATCTCCTAGCAAATTTATGTCCTTGGGATCTCTCAACACAAGCTACTGCCCTGTCACCACCTTACCCTTTGTCTCCCTGTCCTGTATGTGGGAGAATGAGGACAAAGTCTGGGAATGTCAGAGCAGCTCTGAAGATCTCATGATCCTGCTGTTGCACAGAAACCCTCTTCATATGAAGTCTCATCATCTCCTGGCTTCTCATATTTAAGTTATTTATCCAGTCCTTTTCTAATGCACGGAATTATTTTCCTGAAAACCAATTTATATGCTACAACATGTTCACATATTGTTAGAATAGAAGAGCAACTCAGAGAAGAACAATCTGCTCAGGTCTCGTGGAAAACACACCAGATGAATGCAGCCAGGAATTAAACCTAATTTAGAGACAGTTTCATGGTCTTCCATGAGTTTTCTTTCCTCAACAACCACAAGGCTGCTGTACCCTATCAGTCTGGATGCTAGATAATCAACCTTTCCTTGTGTCACCAATTTCACATGTCATCTTTTTGTGGATTTACCTGTAGGCCTCAAAGTGACAGAGAATGACATTTATCTCACCTGATGTTAGACATCTCTTGATTACTGAAATCTACACTTAACCAGTCACTCAGGGTTTCCTTTGTAGGATACTCTCTTAATTGAGAGAAATAGCTGGGTTTAGGGTGCAATTCACTTGGCCTGTTTTCTCTACTCACATTAGGAGCAGATGAACTGCACCACACGAGGCCCAGTCTCAATTTATTTATTTCTTGTAAAGGGAGCCTTGGTTTCAGTGGTAAGTACCCAATATGCATGAGAGGTCTACATTTAGGACAGATGAATCCCTCTTGGATTCTTCATGGATTCCTCACTGGGCCTTGTGGTCCGGCTGAACTTGCTTCCCAGAAGTCTGGAGCTGACTGCACTGGGAATTACTTAAAGACACACACTTCCAAAGCTCTGAATTTGCTGGCACTTTGCTTCTCCCCCCCACCAAGGACACATGCTGGCTGAAGTATGTACTCTGCACAACTTTCAAAGGAAGGTCCTATACTCATACACTGCTCTGGTAACACACATGCCTGTGTCAGCTCTGTCAGATCTTTCCACAGCCTTAAATAAACATTATTTGCAGACACACTTTTACACTTTTAAGTCAGATGTTGCCTTACTGTGATTTTGTTCATTTCTGTCTGAGATAATAATTAGGCACTTCCATTTCTTTCGTAAGATCTTTCTTTCATCCTACTCCCTCATTCAAGATGTCTGAGAAACTTCTTCAGTGATCATGATAGAATATCATCATTTGGTTTATGAAACTCTGAACTCTGTCACTTTTGAACTAAACAAGCCAAGCACACTTTTTCCATTGTGCACATTATGTAGGAACATGGATATAAGCTTAAGCTAGTTATAATTTAGATAAACACAATGCTGACTGGCAGATTAAACTGCTGCTGTGGTGACCACCTACCCAAAGACATCTTTATCTTCAGAATTATTTCAACATCTTCTAGCCCAGGCTTACAGAAAAGGCAGGCTTAGAATATAAAGTATGATTCACTTAAGGAAGCCAGGATCTGGAAGGTAAGAGAACTAAATCTCAGTTACCCTGATGTTCACCAATACTCTATGAAGGGAAAGAAGACCTCCAGGGAACAACACACCCCATTCTCAGACAGACCTTGCATCTTGGCAGGGTCTTCTGTCCTAATTTCTCTACCTTGATCTTAAAAGGAGGTGAGGGTGACTAGTTTGAATTCAGCCAGACACTGAAATTCTAAATGTCACTGAAATCTAATGAATGTCACTAAATGGCTGTGGTAGGGGAGAACCTGATCTACATAGAGTAGATTTATGCCAGTTTACAAAATGTGAAGTGAAATAGGTAGGATAGAGTCTCTCGTCTCATCAATTCAGCTGGCAACAAATTGTCCCTGTCACAGGGGAAGAAATATGAAGGAAATCCAGATCTGGCTGTGTACCACATTAAAAAAAACCCTGAAAGATACATATCTTATCTTATTTGTTGTCAGAAAGACAAGCACAGTATTTGAAATAATATCAGAAATTATAGAGTCATAGTATAGTTTTGGTTGGAACCTTACATTCAGCTTTCCAGAGCCTGTTCCAGAAGACATTCTTCTCTCAGAATTTTTATTCAAAGTACTAATGCTACTACTTATCCCAATAGAAAGTATAAAATGGAACAAAATATATTCATCCCTCATGAAATGTAGTCTAAATTCCAAGAACATTGTTGGACAAAGTAATGAATGCTCCCTTGCTCTAAGCAAGAGGATATACGTACATTCAAACAAAAAATATAAATAATGTGTCCCCTGAGGTTCACTGAGGAATAAAGATAGCATTGATGACCACAGCAGGACTGAAGGCTGAGGTTTCACTTAACTGCCCCAAATTTGCCTGTTAAATGTACCATAAATTCTCTAGTTCTACATTACAATGGAATATGAGTCCTATATTCCTAGAAAAGCATAAAGTAGGAACTCTGGAATATATCACTGGGGAAAAAAAAAAAAAAAAAAAGGAAAGGGGGGGGAAAAAACAATCACAACCCAAAACTCCCAAGGAACGGAATCAGAAAAGGCCTCCTTAAATGAGGTTCCTGAGCTGAACTCAGACATGATAAAGCTCTCCTAAACTGCTCACTCACAGGGGGGCGGGGGAAATAAAATACTTGAATACAAGTTACTGGATGGTAGAAATGCATCATCAGCTGAAAATTTTTGTTGTCTTTTTAACTGCATTTATTTCCCAGAAAATTGAAAAACACCATTCTAGTTCTTCTACAGGATCAGAAACCAAATACACTATAACTAAGATTTGTTATTAAAACACAAAAAAAACCTAAATGTGACTCCTGACTCATGTTTTCTAAACCCCTTCTATCTGTCACACTACGTAACTAAATGAGATTTACCAGATGTCCATAAACAGCGAGGGAGACAAAGTCAGAAACCTTTCCGTCAAGAGACAGAAACAAATCTTTTCAATCAAACAAACCAAATTTTTAATCCAAAGAGAGGGAAATTTTACTGCTGAGAGGTAGAAAAGACAGTAAAATATATCAAGTGCAGAAATTCCTTCAGGGACAAGGAGGAGACTTTTTAAATCAGGTAAATGTGCAACTTAGGGGACATGGAGGAAAAGGAGGAGCATTTCACATGAGGAACAACTGAACTTGAGCCTATGGAAAACACCAGGCACAGCAACTTTGTCCCACCTATGTCAGAAACTCCAAATAGAGGTATTTCACAGTAAAGCTTTAAGCATCTCCATTATTTGTCGTGTTCTGTGACTGCAGGTTGTTGCAGCCTGCAGCAGAGCTAGGATGTGGGGTACGCCTCTCTCTGATCCTCTCCCTCTGCCCCAGTGTTCATTCACTTAAAACAGGAGCCAAGGATGGCCGTGGAAAAAGCATGTGGACCAAATCCACAAATTCAAAGATTTTGAATCTTTGCATAAGGCTGAAAACACATCGTAAGATTTTTTTTTTCCTCTAAGTCCCTATGAGGTATCAACTTCAGTATTTGATGGACATTTTAAAAAAGCATATGTAACTATATCTGTAGCAGCAGAGAAGCTTCCCAGTTGCAGAGAAGGAACTTTGTGACTAAATATAAAGGCTTAGTTAGACAGCCCGTATTTGTGTCCTAGCAGGGGGTTCATCTTTAGGGAGGAAGCTGATAGAAAAATAAATTGAAATGTTTGCTGGCAAGAAGAGGCCTAGAGTGCAGAAAAAAAAAGATTGTGTAAAGAAGATACAGCTGAATGAAGAAATGCCTGAATATTCTGTGACAAGCAATAAAGCAGCAACACTTGAAGTTATTTTCACGGAATCTGCCAAACCACATTAGAAATCTGCATCAAGCCTGCAAAATCAAACAGACAGAAGTTTAAAAATTCCAGAATTGAAGTTATCTCTTAATTTTATCCTCTTCCTCCACATAAGACTTCAGGCTTTACTCAGTGCATGCAATCCAAATCCCACACCAAACAAAAAGACAATTTTCTTCTCAGTGTCCCCATGGCTATCACCTTTAGTATTTTGGTGCTCCACGAAATTTCTGTTTAACATCACAAAAGCTCTGAGAACAGGTTTACCATTACAGGTAATATTATCTTTACCTTTAAAATAGAAATTTCAGAAATTGCCACGGCACATATTTGTCATAGATCCATGTGCCTGAGTACTCCTGCTAAAAATCAGACACTTTGAGGGGGTGAGGGTGACCCACACTTTTCCTGGCCTTGAGGAACTCAGAGGCAGAGGGGACCAAGCCTCCAGAGCAGCACCGTGGGGTACAGCCAGACCATTGCCTAAAAGCAGTCTCGGGGCCACATCCAGGCCCCCTAGCTGAGCAGCACCAGCTGGCCGCTGTCTCCACTGTGCCCAGCTCTTCCCTCCATAGCAAATGACCTTGGGAAAAGCTGTCTCTCACAGTGCCACTGCACAAGCCAAGCAGAGAGTCAGAGATCCGGCATCCAAGCTTGCACCATGACTCTTTCATTCAGCAGTGTGGAAAAGGCCAAAAAGTAAGCACCCATTCTCTTTTTTTCTTTCTTTGATCACGTATCTGCAGGAAATTAATACCTCCCTAATACATCCCCAAAGCACCATAAAAGTCTTTGATGAATAATTGAACACTTTTTGCAAAAAAAAAGTATTTTTGATATCACACAGTCAGAGGAGTTGTAAGTGATCATTTTAACATTTCCTTCTGTCCCTGAGTACTGAAGTGTGCAGTCTTAATGTTATTTCAAAACCTTAAAAAATCTTTAGGAAAAATAGTAATACTAGCAGTTACACTACCCCTTATCTGTCTTATTAGTAGAGATCTAAGTACCGCTACCCTTGCTTTGTACTAAAAGGATGTTGTCCAGTACGAGGAACACTCACTACAGACAAAGTAATTCAAATCAATGCTTGATGTGATGCTGTGCTTAGAAAAGGACCAGTGACACGTTTTCATGCACAGATGAAAGATGCTGAACAGAGAAGTAAGGAGATGCTTTACTGCTGTGTTTTGCAGTGGAGACATCAATATTGAAAGTCCTTTTTCTGTGTATTGTTCTGCTGTCAGTGTATTAAAAAGGTTACCAAAAAAATTACCCAAAAGCAGGAGAATATGTCTTAAAGACTCAAAGAATTTAATTTCTTTAGCTTACCAAAACAAAGCTGGGTGCCGACTTGACAGTTTTGTGACGATCAAATGCCGGGTATGAAGAAGATCTCTGATCTAACAGAGAAAAGATTTAACAGAGGGCAGGTCCAGATTAAAGGCATACATTTGAAAAAATTGCAACAAATTACCAAAGACAACCAATGAACTCTCTGCCTCTTCATGTCCTCAAATCAAAACCAGACGCTGTCCTTAAAAATACGCTTCAGAAAATCCAAATTATTTTTCTCAACTTACAAGTAAAGAAAGGAACAGGAGGAAATAGATGAACGGCAAAGACTAGGTGACATTAATTACCAGATTTCCTGGCCTCGAAGCTATTCCTTCGGCTTTCTGTGAAGTAAAGTAGTTTCAGCCATCTATTGACAGTAGAGGAATAGTGAGGTCCGGGAAATTTTGAACTGCGCTCCAGATTTTGGCAAGAAGCAACCTCTAATCCTTCTGTCCTTGTCCCCGTCCCAGCCCTTTGGAGCCACTCTCTCCCTCTCTGTCCCTTCCCTCCCACTCATCCCGTCCCTCACGCACAGTTTCACTTTCTCTTCTCTCGTCTCTCCCGCCGTCAATAGTGGGAGACGGCGAAGGGCGGAGGAGGGACCGGGAGTGAAGCTCTCTGCTTTCATTTCTTCCATCCTAAATGAAAAGTTTAAACTTAGAAGAGCTGAAAAGGGATACAGGAAGGCGGGGCACGCTGCGCCAGGAGCGACACGGTCGGTGCGAGCCCGACAAAGCCATTCCCACGTGCAGCGCAAGCCCCGGAGCAGCCGTGCCCGGTCAGAGCCCGCGGGTCGGCCCGGTAGCAGCGTCCGCTCGCCACCTCCCGGGCATGGCAAGGAAAAGGAGGAAAACGGTTTTGCCGAAACCCGGGATCGAACCAGGGACCTTTAGATCTTCAGTCTAACGCTCTCCCAACTGAGCTATTTCGGCTCCCGTACTGCCCCTCTTTAGGTGAGACAGCACTAATCCGTTCTTCCATACCCGTCATCCGGCCGTTCATAGCCGAGAATTTAAATAAAATATGTGTTATTAGCCCTGCGGTGCTGGGTGCCACAAATGAGTCAATGATAGGTCTTTGCAAACCAAATTATGCCGCAAGCCAAAGACAAATCAGCAGTAACGCAAAACAAGCGTATACAAACATCTATGCACAACACACACACCAGTATGAAGGTGTTTTGGCAGTGGCTCCCTGGATTATTGAGGGAGGTAAAAGGAACTAGAATATTATGTGGGACTCAGGAGCATTAAAGTGGCAGTATTTTAGCTCCAGTTTTCAGAGACTTTATTTTAAAGCCTGACACATCGTGTGCAGAGAGGATGGCATCACAAAGAGACATGAATAGATCACAAAGAGACATGAATGAGAAGGGCACCTGCACCTTCTTATGCCCAATAGTCTTGCTAAGAGATGCATGTGCCACTGCAGAAGCTCCCTGCACCCGTGAATCACAAATCCTGACTAAGCAGTGTTATAAGAAATACAGTTTACATTCACGTTGTTGAGTAGGCATTTATTTCAACAGGCAAGTGCTCGCATACTCCTGGGGCTACAGGTCAAAGGTAGAGGATACATCCGAGTGCCCACGTTAGCGCCTGTAGTGGGCACTGACATCTCAAGTTTGTGTTGATTGGCACAGCCCGTGGTCTAGGAAAAGCTACCTGTGAGGGTATCTCCTACTCACACTTTCTGCACACTGTGAGGGGAGAGAGGCTGCTTTGCAAAATTGTCCATGGCTGCTCCCTCCTTCCTGTCAGTTAAAATAACCCAGACTCTCATCCACAGTACTAAAGGAATTTAACAAATCCCTCCTTTTACGTATGGGGAAGAAGCAGCCTCATCCCAAGCCAGCCATGTGAATAGTTGGTGCTATGAACCACCCCCTTTCCTTTTATTTTCAGTGTATTTTTCCTCAAGTTGTCCCACATTTGAGGCTCTCTTCAGGAGCTGATGTATTTTCAGGAGTCAAAGACCTGTTTTCAGAAGTACAAAAGCTGAGGACTGAGCCAGCAGTTTAGAGACAAAAACTCTGTACAAAAAAAATTCAGTTAGGGAGAGGTTAAAAAAACCCACCCACACTTGTACTTAAGAGGTGTGTGAACAACAAACATACTGATACAAAAATCTCATCTTCTCATGATTTTCCATTGCCACCAGCAATGATTATTTTGCTGAGAAATGATGAATGTAATCCCTTAAAAAGCATGTCTCCTACTGCTGCAGCTAACATAATCTTGTGATCTTTGGTGCAGATAAACTCCAAATGTGCCACAGCATGCACAGAAGTCAAAACACTATTGACTTAAGAGTTTTCATACATTACCACAACAGTCAGAGGTACCACAGAGCAACGGGTTATTCCGATTTTCATTTTTAGAAATCTCTGTTTTGCCAGGTGAAATGGAAATGGCAATGGAAACAGAAACTAAAGGTAATGCAAAACAAAATTAAACAGAAGAGAAGGACAATTCAGTCTCAGATATAGCATATTTAATAAAAGAGTCAGCTTTTCCCCAATGGAATTTGGTGAAGGGGTTTGTATTTAAAGTTCTTCCTTCTGAAGAGTAGAAATATATTTTCACGGCTGCCTAATGAGCATAAGAACAGTTTTGGCAAAATTGAGCATTCTGAGTCAAAAAAACCACAAACAAAAAAATCCCACATTTTTCACCCACAAATCTTTCTCCTACATCAAAGAAAGTACAGGGTAGACAAACAAAATCTATTTTCTAGCCTATCATCTTATGACAATGTAAACCAGCGTCAACCACAGCTGACACCCCTTAATGCCAAGCAGCACACAAATTTAAGCAAGTGCCAGGGTCAGAGCAGAGAAAGCCTTGGAGAAATAAGGGTTCTCTCCATTGCACAAACTGGAGCTGATACACACACACTGCAAACACCCCCAGGCCCCAGCTCACAGGTAAGCTGTGCCTGCCCCATCCCTGGCACTGCTCAAGGCCAGGTTGGATGGAGCTCTGTGTCCCTGCACATGGAAGGGGGCTTGAACTAGGTGATCTTTAAGGTCCTTTCCCACCGAAACCAGTCTCTGATTCTGTGACTGCAGATGGCCCTGCCTCAGCTGCCCACTTCAAGGTCTTCCAAATCCTTTCACTTGCTGCTGGCAAGGGATGCACTGAACAGCAGCTGTGGTATGCCAAGACAGTGAGGTAGCAATGTTCGTTTTCCCCAAAAAGGGATTTCAGGAACCGCTTCCCAAAGATCTAATCCAACTCAGAACAGTAATCCCAGAGATGAAAATGACAGAGATCCCCACATACTTCCCAAGTTCGTGATAGAACCTGGATGAAAACCTTTGCCAAATTCCAGCCCTCCTCCCTTAGAAAGTTTTAGCAATTTAAGTGACATACACATTTACTCCATTTATTTTCTTACTGGTGTGGCCTCACTTTGTTCTGTGACACAAACCTTGAGAGAATGGACTGAAAGACTAGAGTGTTCACAGGATTTTACATCACTACCTCTGCCTTCTGCAGAAATGCTTCCCAGTAAAATCAGTGAGAAATAAAACCTAAAAGCATCACACTTCTCCACACTGGCAGTTCACTGGTTGATCCTTTGTCCTCTTCTTCCTATAGAAGCAAGAAGGCGACTGGCAAAATAAGCTGTTTTCTTTAACAGAAAATAGACTTTTCCCTGTGAAAGAAATGCTCCTACCAGATCAGTCACCTGCTAAGAAAATCTGATCTGCAGCAAAGTAGCTCAAAGTAAAAGCCTCCTAGATTTTTTAAAATATATATTACAATATTTTAAAACGTGCATGTGTATATTCATTTACATATATATATATACAAGTAGTAACACAAAGCCAGAAAAGCTCAAACACTTTGATGAACTAAATCTTCAAAAACATTTAAATAAACTAGAACAGTTTCCACTAAAAATCCTAGATCCTATTGAAAATCCACTCCCGGTAATATCACTTCTTTGGGTAGTCACATAAATATCAAGGCTTGCATCTTCAGCAACTAAACATTAAAAACAACTTTCAAAAGTTCTGTTCAATAAACCAATCACCCACTCCTGCTTTCTTCCGTGCATTTCTGATAACATTATTTTTAGTGCTTCAAAGACACTGTACCTATTTTCAAAGCTTTAAAATATTCTTAAATTAAGGTTTATGCAGGTTTAAAATAGTAAGATTTTAGTTATCTGTAATCTCTACTCCTAAAAACACAACACAGCCAGTATAAGGAGACGTGAAAGACACATATTTTCATGCAACTCACTCAAAGCAGCTGTCACAGTAATCACAAACACAGCTAAGACAGATCTTTCCCGGACTGTAGCTATTTCTGGTACTGACTGTTGCAAAATACAAAACAGTAAGATGTATATCACAAGGAAGGATGCACATTGTAAGGAAGTCATATATGAAGAAAAGTATAAAAATTAAGGAAATACTTGAATGTAGTCAGAAACATGCATTTGACAGTGACATTTCAGTGATTCATCCAGAAAACCACATCTGGTAAGCAAAGTATGCTAAGAGATCATTACATATGAAGTCCTGTAACTTCTATCTGTCCCAAATGGAAGCTTTTACTTCCAAACCAAGTATCAGAAGCCCAAAAAAATATAACTGCCACACAATTCAGTATAATTATCCCACTTTGTCACAGAAAACTCGCCTTCAATAACAGGCTCCTAGACTTTAAAACCCATACTTGGCACTGCAGTAAGTGTAGAAACTTCCTGGTTAGCCTTTTAGAGTGACTCTTGCCAGCCAAAAGTGGCATTTTATCAACAGCACCATGCACCACATAAGAGGTATGATGAAGCTGGGAACACCTGTGCTTCAAGAGTTAATTCCCAATTTCTGAAACCCTTCGGAAGTCACAGCTTTTTCTGAGTACACCACAGCATCCCAGTCCTGTGCCTCCTGCAGCTCTGCCCAGGCGCCACAGAGGATCAGGGACTGTGCCAGCTACAGAAGCTGAAGTGATAAAACCAAGAACAGTGGTCTGTTTTATGTCTGCCAGAAAAGTGAAGGTAATTTTTTCAGGCTAGAGGAAGAGCTAAGAAATATTTTTTTTAAAAAACCCACCATCCACTTTTTCAGCATGTTTTTCTTAATTAAGAGAAACCAGTTACACCATAATATTTATTACTAAATCAACTTTGAACAAGATTCATCGACATATTTCTAGAATTGAAGGTTTTTTCCCAAATTTTATATTAAAACTCAAATACTGTTTTATCTTTAAAATGTTTATTACAGAAAAAAACTGGTGAAACACTGCATTGATTAAGGTCTGCCAACCCACAATTCACAGAAAAAGAAGTGTTTAAAAAATTTTTCTCCATAAATAGCCTTCATATCTCAGGAAATAAGATCATTGGAATGTTAACTGTGTTCCAGTATTTCTAGTCTGTTACAATTACAGCTAAGGAATGGGAATTAATATGTAATAGACAGTAATACAGTAAAAAGCAGACAAAGTTTAAGGAAATGATTCTGGAAATCTCAGCCAGAACACCTGCTACTTCTTGACATCTTTCCCCCCCTTGCTCCACTCAAAAAGGGGCATTTAAAGTGATAGAGTAGATAAGTTTAATCAGTCATCTACAAAAGTTAATAGTGCACCAGCAGAGAAACGGACAGAATCATACAGGTACTGTATCCAGCTTTTGTCAACCAATTTATAGTCTCAAAAAATATATAATTTCTCCCCTTGATTAAAAATAAAACCCAACTCTTTGAAGTGACAAAAAATTATATATATATTACACTGTAAAAACAAACTAATGCAGATGAGTAATTCCAGAACAAAAACAAATTTAACTCCCAGTCCCAAAAGCTGCAATCACGGTTAATTATTCTTAATAAGGCAGATTTTCAGTTACACTAATTTATAACATTATAAATATTCTTCACGCCATACAGTTTTTTAATATCAACACCTAGTGAGAATAGAGTATTGCACCGAAAGCCGAAATTAAGAGGTTCAACTTATAAAGTGCTGAAATCATTCCAAAGTTGTGCCATACTGTGGTTGTTTACTCATCATGGTCTATGTATCTTGAATACATTAAGAGTCCAGTGTGGCCACTTGATTGCAGGCTTTGAAGAAAAGATCGTATGAGGTAGAAAAAGCTCCTTCAGGTTCTGTGCCACACTATGGACCACTGAGCTGGGCAAATGGCTCTGTCACAGGAAAGGGCTCCAAAGCCTTCTCTGAGTTTTTCCAGTTGTGAAAATTTTCTCTGTACCATTCAACTAATATGGAGACAATGTTGATAAGTCACGCTGACCAGAGATAACAGGGAAATACAAATATTCCACAGACATCTTAAGACTAACAACATGCTAATTTTCTTTACGGAAAATTTTAACCTACAATACTAGAAAAATCTAGTTTAAACTTTATAAATTCTTTATGCAAGACTTACTCTATCATTAAAAAGTGATTATCCCCGTTTTTTAGTCATGTAAATTCACTACTTAGAAAGCAGCCAATTTTATGTAAAATTCAAGTGTTACATTCAATCTCTTTAGCTTCTCAGTAACTAACCTATAACCCATTTCCCCCCTTTCCCTCTCCCTTCTCCCATCACTCCTGAATCAGTGTAAAAGTCATCAGTCTTACTTGTTTTCATTATTCCTTCTTTCCAAGGCACTTTAGGTCTCCATCCTAAGTTGTGCATCTTTTCTGAATTCATTGGATATCTCAGGTCATTTGTAGGCCTGATGAAGTATAAAATGCATATGGAAAACAATCTGATTATACTTCTTCATGAATTAGAGATGGAGTACCTCACATTGTCTTCCAAGGAACATTAGATATGCTTCAATTTTGAAAATTCCCATCAACATGAATGGATTGCATTGCTTTCAAAAAATACGTGGCAGCTGAGTGCAACTACAACAATACAATTCAGTTTGTACAGTCAACTACTTGAAACTGACTAGAATAAATATTAATCGGTATTTTATTGGCACAAAAATGAACGCAAAACCCACTGCCAACGCAATTGTGCAAATCAGTGCATTTGCAATGCAGAGCCAGTGTTTTCTAATATTAGCATTTATATGTGGGAAAACCCACAAATGTACACATACTAATATTAGCATTTATATGTGGGAAAACCCACAAATGTACACACACTTCAGATTTAAAACACACAGGCTTCCAAAGTGGCATCATTACAGCGGCTCGCTAGCTACGCAAGCTTAATAATACTGAATATGTAGAATCCCAAGCTGCAAGATTCAACACAGAAAGACACATTTTATATTTAAGCATGGAAGAAATTTTCATTTCCGCAGTCTGGCAGATAGGTAGCCTAGTCTAGCATTCCTGCACTACTGGCACTGGCATATTGAATAGTCAAGGTACGTGTGCAGGCACAAACCAAGTACTTATCACTGTTACTATAACATGCTAATCTTGAGCAGAAGCAGAACTAATTTTTCCATAGCAAGTAACCCCCATGACCTTTAAGTCACTCATTATGGAATTAAATAATCATAAATTAGGTATGTTAACAATCTTTTATAAGACCTCAGCATTCCCTGAAACATGTATTCCTATGTGGTTAGTTTTCCCAAGCCCATTTATGTTTAAACATTAGCAGAAAGGGCCCAATACACATGAAGAAACACCTCAAACTGAATTACACGGAGAACTCCTGAACACTCACATCATGTGAGCCAAAGGCAATTTGTTCAAAGTCCTGTGATACACTCAGATAGGATTCTGAAGAACATTTCCTTTTAAAAACAAAGTTAGTACATTTTTAAAGACACTTCAGTTGCCATGATAACAACACAAATGTGAACAGAAAGTGAGAGTTCTAAAGGCCATAATACTTAACTGCTATCAGTAGACACTTCATTTCTAATCACTCTGGAGAGAGTGATATCTAAAGTATAAGAAGAGACTCATTGCTGCCGCAGAAAAGAAATGGCGATAAAAGAACAGAGCCAAACCAAGCCTGAAATTAAGGACAGAAACACACAGCAAAAGCATATCTATAAAATCTACCCATTTTTACCATTGCCCTAACTTTGGTACCTTAGAGCTTTACATCTACTTTTGAGATAGCAGCTTCAGCTTAAGATAGAAATCTAAAGCTAACTACACTCCATAGGCACGTATTTCTGCCTGTGGAGAGTGGGTCTTACTATAAAGTAGATCTAAGTCTGAATTAGTCACATTAATGCCAAAATACTAAAGCTAAGCGAGAGATGATGGGATTCATCTCACTCAGTGATGCTCAATACAAAGTACACTGAATAAACTGTCCAAACCACCATGGAGGAAAGATTTAGTTGCTCTGTAACACCTGTCCTCTTCCCAGAGCAGACTTCAGTAGTGAGAAGTATGAAGGAAGTTTGAAGACAGACAGATTAGCATTACACATTCTGCTTCAAGATACACATTCTGACCTACAGATCCAAATAATAAAGGAAAATCCTGTTTTTCTACACAGAACCCCGATCATAGATGTCAAATCCACTAGCAAAAAAAACCAACCAACCAACCAACCAAATTAAGGAAGCAAAACAGCTCTTACTCCCTCAAAAGTGTTCCCTCCTTCAGAGCAGAAACACTTCCACAAGAAACTATTTGATTAAGAGTCTCAGAAACCTTCAGGACAAAACTATCCTGCATGTCCTCCACATTCCTTACCTGTCTTTAACATAATCCATCCAATGCTCCATTTCAGACTCTGAACTGGTCTTCTTTATCTGTCAAGAAGAAAAACAATTATCATTCCCATACATTTTGGGCTGCCTAAATATATACTTAAAAAATATGGAGTTTTAAACAAGATTTAAGTTTGTTAAGAAAAAACCACCACCAAATAAAAAATACAAATCACAAACAGAAATGGTCTTTTGTATACCGAGTCTTCAAACCACCGAAATTATCAGAATTATCTAGAACAACTCCAATCTGTCTCCTTCATCCCAGCACTGCCAGAACATCCATAATCAAACTGTTAGATTTTAATAGTGCCACATTCTCAGACCAAAACTAAAGCTGTCAGCATGAAA
Organism: Lycocorax pyrrhopterus obiensis; assembly: GCA_014706295.1. Taxonomy (NCBI): domain Eukaryota; kingdom Metazoa; phylum Chordata; class Aves; order Passeriformes; family Paradisaeidae; genus Lycocorax; species Lycocorax pyrrhopterus. Next base: position 41,928,400 of record JACSVZ010000001.1, on the reverse strand, counting down.
AAATGGTAATTAATCATCATGCCAGTTATGTCCCAGTCAGGATAACTGATGCAGCAGCCCAACACAGGACAGCCCATACTGCAAACTTACACAGTCCAGCTGCCACGGAAAGGCTAGCACATCATTCTGCTGCAAGGATCTTCCAACACCCACCACAAGCCTAAGCTCTTTCAGAGCTACAAAAAGTGTGTAGAATTATTCATACGTGCAATGAAAACTGGTAAAGAAAAGCATCAGAACTGTTTACTCACTAAATGGATCAGCTCCTTAGCAAGCTGGGTAATGGACATCTCAAAGTTAGTTCCAATGTTATAAATTTCACCTGGTTTCCCCTCCTTCAGGACAGTGAGGAATGCTTCTACCACATCAGTTGCATAAAGGAAATTCCTTCTCTGAAGTCCAGAACCATGAATACAGCTTAAGAAAAAGACACAAAAATTTTGTTAATCCTCAAATAGACACATTCAATTTACTGGACTGTGTTTTAAGCAGTTTTGCTGTCAGATGGTTACCTGAAGGTACCTTAAGTAGCTGCACATGCAAACAATCCTTTACTTTAAAGAAATCCTATTATTAAAACAAGTGATTAATAACTTAGTTACGTAATTATCATTTTACAAACTAGCACATAATTATAACTGCAATTAGAGTTTTATAGCACAAATACTACCAAACAAATGCAAGTTACCTACCATTTTCTGTTCTGTTGCAACAAAGATATAAACTTTGGAATCACCTAAGGAATTGAACAAAAAAATCCCATGACTCCACTATTTTAGAAGCTGCTATTCTGCAAAGAATAAGGAACTTCAACAGTTATGTAGCATTATTTTAATACGATCCTTTAAATACTTTTAAGTTTTATTAAGTCTAAGGAAAGAATGTATCTAGCCTAGAAATTGCAAGGATTTTTTTTTGTAAGAGTAGATGCCACTATTGTATTGTAAACCTTATCTTTCTGGCAGTTACAAACGTAACATTTTCACAAAAAAAAAAAAGAAGTTTCCATTACTTTTGCACACAGCAGTGCATTAGAGTCTAACCAGAAATAATTATTGCCAACAGTTTAGAACAAGGTTTAAACATCCAGCAAACTGCAGTAAATCTAGAACCAAACAGTTGTTGAAATAGTTAAATTTGGAAGAGAATCAACAGAAAATTTTAAGATAATGCAGATAAACAGGGATCAACTGATAGTGTGCTTGCTGCACAAAGATTTACTGTATTATGTTCATCTACAAGCTTAGATGCATTCATAATGCCCCAGATACTTCAGAACAGTTAGCACCACTATTAAAGTCCTTAAACTGAAGCCGTTAGAAAACTACTCTAATTACTAAATTTTGTTAACTTCCTACTCTAAACATAGGAGCAGGATACTAGGTAAAACTAAAGATTCACCAAGCCTAGTGCTGTGTCCTCAGTAGTAACTAAAATTGGGTATGTGAGGAAGAATATATATAAAGTCAAAACCAAGCAAATAGCGATACATCCCCTGAATATACCCCCAACAATCATGCAACCTGTAGCAAGATACAGATCAATGAAAAATGTATTCTAAAAGCCAATGCTTATCCACCTGCAATAATGTAAGTGAATATAAATTTATTAGGGAAAAAAACCCAGAAAAGGTGAAAAGCAATTCAAATTAAAAAACACCTCTGTAGTACTGTAAAATATAGCTACATTTCCCACCAGTTCCAAACTCCAAAGAGCACATGTGATTATCATTTTCATTCCATCAGTGCATTTCCATTCACTAACCTAGCAGATTCTGGTATTGACTTAAAAAAGCAACTCCTTCTCACTAATAACTGTTTCAAACAGTTACCCTGCAAGGTCTGTTTGAACACATGCAAAGACAAGTCACTTTTCACTACTTCTCACCTTACAGATGAACACTATAGCTTCATCTTACTTATTTCCTGTGCAAGTTAGAACATTCTATACTAGACTATATTGTACTCTCAGTTTACTTTTTGAAATGTTTCCCTTAGCTATTAAACACTCCCAATTACAGACCATGACATGTCAGTTAATGTAATTTGCAGGGGAACTCTGTCAAAATATCCTTTGAAAAAGAGAAAAATTACAAAACAAAGTTGCTGTCGTAACATTCATTTAAACTACAAGTCTCTAATTGAAGTTTTATGCACAATCAAAAAACGCATTCACGGTAAGACACGTTAGTGTGAGCTCAAAATATATAATCACATGTTAATTGCAAGAATGCTTTTATCAAAAGTCATCCCATGTGCATGAGAAAAAAGTAACCTCACCGCAACCCTGAATTATGGTACACTGAAGCTCAGAATAAAGCACAGTTTAACTTACTTTTTCTGGATACTGATGTGGTCCGTAAACATTACTGCTCCGTGTGATGACAACTGGAAACTGGAGAGCATTAAACATACGTGTGATTACACAGGAAAGCATCTATCAGTAAAAATCTGTAGGCTTCCTGCTGATCGATAAACAACCTGACACATGCACAGTGCTTACTCAAAAATCTGCAAGCCCTTACAAACATTATTGAATTAAGCTATCTGTATTTCTGTCGAACAGGCAAGGGCCTCCAGCCTTCTCAGCCCATTAGGAGCACCACAAGTGACAAATGTTTGAAATCTCTCTTGCTCTGGAAGCACCACAGGACATGGCATATGTGTGTCTGGCTGAACGAAGACTGGCTTACTCCTACATATTCCAATGTTTTACAGGTTATTAACATCCTATTCTTGTCCACTTTTTATCAAAAACATCGTATATCAAGAACAAAAGTCTATAGTATTCAAAATATTAAATGTGTTTGCTTAAACAAATCTAACAGGGCTTTTTCTTTTTTTTTTATTTAACTATAAGCTTAGTCTTAATACAATTTGAATTATGCATGTTCTACCTCTGTGTAATATTTTTGTACTTCCTTCAAGCTTAGTACTGGTTTTTAAATTCCTAATGTTCTCTTTGACCATTTTATCAAAACACAGTTCAGATTTAAAAAACAAAAATTAAAAACATCTAGCCTGTTCCCACTGTCTTGCAGTGTATCTTCACCACTTATTGGTGGAGATTTTCTAACACATCCAAACTACAAGACTAACAATAAGGAAAGAGGTGGCACTGTGTGGACTAGCACTGATTTTTCTTTTATACTCTTACATACATAATACAGATATTTAATTACAGGCTTCAGAGTTTTTGAAGCTTCCATGGACTTACTTGGTACCTTTCCCAATAAGACTGAACAAAACACTCTGCAGCTGCTTTAGAGGACGCATAGGGATTTGTCGGACGTTTTGGTGAGGATTCATCAAATTCCTAAAATGAAAAGAAAAATTTGCATTATTCAAATGTAATTTGCCCAGATAAGCCTGAAAGTTATAAAATAAATAAAAACCCTAAATATCCAAGCACATCAGTCTGACAAAGTCCCCTTACAACAGAAGACAATAACAAAAGACAGACTATTCATTGAGCATAGGAGGCAGACAGATTACCAGCAGTAATATTTTTATAACTCTAGCAGAGTTACCTCACGGTAGAAGGTCCTCAGATTTTTATCTTACAAAACAATCACTGTTGCTACAGGAAGGCTCAATCCTTTTCAGGCTCATATTGCCTCAGAGAGTCATTGGACCACTACTAGTAAATTGACCTTTCAGTCCTAAATAAAAGGGGTTTTTTCTTAAATTTTTCTGTAACTTTATTTCTGTAAAAAATGTAGAATTGCAACCCAAAAACCTGCAAAGCAAGGCTTCAACAATTCTGACCAGCTCCAGAACAGGTCTCTTCCAGGCTATCCTGACACCTTAATCTACTTCTCACTTGAAGAGAGAAAAAAAACAAACCAAAAGAAGGAGGGATACTACACAAGGTGCAATTGGTAACAATCACCTTAACGTGATTAAAACATTCACTGTTCTTGTCTGACCTTTGCCTCTGAAATTAACTGGCCTTCCCTCCCCCGAAAAAAAAACTCTACCAGAACTTCTAGTGTGATTCAAAAAGAGAAGAAAAAACAGATTAAAGTTCTCTTTTCAAGGCCCAGAGACAAAAAAATTTTGCTTGAAGGTATCAGCCAAGCCACGGGTCTACACTCAAGATGAATCATCCTTGGATATCATAAAAGCCCACAGATGGAAGTTGTGTTGAAGGAACTAATAAAGACGTTGTGATAGCAAGAAAGTGCATAGAACTCTTCTGAAATACATTAATACTTTCATGGACTATGGCAAAAGGCTCCTTGACTGTTATTTATGCCTTTAAAAAGATGAACATGCATAACTTGCCTTTTTACTGAGCTAAATTACATTTCCTGAATTAAGGTCAGGTATAAATTGTCAAAAATCAAAGATCTCCATACAACAAGAAACATCTGAATATTTATTACAGTAATACAGGAATTGTTTCCTGTTTGAATTGTCACTACCTACAGTTCTGTTAGCATTTTAGTTAGAATATAAAGCAGTTCCCTGCCTGTCAAGCTGTGCACATTATTGAAGTCTCATGAATGTCTCCAGGACAAAACCTGTATAATACACTCCTTTGATACTATCTCTGAGGAGTAGTGACACCATTAATGACCCAAATCTCACTGCTTTAGACAATAAACATGCAAAATAAAACACACTACAAAAAAAAAAATCAGGACAATTTTGATACTCAGCTTTCTAGAAGAAACCAATGCTTACTTAGAGTGAAACATTTACAGACGCCAAGGAAAGTTAGACTCAACTTTGTTTTCACTATTAAAAGCAGGTAAACTAGAAAAAGCCTCATGCATTTTCACACTCACCTCATCAGTGCTACCTCCATATACTTCATCTGTACTAACATAGACAAACTTCTCCACATTGGCTTTGTGTGCAGCAGCAACCAGCACATTGGTGCCATAAACATTCACGTAGGTGAATTCCAGGGCATGCCAAAATGAAAGATCTACATTAAAAAATTCAGACAATTCTGATTAAATTTAGGCAAGACAGGTCTATAGGTCCCACTTGGAGGCTGCAATACAGACCTGTGAGATAGCAATGTCCTTATTAAATGACGGCACCTTCTACACTTACCTGAAGACAAAAATCCTTGTTCTCAACAAGAGGATGAAATCAGGAGTAAAAGCTTGTTGGCTATGGACTTTTTAATCTAAAATAGCATTATCTAACTTTATTTAAGTGGTAGCATAAGTACTTCCCATCTCAGTAGGAAAGGTTAAGCACAGTAAGAGAAGTGTCACTCAAAGCCAGTTGCAAGATGCAGTAACATGGATCTGTGACTATTAACTCACGAGCAGCTGTTTTGATTCTTACAACTGTTCCACTGACCTAACGACTTTGTGCCTATCGAATCTCACAATTTCAAGAAGCATCTTCCTGGAGAATTCTTTGAGGATTTCTTCTCATGATGGAAGGTGTATGGTGGGGATTGTTCTTATTAACAGTGATACTGAAAAGCAGCCATCTGAAATAGGCACTTTAAAATTCATTCCCTCTTTTTAGCGCAGAAACAAGATTCCAATGGGACTTATGCCTAATCCTTCAGCTTTCATGCTGTTTTTTCATGGGACATTGGAGCCAATTAAGTAAATATTCAGATTATATACAAAGCCCCTCTCCACTGTCTTTATGCCTCCCTCAGTACACTGTCAGCTACATGTGAGTCTACATAGAATTTAAAAATGTATGCTGACAAAAAGGTACATTACCATTTATGTGCAATGAAAACAAGACAAGAGTTAGATGAAGCACTTTTTAAATCAAGGCAGTGAAACCCTTTAAGTCAAAAAGACATTCAGTCATGTGATTTGTAGAGACAAATTGGATCCTTGGTTTATATGATGGGAAAAGACAAGAAGTGTACTGGCATATATTTCAAGCAGGTATAGGCATGAAAAACAATACCAAAACATGCAGCAATGCTCACCTACATGTGTTTGGGCTGCAAAATGAAGGACTATATCTATTTTCTCAGTTTCAAAGAGCTGCTTTATAAAATCAGGTTCACAAATATCTCCCTAAACAGAAAAAAAAAGCAAATTATTTTTGATAGAACATAGTTTCCATTTATACCAAATGTCACACAAGAAACCATTACAAAGGGAACACAGGATACAAACAGCACTACTAAATGACTTCTGGGCTATTTATCAATGCCATGTCTAAAATAAGACCATACATAAAACGTCACCCATTTTTAAAAAAAAATCCTCAACGAAACTTATTTCAGAATTTATTTTACTATTAAGATTAGAAACAGCAACGTTCCCAAAAATACACACAACAAAAGTATAGTGTGGAGCTCAAACACTGAGGCTGAAATGCCAAGTTTCCAGAGGAAGTTATGCTTCCCAGTCTGGCAAGCAGACAGGGACCTCTAGTGGCACTGCAAAAGGAGAAGCGGATTCCCACTAGGGGGGATTAGATTATATATTGCAAGAGTTTTGCTGTTTGCTGTTTATTCCGGTGATTTATTTTTTAATTGATATACTTTTTTAAAAGAGACATTATTTTGACTTAAATGGCTAGTTACTGAATTTTTTTAACTGAAATTCAAGCTTAATACATCTATGCTGAACAGCAACAGAAATTGTGATTAAAATGTATCTTTCATACAGCCCCTGGATCAAATTTTATAAACTTACTGTTCTACTTTCCAAAACAGACTTCCTTTCTACAGTACCACTAGAGTGTATATCCTTCTTGCTGTCTCCTAAGGTCAGTACCAATGCTACAGTTCTAATCATAAGGGCTGCACATCAGAGATTATCTTTTCCAGCAGTACTGTGGAAGCAGTACACCAAAAATCTGTAAAAAGTCACGTTTTGTGGAAGAGAAGGCTTTATCACCTGGATAAACTTGTAGTTTTCCTTCCCAGAGACAGTTTCAAGATTCTTCAAGCTTGCACAGTAGTCGAGCTAAAGAGAAATACCATACAACATCAATAAGTGGACTTTATGGAAGCAAAAAGGCTAACTCAAACCCAACCTAAGCACTGGAAAGTCTGAGAATAAAGCAAAAACTTATTTCAAAAGAAAACCTACTTTTTCAACAGAAAATAGCATTTTCTATAGCTTTTCAAGCAGATGTAAAGCTTTAAAAACACAAATCTCCAAGAGATACCCTAACTGCAAAAATTGTTAAACAGACATTTACAGCTTGAAAAGCTTCATTTTTTTCTGAACACCACTTGACTTTTTTTTTTTTTTGCATAGGAACAAACAGAAAAATCAAACAAAGATTAATAACTAACAAGAAGCCATATAAATTTCAACACATTGTAGATTGCATTATAAATCATTTAAAACAGTTTTCCATATCAAGAAAGAAAACAAGGTATTACCTTATCCAGATTTATAATCAGATAGTTTGGATAGTTTTTCACAAGAGAGACAACTACATGTGAAGCGCTGCAGGATACAAGAAAAATAGATTTTACAACTATATACTGGTCTTTAAGGTAAGAAAGATGACAAATTACAAATAAGTTCAGCAATATCAAAAGTCTTTGGGGGAAGAAGGGGATATATTCAAGACAGGTGAAATACAAATTCAAAGATATACTTTCACATATGTCAACATTATACTAATATATATTCCGTACATTATTCTAATATATATAAATACAGTATTCTAATATATATAAGTGCATATTGTTAAGAAACTAAAAATGAGAATAAAAGCTCATGCTATAATGAAAGAAACCAGCACTGCGCAGAGTCACATTAAAAAACCCTGTTATATTCAATTTCCATTCTAAACCACTTTTGCACTCTAAAGCTTACGTATTAGGTATCAGGGAGCACCAAAGAGTCAACACTCCTCACCCACAGCAGCGACTCCCATCACTCCAGTCTCCGACACTGCTGCTAGGTGTAAGAAGTGACAACCAGACAGCCACGTGGCATTGCCTCTTGACCTTTGGCACAGTCTCGTGCACACGCAGCTCACTCAGAGTTCAGGTTAGCAGGGGTTATTCGCACGTAGAAAATTAACCCTCTCACAGCCTCCAACTCCAAGCACGCTGATGGGCTCAAGCTTAAGGTGGACCAGACCTTTCTCCAACTCAAACTGAGCCCACAGCACTGGGGGGTTGATACGGGAAAAAGCAGCTGGCTCGAAGCCCTGTCACCTCCAACCCAAATAACCCATTAGGCTGGAAAAGACCTGCAGTCATCGAGCCCAACTTACGATCAAATGCAACCTTGTTAACTAGACCATGGCACCAAGTGCCATGTACAGTTATTTCCCGAACACCTGTAGGAACAGTGACTCTTGCACCTCCCTGGGCAGCCCATTCCAATACCTAATCATCATTTCTGTGAATAAATTCTTCCTAATGTCCAACCCAAGCCTCCGCCGGCGCAGCTTAAGACTGTGTTCTCTCGTCCTGTCATTTGCTGCCTGGGAGAAGAGGCTGAACCCCACCTGGCTACACCCCTCTTTCAGGGAGTTGTAGAGAGCGAGAAGGTTGTTTTGCCTGAGCCTCCAGGCAGAACAACCCCAGCACCCTCAGCCGCTCCTCATAAGGCTTGTACTCCATGCCTTTCACCAGCTCCGCTGCCCTTCTCTGGGCAGCCCCATCCCGGCTGAAGCCGAGCACCGACTCCCACCGCCAGTGCCGGGTGGTCCCGCCTTCACCGGGCACCTTCTCGCCGGCCGCAGGCGAAGGACGGCCGGGGCAGCATCCCAGCTCGCTCCCCAGCACTTGCCACCTCAAAACCCACGACAAGGGCGAGTCACCAGCAGCCCCTGAGTGAGCGCGGCCCGAGCCAGCGGCGCCGAGGAACCGGCCCGGGACAGGCACAAGGGAGGCGGCACCGCGGGACCCCCGCTCGCCACGTCTCACCCGCGCCCCCCGACAGGAGGCCGGCGGCCCGCTCCGGCCCCGAGAGGCTCACTCACATGAAGCCGGCGCCGCCCGTCACCAGGACCCGCTTCTCGAACACCGGCGGCGCCACGGGGCCCGCCCGCCCCGACATCGTCCGCGCTTTACGGCACCGGCCCCTCACTCCCTTTCCCCCGCGGCTGCGCGTGCGCGGCACGGGCCCCTGGGTTTCAGGGGCAGAATCGCAGCGCCTGCAAGACGCTCATTGAAAAATCGCCTTCCTCGCTCCCCGCGCGGCCCCAAGAGCAGAGCTGTCACCGTCGCGGAGGCCACCGACAGCGGGGCGGGCGCGGAGGGTGAAAAGAGCCAAGGCTTCTCCTCCGCATTCAGCAGCGACCGACACCCGTCTCTTTTACGACTCTGAGTCTCTCTACTTACAGCCGGACCCGGCAACGGGACACGTTGTCGCAGGGGCGGGGCCTGGCGCTCGGTCACGCCCCCAAGGGCGGACGCGCCCTCTCATTGGCTAGCTCGCCGCTCCCGCCCTCCCGCTCGCGCCTAGCGCGGCGGGGGGCGTCACGTGACCCGGCGGGGGGCAGCGCGGGAGGAGGGAAGGAGGATCCCGGTGTCCGGCGGTCCCGGGAATGCGGTGGCGGCTGCTGTGGCTGCTCAGCGCCGCTGCCGGCTGCTGCTGCTGGGGCCCCGCCGCGGGCAAGACGCTGCGGGGCGGCTTCGCCAGCGCCGCCGCTCGCCGGGAGCCGTGGCGGCCCGTGGCGCGCTTCCAGTTCCACGGTGGGTGCCCCGACGGCAGGAGAGCGGGGGAGCGGCTGTGCCGTCCCGAGACGGGGCCGATGGGGAAGGGAGCGGCTGTGAGGAGCGGCTGGGGCGCGGGGGAACCGCTGGCGGCCGGAGGAGCCGGGCGGTCGGGAACCGGGTCAGCCCCGCAGCTCTTCGTCTTTCCCTACTTTTCTCCCTCTCTGCCTCCTTCCCTTTTTTCCTCCTCTCTGCTCCTCCGCCGGGACGTGCAACAGGTCCGATCCGCTGTCCGGGCAGCCCCGGAGCGGGGCCGGGGATCCCGGCCAGCAGCAGAACGCGGCCGGAGCGCGGCGGGGCGGCCCCAGGCGCTGGATGCAGGAGTTGGCAGCAGCCCCGCGCTGTGGGTCACAGAGGGGAGCAGGGCTGTGCCTCCCTTCGTGTCCCGCAGCCTGGCGCGGACACTCCCGGCCGAGTGTCCGGCAGAGCAGAGGCTCTGTTGTCACTGCGACACGCGTCGCTCCTTCCCTCTTGGAACTCCACCAAATGGCAACGGTGCTTAACGTCGCTGTGCCCCCATCCCTGTGTGGTCTTGGTGACACCGCGCATCAGGGTGTAAAACTCTCACCTGCTTATTCCCAATGATTTCTTTTTCCTGTGTTATTAACTCCTTGCTAGTAATGATTTCTGACTATTAGTCAGTAATTACTTAGTAATCATTCCTGCCTACCGTTCTGCTGAAAGAGAGTTCTAGCAGTGGTCCACTGTGCTTGCTAAAGAAGTTTTACTTTGCGGAAAGAGACGTGTGTAACCATGATAAGTGCCGTGTACAGCAAGGCTGTGCTGGTCAGCGTGATTTTCCTGTATGCTCAGCAGTTCAGTAGCTTAGGCTCTTTTCTTTCCCACTGAGCTTCAGGGCAGAACAGTTCTGCGAAGTGTTTCAGAATCTAACGGGATGCAGGAAAACGTGGCATAAGCGAAACAGAGTTGGAGCGTGACCTTCCGGCACTGAATGAGAAATGATAGATAGTGTGGAGATAGCTTATGAAGTGACTTGAAAGCACTTAATTATCACTGTCCTAGAAGATAATTGAACAAGTGTTCTAAATAGATCTGAAGGGGAAAAGTGCACTGTTTAAATCTGAGAAAAGACTGTTAAGATTCAAGGTCAGTGGTGTAGGTGTTCAGATATAATTCTGTAAATTGATGTTGTATATTTGCATAGAAATACTCCTCTTTCTGCATGAATACCAACAACTATTTTGGGTCTTAGTGAAGCTTTTTTTAGAGCCTTCTGTTAATATTTCAAAATCTTAGCTAAACTGCAGTTCATGCAACATTTTACAGATCCCAGGAGATCACCTTATTTGAGGGTTTTTGCAGGACCTGTCTTGCGACTGGTTCTGATCAGGCAAGCCTTCCTTATCTGAAGCTGGTAGTACTCTATTGATTCACACCTAGCTGGTGCCTCCATTAGGGGTGAAAAAAGGTTGCTCTGACAGATATAAAAGCACTCAAAGCTTGCTTGAATTTGTATGAAATTTGTGCTCTTGGGGTACCAATTGATTTTTCTTCTACACTAAATTCTACCTTTTAATTTAGGATATTCTTAGGTTACAGAAGTCTATGGCAATATATGAAAGAAATTATGAAAACAAGTTTGAGGATGTGGAGTTACTCCCAAGTTACTCCAAGTTACAAGATAAATTTTGTCAAATGAGCTACTTCTAAAATGACTAAAATATTTCTGTGTGTCAAGATGCAGCCTGTAGTGTCAGAACAAGGGGGAATGGTTTCAGACTGAAAGAGAGTAGTTTTAGATTAGATATTAGGGAAAAAAAATTACTGTGAGGGAGGTGAGGCACTGGAACGGGTTGCCTAGAGATGTTGTGGATGCCCCATCCCTGGAAGTGCTTAAGGACAGGCTGGATGGGGCTTTGAGCAATCTGGTCTAATGGAAAGTGTCCCTGTCCGTGGTAGGGGGGTTGGAAACTAGGTGGTCTTTCAAGTCCCTTCAATCCAGGCCATTCTGCTGTTCTATGATTCTACAGGTAGACTGACATATTAGAGAACACTTGTGAAGTTTGATTTTCTTTGCATCAATTTGACCTGTGTCATCTATACCTAAGTATTTTAGCTCTAATCCATCCATAACGTGAAAATCCATTCACCTAAGTTCTTCTAGTATTAGACTTAAGAGCTACCGTATGATGCTCATAGTCATGCCACAAAGGTCATAAAATACTAGACTTTGAACTAGTTATTGAGACTATTGAGGCACTATCTTTAACTTAAAAAAATAAAATTTGGGGTGGGGGGGAGGAAGGGAAAGACTGCTGTCTGGAAGTCTGTTTCAAAAAAGAGAGGGGAGGGAAGGCTGTTTGTAGTAGAGAAGGTTAATGACACTTGGGCTGTGGTGAAGGTTTGTGTAAGTACCATCACAGAGAATTGTGCATGCACTGGTTTCTTAATGAGATACATAGAAATTGTTTCTGAAAGACCATAAATACTTTTATTAGGAAGTAGTGGTAAAAATTTGAGAATGATGTGACGCTGTAGTGCAGCTACTTATAAAAAAATCTGTGCCACCTTATCTTTTTGCTTGTAACTGACATAAAAACTAGTTGATTTTATTTTTTAAATACCAAGGCGACCATGCTCTTCTGTGTGTCAGAATCAAGAATATAGCAGTAGCTGTGGCAAAAGCAGCTAGACTTCACCTCTTTCAAGCACAGGAATGGCAGAAGCTGGAGGACAGTATCCAGGATCACAGCTGTACAGAGAAGTTCTCTAAAGCTCAGCTGACAAGTGAGTTACTGCTTTTTTTCTCCTTACAGAGTTACTGGTGTATGTAGAACTCTGTTAAGTTAGCTGTGTATTTAGAATATTCATTTCAGTGAATTTGAGCTTTGCATCAACTGGGCCTTCTGCAATTAAAAAATTACTACAAGGAAATAAAATTTCTTTCTTTGTATCACTTCAGAAGACTTTGTTTGCAAGTTATGATTTAGTATGCTGCTGGAAAATGAAATCCATGGCAAACAGTGGCTTTAGTGGAAACAGCCAAACTTTATGACCAGTTCTAGTTCATGCTTTCACATGTTCACAACTCAGAAAGGGTACATGCTTGGCTGAAGTTTTCAGTTAGTCATTCAGTACAGAGATATTTTTAAACTCCGCTTGGATCTCAAATTTTCCATAAAATAGATTATCTTGGGTATATGAGACAATTTACAAAAAATACCATTGTACTATGAAACTGAAGAACTAAAGAATCTGAGTGTTTGGGACAGTCAAATGTACAGTTTGAATTGTGACTTTCATTGCAGTGAAATGAAAAAGAATTAGAGGCAAACTGATGGAACCTGTTGCAGTTACCTCTAAACTTCTGAATCAAATGCTTGTAAGGTGGGAGTGTGTAGCCCAAATACAAAGTAAAAGGGTAATTTTGTACTGCAAACCTTCTCTTTCACCACCTCATAATAAGTCTTTCTTTTCTGCAAAAATTAATCTGTCATGCTGCCTTACTTTATAACTTGCCTCTATTATAACTTAATGCTGTTTCACCCTTTACTTTTGTAATTTGATACCCTTCATTGAATCTCACATTCAAGTGTTTTTAACATCTGAGCTGACAGTTATACCAGTATAGAATATGTAGGTTGTCTTTTTGTCTCTTGTTTTCAAAGGAACATTTCTCACTTGTCAGGAGGCTCCTGTTCTCCAATTCCATGGAAATGGCATTTTTCAAAGTGGAAAAAACAAAAATAAAATTATATTTTCATGAGAGCACAAATCTGTCATGCTTTGATGTACAAAACACGTTAGAACAATTTTAATACAGTATCAAAGATGAGCTAATCAGGATAAAGCTTAACTTGAGTACCCATCCAAATGTGAAAGAACAGTAAACACAGAAGCATTGAGTTATGTAACTAGAAGACAGACTGAAATAATAATTTTTGCACCATTTGTTAATCGTAATGAAATAATAATTTTTGCACCATTTGTTGATCATAATGGTACTTAAAGCATAAATTTTCCTTTAAGAAATTCAATTAGTATTAGAAGCTTCATTCAGATCTATTTTAAATGACTACAGCTTCTCTTTTAAATACATTTCCTTTGTGCAGTCAGAATCCCTAGAGTAACAGATTGATCTCCTGTAACATTTATCATAATGAAATCTTGCACAGATGTCACTTCTAGGGATGTGGTTTGCTTACACTTCGTCAGAGCTGCACAAAAGTGCTGCTGGGATGACTAGCTGGTGGTCTGTTGTTCCTGGCTGTCCCAGCAGTGTACTCACTGTTTTCTGCTCTGTTTAGGAGTTGTATGACTGCAGGGTGAGTTGCATCTCTTCGCTCATCTTGAGCAAAATCAGTTACTTTTCTACCTGTGAGTCATCTTACAGATTTGACAGGAAACTGATTAAACACATTCTGTGTGATCCTTACTCTTGGTGCAAATAACACAGTGTCAGAACTCAGCTGAGAGTGGAGAAGGGGAGTAAAGCCGCTCCTGTCAGCCACAGTTTGCCTTTCATTTGGATTCAGCACCATATGAAATACTGGTTTGTGGTCATCCGAGTCTGTACCTCATGACAATTGCTGCAAAGACACATTTAGTACCATTTTTCATGGATTCTGATGTTGTTCAGTTCGTACCTTAAGAGAACAGAAAATAACTTCTTGTAGTTGAAACAAGTTTTTTTGAATTACATAGAAGTTTTTCTCTGGTAGGCTTCAAGTTAGAAATTAGTTATAGGTTTTGTCTACAAAATATTTAGGGAAAATGTGTTCGTATGTTTGCAGCTTTTTCATTTAAAAAGGCCTTTCACAAAAGAAACATGTTTTGTGGGGTTTTTATGAAATTTTTCTTTTTCTTCATCCTTAGCCATTGTCATCTTTAACTATTAAGGTGAATTCATCTGATATTGTTATTTCTCCTGCAGAGAAATGGTTGAGCTGTTTAGTACCCAAGTTCAGTAGCCAATGTGACAATGCTTGCAATTCTTGCAGTTTCAGCCAGAGAGCCACAGGTTTCATTTGCATCAAGAGTTTGTTTTGAAGAGGCTGTGCTTGGTTAACCGTTGTTTTTAGGCAAAAATAGTGGTAAGATAGCGAGCAGATGATACATGAGTATCTTACATAGTTGTTTTTAAATGTAATCTGATTTGAAATATGCATTTTGATTACACAATGGTTTCAGCCCTTAACTGTCAATTGAAATTCAGTGTGTTGCAGTTTGGGGAAGGTTCTGTGAAATAATACTCATTTGCACCTTTAAAGCATGCATGCTGTTGTTTACTGAGCTCACATGCTCAGTAAACAAACATGATCCTGTTTGATGCTCTAAATCTTTTTGAAAACAGAGTAAAATAAATTTCACAAAGGTATTTTTCATGCTGCAGAAGTACCTGGTGGGTAGTACAGAATAGCTAATCCTCTCAATACTGAACTGGAGGATGGAAATATGCTAAGCAGAGGAAACACAGTTTGCACTTTCTGGCTTCTGGAAGAAGGGAGCCCTCCCAGCAGAGCTAAGAGCTGAGAGGTGGGATGCAGTGTCCTCACAAACCCTTGCCTGCACCTGTTTGAAACAAAAGATGAAGTTGGAGGTCTGGTCTCTGGTGTTATGGATAGCTTTCAAAACTAAGTCTGTTTTCTGCTGTGTATAGTTTATAACCTGTATATGATGCTGTGGATTTAAGTTTTATCTTCATGCAAAGATGTGTTTTCTAAAACCAAACTAATCAAGTATTTACTCCTATTTTTGGTTTGTTTGTTTGTTTGTTTGTTTTCTTCTAAAGTGACTGTGAACCACACAGAGCAAAATCTGACAGTGTCCCAGGTTCCTTATCCGGAAACATGGTATGTGTTTTATGTAGACAAGTTTACCTGCGAGGAGAATTATTCTGAATCCGAGGATATTCAGTTTGAAATGGTCTTACTAAACCCAGATGCAGAAGGGAATCCATTAGATCACTTTAGCGCAGGGGAATCTGGTAAGACTTTTTTTCCTTAAAATTAGATTTGTAAGTTAAGGATCTGATTACTCAAATGAGTACTTACTGTGCTTGGAAAAGTATGGGGAATGGATAGCAAAGCCTCTTATATGTCATATTCTGTGTTTGTACAAAAAGTAAACTTGAGTTCATTTTCTGTCATCACAGAAAAATCCTTTCCTTTCCCTAGACTGACTTTCCAAAACTTGTCTAACTAAAAGTGTAGATGCACAAGGAAAGTCAGTGTTAAAATCTTTTCTGATAGGTATTTTGAACATGTTGAAATTGTAATCTTCCACTTGAATGTGGACTTAATACCTGATTTTAATTAATTAGTGGAATTCCTTAGCTGTGTGAAACTTGATTACGTGCAACACAAGTACATGCACGGTAAAACATTTTGCCAGTATAATTTTAGTTCAATGCTTAGATCTTTCTAAGTGTCTTAGTCACAGGCTGTAGATTAGGTTTGTCAGACCTGATTTTGCCATAATTAGGAAATGTAATTTTAAATCTTTAAACAGCTAACGAAAAAAATCAAGACAGCATTTTAAGAGCCGCCTGCATAAAATTGTATGCTTGGGACAATCCAGCCTAATGTATTCTTTGTTGCAATGAGTAGCATCACTGCTCTGGGAGGCCTCATCAGCGTGTCACTCACCTGGGGCTGTTGTGAGGGAAGGGCCCTGTAGGCTTAGCCTGCCTTCCTGTGCAGAGTGAACCTACATACCCAGGGTGAGCCTAATTGCTGTGCTCGGAATCAAATGCCCTGCTGTCACTCTTGGTCTCAAGAGGATATAGAGGGCACAAAGGCAGCTCACTTTTTGAAAGGAAGGAAATATTCACTGGAACGTTTAGCGGAATCTGCAAGAAAGTAGCACGTTAATAATCTGGATTTCAGGGCTCATAGTCAGACTTAATCTCTCTTTAACTTTATGCTACAAACGTGTCAGCTTTTATTTGATGAATTTGGTCTTCAAAAGTGAATTCTAGGTTAATTTCCTTACTCTCAAAGGGGAGTAATAGCTAAAGGAATAATTGCTAAATCAAGGGGCAAAGCAGCTACAAGGCATCATATGGCCCACTAAAGTGGTGTAGAGACCTCCTAGAGAGGCACCTTGGCTCTTTATTGATTTTGTAGGAAGACTGAACACTTGTAAGCAGAACTCTGAACAGCTTACATGCTGGGTAAGGAGGTGTGTAAATGTGCTGGATGCATGTATTTAGATCTAACAAGTAGGAAGCAAGGTGAGCTGTACATGCCATGTCTTCGAGAGTTGCAGAGGAACACCTCTGTTGATTCAGAGTTAAAACCTGCATCATTGCCGTGAATCCTGAAGTTACATGCACTGGTCTGCTTTCAAAGAGCTGAGGAGAATTTAATCTCTCTCTCATTCTCTCTCTTTTTTAATTTAATGTTTAATGCATCTTTGGGAAATAGTCTTTGCCATTTTTCCATGGAAACTTAGAATGAGAGGGTATCAGAGAGAAGATCCAGCTTCATTTCTTGCGTCTTTCATGCGGGCAACTAAAAATTACATAGTTACAGAAGGTTTTAGTTAAGTCATCCTTCACTTGAGTTACTTTAGGCTGTGGCCTGGTGCAGGACATCTCAAACATTAAATTAATAATAAGGAAAGCAAAGGAAAGAACTTGAGGCTGCCACCTTGTGATTAAGATGTTTGCCTTGAGAGATGAGGAGGCCTGACTCCTGATCCATGGCAAGTAGTGTTATTTTATATGGTAGGGGTCTTCTACCTAAGATACGGTGTCAGTGAAATCTAGGATTTCTAAAGGCAGCTGAACAGGTAGACAGCATTTTAAAGAGCTTTGGAGTTAGGTGTTTCAAATAATGTTTTATTTTGTCTGTCAACTAGGTTCCTTGAAAGTCAGGAAACTTAGAGAAGACAGGTTGAAAATTACACTCTTCTGTATTTTTTATAGTTGGTTTTTAGTGCAGCTTTCTCCTAAGCCCTTTTGGTCTCAAACCAATAATCTACACTCTGTCTATGGTTGGAAGGAGCTTTCTATCATAAATGCTTAGTGTTTGTTAAAAGCTAGTTGGTTTTCCTAAAGAGTTTTCTAAGGGTTCTCACTCATCACGGTGAGAAATAGCTTCTGTCGAAGTCCTTGCCAACTTCAGTGGCTATCTTTTGAAGCAGAAAGAAAGAAGAAAGATTTGATCTGAACCACATATTTTTGTCATTCATATTGGTATCAGTGTACAAGAGAAGCAGAGTGGCGTGGAATTTTTTAAGACTCTTTATTACCTTACGCTCTTTTTTCTCCCATTTTCCTGTGTGTATGTCCAAAATGCTTAATTTCAGTCATAGAAGTTATAATGCTAGCTACTCTTCAGAACTCATCCAGTTCTAATGTTTTTCAGCTCAGCTATTGAAATGTCTATACTTGCTCTTCCCAGTCTCTGGGTGGAGCTGGCTGGAAGCTTTTAACAGAGTTATTTTGCTGCTGGAGAAAAAGCATTTTTTAGAATCTGATTCTGTGGGCACCAGTAGATTTCAAGGAAGGATGGAGAAAGAAAAAATAAGTTTTCTGTGAGAAATGTTTGTTTACCCGTTTTTGCTTATATCTCACTGGCTTTGACCCTTTGGAGGCTCCTGATGGGTTGCAAAGCTTATGGACAATAGAAAAGATTTCCATGGTCCAGGTCTTAAGGGGAGCATTTTATCAGCCTGCTGCCAGACTGCAAATTAGAGGACTTCTGTTTTATAAATAAACTAAAAAAACCTTTTGGAATTTTTTTTGAGACAAGTGAAAAAAAACACATGCTAAGAACTAATTACCGTTTTCTGTGCTACTTTTCTTTATCTGGACGTTTTCGGACTTGATTAACTGTGCTTCTTGAGCTGCTTTGTGCAGGGGAAGAGTGACACCCAGTGGTTAAAAAGATTAAATAGAAGTCTGTTCTGGGTTTCTCTCACCTCAGATTGTGCCTTTACAAAATGAAACAAACAAACAAAAGGAGCTAAAATTAGTCCTTTAATAAATATATTTCTGACTGACCAAATGGGCTACAATTGTTTTCTGTGTATCAAGAAACTGTGTGCCACTTTACACTAGTTTGGTAATTGCTGCAAACCTCTCTGCTTAGAAAAGGTGTTGTTGAATAAGAAAATATTTTGTCAGATCAAATAATAATTGGTTCTCTGATAAAATTCACCGATTTTCTTAGATAAAATTGACTAGAATTTAGACATTTTGTGTGTACTACTGTTTTTGGGTAACAGTTGTTAAGTATTTCCCAATGATTATATTAAAAAACCCCACTGTTTTGTTTTAGTTATCTGCTGCTAGTAGCAATGTTTCTTCATAAAAACCAAGCTGTATTTCTTTTTTTTCCACAGGATTGCATGAATTCTTTTTCCTGCTTGTCCTAGCATACTTCATAAGTGCTTGCATATATGCACAATCCCTATGGCAAACAATTAGGAAACGTGGACCTATGCATGGTGTATTAAAGGTGTTGACAATTGCATTACTGTTGCAAGCTGGTTCAGCTTTTGCCAACTACCTGCATTTCTCAAGGTACCTTTGCTCCTTTTTTGCTTTTCAGTCTGTTCAGATTTGAAGAACAATGTGTTGTAAAGATCAGTACATGATTTTGCCTGGGATGGATTGTGGCAAAATGTAGGACTGACCTTTGAACTGCATCATTGCCTAAATGTACTTCTAAGGGAGAACACCCATTTAAGACACACCTACTTAAAAATACAATCTTTTTATTTTTTCAGTTATTCTAGAGATGGGATAGGCGCTCCTTTTATGGGAAGTGTGGCAGAATGTGAGTATGCTTGTGTCCTGTTTCTTACATATTCCTACCCATCAATCTGTATAATACATTAGCAAATATTGTTGCTGAACTGTACTGTGATCTTGGATCGCATAATTGGATTTTTAATATAAAATACTAAACATTGTTCCTCCAGAAAAAAAAGGATTTAGGTGTTTACAGTAATTGTATTTGAAGTTATACAACTGTGATATTGTTTAGGATTTTTCAAAGGATTATTTGTCTCAAGGTTCCTTGCTATGAACACTTAGACATGCCTATCACCTGAGTACATCTTTCAATACATTGAAGAGTTTTGTGGCATTAGATCTAGATCTATTTAGATTAGATCTAAAAAGCCAAGCTTTTTAGGAAACTTTATCACGTTTTATAGAGTTTGTCATTTCGCTAACAAATTTAACAATTTTTAAATGAAAACGTGTTTTACAGAACAAATTTTTTGATTAGCATGATACAAAAAATGCTTATGTGAAGGTTTGATGCTAACAAAACTTTTTTTTCCACTCTGTGTAAATATTCTGAGTTCTCACTGGAACTAAATTCCTGTTGCCTCCCTTTCCAAAATGCACTAACTTAATCTCATCCCATTCTTCAGGGTTAAGCATTGTTGTTGGGTAGTTTGGAGATTTTTTTCTGCAGTTCACATTTGAAGAATTGGGGGGTTCTTTCCAAGCAAATACATTCCCTTTTGACTGGTTTGAAGCACCCCAAGAAAGTGGTGCTTTGGTGGTGTTGGGGAGTAACAGCCTCTATAAAGTATTTCCCTTTGTAGAGTTCGTTTAGAAGGCTGCAGTTGGAATTATCAGCCTCTTGATGGCACCTGGCACCACAATAATTGCCTCTTCCTTGTTTTAACCATTTGAGCTGGCAGCTCCTTGCAGCCTCTCCAGCAACTGTATTATTAAGTGTTCCTTCTCATCTCATGAAATTAAATTAAATGGAGAATATAGAAGTAGTAATAACTCCTCCCCAGCATTAACTATCCAGCCAGAACTTCAGAGAGAATAGCTGCATGTTAGATTTTTTTTTGTGTGTATGTGTTGTAGTGAAAAGCCCACTTTTATTTGGATAAAGCAAAGGTTATAATTAATATTATTTTTTAATCAATTCAGCTAAGAAAGTTTTCCTTTCTTACTGTCTCTGAAGTTGGTGGTTTCCAAAACAGTAAAAGAGCAGAAGTAGTAGAAATGTGGAAAGCTTCAGTGGCAATTCCAATTCTGAAGAAGGGCTGATAGCAAGTAGTATGGTTTGAAGGTGGAAGGTGATACCATTTTTCCTATATGGCAACAGAAATCTGAGTTAAAATTAAATGTTAAAATTTCTATTAATTGCAGTGTGGCCAGAATATCTTTCTAAAAACCTGTTCAGGTACTATCTCAAGCAATTATTCTTTTCCTGATATGATTTAGTCTTTACCACGTATAAAGACCTGATCCTCAGTCTAATTAACCACCTAAGCTAATCGCATAAATCACACAAATAATGTTGGCACTCAGAAACAGTGCAAGTGGTGTTGTTCTAACTTTTGTGGGAATGAAATGTGAAAAGTTGAAGACTATTATCATGTCTATTGAATTGTCAAAAAAGATGAATTGTGATGAAATCAGACAATTATGCTATCAGCTCAGTAACGTGACTTTACACTGACCTTGAATATTGTGGGATTATTGTAATCTTTAAAATTTTTCTCACCGTTGTTCCTTTCTAGCAAGGTGTATGGGATGTCAAAGATTAAAGCTGGCTGTGGATTTTTGTCTTACACGAATTTATCTGGGAATCCACTTGAATTGTTACCACACTGAAGCAGAGCAGTATCTATATCCAAGAGATGATTGAGAGATGATGTCTGGCTATACCTTATAGGGCAGGTTATCTTAAGGAGTGAAAGAAAATAAAATGCTCCCTGAAACACACAGATTTATTCAGTCATTTTTCTAGTTTGGATTTGTGACACTGGTTTGGCATGCCTTTGGTTCATGTAACAATTCTTTTTCTAGTGAGTACTGTCTCTCCATAGGTAGCATTGGAAAACAATTCCATGATCATTTTTTTTCCCAAAATCAGTGCTGGTTCATTTTATTAAAGGATGATCAAGTTTGTATTTACTAAAAGCTCTTGACAGATCTTAAACAGCAAAGGTGTCTTGATACATTAAGAAGCATTTAAGCATATAAACTCTGAGAATACCATGCGTATCCCAGGAATTACATTTTGAAGTCTCTTTTATATCCCTGTTTTACTAGTATTGCTGAGTGTCAGGGAAATGTGGTAGATGATCTTCTTTAGACACACTTCCCTTGTATCCATATTAATTTCTGTATAATGGCAACATTTTCTGTGCCAGTATTTTTAGTAGATGTGGTATTTATCTTTTCTAATACAGTCCAGTTGTATAAAAATAGAGCTTTACTTTTTTTGTGACAGAAATATTATTCTTGTACCTGATAGTGTAAGTGAAAATTACAAGTAAGGAACAAATTTAATTGAACTAAAATATTAATTAAGAAAAAAGAAGGCATTGCTGTGTGTAGTGCCCAATCTCTAGTTTCTGAAACAAATTTACAATTTATATAGTGTAAGAATCAATTTTTTTTTGATGTCTCTGCTACGCCAGTACAATGAGTCAGATCCCAACAACAACTTTAAAATTGTTCATTAAGTCAAAAACTTACCAGTCTAAAGCTAACAATCACCCAGAAAGAAATTGTCAGGTTTTTCTACTGCCAGTAGTGCTGCACTACAAATAAAGACTTTAATATATTCTAGCTTAAAGTTTTCTTTATTCTGATGCAGCTTCAAACACAAGTTTGAGACACTGATTAAGAATGTAACTTTATGGAGTATGTGTTAATTGCTCCCTAACAGAGGTAAAAATGGACATAACAAAATGAGGCAAGGGTACTTTGCATTTAATGAGATGAAATACAGACAAGTTGTTGATCTAAATGAAGTTTGTGTTACGGTTATTCATTATATTTTCCCCTTTAAGTATCGCAGAGTGGAATTTGTCCTAAATATTTGTGCTTTCTTCTGGAAGCTACTACATCCTTAAGACAAAGTGCAATTAATTTAAAGTACAATATAACTATCTGATTTTTGAATAAAAGTTCTTCAGAGCGAAGAAAGGAGTTCATTTAATCATGCTTCATATTTGCACTATGATTAACATCCATATGATTTTAGTTCTTTAGCATTTATAAGTCTATTTATGCAGATGCACTCCTGAGCCCAGACTACTCTGACACAAGAGTGGGATTTAGAAAGATGTGGCACTGTGCCCGTGTTCTTGCAGAATTGCAGCATAACTGGGGGAAAGCTGATAGTGATCTGTTTGGTCACTGAAAACTCCACAAAATAGCCACGTTCTGTGGCAAAGCAACCTCAGCTGATCTAACTAATCAAAATTAAAAGGTGGTACATAGGCACAAGCATCTGCTCTTCATTTGTGGGTATATAGAACATTTCTCTTTGCTATAGGAAAAAAAAACAAAACTTTTTTTTGTTGTAATTTTATTCATTTTTTCTTTTGTTTTTAATAGTGTGTGACATAGTCTCACAGATACAAATGCTGTATTTATTATTGAGTCTATGTATGGGTTGGACAATAGGCAGAATGAAGAAATCTCATGGCAGACCTCTTCAGTGGGATTCCAGTCCAACATCTACTGGCATTGCTGTAGTAGTTGTTGTTACACAGGTTTGTATTTCATATTCATTCTTACACTGAAGTGTACAGTTGCTATTAAGTATGACAGAACTGTGAACCAAATAATTTCAGTATTTTAATTTTATGAGGGAGGGAGTATCAAGACTGGAAAAAAGCCCACAGCATAATGTGCACCCAGTATGTCTAATAGGTAACACCACCTTCTCTTTACTTTAACAATTTAAGGTGTAGTTCCACAGTATGTTTTTGTGTAGCAGTAAAACCACTTAAGAAGTTCCCACAGTTTTCCAAACTGCTGGTTGAGCCAATTGTTTGTAGCATTATACTGTGAACCAGATTAGTGGAACAATCTAGATTGAAAAAAAAAAAATTTTTTTTGGTCATTTTATTGATCTGATTTGTAATGTGGTCCTATAAATAGTTGTTATCAGTACAGCTAAGGCGTTGTGAACTACATTATGCAGGTTGACAACCAGCAGCGTGGGAGGAAAGACAAGAAAAGCTGCTGTGACAAATTCTTTGTCATGAAAAAAAAGGAAATAATCAGTGCCCTGCTTTTGGAAGCACTCAAATAAGATGTCTAATAGTCCTTTCAATCAATATAAGGGAATTCTTGAAAGGTTCATGTGCAGGATTGGTCTTGCAAATATACAAATGGTCTGACACATAATTTCATTCAAATATTTTCCATTAGTATAAATTAGAAAGTTAAATAAACCAGTAACTTAAAAGTAAATTGTAATGGAAATCATTCAACCCTGGTGGTGCCTTTTGTAAACAAATTTTTTTAAATCACATCATAAAGACAAGAGAATCTGAAAACCATTGAGAAAGAGAAGAGCAGGGAGAAACTGAGACAGTAATGAGGAAGAGATTATACTGAAGATTTTTGTACCATTTGGGTAGTATCTGTAATTAGTGCTGCTTCTAAACTAAATAAGTGGACTTGTAGAACATTAGGAGTAGCTGGGAGCTGACATTTCTTGCTAATTAAGAATATAAACCAAGGGTTGTTAAGGTCAATGGGACTGTTGAAATTTAAAGATGGGTGTCAAAGTAAGGTGGAATGAATCTATCTAGCACCAGAAGTTTTACATGCTGGTAGTAAAGAAGACTTCTAAAGTGTTTAATTTCATTCATGCCTCTGCGCTTGTGCATATGTATGGGTGTGTTAGTACTCTGCCACTTGAGACTGGAAAGTTTTTTGTTGTTGTTTTCTTTTACTATACATAGAAAAGACACTCAGTATAATCAGCTTGATTTTATTTTGGTTGTTACTTATGGTAAAAGTGGGGCAGGCATCATACATATCTGCTGCTTCCCCCAAGACTGGTCCATTACACATCTTCTGGCTCTTGGAGCAGCACTGGAGCATAAGCACAAAGTTGTCCATCTTACTTTTCACCAGTAAGGCACAGCTCTGCCACATCTCCTCCTGGTACCTTTGGGAATGTCAGGTTTGGCAGGAGTCTTGTAGGAGCAGAAAATGGATATTGGAATGTATCATTGTCTGGGTGGTTTTGCACCCCCAGTGTCTGCTGTATCCAGCAAAAGTTCCCTCACACCAAGAGTATCCCTGCCCTTCTGGAGAGGGTATTTTCCATCTCATGGTTCAGTACATACTAAATACACCTTCTGCCAGATTTGTTCTCCTGAACACAGAGTACAGCTGTTGAGCTCGGGGAAACAGGATTTAGACTGTATTGCCTCTGTTGAAGGTGGTGAGTTCAAGAGTTCATCTGTGGATTAGTCAGTTGTTCACTGGTCTGTCTAGATTGACATGGGTGTTTGACCTGCTGTAATCAACTGATGGGCACTTTTAATGACTAAAAACCTAGAATAACCTTCTTCCTGTTCTGATCTTTCCCAGAGATTCTTATGGGAGAGCCAGCTTCCTCCTATGCCAGAGATTGGACAGACTTTATGTGGATAATCAGAGATGTTCTGAGGACTTGCTGTGGAGGCTGCTGGAAACCATGTGCATTACCCTAATGCAGCAGATAGAAATTGCACCGTTAGTTTTATTGACATTCTCCTGTGCCTGTCCTCATCTCATCTTCAGGGAAGTAAAGAAGGTGGACAGCCTGAGAAAACATGTTTTTCTTCAACTTACATGCAGTTTTGACTGGCAAACTGTCTTAGCCTGTTTGCCTACTACTAGTTCAGAGTACTCAGCAAATTTTCAGGGGTTTTTCTCCTCTTTGTACTGATGCTATGGATTTTTTCTTTTTGTTTCTTCAGGAGCGATAGCAATTTATTGGGCTATGTTTATGGGTTACCTTCAGTGTAGGGTGGACAGATCCTTCTAGTCAGCCAATGTCTTGTAGTCTTTGCAGCTGCAGAGAGGTAGCATCTCAAAGGAGAGACAAGTCTGCCATTTAACATCTCCCTTTGCCTTAACTTGTTCTTTATTTCAGCCACAGAACAAAAGATTCCCAGGCTGCTGTGCATTCATTAAACATTCCACTTTCTGCTGCTGAGGCACAAACCTTGTGCAGAGCTTTATTGATGGCAGGCCCTTCCCATCACACAGACCTGAGCAGTTTTAGCTTTCAGGGCTGACCAGACTGGAGGCAGTGATTCTGGAAAGATAGCTGATTGCTCTGAACCTGATCAAAATGACACAGAATCTTACTGCGTTAGACATCACCCTAAACAGAGGTTCTTAGGTGTGCTCAGAATGAGCTCTACCTCTGACCTTAGATCTAAACCCTTTTTTGCTGTACTGGAATTGTGTGACATCAGATACCCAAGAACTAGATATAGTTGAAACAGCTAGTTTGCCTTGCTGCTGCTTCTAATGTCGGTTTTGCTTCCCCCTTCCCCCTGCCTCTCAGTGGTGATCTGTCCCATGAGAACCTGTCTTTGCTGGAGATTGATATGTTATCTTCGCTTGTCATAAATTCAGTGTAGGCATAGTGAAGGGAAGGAGGAGTTCTACCATAATTGTTTCCTCATGACATAAAGGAAGAGTGTCTGGTTCTTCTTCATATGGATGTGGAGGTTCAGCTTGTATATCTGGAACATCAGGATGATATCCACGGCAATCGTTCCTCTAGTGTTTGAAGAGGAAGGCCAGTACTGGACAGTGGTTGGTGTCCACTGTGAGCCAGGATAGGTCAGGTTTATGTACGGGTAAAGTCAGGCATTTTGAACGGTGTATTATGTAAACAAAGAGATGGTCATTCTGTTTCACCTTATGAAGAAGCGGTTGGACATAGCTAGTGTGAGTCACCTCTTTAGCTACCTCTCTCATCCAGTTCTTTTGTCTACAAACTAAGCACAGTTGTTCTTCTGGATAATAATTAGAATTGTCCCCCCCCGATATCTTCTCAGAGCTCATAGTTCTGCTCACTGCCAACAAAAGATGTCTCTGATGTCTACTTCAGCAGGTTGATACCTGGTGTTTTTCAGTTTGTTCCTGATGTTGCAGCTAAGTGGGCTGATACTTGCCTTTCTGTGGTCAAGGTAAGGGACTTCAGAGTTCCTTGACCTTGATTTCTCAACCAAATTTTAGGGGTTTTTTTTATATTTCACAGCTAAAGAGATTTTAACTTCAACATCGTGCTTTTCTATGAAAGCCCTTCATCACTGAGAACAGATTGCCTAATCCATTTTTACCTAGAAACACTCCATAGCACAGATTTCTCTTTTATTGGATCCTGCTTTTCCCGGGTGAGTGAGAACAGCCCCAGCTCATAGTCAGGGCAATGATACCTTCGCCTTCTCCGCATTTACACTCTTTGCACTGACAGTTCCATCTCTGCCTCTAACACCTCTGCCTTCTGCTTATTTTGGAATAATCTAATGAACCTGAAGGAAACTGGACTTCTGTGATCTCGCATTCCTGTCACCACACACAGCCTTTGATCAACTGATGTTGTGTTGTTTACACTCTTTAAAGGGCTAGTCCAGAACACACTCTGCTGTCAGACGCTATTATCCTATGAGGATTTGGGCTTTGTTCTCGTGATTCCTTTACTCCAGCTCTTTGTCATCTTCTCATGAAAGTGGCTTCCTTCTTTGCTGTTACTCTTGGTGTAGACTGAGGAAAATTTAGGCCTTCATGAGCTCTGGTTTTTAAGGTAAGGTAGATCCCAGGGATATTTTCTTCTTAGAGCAGTATCACAGTTCTATCTCCATCAGCCTATATGGCTTCGCCCCAGAAGCTTGCTTGAGTCAGGAAGATTCTATACATTGGCTCGGGGGTCTTTTATTTTCTCAAGCAGAATATGTACAGTTCAGGTGAGTTAAATATTGTTGCTGTTCCCAAATGTAAATATCAAAAGGGGAAATGCTGATAAGACTGCAGTGATTCTGTAACTGGTAGAACCCTTGTTTCTTGTCTGAGCATGTTCTAACTGGACTGAAATAACTTCTGTGATAGGAATTCATCAATTTCATGCCAAAACTAGTGCTGTAGACACAACGTTACCAAACACTGTGCTGTATCTCAGGGATTCAGAAGCAGTTTAGTCTTAGTCCTTGACAGAATTCTCAGTCAAGTAATTTGATCATTTGAAGGTGTTTGCTTGAAATTACTCTGTTTCCGAGCATTATGGTGAGAGCATTTAAAGCCTGTTGGTCAGATAGTTTGCTAGTAATCCGTGATGTTGAAGATGCGCATACTTTACATCTGTCCCTCTCCCATCCTTCTATTTTCCATCCAGGTAGTTCAGGAGTGACTGAAATGACAGCAGCTGTGAAATGACAGGGCTATGTCCCCCCTAGGTAAGGGAGGGGGAAAGCACAAGAGTACTCTCTGAAGATGCTGTAAGCAAAAATTATTCTAATACTCGACTGATGACACTCAAGGGCACCCACCTTTGGAAGGCACAGGTGGATTACACATTTTTAAGAAGTTAATATTAGTAACCTTTTTGTCTTTATGCAGTGAGAAAGCCTTTGAATGTGTTCAGAAAGGAATCTGACTAATTTATATTTCTAAATTGAGCCATACAATGTCTGCTTCTGAAGGCCTTCAGAGCTACTTCACTCATAAATCAAATTTGCCTACCTTTCTTCAGAGAACCTGCTTTATTACACACCTGAAGCCTCAGTGCAAGTTAGATATGTGCAGTAGGTGGACTGGATTCCAGTGTATATTCAAGTTCTAAAATGCCATTCAGCTGTTACGTGGTGCTCTGAGAGTCTAAACTTTATGTGTATTCTAATTTATAATGTTAGCATTCCCAAAGTCTTGAAAAGGTGTTCTTCAGCAAGACACATTTTTTTGTGCAACTGGTTGGTGCCTGCCTTCTTCACAGCTACGATTCTGAAACTAGGCACTTGTTAGTCTCTTTTTCCTTGGAGAATATCGTTTCTCACAGTGTTCCTACAAAATTGGATTCTGCAGCAGACAGATACAATGCTGGGAGTGAAGGAGGGGCTTCCTATCTTATATGTAGTTATCTGTTGGCTGGAGCGTTTGGCCAGATGTTGGAATGGCATTTGGAACCTGTGACGCTCCCTTTCCTAGACCCTAGGAGGTTTCTGAGCCAGGTGCTTGCAGAGTCAGGCTCGCTCACGGTTTCTGACCTAGCTGATGTTGAATTCTTTTCTCCACAATGGCACAGCTTCAATAGAAGGGGTGGAGAGTGGCCCACCCAAGAACACCCTATAGCCTGGCAGTTGCAGCACTCTCCAAGGAGGTGGGAGATGTGAATTGGATATCCTTTAGGCAAAGAAGGGAATTGTGGGAGATCCAAGTTCAACCTGGGTGAATGCTTGAGCCTTAAGGCTATTGTATAAAAGGGGCAGTAGCACCACCCTCTTACTTCCCCATCTTTGAAAAGAAAAGTGAATCCTGTTAGGATTTTGAAAGAAAAGGCGTAGTCGCCTGCCCTTGAAACAAGCTTTACAGGTTGTGGATCACAAATGAGACACCTCCCTGTAGCTCTGTGAAATCATTTCAGTGGTCTTCCTGCAGAGTAGGATGAGTGTTCAGGTGATTATTTTAGATTTTTTTCTAAGGTGCTACATTCCCTCCACCCATATTAGAGGAAACTTTAACTTGTCAAGCTTTCTCAAAGTTACAGAATCCAAGAAGTGAGACTGTGTTCATACCAGTTGCAACTGGAGTAATAGGTCACGCCAAAAAGCAGTTCAGACTAGGGTTTGTTGGGTTTTTTTGCTTAGTGTGGCAGTGGCTGACAAGTAGAGTGGAACATTAGCAGATAACTTAATCTGTGATGGGAAGGTTAATTGAGATTTAGTGTAACCTGGTTTACTGTAAGTGTACTTTGCTGTTGTTCTTTTTCAGAGCTTTTTGTTAATTTGGGAGCAGTTTGAAGACACAAATCACCACAGCTACCATTCGCACCATGGCTTGGCAAGCGGGCTGCTCATTGGCCTCAGAGTCTGCCTGGCTCTGTCACTGGCTGCTGGGCTGTACCAGATTATCACGGTGGAGAGAAGCACGCTGAAAAGGGAGTTCTATATCACCTTTGCCAAAGTATGGGTTACATCAAGCAAACTGATCCCTTCTTCTGTAAATATAATTGTGGCATGCAGTTGACTGAAGCACTAAGCTCTTTTCCTGCGTAAGAAAGTTAATGTTTAAGTGTCTGATTTGATTACATTGCACCCTGTCATCATACTCTGAGTAGTCATTTTAATTTTACAAGGAGTATAGAGCTTTTTAAAACAGAAATCCCACCTTTCATTGTGTGGTTTTTGTTATGTTGATTGAAAATTAAACAATGGGTTCATAAAATAGACAGAAATGTAAATGTAGTTCCTGTAACTGTCATTTCTTTCTTCTAAGCTGGCATGTAGTCATTTTACAACTTCTACTCATCTTCTTTTTTAGGCCTGCATTCTCTGGTTTTTGTGCCACCCATGTCTTGCAACCATTGCTGTAATATTCAGAGAATATCAAAGAGAAAAGGTATGTACAGGCAAGATAAAAGAGATGAAATTTGAATAGTAGTTGTTCTTCATGTTTCATGTTTGTTAGCAAACTCATGCTCTTAGGCTGTTAATCTTATGACCCCAAAGCAACTTGAAAAGTCTTAGTCACACAGCTCTCATTGATGCTAATGTGAGTCATATTTTACAAAGGCATACAGGGCTCGAATCATCTAAGGGTAATCATTTCTAGGTTAAGGGAGGGAGAGGGAGAGATTGTTAAGTCAAAGGAAAATGTGGAGGGGGTGTTTTGTTTTATTGTTTGCTTGTTTGCTTTTAATTAAAAACACCTTGGGGATTCTTTTAACAAAGGGAGTAGAAAGATAAATCAGTGGATTTTTTTTGTTGTTTGCTTTTTAGTCTTCATCCTTTAAAAGCTTTATGTGGCTAAATAGGTCAGGGAACCTGTAGCTGAACTGTATTCTTTAGATCAAGAAATCTGTCCAAATAATGTTTTTTGGTTTGTAAGCTCCAAACAGTTAAAAACAAAGGTGGACTCAGAGTTTCTCGGTTGCTTAAACATACTGGGAACTGGAGAACTCCGTGCATGGAGCCTGCCATGTTCAGGTGGAGTGCACCACTGTTCTCAGGTGACTGAGTACCTCATTCCAGCTTAGGGTTTGCTTCTTTTCTTTATGCTTATAACCGTCTGTGCATTTGTATGCAAATATATTCATAAATCGAGCTTTTATTTGTGTAGAGGATATGTAAGGGAAAGAAAAACGTTTTATTAAATATATATAATCAATTAAATACTGTGATTTGCAGAAAAAAAAAAGGAAATCTAGGCAGAAAAAAATTTATTTCTCCAGAATTACTAATGAACAGACTTTTTGTTTTGCTTGATGAAAACATTCCTAGGGCAGGAGGACAGTCTCTAGAGGTGGGATCAGTAAAGTAGTATTTTTGCAGTATTTTGAGCTTACTGAAGGAAGACTACAATTGCTCTACTCTTGCATTTGAGCAAGTTTAACCATTATGTGCAGCTGCGGTTCCTACACTATGATAATTCAGCTGTGTTTGCTTCTTCAGATATACTTCAATACAATAAAGAAATGCATGATCAAAAAATACCATATTTATTTAAGAAAAACATGTATTTTAAAAGACTGCCTATACATAAACTGAAGAGTTGTGCTTTCTCAGAAACAATAGTTGCACCTTTAGGCATTTAATAAATACAGCCTTATGCAGCTTTTACAGATGAAGAGGCTTGAACTGAAGCAGGCCTGGCTAAGTGAGATTGATAAATCACTATCCTCAGCTCCATGACTGTTCTAGTGCAAAGTGTTTCTGAGCTTTTTTTTTTCCCCCCCCACTCTGTTTGTTGTAAGAATAGAATATCTAAACATCACCTCTGCTTGTGAAACTGCATGGGTGGTGAATTGCAAGTCTGAAATTCCCCAGAACAGAGACTGCCAGAAGGGTTATGTGACTTGCCCAGGGCTATCTACTGATTTAAAAACACCCAGGTGTGAGAGTCTGATTCCTGGACTTAAGATGCATGTTCAAATCTTTTGTAACTGCAGCAGTATTAAAAGGTTTAAAGTTAAACCTCAAGCACTCATGCTAATAGAAATTTATTGTGGCTTGTTTGGTGAGAGGTTTTTTTTCCACTTACCATTTCTTTTTCTCTCTTTTCTTGTCTCTAGATTATTACCATAGGTGTTATCCTCTGTCAGTGCATCTCCATGGTTATCCTCTACAGACTTTTTCTATCTCATAGTCTATACTGGGAAGTATCTTCACTGTCATCAGTGACATTGCCACTAACAGTATCCTCTGGACATAAAAATCGACATCACTTCTGAGATGTTTAGGAAGAATACGTTATGTAATAAATGTGCAATAATGACTTAAATATACAGGTATTTTTGTCACAAGTGTATGATACGTTGGTTTCACTGGAAAACTGAGTGATGATATCAGAGCACTTCACAGACCTTTGGTCTGACAAGATTCCTAGATTAATGTGTTGAAAGTATTGTGGAGTATAAAAATCCATAATTTGATTAGTTTTATAGGTATTGTTTAACAAGTGGTGCTGAGCTGTATCACAGAAGAGTACAATGAATCTTTTCTCTCCCATTCACAGACACCAAAAATGCCCTTACTTCGTGTCAATACTAGGTTTGAAGGTCTTATAAAATGCAGTTCTTAAAACATCTACATGCTCAAACAAGTTTAAAATAGGCCAGTTGTGAAATTGGTGTGATGCATAACGATGAGTACAAGGGCTTTTTTATTTTCATGCTTTAGAGAAAATGCATTTTATGTATCAGTATAAGAGATGGGGAAGGAAAGGAGGGAGAATTGTCTAGAAAACATATGTAAAATGTTCACAACTGACTGCAAGATACTTTCCTTTATCATGGGTGTAAAAGAAAAGCCTTTTTTGCATCTAATGTTCATACTGGTTAAAATTCTAATGGGAATGTAAATAGGGTTTATATCTGCCTTTTTTTAAAAAAAAAGTAAATGTAACCAAAAATTTCATCCAGTAATCAAGGTCTAAACAGTTTTTGAGGCTTAGAATACATACCAACATAAAGGTAATTAAAACAGCAGCCTTGCATCTTTTAAAGGAGAAAAAAAAAAAGGCAAAGAAAGTGGAATGGGTGATGTGGTACTAGAATTTTAATCCTGATATAATTCATTTCTGTTACATTGAGGATTCAATCATAATTAAGCCATATACACAGATTAAATTAACAGAAGCATTTCAAATAAATGTTGGTTTCAGTCATCAACTACCCATGAATTCCTGCCCAAGGATACTTAATCAGGATTAAATTTTCTATGAATAATTGAAAAACAAAATACTCACTGGATTTGTTATAATCCATGTTGGCACTGGGTTCTAAGTAGTTGCCATCTTCCATCCATTGTAATAAAGCCATTCTACTTTGTGATGCCCTAGCATTCAGAAAGCCAGTGTAAATATATACTTTATTGAAGTGCCTATTTATAGAGTATGATTAAATCATGCTGACATTTTTTTTTTCTTTCATAATAAGAACATACCTATTGCCATTGTGAGTGAAATTTTTCTTTTTAGATTTAGCTTAGTTTAGACTTCATACATGTGTATTTCTTCACAAAATGGATTTTATTTTCTGGAAAATCAGTGTTTGCTTCCTCTTAACAGTGTGTATTTGATTATGTCTCTCTGAAAATGTGAAGACGCTGGTTCTAGCTTTCAAATAGCCCTAACTTTTCCATTTAAGTTTGCCTCAGTTGTGAGCATAGTTGAAACATAAGTCTGTTCCATTTTAGTTTAGAGGCAAAACTAGACATTTGCCTTTGACTAAGGCAAAATGGCAACATGACAAAGTTGCTCATTAAATCATCTCCTTTCTTATTGTTTGTAATTCAGATCAAGAATGGCAGGTTGAGGCTGGAAAAGATGAGATATTATGATTTCACACAATCTTCAGAATGATTAAAAGATTAATTACTACATTCCTCTGATAACCACACAAAAATATTATTGGTTAAAACTTCAGTCTTTATTTCCCTGCTTATCTCTGTACTTTTCATCTTCTCAAGAAAAAAGCATCCTGTTTTTGATAAGTCTCCAATAATGTAGTAAAAGAGTTCTATCGGTCCTCATGTATAAGACTTCAAATTCACACATAAAATAGAATTTTCTGATAGACACAAGTACTACTTTACAGTTTATGATCCATCGTGATAAAAGTTTTAATCTATGCAAAAAAAACCTCTGCGTGACTTTCGGAAGCGGCACTGCATTTGTTTTATTCTCCAGAAGTACTGTCTTACTTCCTGTAGCTCTTCTGCCTTGACTTGGTCAGTATTACGATACCATTTACCTTATTTTCACCTTATAAATATACCCCACAACAAGCCATGGTTCATTAGTGTCAGCATGAACACAAGGTGGTGTCTTTTACATCTTTCCCACATTGCCCCCTAAGTCAACATGTAACATTAGTTTCTTAGTTTGGCATCGGATCCAGTTACTTGAAAATAAATTTTAATTTTGCCATTACTGTAACTGTAGCAATTAAGTATCACTTTCTCATGGTAAGTGGTACAAAGGGTCTCTTAGCACTGTAGCAGTACGTCACTATGACTGCAGTGATACTCAGTTATTGGTGCAGGATAGCTCCGAGTGGTGGGGGGACTCTTCAAGTGTGACTAATGGACAAAGCTTCATACTTAACTTGTACTCTGTGTTGAAACTTACTGCCTCTGGATCATGCCTGAGGAGTGGTTCAAGTATGTAAAAGTCTCTCTCTTCTTTCTAACTTATGTCTCCTGTGAGAACAGTTGATAAGACCTTGCTTTCTTCATGCTTATCCACACTGTTACCCATTCTATCAATTTGATTTCATAACTTCATCTTGAAAAAATAGCTTCCTGCCTTCTTCCAGTTGTCTTCAATCCATGCATCCCAACTTGAAAACTATACTTCTAAAATGTGCTTTCTGTCACCAAAAAAAAAAGAAAAAATTCGCTTTCTCTCACAAACTGGGGCTTTTGTGTACATCAGCAGAACTGGTGCTGCGCCCTACATCAGGTCTGCATTAGGTGACAGCAGTGGACAGAAGCGCTCCTCCAGTGCCCCCGTAGCCCCAGTGTGTATGAGGTGTGGGTTTGTGCCTGTGGAGAGCTGCCACGCACCTGGGGAATTTTCGGGGACAGCTTCAGCAGTTCCAGGCTCCCTGACACCTCACTGCTGCAAGAAGCCAAAGCACAAGTCCCCCTGAAGGCAGCACTGCCGCTGCTCACATGGTGAGCAGCACTGTTGAGGTCAGAGGATGACATCTCATCTGAGAGTCTCTGTGCATTATGCAGTTCTGTTTTAAATAAAGTTGGGGTTACCGTGTCTGCTCATTCTATTGCCTCTGTGTTTCAGTTCTTACAAAATATGAGTGTATTGACAAGACTGCAAACTGAAGTTGGGTGTGCTCTGAAGAAATCTATGTGCAAAAGGGCATCACATGGCCAGCTGTCACCTTTTCTGCTGGCACACAAGCCAGTTTGCTTCAGTTATGATGTGTTGGTTGGGAGGGAGGATCTCAGTTTAGTAGACGAAAGGGTGAGATCACCAACTTGGTCTATGAGACCTCCCCACAAGCTGTCAGAAAGGATCCTGCATTGCTCCTGACCAGCAATGTGGAGGCTGGAGCAGTTCTGGGGCTCATCACAAGTCTCCTCAGCTATTCACTCGCCTTACATGTAGGCTGTGTTTATTGTATATTTACTTAAAGTGCTTCAGGTAGGAAAATGAATATTTACAATTAAATATATGTAAATGGAGGTGGAAAGACTTGATTGGAAAAATACCAAGTTTCTAATACATATTACAATACTAAGACCTCCCACACAAGACAAACGTTTATAGCCAGATCTAAATGAATATTTCTTTCAGGTTCCTGTGCCAGTGGAAAGCCATGGAAGTATCAAAATCTTTTTGTTTGCATCTCGATCCTCTACAGAACTGGAAGA
The DNA here is from genome assembly GCA_014706295.1 of Lycocorax pyrrhopterus obiensis. Classification (NCBI taxonomy): domain Eukaryota; kingdom Metazoa; phylum Chordata; class Aves; order Passeriformes; family Paradisaeidae; genus Lycocorax; species Lycocorax pyrrhopterus. The sequence goes on along the minus strand of JACSVZ010000001.1, from coordinate 41,892,958 downwards.
ACACTTTATTTGATTTGGCTTTAGTTTATTCTGTGCAATGTTCTGCCTCTAATTGATAGAATAAATGTTTATGGGGCTGGCCAATGCTGATGTTAGGCTGTACCTTTTAACTCTTTGTTTGACTATGCAGTGTACAAAGAGCAGGTTCTCCTTGTGAATGTCAAGCATTAAAAGAGAAAGTATTAAGCCAATTTTCAAAGAATCCTTCTTTTCTAACTGCACTGATCCGACCAGGCTGTGATTTTCCAGTGAACGCTAAGTTCCGATTCCAGTTTTCCTTAAACCATTATTTTCTGCAAATCTATTTCCTGCCTTGTGAATTCTCTCTCCCACTGTGCTGTCTCTGCCCTCCCCTCTCCCCCTCTCATACATATGATTTTGAGTGTAATGGGTGTCATTTCTCTCTCTATCTCTCCATCTGTTCCCACGATCAACACTCGCAGTCCAGTCCCTGCTTTGCATGTAGTATGTGTGTTCTCTTTATCCTTGGCCTGTTTTGATTTCGCGCTTTTCCTGTCTCTCCTTTGCCCTCTCTGCCATCTTTCTAGTCTCCATAGCCATCAGAGACCTGAGGGTGTGGTTTGACATTGCAGCTAATTTGGGCTGTTAGCTGTCAAAATAGTGTCCCTGTTCCCCTGAACTGACACTGGCTGTCACCTCACAGTCTGAGTGAGGAGTTGAGGAGTTAAACTGGTGAAAAATTCAGCCTGTAGCAGCAGCCAAAGAAAAAACAATTTAGTTCTCAGTGGTTGTAGCTCACCAAACCAAGTTCATCAAATTGTTGAGTGCTGGTGCCACTGCTGGGCATAGGGTAGGAAGGGCGCATTGAAGAGATGCCGGATCCCCTTTAGAAGGGTGGCTGCAAGGTTGGTCAGTCTTTTATAAGCTGTCAGCCTTGTCCTCCGTCTCTCTCTTCTCTATGTCTTCTGCTGCATTTTGCATGCTAAGGGTTGGACTGTCCCTGCCCTTGACCGCTGTCTTACTACAGGAGTGTGTCATTAGGGGCAGGGGGCTTCCAGCAAAGAGAAAACTGCTTGGCTGCTTTAAAGTATTTTAAATTTAAGATGGTCACTTATGCCTTTGCAGCCTTAAAAAGAAGCTGGGAGGCATCACAAGCAGCCCCCAGTTTGAGGAAGTATTTTTGAGGAGAGAAAAAACCATGAAAACAGACATGGCTGGAGTGGGTGCCATTTTTTTCGACATGATAACACTGTGGTAGAAGGCAACCAAGGACATCGCACGGCTTTCCACAACTTCTGCCTGTGGGTAAGGGGAGACTTAATCCGAACATCTGCAACCCAAAGAGCAAAGGTTTCCAGCAGCAGGGACGCTTTATCTATCAGCCAGTTAATCTGCTGAGATGCCTGACTTCGAGAGGCTGTGGTGGGATTGTGAGGATCTGTCTCGCCCTGTGGTCAAGTGCTCCTGAGTTTGTCCAGGCTGGTGAGAGAGTTTTTAATGCTCCTGCAACAACGCCCTCAAAAAGAATGGATTCATGGAAACTGACAACAAGGTATCTCAGGAATCTCTCCTTCTTTAATACAGTAGCTACAGCTGAAAAAGTGTATGTGCACCTTGTTAGTGTATACTTTTTTTTCTTAGTTTCTCACCCTTCCAGCCTCTTTTAAAACAATGGCATTATTTTCAAATCAAATTTTATAAAATGAACATTGGAGTTGTTAAGAAGAGATCAAAATTTACATAAGACTTCTATGTAACCTATTACCTATGAAAATTTACTTCAGGCTGAAACATGTTTTCCAAAGTTTACAGCATACAAAACAAATGGTGTTTTAAAATTTCTTTACTTATGATTACCTTAAATTGTGTTTTCTAAAAGGGAAGGAAAAAAAACCTTGGAACCTTACCAGTTTAATTTGCATTTTGGCTCTGATGTAACTCAAAATAGATTAGATTAAAAAAGGAAATTTGGCAAGTGATTACTCAATTACATGATTTTACTGCTTTGGTATTTTGAAAATAAAAATGAACAGATCTGTTTTACTTTGAAAAGTGCCTGGTGCACGTGTGCTGTAACCACTTTTCAGAAACCATATGGAAGGTTCCTTACGCTGCATATGGCAATGCTGCCCAGAGCTCAGATATGTATTCCTGCGATAGACTACACAGGATTCAGTTGGATCAGGGATATTACTGTCTACATTCAGATAGTACTGTATCGAAGCACAGCAGGGTAATGAGTTTGGTGTAAAACACAGGAAGTTCACAGTGACAGGGCTGCATTGCTCCTTTTTCATAGAAAGGAACTGAAATTGCTTGGAGCTAGTGCCGGGCCAGGAAGCTGGGAGGAATTTGGGGAACGGATACAATTTTTATGGGAGCTGTATTTTGCAAGATAGAAAAGGTGAGCAGCATCAACATATACTTTCAAAACATTTCATCATCTAGAGCTATGGTAGCTGCTCATGTCTAGCCTTCATGCCAAAGGAAAGAAGCCTCTGCTGACCTCTGGAAGACCAAGCAAGTGGTGACAAACTCCCTAGAGTAACAAAGCATTGATCCTCCATGTGGTGAGGGATGGGGTAGTACTATGTCTTAAACTGGGCATCATCAGGATTATCTGTTACTCCCATCACCCTGTTCTCATTAGCAAACTGGTAGGAGAAGATGGACCATCTGTCGCTCTGTCACCCTAGGGCTATTTGTGGCTTTTCAGTTCTCTGATAAATACAACACTTTTGCAAATGTTTGTTTGGTTCCATCATCTCATCACTTGCCTGTCCTCCTCTATAGAGCTGCTTGGGTTCTTGAAAGCTCTTCTACATGCACTTGTGCAGCTGTCCCCTCAGAGCAAACATCACAGTGTGTGTCTGTTCCTTCACACAAAGCCAGCTTCCATGGCAGGGGATTTCACCAAAAAAACGGCAACTTCACGTGACAGAAACCTTACTTAGTGCCATCACTGTCCTGACAAGCTGTAGCTCTTGCAGTGGATTTCAGTGGGGATGGAGACCTTCAGAATACTAATCTTGGTGTAGTAATGATGATACAGACCCAAAGTCCTGACACATGAAGAGCAGAGTATGCTGGGGAGTTAGAAATTAATAAATTCCTTTTGGAAGAGTGATGTGGAATGGAGATGGCGGGCTACAGGATTCCACTGGACTGCTAAGCCTGTGGACCTTCAGCAAAGCAGCCCTGTCTGAAGAGGGGTCACTACCTAGATGCCTCTCACACAAATGGCTGTTGCAGAGGGACACGTGTTCTGCTGTTGCAGCAGGGAGACCCTGCTTCTATCCGCCTCAATGATTTTTAAGGGTTACAGGCGATGTGAGACTTGGTTGTCCTCTACCTCTTGGTTTCATCTTTCTGTCTCTTAAAAGTAACTGGGTTTGGCTACTATATATACCTGATATTTAACAGACCTGTTTCTGAGAAATCTGTGAGAAGGATCTTTGCTGTCTAAAATAAAACACTTCTCAAGACCCTGAATTTCCCTCATGTCTTCACTTTTCTCCTGTATAAATGTGAAGCAATGGCCTTTGGGAACCTTCACTGCTGTGCTATTGTCACTGATGGCATCTGTACATGAGGATTGTTGCTGTTTCTCAAGAAGAATTAAATGTTTGGTTTTTCCCTCCTTTCTGCCCTTGTGGGGACAAAGGATGAGCTCAAACCCTGGTTTCCATCCCTCCAAGTCAGCAACCTGTGCTGGCACTGTCAATAGCCTGAGTCATCCCAGTACTGACGATGGACAAAGCAAGAAGCCTTTACTCAGTGACAGGAGAGGAGCTGACAGCTGCCATCAGCCCGAAGTATTTCTGCAAAGGGGGGAACGGCCATGCACTTACCAGAAGGGTTGATCACCTTCAAGGAAAAAAAAAAAGCAAGCATTTTCTACCACTGAGTTTGAGATATGTAGACAGTGAATTTCAGCTTCTTATCTCTGAGGTCTGTTAACAGAGACCAGAATGTGCAGCGGTGTGTGTGTGTGCGCGCGCACGCGAATGTCGCTGTTGTATGTGACTTTGTAAGTTCTGCGTTGGGGGAAACAGCAAACCTAGGGCTCCTGTTCTGGAGATGAAAACAGGATGATAGAACCAGGGCATGAAGAAACCGCTTCCTGGTCACCATATCCTGGTGGAATGGTTGCAATCCATGCGTTATTCAAAGTCTAGATTTCGTGGCCAAGTCTTAAATTAACCTCGAAGTTATCGGAAAAGTCTCTTCTTCCCTGTCGAGTATGTGACTTTCCCAAGCAATCTTCCTCACTCCTCACCCACCTCACCCCCAGTCACGGCCGTTGGTGTTCCAGAGGGAAGGAAATGCAAGCAGCGTCGTGGCTGAAGAGCTGACTTAGAAGTCTATCCAGGTTAACTCTATGAAGCACGGCTGTGGTCGTGCAGGGCCCGTGAGCATCCACACCTCTCCTCAACGCCGGGGTCTGTAGCTACAGTTTTCCCCGTGAGGAAGAAACTCCCCGCGAGTGGAAGCCTCTCCGCCGGGGAAGGCGGCTCCGGGCGGAGCCCCCGAGGCTCGGCGGTTCGCCCCGGCGGGGCGCGGAGGGGCCGCGGAGCCGGAGCGCGGCTGCCGGGCCGGGCGGGGCCGGGCGGGGCGGGGCGGGCGGCGCCGCCAGGGGGGGCCCTCGGGCCGCGGCCGCAGCCCCGGGGAAGCGGCTGCGAGCGGCCCCGGCCCCGCGGCCGCCGGCGGGACACGGCACGGCCGGGCTGGGCGAGCCGCCTCCTCGGCGTCCTCTCCTCCGCTCCGGGGGCCCGCGATGATTTGTCTCTCGTCTTCTTTTTTTTTTTTTTTTTCCTTTTTTTTTTCCCCTTTTTTTCTTTCCCCCAGCCTAAGATTATTTTCATACACCTGACCCGCTATTTCACACGCTCGGGAAAACCCAGAGCGCGGCTGACACCGAGTCCCAGCGAGTGAGGGGGAGAGGATGCGAGCAGAGAAGTTTAGGAAGATAAGTGTGAAATAGGAAAACATAAAACCCCAGTAACAAAAAAACAAACAACAAACAAAAAGAGTCTTTAGAAAAATCCTGAATGTCTGAACGAGTATGTGTGTGTGTGTGTGTGTGTGTGTGTGTGTTTTCCTTCCTGCCAAAGCAGGATGTCAAATACTGTCCTTTTCCCCTCTTTTTTAAAGCAGGCTGAAAGGAAAATTCTTCACAGAATCTTAAAGAACTTTTTGACACAACAGCTGCAAAATCTATTTTCTAAACAAAGATTTATACATATTTATACGAGCTTAATCCAGATTTTTTTTTTAATAAATCATTCTCAGAACTGCAGAGGTAAACTATATGTAAATACCTCAAGTAATAGGCTTGTAGTGCAAATCACATCATTTTATCTTCAATTTTGCATTCGTTTTTCTGGCTTAAAGGTGCATCAGAGATATGCATTTTAGCATATTCAGAACACGGGGCGTGAAATTAAATGTTTGACAGAGTGAGAAAAATATACAGACTTTGGAGATGCCTTAAAAATAGTAATTTATGCAGATCTAGAGGAGTGAAATCATTTGCAATGGAGTGACCCTCTCTCCAGGAATTTTTTGCTCAGTGTTCTTCTCTAATCTCCTGCTGTATCTTCATTTTTCATTGAACTAGCCAGTTTTCTGCGAAGCAGTCTTGTAGATAAGGGAAGTGCTAAAAGAAGAAGAAAGAAGAAGCTCAGTGGGTCCGTTTCCATTGCACTTTTACCCAAGGCAATGGGCAGAATTTAACGGATTCCTTCCAACATATGTTTTTGCCAGATAAGTAAACAGTGTGTGTCGGAAATGAAAAAGCATTTGCAATTTAATGACATTACAGCTCTCAGCTTAGGCTGGCGTGCTGCGAGGCGAAAAGCAGAAAGAGAGAGGAAAGTAGAAAGAGAAAAAGAACAAAGTTCATCTTCCCTTTTGTGCATTTTTATCAAGGAAAATATTACTTCTTTCCCCCTCTTGTTCTCTTTTCTTTTTCTCTTTGCTTTTTTGTCTCACTCATCTACATTTTTTTCTTTTCTCTCCTTTTGTCTCCTCTGTTCACTTTTACCTTTTTCTTCCACTGCCACCGACTCGTTTCCTTTCACCACCCCCCCTTCCATTGTGTCGCCTTATTCATCTATTTGGCCCATTCAGTTTTTACCTATAAGGAGCTGTTTATCCAACAATGTATCTTTTTTTTTTTTTTTTTTTTTTTCCGCCGTGTTGTACTCCCGGCGCTACAGCTCACAGTCAACAGGATTGTTGGAGGGATTATAACGTTTCATTTCAAAGCGCGACAAATCTGCTCGCCTTCCCTCTGTCCCCGCTCTCCCCAGACCCGCCGGTCCCTGGCAGATGCGCGGCACCCTCGAGGCCGGGATCGCCCCCACATCCCCCCACCAAACCCCCTCCGGGCCACGCCGGCGGGGCCGCCCCGCTCGGCAGCGGCGGCGGGGGAGCAGGGGCAGCCCCCGGGGAGGGCAGGAGGTGCCGGGCAGGGCAGGGAGAGCCCCCGCTCCCGCCGTCGCCGCCGTCGGACGCGCCTGCATCTCATCCCCCCGCTTTCCCCAGCCTTTAGGTGAGCGCTGCAAAGTCACGGGCTCCCACCCCAGGCTTTCCCTGGAGCTCGGGTGTAATTGAAAAATACCTCCAGTCAGTGGCAAGTCCTATCTTATAGGCACATATCTAAAACGATGTTTAAACAAACAACAAAAAAAAAGTGCTTGTCTAACGATCCGTTCAAGGGTTGGTTTGGGGTTGGGTTGGTTTGGGTTGGTTTTTTTTCACTTTCCTCTTTTTTTTTTTTTTTTACCATGAAATTACATCTTCCACATCTCCCAGATCCGGTACTTGGTAAGTAAAAAGGGAAATCTGTTTGGACATAAGGAGGTAAAGTAGCTAGAGGTGGTAATTTAATCATCCGAGGATATATTTCAATGTTTTTTCTGGTCTTCTAGGCATTAGCACTTTAAATTCATTATGTCTGTTTGACAGATATATGCAGCCTTAAGGATCTAAAAATGAAATCCAAGAAGTATAGCCTGCTAGAGGACATATATTGAAGTTAAGAGATTAAAACGGTCTAACCATTGCAAACAGAATGGAACATCTCGCATTTCTCATTCCTTATAAGCATGACTATTTTGCAGATGTTAAATACGGTCTGCTCTAATTATGAAGGAGGGGAGGGGGGGTACCCGCTCAAGAGCCGAGGCTTTCTAACTTTTACATTGATGAAGTGGATATTAGAAAGACAATATTAGCTCCTGTGCCGTCTCGGGCTCGGGAAGTTTTACATGGGGGATTTTCTCTATCAATAATTTAATAAGGAGGGTGCAGCAGCAGCAGCAGCAGCCTCTCCTACATGCTTTAAAGACTCAAGAATCGTGCATGAATTTCCTATAAGGCAAATAACAAAAGAGCCAAATGAGAAGAGCGGGTCTTTTTTCTGTCTAACTGGGACACTGAGGACTCTGTGTCATTACAGTAATTTAGCAATGTTAATGATCTGTAATATTAATACATCATACTTGAAAATGGGGAAGAGTTGTCATAATTAAATGCATTAAGCCACAATTAAAAAGTCATCTAAGCAGTTGTAAAGATACCAGCGACGATAAGGCGGTTCATTACACTGTGAACCTCTCTGTCCATGGAAACCCTCCCTGGCAGTGCTGGTGCAGCAGCCCTGGCCCGGCGCAGCCTCCTCCGCGCAGCAGCCGCGCAGGAAGGCGGTGGGGCGCGCAGCCTGCGCCGCCTTATCAGCACATCGCCTACGGAGGCGGGGGGTGAGGGGGCTGGACCAGCGAGCCCTTTGACGGATCTGCCCCAGTTCTTCAGGAAGGGGGGGAAGGGAGGGAGGCAACACAACCGTCTCATCCCAGACATTCGTGTCCACGCACCCCGGCCACCTTTTCAAAGCACGTCCCCAGACGCACTGAAACGCACATTTCGGAAGCGAAGCCGGTGTGACGTTCAGGACAAGCCCGGAGCAGGCTGCCCCTCGCCCGGCGGCCGAGCGCCGCTGCCGTGCGCTCCCCCCCGCCGCGGACACGGGCGGCGGCCGTCGGGGCGGGTCCTGGCCGGGCCCCGCGGGGCGCTGCTACCCGGCCCCTCCGGCCCCCCCCTCGGCATCTCCCTGCTTCTGCCGGGAAGGGCTGAACCCCTGAGCTGTGGGACTGAGCTCTGAACAGCGGGACTGAGTGCTCCGCCTGTGGTGCTGAGTCCTCCACCGCCGGGGCTGCCCCTGCCCGTGCTCTGCCGTGCGCTGCCAGCTCCCTGCTGCCTGCACGCTGGAGTCAGCGTGATCCCTGCAGCACGGGAAGCCATGCACACACTTTGGGTTGAGGGGTGAGCAGACAGAGTCTGGTACTGTGGGCTGTAAGGCCTGGCCCTTTTGCTGCCCAGGTGCTGCCAGCCATCCCATGTGGGCAGCATCCCCACGCCTTTATTTCCTTGTATAACTCGTGACAACCTCATCCCCAGCTTAGTTTTGGTGGAAACCTCATCCCTAGCCTGTTCTGTCAGAATGGTCCAGCTCTAAAACAATCCATTACAAAAAAAAAAGTCATATTCATCCAGATCACTGCTGATAGCCAGAGTGTTTCTTCTTCCATCTCTGTCAGATTTTCCATCTCAAGGACACACACTGTGATTTTCAGGCTGGTTTCATAATGGAGAAAAGGTTGCAGTCATAGACAGTGTGCTTATGTAGGGCTCTCTGGTGGTCCCCTCCTGAAAACGGCTCATCTCTTTGGACAAATTCAGGAAAATCTGGCTGAGGGAAGATGGTCTCGCAGGCCTTTATTATGGAAATGGACAGCTGGGTAAAGGAGGAAAACCCAGTCTGCTGATTCCAGAGGGAAAGCCTCTAACACAAGGTCAATCCTATGAATCAGACATAGAGATGAGTCTTCCAATCCAAGGAAAAGTTTCAGACAGACCTTGAACATAGTTCCAAAAATAAGGCCTGTTTCCAGCCATAGTCCACAACTCCATGCAAATGTAGGCTTGCCCAGCCTGGAGCTGCCTGGGGAGATACAACACGTGGACACTGTCATCTATATGGAGTCCTGAGAGGAGTGCTGCATATTGCAACTGCTTACACCTTTCCCTCTCCTGTTGATATCAATGATGGATGTGATCACTAAAACCAAGAGAGACAGGAAGTAATGTCAAATAAACAGATAGGTGTATATTAAGTCAAAGCAACACAATTTGCTCAATTTTCAGAAACGGCATTTTGGTAATGTCAACAATTTTGTATTTTGTTTTGTATTGCTGTTAATTCAAACACACTTAGAAATGCACAAGTTTGATATTACTATTTACACCAATATATTAATGAAAATAATTTACATACATAACAATTTACATATATATGTCCAACTTCCATGTATGGTTGAGTGTGATTCCTTGGAGGCCCTTGCCTGCCATGGGAATGTTGCTTCTTTGAACAACAGCATGATGATGAGAAAGTCTTCATTTGGATTTGTGAAAAATCTACAGGTAGGAAATAGATTTATCTTGCAGATAAACCAGGGGCAGCAGGTAAAATAACAACGTCGAAGTGACGGAACATTAGCTTACGTGAGTACGGATTTCTTAAAGGGCTCAAGGCAGCTTTATCTCCTCTTCCCCTCCTGCATCCGCTGATGCTGGACATCCAAACGCTGCGAGAGCGTCACAGCTGTGTGACTGCATGGCCTCCCATTCAGTGGATCAATTTCTCTTGTGTGTTGGTCCATCAGAAGAATCTCTTGCACCCTCAGCTTCCTCTCTCACAGCTTTCTTGAGTTTGCTTAAAGTCCATGCTTGACCCCAGCTGAAGGCAAAATAACCTTGGACTTGATCTCGTGCTTACATCCGTTGTCAGAATTCCTTGAAACCACTCAAAATAATCTTGATTTAAGTAGGAAAGGAGCTGTTACCTTTGGAAATGGGAATGGACCTTCAACGATCTGAGGCCAACACTGTATCTCAGAACCCTATTTGTGGTCCATTTGTCTAAACATGCCACAAATGTGTTTCATAATGTATCTAAATGCTGAAGATTAATGCCCCACAAAGCTTCTGTGGAGTCCTGGAGAAGACTTTTTCCAAGTGTGAAATTCTGGAAGATACCTTCCCTGGATTTCAGCCCGGAAATTATTGATCTGAACCCAGGCTCCCTATAAATGGTCTTTATGATCATCCCCACTGCCTGCTGCAGGGCTGAGATTCAGAGCCCAAGCTCTAGTGTCATGCCTTGGGGTCCACAGTTCTGGGCCTGTTTGGGTGCTGGAAATGTCTCGCAGCCACGTGTTCTGGGAGCTTCCACAGGTGCCTGGGGACTGTGCCTTGAAGAAGCCTATGTCAGAACAGCAGTTACCTCAACAACTGCAAGATGCAAGGTGTGTTTTTCACTTGGAAACATTACATTTTTGGTGTTCTAAAGGGAATTTATTTATCTAAAAATGTCAAGGCTGTGGAAAAATGTTTTTTACTGAGATGAAAGTTATGTATAAATATATATAAAATGAATTGTGTTCGTGCTTGAGTCTGTGTTTATTTTAAGTCCTGATGAAAAAAACCTGTGCTCTTCAGCTGGCTATGCTGGGCATGTAACCTGAGGTACTTCCCTGGTACTGGAGAGTGAACAAGCCTGGTGTGTGATACAAGGCCCGTGCAAACAGGATGAGGAAATAGTCACTCCTATCACAATGAACAGCCATCCAACCCATCACCTGCCTTGACTCTGCTGAGTGTTTTGCTGGTGCAATTGGAGAAGTCAACTTTAAGGAGAGATTAAGAGGAGTACAGTATGTAGCTAACCTCACAGGATGCTCCTTACACCCAGAACTGGGCAAAGCTGTAGATGCTTGAGAGGGAAGCTGAATCAATGGACCATGAAGATGTTATCAAAAGCATTGGAAAGGCAGAAGCTCCTATAGCAACACTGTAGTTGAGGAAAAAGGTGCTGTAAGACACACAGTTGTCAGTGCTAGCACAACTGTTGTGTTGAAACTGTTGACAGCTGTGCGGATCAAAGGGGTGCAGAGAAGGAAAGCACAGGAGTAGGTGGTCAGGTGGGCCAAGGAGACCCTTGCACTGCTGTACAATGGTAGAGGGGAAATAGACAAATGGTATTCGTTGAAGGAACTTACATTGATCTAGATTGCGTAAGACTCGACTGGGGTTTGGTTTGAAGGACAGTAAGGGAAGGTCAAGATTCAAAGATGTTGGTAGGAATATTAATCAAGGGAGGACAGTGGAAGAAAATGCTCAAAGCCTGAGAAAGCAGGAGCTTGCTCTGAGCTATGCTAGAAATAATGCTGGTATGTTAAAACCCATAAAGATAAGATATTTTGAAAACAAGTGCAAGGACAGAATCTGAGTGAAGAGTGATATTCTGCACTGTCACAGTGAAGGTGATAGATGAAGCCATCTTCTCTGGACTCACCAGGGAATGGATAGGTAAGGGAAAGAAGGTAAAAGAGGTGAGTCTAAAAAGCCTGAAAGAAATAAAGGCTGGAGAGTGTGGCTGCAGGTGCCAGAGGCAGCTGAAATTTTGAAGAAGATGAGAAAAAACTGTGGGCCGCAAACTGAACGAGCTGTGTGGAAAGCCTTCAGAGAGCAGGTGCCACATCCTAGGGAGGAGGCTGGTTGGAGTATCTTCTGCTATCAACAGGAGGTATTTAGCAAGGTGGGATATTGGCTCATGTTGCAGCTGTAACTAGTACTAGTTTGCTACTAGATGTTCTGCTCTGTTGGAGCTTTGTGGTGTGTTCCCAGGGGACAGGCCTGTTTGTCAGGAACATAATAACTGCTGACTAAGGTGGACTTGCTCTGAGGTTATCATTACTTCTGCATAGCTGATCATAAATAAATATTTCAGTAGAAGTTTTAACTCCCCTTCTAGAAAAGTAGCACAAGAGAAAATTAATGGTTTCTTTTAAGTGTGAGTTTTGGAAGCTGACAAAACTTTCATCACTCAGCATTTGGAAGAAATACCTTTAAAAAGAGTGCCTCATAAAGAGTAAGCTTTCCCTAAAACCTCATGATCTTGTGCCTGAGCCCTTCAAAAATGAGACATCTTTTTCTTCCTTACAAGCTAGAGGTGAAATATTCTGCTCATTTAGAAGTCACTTGCCTTGGGTACATCTTATTTAATGTAATATAAATCGTTATTGAGGGTTCCAGAGCAAATAAATGAGAGGGGGAAAAAAGTAAATTTGTCTTCAGCAATTGTTTCTAGTAGTAATCTTTAAATTACTTGTCCTAGTCAGTCATCCAGGAGCCAAATTTGTCATTAATCCATGTCAGAAAAAGACCACTCTCAAGAATACTTATGAGATGCAAATGAAAGACTAAATTTTCTTTTAATCCAGTACCCTCTTCAACATTTCACTTTATTAACCAGTAAGGAACTTTTACATGAACTTTAAAAAATGTTTCTAAAAGTGATCCAGGTGCAACTTCAAGAATGAGCAAGTTTTCATCAGGATTTATGACCCTCTGAAGAGTTTGGAGCCCAGAAATGAATTCGTATCACAGAGCATCAATGGAGAAAAAAAAAATTGAGATGTCGTTTTCCTTAGTGTAGTCTGGATTTTCCCCATTGTCTCTTATCTGTGACCATTATAAACTTAATGCAGTTGCTTTCTGATTACTTTTACATTTGAGAGTTTTCAGGTGTATTTAAATTGCTGAGGTTATGTTCAAAATACAGTAAAATATCAAAAGTAGTATTGCTTATTTTTAGTCAACTATTCTGGATGTGACAATAGATTTTGATTTGTGCATATATGTATGAATGGGCATTGTTTATACAAAAGTTTTGGTCAATATTGGCCAGCAGTACTGGTTCCTGGACTTTTCAAATGCTGGCTTGCTAATTGTTAAATTATGCTAATGATGAGCTGCAGGAGCAAGTATTATTTATCCTGTATGCAGAATATTCAGGCCATAAAAACAAATTTCAAACATACCTTTATTCTTCGGTAATTACAGTAACAAGGTCAAGAAAGGCCGGTCAAGAAATGACCGTAGCCCAACCACCAGCCAGACTTGTGCAATTAACAGCAGGTATTAATGAAACCTTCTTGCCCGGCGATACCAGAGAACATGCATTCGAGAAATTGGCTCAGCAGCACTCGAAAGGTGGCAGCCAAAGCTGCTGGTGGAGTCCGCACCGGGTTTGCAAAGGAAGCTCCCGAGAAAGACAGGCCTCCAATGTCCATTTCCTGCAGGGAGGTTGTAGCTAGGCATCTTTTTGAAGCTGAGCATCAGAGCCTGAAATCACTTGTTTGACCCAGATCTGAAGTACCCACTGGATCTCTGCACTCTGAACAATGTCTATATTTTAACCCATAACTAACTAATAAGAGATATGGAAGTCAAGCAGCTGCGGAGCATGACCCCAGAACCGCTGCAGCAGGAATGCCTTAAAGTCACTTCTTTTCTTCATCTCTAAGCTTTTCCATCTCCTGTCGCTAGATCTCACCCTCCAGCTCACCAAGTGTCCCGGTGAGAGGAAAGACCTCACCTCCACTGCCCTACGGCAGGTGGAGCAGACGGGAGGCAGGAGCTGGAAATCCTCCCTAGTATGTCATGGCCAGGAGCTGGAGATCCATCTCCTGGGCGAAAGCTACTCTGCCAAGCAGGAGCAAAGGCGGGGAACACACAGGGCAAAAACCTGGGGTTTGCCTGATTTGGCGTCCCAGGTGGTTGTGGGCAAACTAGAGGTTGACAGTGCAGAAATCAGGTCTGCGGGGACCCCCAACAGGTCCAAGAAGCCGTGGCCAAGGTGCCATAGTAGGGGTTCTCCTGACCTGCTAGGGAATGGTTTTAGGGTGCCAAGTTGACTTTAGCTATTAAAAATCCTCAAAACATTCCACGGAGGAAAGCCCAAAGGTGTGTGCTCTCCTTGACAGGGCTGGGTTAGGGTTTTGTTGGTTTTTTTTTCATTTCTGAGAAAATAAACCAATCCCATCCGGACTGCAGCCCCCGAAGGAGTGGGAGTTCGCCGGTTGTAGTCGGGGCAGCGCGGCACCCCCGAGGCGGGGCGGGGGTCACTATCGCGGCACGGCGAAGGCGGAACCCCAAGACGCTGAATGCAATCCGGAGAACCTCAGCCGACCCCATAGCGGTCAGCAAAGACCCACAGATCTCTGTCCTCAGCTTTCCCCGACGCCCCCCGAAATTCCTGGGTCAGCACGGTCTGTCCCCGGGGTGGCATTCGCGGGGCCGGGGCTGGCACGGAGGCAGAGGGACACACGGGGGGAGCCAGAGGGACGCGCCGGGGCGGTGACAGAGCATCGGTCGCCTCGGGGAGGATGCACGGCCGCCGGTGTCCCGCTGCTGCGGGAGGCCGGGGCGTGGGGGGGTCGTGCGATGGCGAGCAGCAGCGCGGGGTGGGGTGACACGGACAACACACTCGTACTCAGGCTGCCGCAGCGCGGGCAGCTGCTCTGACAGAGCCGGGGAAGGATGAAGGCTTGGGGTCGGGAGGGGTCCGGCTGCAAAGTCACTCTGTGCGGGAGACCGACCCGCAGCCTCCCCTTCGGGCTGCCCGGGGAAGATGCGCCCGGCGCTGCCGTGCTGTGCCACCTGCTCCGGCGCAAATGATGCCACGAACTGCGGCGAGGGACACGGGC